>JAENPR010000172.1:0-600000 GCA_018135685.1 Themeda triandra
CGGGACCACTGTGACTCCATAGGGCATCACCTGGTATTAGCAATACGTAACTTTTTCATTGTACTTCGTTCAGTTACGTATTGCTGTCCATGACTTGTGAAACATAGTCATCAACTAATAATGTGCTAGTCTAATATTCATGTGTCCTCACATGAACCCGACGGACAAATATAGAATAACCATACAAGTAAAAGAGTTCCACAAACAATTCACATAATTGCCAATCAATACAAGTTGTCTTTAATGGATATTCAATGGACACATTACATATCATGGATACAGCGGAATATCATCATCTCTATGATTACCTCTAGGGCATATTCCCAATATATGATGCATGTATGTAATTAAATCATGGCTTGCACGTCATGAGTATGACAATATGGGTCGGGAGCCACATAGATATTGTCAAAATTATTGTAATGGCCTGCGTGCCAATCATGATGATACTATCCGCGACTATGTAATTTTAATTCACTAGCTTTGGCGTTAGTGATAGTTAGTCATGGCGGATTCATCACGAAGGATGGCATACATGGATCGTGGAGATGGAGATCACCATGATGAGCAGTTGATGAGATGGAGATCTCAAAAGAACATTGGGCTATACCAAGTCATATCCTGTGTTTATGCCGTTCTTACTATGTTCTACTTTCACATGCTATAATGTTTTTGTCTACATTCGATGCGGTAGTGAAGTAGAACGATCCCTCGGTAATGTTTGAGTTCGTGCTCCCCCAAACCTTGCACCATTTGTCTTGTACAATCGGTGGTGGGTCTATGAAATTGGGTGCCACCGATTTTCCGGGACTAGACGGGTTAGGTATCGGATACTTACCGCGGAAGGGTTTGGTTGCTTAAACAAGGTCATCCTAACGGTTAGGGACCTTGGAGCATAAGAAGTTGGTAACCCAAGCATAGAGATGCTATCCAACAATAAGAGTCATATGCGATATGATTAGCAAAGAGTTGCTTACCGATCTATCATGTCTTCTAGCGGTGATGCTAAAGCTCACTAGTCGACTTGCTAGTTGTGGGTCTTGAATCACTAAGTTTCAATCGAGGATATTGATTTTAGTGGGAGTAGATTATATTTGATATTATTTACTCTATCATGGATACTTTGTCTTAGTATTTTGCATTACTTTTGTTGTAGATTAATGCATGCCTCTTCTAAGCAACCATTTACTTTGCGTTCAATTCTTGAGAAAGATAAGTTGAATGGAACAAAACTATGTGGATTGATCCGTGAATCGAGAATTGTTCTCGTAATGAGAAAAAGGAGGAATATCTAGACACCCCTTTACCGATGAGCTCCGCGATGATGCATCTCGTCGGGCCGTGAAAAATGCTTACAAGAAAGCATGTGATGCCGATCTTGAAATAAGTTTGCCTTATGCTTGCATGTATGGAATCCAATGTTTGTAGATGCGGTTCGATAATAATCACTCGTGAACAATATGATTGTGGCGCTTGAGGATATGTTCCAAAAACTCAAGCTAGGATGAAAGGTTCAATGTCTCTAAAGTCGCTTTCTTGAAAACCAAGCTAGCGGAGGGTGCGGTTGTTGGGCCACACGTAATCAAGATGGTTGGTTACACTCGAGAGATTAGAGAAGCTAGGCTTCCCAATTGGCCCGAGTTACACTTTTGATTTCCATTCTCTCATCTCGCCACCCGGCTATGGAAACTTCATTGCGAACTACCATATGCATGGGGCGGAGAGGGGCTTGAATGAGTTGTGTGGCATGCGAAACGACAGAGGCAGACATTAAGCAGGTGTTGGTGGCCAAGTGTTGGCGATCCCGTAACAAGCCTAACTTTAAGAGAAAGAAGTAGTGGGGGAAGAAAAAGGGGGCTAAAGATGAGATCTCTCCAAGCTCCGCCCGCCCCCAAAGCCGACCACCGTCGATGCTAAATGTTTTCATTGTGGTAAGAATGGTCGGAAGAGAAACCGCAGCGGTACTTGGCGTCCTTAGAAGGACGGCGGTAGTAAAGGTACTCCCGCTCATATGCTTGTTGTTTATGTTACGAGACATCTTTCCTCGCTAACTCTTATATCAATTCTTGGGTATTTGATACCGGATCGGTTGCTGCATATTTGCAATACGATCTGAGGAATGATAAACAGAAGCGTGGAGAAGGAGAGGTTGATTTCCGCGTGGGCAACAATGCAAGGATTCTTGCGTTCGGTGAACGTCGGGACATGCAACTTCACTGCTCTCTCGTGGATTTATATTGGAATTGAATAATTGTTATTTTGTTCCTAGCTTAAGTCGAAACATTGTGTCGCCTTCATGTTTGATGAAGGATGGTTATTCATTTGCGAGTAAAGACAATGATTGTGTTATCTCAAAGAATGATATGTTTGTAAAACTTTTGCATCCATTGTGAATGGATTATTTATTTTAAATCTTGATGATGCACCTGTCTATGTTAATGCTAAAAGGCCTCGACTTAATGAGTTAAGTCCTACATATATTGGCATTGTCGTTTGGGTCATATAAATGAAAATCGCATGAAGAGGCTCCATGATGATGGGCTTCTAACTTCATTTGATTTTTGAATCTTACGAGACATGTGAGGCTTGCCTATTGGGCAAGATGACCAAGACGCCTTTCTCGGGTTTTTCTGAGAGAGCGTCGGCTTATTGGAACTATCTTGTCGGTGTTTCGTACCCGGGTGTCACACCAACGAGTAAATTTCTAAGCGTGCTCCCTAATCGGATGGTGATGCAAGAAGAACACTGAAGATGTTTATCTGGTTCGGGCAAAAGAATGCCCTACGTCCCAGCGGTGGGGGTGACTTGTATTATCTTGCAGAAGTGCTTATGCGGGGTGAGTACAAAGGCGGTCCTCGAGACTTTTTGCGAGTGAGAGAGTGTGTGTGCTTGGGAACCTAGGAACCTCTCCCTAAACTATGCCACAGCGCCCCTTTTATGACCAAAGGGAAGCCCTGAGGGGTTACATGATCGCTAGGGCGGTCGTAAGAGGTAACGTCGGTATGGGCGTCATGTCGAGTCGTTGAGGCTGTGGATGCTCCTTTGGTCGGTTCGAGCACAATGGATCCATGCTTTGGACCGGCTCGGCAAGGCTGGGTATGATGGCTGCTCGTCCTTCTCGGTCGTGGGCTGACGGTAGCCGAGCATCGGTGCGCGTAGACGAGCACGTGCGTCCGGGAACCTCGCCGTATGGCCCGTCGAGTGGGAAAAGACGCTGACCTTTATGCGCCCCATGCTCGGGTCGCGTCGTCATCACTCCTCCGAATGGTTAATGCATTTCGAGGGTAGATGGCACGAACGATGGGGCGAGCGAACAGGTTTGGTGGTGCACGAGTTGACAATCACGTTCCAAGGGGGTGTCGTACATAGCATAGTGTTCGGCGTGGTGTAATAGTGATGCTGTCATGCTCGAATCCGGGTATGGGCGGTGGAATAGGAGAAGTGACCGGCGTACTTCTCACTATTTCACGCAGCGTAGCCATGGGGTTAGGCGGAGCGGCGTACTTCCAACGCTGTTTCATGCAACGTAGCCATGTGTGTGCCTTAGATAGCAATTATTGCGGGGGCGGACTCGGCGGGCGCTCGTTCAAGCGGTCTCCGTCTCTTGTCTCGAGCGGTCGCTCGCTCAGCGGTCTGACGTCTCGCGGTCACTCGCTCGAGCGGTTTCCTAATGTTTTCTCGGCGGGTGAGTGGGCTGGCACTTGCTCGAGTAGGCGGGCTTTGTGGGCACGATCGTGGCTTTGTGGGCCTAATCGTGGGCACGATCGTGGGCCGGCCTAGCTCGAGGGGGATTGGGGTTTTCTACGGTCGGTTAGCTTTTGGGATTTTTAGAGAGGGATGAGGCCGATTTGCTCATCTCTAATTCACCCAATTTAGGACCCCCTAATCTAGGTATCAGACGGTAGCCCCAGAGCCCTTGCTTGATTGTGAAAAACTTCAAGCAAGGGATCATGAAGTGGAGTTGAAGTACCTAGACTTAGGGTCATGTTGTCTCGAGGAGTTATTTCGTCCTTTCTCCGTGGGGGCGCGAGCGTCCCGTGGGGGTAGTGAGGCCCTAGAGGAATGAGGCATTCCTCAGGGGCTTTGAGATGAACGGTTTTGAGTAAGAGTATTCGTACCTCTACCAATCTTTTCTCACAAAGGATTACCTTACATGAGCTACTTCAAGTACGTTCGAAAAACTTTTTTTCACAAAGTGACAAAACACTTCTTTTTTAACGAATGGCGAGAGTAACGTCACCCCTCCAACGAGAAAGCAATCGGCGTGCCTTTGTCTCACGATCAACCACACTCGTGTTCACGGCTCAACGCTATACAACACGGGGTGTCGGTCGCGCCTCCAATGGAAATAGGGCCCTAAGTGATTCGGCAGCGCGCTATTCACTATAGGTCACCTACACACATAACGGATTTGATTAACTCTAAGGAGGACGATTACCAAAAACCATTTTCAAACAAATACATCTTGATATAACTGTGTCATAGATTATATCAAATCATGTCAATTCAAACATCTACTCATACCACATTTTTTCTTTGCAGCAACAACTCGAAGAACTGTTTCACAAAGTTACAAGTATAGCATCAACAAAGCATCAATAATCAACCCACACAATCCAACGGTAGAAATTTGGGGGTTTTTTCGACAACGACACGGTTATCCGGGGCACAAATAGCTAAGCTATTTTTATGGATTTAGATTCAAAACCATGGTCTCACGGCCACGGGGGGGCGAGTTAAGTAGCAAAGCTGTCTTAACTTAATCATGACAAAGTCATGGCATGGTTCAAACAGAGCCCGGCAAATGAAATTTGGCGCTGCTCGGTCTCACTCAAGTGGTCGGAAACACATAAAGCACGATGATCGGTTTATCTTTTTTAGACCACGACATAACGTGTTCCACCTCATCTCGGGCTCGGGGACTACGTGGGCCCACGTCACGAGAGGTGACATGGGCTAGACCCTTATTTTTAAAGAGCTTGCGCAACATATACTATCTTACGGCAACCTCGGGACTACGTGGGCCCACGTCATTTGCATGACTCGGCTGATCCTTTTCATTACTAAGAGTTTAGTTCAAAACTAAGCTAAGAGCGACCAATTACGGATACCATGTGATGACGAGGCATCACATAGGCGAGCCCGTCTCGGTTGGGACCCTTTTTCAAAATTCTTTTTCTTTTCAGGAGCATCATAAATCTTTCGGTCAAAACCGAAAACGTCAACCAAGTGTAAGCAAAGTGTGGTCGGAAACACTAGACGGTCCTCCCGGCCCTGCTTCGGACCATGTGTCGAACGTGTGTCCGAGCCACCCTTCTCACTCAACCAAGCAAGACGGTGTTTTTTCCCTCAAAGATCCATGATGCTCGGGGACTAGGCTGTGGAGGTATAAACTCCATATACCCTCACGGCCTAGTTTGGGCCGACACGCTATCGCCAGGCCGGCCCATCAAGCTTCAAGACCGATCGGCTCGGGGCTGGTCGGACCGGCCTAAAACAGAGGCAAGAATATCGAAGACCGACAAGGAGGACAAGACCTATCTGAGATAGGAAGTTTAGACTTGTAAAGTATGTAAACTTAGTACCGGATAGGCTAGTTCCGACTTGTAACCTTGCTCCCCGCGATATATAAGGAGAGCAAGGACCCCCATCCCGGAGGACGAATCGGCATAACGCATGAGACTCTTACATCCACATCATAATCGAAACAGAGACGGGACTAGGGTTTTATGCATCTTTGCGGCACGAACACAGGTAAACCTCGTGTGATTGCTCCCTGTTTATGTCTTGCTCGCAATCTCGTGCGCCTTCCGCCAATCCATTACGGTCGGGGCATACCCCTGGTCGGACTATCGCCGATATTTCGTCGCCCGGTCCCTTGAGGTAGCCCCAGGAGGCCCTAGAGGAATGAGGCATTCCTCACAGGGGCTTTGAGATGAACGGTTTTGAGTAAGAGTATTATTAACTGGAGTTGTAGCGGCTCGGCGGGAGATTCAATTACTCTTTGAGCCCCGAGCACCTCCTGCTTTCCCCGTCGATGGGGGCCGTTTAGGGTGACTCGAGCCCCCGAGCCTCGAATGGCGGGGTGGAGTCGCGATCCGATTCCTCGTTGGATCTCTTGGATCGAGATCCAAGTGGTGAGAGGTCGACACTACTCGCGGCCCGAGCGCGCCACATCTCCTCGTGAGGCGATGGCGGGTAGTCCAAGTGAGCTCGCCTCCTTTCGAGGAGACGGCCGTGGCCGGGGCGCTCTCATTAGAGGCTGGGCGCTTAGTTTCCGGAAGGACCGGCCCGTTCGAGGGGACCGCGGCTCAGTGCCTCCCGTCGACGGGATCTCTTGGATACCTAGTGCCCCCCTTGGACACGCCATCGGGTTCGAGGGTTCGTTCTCGGCGGAACCTTTTGAGGGTTCCTTCCCATAGGCGCCCCTAACTCGGGTGCTCGAGGGCGGGTTTGTTCGAACCACGTCCGTGGGTCGGCCTCTCCGCTCCCTCGAGACTTACTTGTAGGACCGGGGTCCCTGGTTTCTTACCGTGTAAGGAACCATCTGTCAAGACGTCCGTCACGCGCTGTTCGAGGCGCATCCGTCCGTTGCAAGCGGCGCGCCTTTTTAGGCGGAAACCGGCGCATCATGATGATCATGGCTTGGCGGACGGTTCCGCTCCGTCTCGCGATCGTGCGCCCATGCAAGTGGAGGTAGGTGGCGGTTTGTCGGGGCAATAAATGCGGTTACCGTTTTTAGCCGAGTCCGCCGGGGCGCGCGGTCATTGGATGGTGCAATCTCGGCAGGCCGTCGGATGCAATTCACGCGGATCGGCTTGAGGCTCTATAAATTTGGAAGAGTGGGCTCCGGTTCTTCTTCCCGCATTCTCGCCCTTCTTGCCGCTCACGCCGGTTGCGCTCTACTTTAGATCCAATCCGCCATTTGTCATCATCATCATCCGCAACCGCCGCCGCCGCCGCCCGCGACCGCCAGCGCCGCTCTAGCCCACGACCGTGCACAGCACCACCGCGCCACCGTTCCCCGCGCCCCTTGTTTCTCGTGCTCCGCCGCCGTCGTTGCTCCGTCCCGCTCCGTCGGCCCGACATGGGGAGGTCGGGCGGAAGACGGGTCGAGCTCGGTCGGGTGCCGGTGGAAGGGCAAGGGCAAAGGCAAGGAGGCCGCCAAGCCTCACCGGTGGTGATGGAGGAGCGCTTCCGTGGCCTCGGTCCACGGTGACCGAGGCGATCGATCAACCTGGTCAATGGCGGATTGCTTCCGCCCAACCCGGCGGAGGGACACCGGAGTGGCGGGTGCCGGACGGCGACCACTTGGCCCGATCCCCGGCGGGCTACATCCCGAGTTTTATCAAGTTCCACCGGGGGCTTGGTGCGCGGCCGAGCCGCTTCATGCGGCGCTCCGCACCATTTCGGGGTTGAGCTCCGGCACTTCAACCCCAACTCCATTTCGCACGCGGCTACTTACGCCGCCGTGTGTGAGGGGTATCTGGGTATGGCGCCGCGATGGGACTGTTCACCCACATCTTCAAGGCGACGCTCTTCACCAAGGCGGTGAAAGACAAAGGAGGCCGCCGACGACGACGGTGATGACGGTGACGAGGAGGAGGAAGAGGAGAATGAGGAGGAAGAGGAGAAGAAGAAGAAAACCGAAGGTCCGCCGCTACGTTCGAGCGGGTTCTGCTCGATCGGGCAAGAAGAAAGGAAGAGTCTTGGCTATCCGGCTCGTGGGCGTCCGAACAACGCCGGCTGGGACCGAAGTGGTTCGACCTCGCAACGAGGAGGGCCTCTTCCCCAGTACACCGGTGCCGTGCTAACCGCGCCCGGTTTCAAGCTGGATGCACGGCCAGCCGTAGGCGCGCCGGCCCCGCATGGACTCCTGCTCAACGCTATTTCGAGCCTCCGCGGCCGGAGGTCCGGCAACCTCTTCTTCAACATCGCGCACGTTGTTGCCGAGTTCCACCGCCCGGGTGCTCCCGCTCGCCGAGCGCCCGCTACGGCTCGACCGGATGACGGGAGGACGCCGATCTGCGCGCTCGCGGCAGCCCGAGGATGTCGGACGCGCCCTCCCAAGTCGGCCTCTTCCGTATCGTCCGGCCTTCAACTCTTGGGTTTGTGAGTTTTCGAGATCCTCTTTCGTCGTTTCTTTTACTCGGCGATCCTTATCGAGGCTGTTCTTTTTTTCGAATATCAACGACCACGCGGAGTCGAGGCCCTCGGTGAAGGAGGACGCGCCCGGCCCGCGAGGTAAGACGCTGAGGGCGAATGAGAACACGCCGCCGTGCTCTCAAAAGGGAAGAGAGAACACGAAAGCTCGTGACTTAGAGGAGACTCGAAAGCGTAAGGCTAGCGCCGCCGGCGCGTGAAATGCGTCTGCGGCGGACCGGCCGATGGAGCTCTAGTCTTGAGTCGACCGATGAGGACGAGGGCGATGATGACGGGGAAACGACGAGGCGGCCGACGGCGATGGCGCCACCGCCCTCGAGCCACGACGCCTCGCTGCTCGCGTGGGAGCTAACTTTGGCGCCGAGCCTTACGCGTGACGACTCGTCGGCTGGTTCGGGCGAGGCCCGGCGGGAGGAGTCGTCGAGCCGCGGCGCTCGAACGCCGTCGCCGGCCCGGCAAGCGCGGGGGGGCGTCTCAACGCTCCGGCCACCGCGCTCGCTCGCCATCGCCGGCTCAAGCGGGGCGGTGGGAGGAGTCGCCCCGCCGCTCAGCCATGGCGGGCGGGCGCCATCTCCGGAGCCGGCGGGACTCTTCCTCCCGCCACCATTCTTCTTCAACGGGCGCGCACCCGGCGGCATGAGGCTGCAAATGTGCGCACTTCAACTTTTGCGCGGCCGGCGAGCAACGCCGGGCTCCTTCCGGCCGACCGCCGGGCCGGGCGGACCTCGACCCGCGGACCCGGGATCCGTAAGGGGCCGTGCCCGACCCGGCCAAGGAGTCGGCGGAACGGGCGGCCGCCAAGGTGTCCCGAGCCCCGGCGGCACCCGCGGTGGGCTCGAGGCCCTAAGTCCTCGAGGACTCGAGGGGGGCGCTGAGGCTCGGAAGCCCCGAGCGCTTCGAGCAAGCCGGATGGCTCGGACGGCGCTACCTCGGCCGCGGGGTAAGTCTTCTGGTCGACCTATCCCTTATTGCACTCTTTTGTTCGTGTGAGTGTTTTGTCATTGTGAATTTTTGTTTTTCTCTTTCTTCCGGGACTAAGCGCTCCCTGCGGGACGTTACCATCCCTCCCCATCATTTGCCTACTAAAAAATTTGAAGACCACGGGAGGGTCGAGCGGCACCCGTCAATGCGAGGTGGAGTGATCCTTCCTCGTTCTACTCAATTTGGTTAGAGCAAGCCAAGGATGCAATTAGGCGTGGCAAGTTGATGGCGGGCTGCGTCTCGTGCGAGTGCGGGGCCGTGACCAAGGCGCGGGGGAGAAGGACACCACCACCATCACGGCCTCGGCCGTCCTCTCGCTCGAGACCCGTCGTTGTCAACCCGCAGGCGGGCGGCGGCGGCGGGCGACAAGGAGGTGATGGTCCGAGGTAACGACCTCGCTCCGGTGATGGGGGCCGGGTCGGAGCGGCGGCCCATCGAGCTCGGAGACGAGCCCGGGCTCGGGCTCCAAGACCTCTGGCCAATCGGCTGCGCCGGCTCGAGGAGGAGCGCAAGGAGAAGGAGGCGGGCGAGCGCGGCGTCGCCAACCGTCCGGCCGGTGGAGGACGTGGAGATGCAAGAGGCGGGCCCGGTCGAGCCTCGGCCGAGCCGGGCCCCAACCCCGCTCGGGATTTGGAGGTCGACCCTTCCACCGGGCGACGGTCGAGGTGCCCCAAGCTTTCTCGGTCGAGCAAGGGTGGCCCAAACCACGGCGTAGGAGAGGGTGTCCGAGGAGCGCCCGCCGCCGCTCGGGGAGGAGGAGAAAGCGGAGGAGCGGAGCGCGGGCGAAGCAATCTGCCCCGCCGCAGCATCCCGAGGGGCGTCAGCCGCCGGTGGAGCAGCGGGCTGAGCTAGAGGAGCAGCAGCTGCAGGTGGGGCAGCGAGTGGAGAATCCCACCGCCGGCGGCGATGAGCGGCGGGGGCGGCGAGCGGGAGCTCCGCGGGTGCCGTACCCGGGCGCCGCCGCAGCCTCTGCCAGCCGCTTTGGGGACTGGTGCCCCGCCTCGTGCCCGGCTCGGAAACGGGCGAGGTGTGGTTCGAAGACATGACCGACGCCGACCAATGGGAGGAAGCCCAAAGGAAGCAGACGGCGGCGGCCATCGTCGACAGCCACATGCGGTCGGTTGGTCTCGGGCCCACCGAGCCCACCGATGTCTCCATCGAAGAGCGGAGGCGGGTCGAGGCGCGGGCGCTCGCCCAGGAGGCGTCCTCCTCCTGGAGCCAGCCGCAACGCCCGACGAACTTGGCTGAACGGGTGGTGACGGCGGGCGTCGATTTGGAGGCGGTGAGGAGACTCCACTCCTCCGTCGACAAGGAGATGCGGGAGGAGTTCCCCTTATGGGAAAGGCCACCGCTGGTGCTCCCCGACCCCCTCGACCACGAGGCCCCTCCGATCGTGATGAACGATCAGAAGGAGCTCGAGGCGCACACGGAGACCGAGGAGCGCCGGCAGTGGCTCGAGAACGCCTTGAAGACCGCCTTGTCGCTCGTCTCTGAGGACATGCCCCGGCTTCTCTCTGTGAGTACTTTAGTTGCCCTTCTTTTTAGTTTGTCGTGATTTATGATCTAATGCTTCCCCTTCATGGTTCAGACGACGCAGAGCCGCTCATACGCCAAATCTACGCACATCCAAGGCCACGCAAGAGAGCGAGCACGAAATCCGGCGGTACGTGCGGATGGGGCAAAAGGCCGAGGGCGAGCGGCACCGCTTTGCTCGGCTCCTTCGAGAGGCCAACGCCGCCCGGACGCCGCCAAGGAAGGTGCCAAGCATGCTCAAGATGAGCTCACTCGGGTGGCGCAGAGGCCGAGCGGCCGGCGGGGCGGGCGAGAAGCTTGCCCAAGCCGCGCGGGGAGGTGGAGGCCGCTCGTCAGAAGTACACGCAGCTGCATGAAGTCTTCGAGCAGCTCAAGAAGGACGCAGCTACGGCGCTGCAAGGCTATAAGGCCAAATGCCGGGACATGGAGCAGCTCCAGAAGGACAAGGCCAACGTCGAGGCATATACAAAGGAAGCCAGGGCGGCTGTCACCGGGAAGCGCCGAGAAGGAGGCCCTTGCCGGCCGCTCGCGAGAGACGAAGCGGTCGAGCGGTCTCCAAACGGAGGTAGTCAACTTCCGTCGGGTGGTGACGGACAAGGACTACTCGCCATCCGGGCGCCGGCAAGGCTTATGAGGAGCTGCGGACGGAAAAGCGCGACGTCGAGCGCGCCTCCGGAGGAAGGAGACCGAGCTCGCGGGGCACTCGAGCGCGAGCAAGGGCTCTCGACCCGCTGCACCCGCAAGTAGTCCGAGCCCTCTAACCTTTTTTCCTACGCGGTTTTTTTGCGCATTGCTCGAGTATTTCATTTTCATCGTTCTTTCTCGGGTTTGGAGGCGGACCTGGTGGAAGCGCGTGAGGACGCAAAGTCAGCCCATGCGCTGGCTGACGGCGTGCTCTCAGCCAAGGCCCACATCGCCGGCGCCATCGACACCCTTAGCGCCAACTGGGGCTTCTCGCCGGTGGTGGACGTCGAGGGGCCGGATGCTGGCCAGAGCTACGCTAGCCGGGTCCTTGAGTTCGGCGCCTCTCTGCGGGGTCATATCCAGGAAGCCCTCGTCTTCGCTGCGCGCCGGACGATGGCCATCTTCTACTCGGGGTTTAGCAACTCGAGGAGGACCCCGGGCCGGGATGGAGGCCGTTGCGGCGGCTTCACCTACGCCGAGGGCGAGCAAGAAGGAGGGTCAACCCCGGATCGAGCAGCTCAAGGCCGAGGCTAAGGAGCCGGGCGCCCGTCTTGGAGGTGATCGCTGCGAGAAGTCCCCGCCTCGACGTGGAGTAGTTTTTAGCCGGCTGCGAGCCAAAATCTGGGCAACAAGGCCCTTGTAAGAAAACAAGTATTTTGGCCATGGAAATGGCCCAAGTGGCCTTAAATCATGATGCTCGAGATGTTTATTATTGCTCTAGTTTTTCCCTTGTGCTCCATATTACTTTTCGCTTCGCCTTTATTTTTCTTTAACTAAGTGCTAGCGTTGCGTTCGAACCACTTCGAGGGGAGATGAGTTGGGGTGCCATAGCTCGGAAGCGTGGGAAGCCCCGTGCTCGATCGTCCCGGCTCGAAGAGCTCGAGGTGACGCCGATGCTTAGCTTATGAAAAATTTCGAGGCGAAGGAGGAGAAAGGTTGCATCGAGCGTCTTTTCCGGAAAAAACTAGGTGCGTTTTTTCGAGGACTCCAGGGGGGTCTCCCCCCTGGTCTAGCCCCCGAGGGGGGCTTGGCTTTGTGAAAACAAAGTCGAGCCCACCTTGCATACGAACGAACAAAAAGTAGGAAACTGGTTTGCAGGGTTTTTATTCATTCATACTAGCGGTATATTTGGAATGAGAAAAATGTACAAAGCATCGAGGCCTAGGGGAAAAAGTGACGTAGCTGTTCGATGTTCCACGCGTTGGTGAGGGTCGAGCCGTTCTCGTCGGCTAACTTGTACGTCCCCGGTTTCAGCACCTCGACCACGATGAACGGGCCTTCCCAAGGAGGAGTGAGCTTGTGGCGCCCCTTGTTATCTTGGCGTCGACGGAGTACGAGATCGCCGACCTCGAAATCCCTCTTGCGCACGTTCTTCTCGTGATACTGCCGCAGCTTTTGCTGGTAGCGCGCAGAGTGTAGGAGCACCGTGTCTCGAGCCTCTTCAGCCTGGTCGACGGCGTTAGCTAGTCTTTCCTCGTTAGTTTGCTCATTGTAGGCCTTAAGTCGAGGGGACCCGTACTCGAGATCAGTGGGGAGGGGCCTCAGACCCATAGACCGGGAAGAACGGGGTGAACCCGGTGGCTCGACTTTCGGTCGTTCGTAGACTCCATAGGACGAGATGGGAGTTCAGCTACCCACTTCTTGCCGTGCTTGTTGAGGCGGTCGAAAATTCTTGGCTTTAGCCCCCGCAAAATCATGTCGTTGGCACGCTCGACTTGGCCGTAGTTCGAGGGTAGGCGGCGCCGACCGGTTCACACGGATGTGGTACCGATCGCGAAGTCCAAGAACTTTTTGCCCGTGAACCGGGTGCCATTGTCGGTAATGATGACGTTGGGGACTCCAAAGCGATGGACGATGTCGGTGAAGAACTCGACCGCTCGCTCCGAGCGGATGTTAGTGATGGGCTTGGCTTCGATCCACTTGGTGAACTTATCGATGGCCACGAGCAAGTGGGTGTAGCCTCCCGTCGTCTTTTGAGGGGTCCAACCGGATCGAGCCCCCAAACCGCAAATGGCCACGTGAGGGGGATCATCTGGAGTGCGTGTGCAGGAAGATGCGTTTGCTTGGCGTAGAATTGGCATCCTTCACACGCTCGAACAAGCTTGATGGCGTCAACAGTTGCAGTGGGCCGAGTAGAAGCCTCGGACGGAATGCGTTCCCGACAAGGGTTCTTGGCGCGGCGTGGTGGCCACAAGCCCCCGAGTGCATGTCTCGAGCGTTTCGCGCCTCTTCGATCGAGATACACCGTTGAAGTATACCGGTCGGGCTGCGGCGGTAAAGCTCTCTGTCATCTCCGTAGATGACGTACGTCTTGGCTCGTCGTGCCAGTTGTCTCGCCTCTGTTCTTTCCTCTGGCAGCTCCCCTTGAATGAGATACTCGAGGAATGGTGCACGCCAGTCAGTTGGTGGGCTCGTAACCTGGTCGATCTCCATGACTGTGGCCCCCGTCGAGGGAGGTTCGGTCATAGGAGCAGGCTCAACGGCTGGTCCTGCCCCAGCCCCCGAGTCCCACTTCACGGATGGCTCGTGAAGATCTTTCGAGAAGACGTCTGGGGGTAGCGGCGCCCGAGATGAAGCGATTTTGGCCGGTTCGTCCGCGGCCTCGTTGAAGCGCCTTGGGATGTGGTTGAGCTCGAGACCATGGAAGGCGGCTTCCAACTTGCGCACCTCATTGCGTACGCTTCCATCTTTTCATCATGGCAGCTCGAGGCTTTCATCACTTGATCGATAACGAGCCGCGAGTCTCCTCGAGCATCGAGGCGTCGGACCCAAGCTCGATGGCAATGCGCAGCCCCGTAACGAGCGCCTCATACTCGCCACGTTGTTCGAGGCGACAAAGTGGATGCGCACCGCGTAACGCATGTGTACTCCGAGGAGTGAGATGAAGAGCAGGCCCGCGCCGCTCTGTCTTCATAAGTGACCGTCGAAATACATGGTCCACAGCTCGGCCTCGGATCGGGGGGGGAGTTGGATGTCGAGTCCATTCGGCGACGAAATCAGCCAAGCACTTGAGACTTGATAGCTTTTCGTGGGGTGTAAGTGATCGTCTCGCCCATGAGCTCGGCCCGACCACTTGGCGATTCGACCCACTACTTCCCGGTTTTGGATAATTTCACCAAGTGGGAATGATGACACTACCGTCACCGGGGTGGCTTAGGAAATAGTGCTTTGGAGTTTTCGACGGGTGAGGACGATTACGTAGAGCGGTTTCTAGATTTGAGGGTACCGAGGTTTGGCATCTCGAGAGCACCTCAGCGATGAAATACACCGGCCGCCGGGACGGGGAGCGCGTGCCCTCTTCCCGCCTCTCGACCACTATGCGTGCGACCACCGAGTGGTTGCGGCAACATAGAGGAGGAGGGATTCGGCGGGTATGCCGTCTCGAGCCGGCCGAGGCGGCACGAGCACACGAGGAGATGTGAGCATGCTCTTCAGCTTTGAGAGGGCCTCCTCTGCTTCAGGCGTCCATGCAAAGTGCTCGGATTTTCTGAGGAGCCGGTATAGAGGCAAGGCTTTTCTCCCAGCGCACAATGAACCGGCGAGTGCGGCTAAGCATCCGGTGATCTTTTGCACCCCTTTCGAGGTCTCGAATTGGCCCCATTCTCATGATGGCCGCGACCTTCTCGGGATTGGCCTCGATGCCGTGGCCGGGAGACGATATACCCTAACAACATGCCTCGAGGCACACCAAAGACACACTTCTCGGGATTCAACTTGATGTTTTTAGCCCGGAGGCATCCAAACGTCAACTTGAGGTCCGCGACAAGGTTTTCTACTTTTTGAGTCTTGACAACGATGTCGTCGACATAGGCCTCGACGGTCTCTTCTATGTGTTTCTCGAAGACATGGAGCATGCAGCGCTGATATGTTGCCCCGGCGTTTCGAAGGCCGAAAGGCATTGTGACATAACAATACATGCCCATGGGGGTGATGAATGAAGTCGCGAGCTGGTCGGACTCCTTCATTTTGATTTGGTGGTAGCCGAGTAGGCGTCGAGAAAGGAAAGTACTTCGCAACCCGGGTGGAATCAACGATTTGATCTATTCGAGGTAAAGGAAATGGGACTTTGGGACATGCTTTATATTAAACTAGTGTAATCTACACACATCCTCATTTTTCCATTTTTTTTCTCTACCAATACAGGATTAGCTAACCACTCGGGATGATGTACCTCCTTGATGGATCCGGCTTTCTCGAGCTTCTCGACCTCCTCGCGGATGATCCGCGCTTCTCCTCGTCGAAGCGGCGCGAGGCGTTGCTTGACAGTCTCGAACCGGACGGATCTCAAGGCGTGCTCGGCGACATCCCTCGGTATGCCGGGCATGTCCGAGGGACTCCACGCAAACATGTCGGTGTTTGCGCGGAGAAAGTCGACGAGCACCTTTCCTATGCGTTGTCGAGGAGGCGGCGATGACCAGCGTCTTCTCCCGAGGAGCTTGGATCGAGCGGGATCTTCTTGGTGTCTTCAGCGGGCTCGAAGTTGCCGGCCTGTCGCTTGGGTGTTGGAGCAGAGGGCTCAGCCGCCATGCGATCGAGCATCATGGCTAAGTGCGCCTGCGACCGTGTTGCAGCGTTGCGAGCCAGGTGCTCTGTCAAACCCGCGGTCTACTGACGCCGGCCATACAATCTCCAAGTCCATGGTGGCACGCAGGAGGGGGCCGGGGCTCTCCTCCCGCGGTCCCATGACTGACCGGATCTCATTGGCATACGTAGTTGCGGCATTGGTGAACCCAAACGGGAACCTGTGACGGGCTCGGTAGAGCCCGTGCGGCAACGGGTTGGGCGACGTCGGCCGTGCGCCGCTCGAGGTGCCACACCGGGCTCCCTTGGCGAGCGCATGGCGAACGTGAAGCCGGGGTCCACGTCAAGGACTCCCGCCCATGCGCCACCCCCTGCCGCACACTTGGTACCCTGGCTGGGTGCATCGTGGCGTCTGACTGGGAAGGCACACGAGCAGGGTGCTCAAGGCCCTGTGCCTGCTGACGGTGATGCTGAGGCTGGTGGCGTCGGCGACGTGGTGGCGAGCCGTGGTGGCGTGGTCGGTGCGCGGCCCCACCAGCGCGTGGGGGTGACGAGCGTCCCCCTCCTGGTTCACCGATCGAGAGTAGAGCCATGTCGTGGCCTGGGCCGAGCGACACGAACTCTAGACTCCCAAACCAGATCACCGTGGCGAACGGAAGCGAGGAAGCGGGTGATGCCATCCGGAAAATGGCGGGAATCGAGCCAAAAAACACGCAGCACCCCTACCTGGCGCGCCAACTGTCGGTGTTTCGTACCCCGGGGGGTGTCACACCAATGAGTAAATTTCTAAGCGTGCTCCCTAATCCGGATGGTGATGCAAGAAGAACACAGATGTTTATCCTGGTTCGGGCAAAGAATGCCCTACGTCCAGCAGTGGGGGGTGACTTGTATTATCTTGCACCGAAGTGCTTGTACAGGGGTGAGTACAAGGCAGTCCTGAGACTTTGCGAGTGAGAGAGTGTGTGTGTGCTTGGGGAACCTAGGAACCTCTCCCTAAACTATGCCCTGGCACCCCTTTTATAGACCAAGGAGAGGCACAGGGTTACATGATCGCTAGGGCGGTCGTAAGAGTGACGTCGAGGTATGGGCGTCATGTCGAGTCGTCGAGACTGTGGATGCTCCCTTTGGTCCGGTTCGAGCCTGTGGATCCATGCTTTGGACCGGTTTGAGCCTGTAGCTGCGTGGGCAATGATGGCCTGCTCATCCTTCTCGGTCGTGGGCTGACGTAGCCGAGGTACGGTGCCGGCGTAGACGAGCACGTGCGTCCGGGAACCTCGCCGTATGGCCGTCGAGGTGGGAAAGACATGACACTACGCGCCCCATGCTCAGGTCACGTCCGTCATCACTCCTCGAATGGTTAATGTCTGTTTCGAGGGGTAGATGGTCTGAACGACGGGACTGAGCAGCGGGTTTGGTGGTGCGTAGAGTTGACAATCGCGTTCCAAGGGGGTGTCGTACACGGCATAGTGTTCAGCGTGGTGTAATAGTGATGCCTGTCATGCTCGAATCCCGGGTATGGGCGGTGGAATAGGAGAAGTGACCGGCGTACTTCTCACTATTTCACGCACCGTAGCCATGGGGTTAGGCGGAGCGGCGTACTTCCCTTGTTTCACGCACCGTAGCCATGTGCGTGCCTTGGATAGGCAATTATTGCGGGCGGACTCGAGCGGGCGCTCGTTCGAGCGGTCTCCGTCTCGTCTCGAAGCGGTCGCTCGCTCGAGCGGTCACCGTCTCGAGCGGTCACTCGCTCGAGCGGTTTCCGCAATGTTTTCTCGAGCGGGTGAGCGGCCGGGCCGCTCGAGTAGGCGGGCTTTGTGGGCACGATCGTGGCTTTGTGGGCTCGATCGTGGGCCACGATCATGGGCCGGCCTAGCTCGAGGGGGATTGGGGTTTTCTCTGGTCAGTTAGCTTTTGGGATTTTTAGAGAGGGATGAGGCCGATTTGCTCATCTCTAATTCACCCAATTTAGGACCCCCTAATCTAGGTATCCGACAGTAGCCCCCGAGCCCTTGCTTGATTGTGAAAAACTTCAAGCAAGGGATCATGAAGTGGAGTTGAAGTACCTAGACTTAGGGTCATGTTGTCTCGAGGAGTTATTTCGTCCTTTCTCCGTGGGGGCGCGCGGCGTCCCCCGCGGGGTAGCAGCCCGAGGCCCTAGAGGAATGAGGCATTCCTCCGGGGGCTTTGAGATGAATGGTTTTGAGTAAGAGTATTATTAACTGGAGTTGTAGCAGCTCGAGGTAGGAGATTCAATTACTCTTTGAGCCCCCGAGCACCTCCCCGCTTTTCCCCGTCGATGGGGGCCGTTTAGGTGACTCGAGCCCCGAGCCTCGAATGGCGGGGCTGGAGTCGCGATCCAGTTCCTCGCTGGATCTCTTGGATCAGATCCAAGTGGTGAGAGGTCTGACACTACTCGCGACCGAGCGAGCGCCACATCTCCCTGTGAGCTGATGGCGGGTAGTCCAAGTGAGAGCTCGCCTCCTTTCGAGGGGAGATGGCTTCGTGGCCGGGGCGCTCTCATTAGAGCCGGGCGCTTAGTTTCCGCAGGACCGGCCCCGTTCGAGGGGACCGGCGGCTCGAGTGCCTCCCGTCGACGGGATCTCTTGGATACCTAGTGCCCCGCCTTGGACACGCCATCTGGGTTCGAGGGTTCGTTCTCGAGCGGAACCTTTCGAGGGTTCCTTCCCATAGGCGCCCCTAACTCGGGTGCTCGCGGGCGGCTGTTCGAACCCGTTCGTGGGTCAGCCTCCGCTCCCTCGAGACTTACTTGTAGGACCGGGGTCCCTGGTTTTCTTACCGTGTAAGGAACCGTCTGTCGAGACGTCCCATCACCGCGCCTGTTCGAGGCGCATCCGTCCGTTGCAAGCGGCGCGCCTTTTTAGGCGGAAACCGGCGCATCATGATGATCGTGGCTTGGCGACGGTTCCACTCCGTCTCGCGACGCGTGCGCCCTGTAAGTGGAGGTAGGTGGCGGTTTGTCAGGGCAATAAATGCGGTTACCGTTTTTTAGCCGAGTCCGCCGGGGGCGCGCGGTCGTTGGATGGTGCAATGTCGGGCCGTCAGATGCGATTCACGTGGATCGGCTTGAGCTCTATAAATTTGGAAGAGTGGGCTCCCGGTTCTTCTTCCCCGCATTCTCGCCCTTCTTGCCGCTCACGCCGCCAGTTGCACTCTGCTTTAGATCCAATCCGCCGCTGTCATCATCCGCAACCGCCGCCGCCGCCCGCGACCGCCAGCGCTGCTCTAGCCCACGACCGTGCCTGCTTTCTGTGCCACTGTTCCCCGCGCCACCATTCCTCGTGCTCCGCCGCCGTCGTTGCTCCACCGTCCCGCTCCGTCGCCGACATGGGGAGGTCGGGCGGGGAAGACGGGTCAGAGCTCTGGTCAGGGTGCCGGTGGAAAGGGCAAGGGCAAAGGCAAGGAGGCCGCCAAGCCTCCCACGCCGGTGGTGATGGAGGAGGCGCTTCCGTGGCCTCGGTCCACGGTGACCGAGGCGATGCTGATCAACCTGGTCAATGGCGGATTGCTTCCGCCCAACCCGGCGGAGGGGACACCGGAGTGGCGGGTGCCGGACGACGACCACTTCGAGCCCAATCCCCCGCCGGGCTACATCCTGAGTTTTATCAAGTTCCACCGGCGGGGACTTGGTGCACGGCCGAGCCGCTTCATGCGGGCGCTCCCCCACCATTTTGGGGTTGAGCTCCAGCACTTCAACCCCAACTCCATTTCGCACGTGGCTACTTACGCCGCCGTGTGTGAGGGGTATCTGGGTATGGCGCCGCAGTGGGACCTGTTCACCCACATCTTTAAGGCGACGCTCTTCACCAAGGCGGTGAAAGACAAGGAGGCCGCCGACGACGATGGTGATGATGGTGATGAGGAGGAGGAAGAGGAGAATGAGGAGGAAGAGGAGAAGAAGAAGAAACCGAAGGTCCGTCGCTACGTTCGAGAGGGTTCCTGCTCGATCGGGCTGAAGAGGAAGGAGTGCTGGCTATCCGGCGCGTGGGCGTCGAACAACGCCGGCTGGGACCGGGAGTGGTTCTACCTCCGCAACGAGGAGGGCCTCTTCCCGGAGTACACCGACGCCGTGCTAACCGCGCCGGTTTCAAGCGGATGCACGGCCGGCCGCAGCCCGCCGCCCCGCATGGACTCCCGCTCAACGCTATTTCGAGCCTCCGCAACCGGAGGTCCGGCAACCTCTTCTTCAACATCGCGCACGTTGTTGCCGAGTTCCACAGCCGCCGGGTGCTCCCGCTCGCCGAGCGCCCGCTGGCTCGACCAGATGACGGAGGACGCCGATCCTGCGGCGCTCGCGGCCAGCAGGATGTCGGACGCACCCCTCCCGGTCGCCACAATCGTGGCTCGGGTGCGCGACGCGATTGACGGCGGGAGGAACTTCGGCGAGACCCAAGTCGGCCTCTTCCGCATGCGTCCGGCCTTCAACCTGCTGGGCTTTGTGAGTTTTTTTGAGATCCTCTTTCGTCGTTTCTTTTACTCGAGTGATCCTTATCGAGGCCTGTTCTTTTTTTTTCCAGAATATCAACGACCATGCGGAGTCGAGGCCCCCAGTGAAGGAGGACGCGCCCGACCGCGAGGTAAGACGCCTGAGGGGTGAACGAGAACACGCCGCCGTGCTCTCAAAAAGGGAAGAGAGAGCAAAGAAAGCTCGTGACTTAGAGGAGACTCAGAAGCGTAAGGCTAGGCACCGCCGGGCGCGTGAAATGCGTCTGGCGGCGGACCCGACCGACTGGAGCTCTAGTCTCGAGTCGACCGACGAGGATGAGGGCGATGATGACGGGGAAGACGACGAGGCGACCGACAGCGATGGCGCCACCGCCACTCGAGCCCTGACGCCTCCTTGCTCTCGCGTGCAGGAGCTAACTTTGGCGCCAGGCCTTCTGCGCGATGACTCGTCGCTGGTTCAGGCAGGCCAGCAGGAGGAGTCGTCGAGCCGCGGCGCTCGAACGCCGTCGCCGGCTCAAGCAGGGCGGCGGGAGGAGTCGCCCCGCTGCTCTAGCCATGGCAGGCGGGCGCCATCTCCGACGCGGCGGGACTCTTCCTCCCGCCACCATTCTTCTTCAACGGGCGCGCACACCCGGCAGCATGAGGCTGCAAATGTGCGCACTTCAACTTTTGCGCCTCGCCGGGGCTCCTTCCAGCGACCGCTAGGCCGAGCGGACCTCGACCCGCAGGACCCAGGATCCCGTAAGGGACGCCGTGCCCGACCCGGCCAAGGAACCGGCCAGAACGGGGGCGGCCGCCAAGGTGTCAGAGCCCCCGAGCGGCACCAGCGGTGGGCTCGAGGCCCCCAAGTCCTCGAGGGACTCGAGGGCGCGAGGCTCGGGAAGCCCCGAGCGCTTCGAGCAAGCCGGATGGCTCGGCGGTGCTACCTCGACCGCGGGGTAAGTCTTACGGGTCGACCTATCCCTTATTGCACTCTTTTGTTCGCGTGTGAGTGTTTTGTCATAGTGAATTTTTGTTTTTCTCTTTTTTCCGGGACTAAGCGCTCCCTGCAGACGTTACCATCCCTCCCCCATGCCGCCTACTAAAAGGTGAAGACCACGGGGAGGGTCGAGCGGCACCCCGTCAATGCCGGGTGGAGTGATCCTTCCTCGTTCTACTCCAATTTGGTTAGAGCAAGCCAAGGATGCAATTAGGCGTGGCAAGTTGATGGCGGCCGCGTCTCGTGCGAGTGTCGGGGCCGTGACCAAGGCGGCGGGGAGAAGGACACCACCACCATCACGGCCTCGACCGTCCTCCCGCTCGAGACCCGTCGTTGTCAACCGCGCTGGGCAACGCGGCGGCGGGCGACAAGGAGGTGATGGTGCCGGAGCTGACAGCCTCTGCTCCGGTGATGGGGGCCGGGTCGGAGCAGCGGCCCATCGAGCTCGGAGACGAGAGCCGGGCTCGGGCTCCAAGACCTCTGGCCAATCGGCTGCGCCAGCTCGAGGAGGAGCGCAAGGAAAAGGAGGGGGCAGAGCAGACGTCGTCAACCACTGTCCGGCCGGTGGAGGACGTGGAGATGCAAGAGGCGGGCCCAGTGCCTGAGCCTCAGCCGAGCCGGGCCCCAACCCCCGCTCGGGATTTGGAGGTCGACCCTTCCGCTGGGCGACGGGTCGAGGTGCCCCAAGCTTTCTCGGTCGAGCAAGGGGTGGCCCAAACCACGGCGCGGGGAGAGGGCGTCCGAGGAGCGCCCGCCGCCGCTCAGGAGGAGGAGAAAGCGGAGGAGCGAGCGGAGCAGCGGGCGGAGCAATCCCGCCCGCAGCGCAGCGCCGAGGGCTTCGGCCGCCGGTGGAGCGGGCGAGCTAGAGGAGCGGCACCCGCAGTGGGGCAACAGCGGAGCGCCCACCGCCGCAGCGGCGATGAGCGGCAGGGCGGCGAGCGGGAGCTCCGCCTGGTGCCGTACCAGGCGCCGCTGCAGCCTCTGCAGCTGCTGGGGGACCTGGTGCCCCACCTCGTGCCCGACTCGGAAACGGGCGAGGTGTGGTTCGAAGACATGACCGACGCCGACCAATGGGAGGAAGCCCAAAGGAAGCAGACGGCGGCGGCCATCGTCGACAGCCACATGCGGTCGGTTGGTCTCGGGCCCACCGAGCCCACCGATGTCTCCATCGAAGAGCGGAGGCGGGTCGAGGCATGGGCGCTCGCCCAGGAGGCGTCCTCCTCCTGGAGCCAGCCGCAACGCCCGACGACCTTGGCTGAACGGGTGGTGACGGCGGGCGTCGATTTGGAGGCGGTGAGGAGACTCCACTCCTCCGTCGACAAGGAGATGCGGGAGGAGTTCCCCTTATGGGAAAGGCCGCCGCTAGTGCTCCCCGACCCCCTCGACCACGAGGCCCCTCCGATCGTGATGAACGATCAGAAGGAGTTCGAGGCGCACACGGAGACCGAGGAGCGCCGGCAGTGGCTCGAGAATGCCTTGAAGACCGCCTTGTCGCTCGTCTCTGAGGACATGCCCCGGCTTCTCTCTGTGAGTACTTTAGTTGCCCTTCTTTTTAGTTTGTCATGATTTATGATCTAATGCTTCCCCTTCATGGTTCAGACGACGCAGAGCCGCTCATACGCCAAATCTACGCACATCCGGGCCACGCAAGAGAGCGAGCACGAAATCCGGCGGTACGTGCGGATGGGGCAAGACGCTGAGGGCGAGCGGCACCGCTTTGCTCGGCTCCTTCGAGAGGCCAACGCCGCCCTGGACGCCGCCAAGGAAGGTGCCAAGCATGCTCAAGATGAGCTCACTCGGGTGGCGCAGGAGGCCGAGGCAGCACAGTGGGAGGCGGGCGAGAAGCTTGCCCAAGCCGCGCAGGAGGTGGAGGCCTCTCGTCAGAAGTACGCGCAGCTGCACGAAGTCTTCGAGCAGCTCAAGAAGGATGCAGCTACGGCGCTGCAAGGCTATAAGGCCAAATGCCGGGACATGGAGCGGCTCCAGAAGGACAAGGCCAACGTCGAGGCATATACAAAGGGCTGCAGCGGCGGTCACCGGAAACCGCCGAGAAGAAGGCCCTTGCCAACGCGCTCGCGAGAGAAGAAGCGGTCGAGCGGTCTCCGGACGGAGGTAGTCAACTTCCGTCGGGTGGTGACGGACAAGGACCTCGCCATCCGGGCGCCGGCAGCAAGGCTTATGAGGAGCGCGGACGGAAAAGCGCGACGTCGAGCACGCCCTCCAGAGGAAGGAGACCGAGCTCGCGCGGGCACTCGAGCGCGAGCAAGGGCTCTCGACCCGCTGCACCCGTAAGTAGTCCGAGCCCTCTAACCTTTTTTCCTACGCGATTTTTGCGCATTGCTCGAGTATTTCATTTTCATCGTCCTTTCTCAGGTTTGGAGGTGGACCTGGTGGAAGCGCGTGAGGACGCAAAGTCAGCCCATGCGCTGGCTGACGGCGTGCTCTCAGCCAAGGCCCACATCGCCGGCGCCATCGACACCCTTAGCGCCAACTAGGGCTTCCCGCCGGTGGTGGACGTCGAGGGGCCGGATGCTGGCCAGAGCTATGCTAGCCGGGTCCGTGAGTTCGGCGCCTCTCTGCGGGGTCGTATCCGGGAAGCCCTCGTCTTCGGCTGCGCGCCGGACGATGGCCATCTTCTACTCGGGGTTTAGCATCTCGAGGAGGACGCCGGGCCGGGATGGAGGCCGTTGCGAACGGCTTCACCTACGCCGAGGGCGAGCAAGAAGGAGGGGTCAACCCCCAGATCGAGCAGCTCAAGGCCGAGGCTGAGGAGCCGGGCGCCCGTCTTGGAGGTGATCTGCTGCGAGAAGTCCTCCCGCCTGACGTGGAGTAGTTTTTAGCCGGCCTGCGAGCCGAAATCTGGGCAACAAGGCCCTTGTAAGAAAACAAGTATTTTGGCCATGGAAATGGCCCAAGTGGCCTTAAATCATGATGCTCAGATGTTTATTATTGCTCTAGTTTTTCCCTTGTGCTCCATATTACTTTTCGCTCGCCTTTATTTTTCTTTAACTAAGTGCTAGCGTTGCGTTCGAACCACTTCGAGGGGAGATGAGTTGGGGTGCCGTAGCTCGGAAGCGTGGGAAGCCCGTACTCGATCGTCCCGACTCGAAGAGCTCGAGGTGACGCCGATGCTTAGCTTATGAAAAATTTCGAGGCGAGGAGGAGAAAGGTTGCATCGGCGTCTTTTTCGGAAAAACTAGGTGCGTTTTTCGAGGACTCCGGGGGTCCCCCGGTCTAGCCCCGAGGGGGCTTGGCTTTGTGAAAACAAAGTCGAGCCCACCTTGCATACGAACGAACAAAAAGTAGGAAACTGGTTTGCGGGGTTTTATTCATTCATACTAGCGGTACATTTGGAACGAGAAAAATGTACAAAGCATCGAGGCCTAGGGGAAAAAGCGACGTAGCTGTTCGATGTTCCACGCGTTGGTGAGGGTCGAGCCGTTCTCGTCGGCTAACTTGTACGTCCCCGGTTTCAGCACCTCGACCACGATGAATGGGCCTTCCCAAGGAGGAGTGAGCTTGTGGCGCCCCTTGTTATCTTGGCGTCGACGGAGTACGAGATCGCCGACCTTGAAATCCCTCTTGCGCACGTTCTTCTCGTGATACTGCCGTAGCTTTTGCTGGTAGCACGCAGAGTGTAGGAGCACCGTGTCTCAAGCCTCTTCAGCCTGGTCGACGAAGTTAGCTAGTCTTTCCTCGTTAGTTTGCTCGTTGTAGGCCTTAAGTCGAGGGGACCCGTACTCGAGATCAGTGGGGAGGACGGCCTCAGACCCATAGACCGGGAAGAACGGGGTGAACCCGGTGGCTCGACTTTCGGTCGTTCGTAGACTCGATGGGAGTTCAGCTACCCACTGCCGTGCTTGTTGAGGCGGTCGAAAATTCTTGGCTTTAGCCCTGCAAAATCATGCCGTTGGCACGCTCGACTTGGCCATTAGTTCGAGGGTAGGCGGCGCCGACCGTTCACACGGATGTGGTACCGATCGCGAAGTCCAAGAACTTTTTGCCCGTGAACCGGGTGCCATTGTCGTAATGATGACGTTGGGGACTCCAAAGCGATGGACGATGTCGGTGAAGAACTCGACCGCTCGCTCCGAGCGGATGTTAGTGATGGGCTTGGCCTCGATCCACTTGGTGAACTTATCGATGGCCACGAGCAAGTGGGTGTAGCCTCCCGTCGTCTTTTTGAGGGGTCGACGGATCGAGCCCCCGGACCGCAAATGGCCACGTGAGGGGATCATGCGGAGTGCGTGTCTTTGGAAGATGCGTTTGCTTGGCGTAGAATTGGCATCCTTCACATGCTCGAACAAGCTTGATGGCGTCAGCAGTTGCAGTGGGCCAGTAGAAGCCTCGACGGTATGCGTTCCCGACAAGGGTTCTTGGCGCAGCGTGGTGGCCACAAGCCCCGAGTGCATGTCTCGAGCGGTTTCCGCCCTCTTCGATCGAGATACACCGTTGAAGTATACCGGTCGGGCTGCGGCGGTAGAGCTCTCTGTCCTCCCCGTAAATGACGTACGTCTTGGCTCGTCGTGCCAGTCGTCTTGCCTCTGTTTTTTCCTCTGGCAGCTCCCCTCGAATGAGATACTCGAGGAATGGTGCACGCCAGTCGGTTGGTGGGCTCGTAACCTGGTCGATCTCCATGACTGTGGCCCCCGTCGAGGGGGGTTCGGTCGTAGGAGCAGGCTCAACGGCTGGTCCTGCCCCAGCCCCCGAGTCCCACTTCACGGATGGCTCGTGAAGATCTTTCGAGAAGACGTGCGGGGGTAGCGGCGCCGAGATGAAGAGATTTTGGCCGGTTCGTCCGCGGCCTCGTTGAAGCGCCTTGGGATGTGGTTGAGCTCGAGACCATGGAAGCTGGCTTCCAACTTGCGCACCTCATTGCAGTACGCTTCCATCTTTTCATCATGGCAGCTCGAGGCTTTCATCACTTGATCGATAACGAGCTACGAGTCGCCTCGAGCATCGAGGCGTCGGACCCCAAGCTCGATGGCAATGCGCAACCCGGTAACGAGCGCCTCATACTCTGCCACGTTGTTCGAGGTGGCAAAGTGGATGCGCACCACGTAACGCATGTGTACTCCGAGGGGTGAGATGAAGAGCAGGCCCGCGCCGCTCCCTGTCTTCATAAGTGACCCGTCGAAATACATGGTCCACGGCTCGGCTCGGATCCGGGACGGGGGAGTTGGATGTCGGTCCATTCGGTGACGAAATCAGCCAGCACTTGAGACTTGATAGCTTTTCGTGGGGTGTAAGTGATGGTCTCGCCCATGAGCTCGACTGACCACTTGGCGATTCGACCCACTACTTTCCGATTTTGGATAATTTCACCAAGTGGGAATGATGACACTACCGTCACCGGGTGGCTTAGGAAATAGTCTTTGGAGTTTTCGACGGGTGAGGACGATTGCGTAGAGCGGTTTCGGATTTGAGGGTACCGAGGTTTGGCATCCGAGAGCACCTCACCGATGAAATACACCGGCCGCCGGACGGGGAGCGCGTGCCCCTCTTCCTCGCCTCTCGACCACTATGATCGTGCCGACCACCCGAGTGGTTGCGGCAACATAGAGGAGGAGGGATTCGGCGGGTATGCCGTCTCGAGCCGGCCGAGGCGGCACGAGCACAGGAGGAGATGTGAGCATGCTCTTCAGCTTTGAGAGGGCCTCCTCTGCTTCAGGCGTCCATGCAAAGTGCTCGGATTTTCTGAGGAGCCGGTATAGAGGCAAGGCTTTTTCTCCCAGGCGCGCAATGAACCGACCGAGTGCGGCTAAGCATCCGGTGATCTTTTGCACCCCTTTCGGGTCTCGAATTGGCCCCATTCTCATGATGGCCGCGACCTTCTCGGGATTGGCCTCGATGCCGCGCCGGGAGACGATATACCCTAACAACATGCCTCGAGGCACACCAAAGACACACTTCTCGGGATTCAACTTGATGTTTTTAGCCGGAGGCATCCAAACGTCAACTTGAGGTCCGCGACAAGGTTTTCTACTTTTCGAGTCTTGACAACGATGTCGTCGACGTAGGCCTCGACGGTCTCTCCTATGTGTTTCTCGAAGACATGGAGCATGCGCCGATATGTTGCCCCGGCGTTTCGAAGGCCGAAAGGCATTGTGACATAACAATACATGCCCATGGGGGTGATGAATGAAGTCGCGAGCTGGTCGGACTCCTTCATTTTGATTTGGTGGTAGCCAGAGTAGGCGTCGAGAAAGGAAAGTACTTCGCAACCCGCAAAGTGGAATCAACGATTTGATCTATTCGAGGTAAAGGAAATGGGACTTTGGGACATGCTTTATTTAAACTAGTGTAATCTACACACATCCTCATTTTTCCATTCTTTTTCTCTACCAATACACGGGATTAGCTAACCACTCGGGATGATGTACCTCCTTGATGAATCCGGCTTTCTCGAGCTTCTCGACCTCCTCGCGGATGATCCCGCGCTTCTCCTCGTCGAAGCGGTGCGGCGTTGCTTGACAGTCTCGAACCGGACGGATCTCCAAGGCGTGCTCGGCGACATCCCTCGGTATGCCGGGCATGTCCGAGGGACTCCACGCAAACATGTCGGCGTTTGCGCGGAGAAAGTCGACGAGCACGCTATCCTATTTGTCGAGGAGGCGCGATGACCAGCGTCTTCTCCCCGAGGAGCTTGGATCGAGCGGGATCTTCTTGGTGTCTTCAGCGGGCTCGAAGTTGCCGGCCTGTCGCTTGGGTGTTGGAGCAGAGGGCTCAGCCGCCATGCGATCGAGCATCATGGCTAGGTCTTCAGATGCTCCCATCACGTTCGTCAGTGATTCCCCGTACTCGACGCACTCCACATCGCAGTGGTAGGCGTGCTCGTACGTGGAGTTGACGGTGATGACTCCTTTGGTCCCGGCATCTTGAGCTTGAGGTAGGCATAGGCCGGGGATCGCCATGAACCGGGTGTAGCACGGCCTGCCCAGGATGGCGTGGTAGGTCCCCTCGAAACTGGGCACGTCGAAAGTTATGACCTCTCGACGGAAGTTCGAGCGTGTCCCAAAGATGACGGGGAGGTCAATGCGGCCGATCGTGAGCGCTTTCTTGCCAGGGACCACTCCGTGGAAGCCCCCAGCGCTCGGCTGGAGGTGAGCTCTTGTGAGGCCGAGCAGCGTGAGGGTCTCCATGTAGATGATGTTGAGGCGGCTGCCTCCATCCATGAGGACTTTGGTGAAGTGGGCGTTGAGGATGATCGGGTCGACGACGAGAGGGTATGCGCCGGGATTGGTGACGTGCTCTGGATGATCATCACGGTCGAACGTGATGGGAGCATTCGACCAGTCGAGGAATTGAGGCATGGCGGGTTTCAGGGCGAAAACCTCCCTGCGCTCGGCCTTCCGCTCTCGACGTGTCATCTGGGTGGTTGGGCCGCCGTAGATCATGTAGCACTCGGTGATGGGTGGATACTCATTGTCGTCGTTGTCGTTGGCTTGATCGTTTCCACCCTTGCCCTTCTTGTCGTCGTCCTTGCCGATGCCGAGCTTCTTGAAGTAGCTTCAAAGCATGCGACAGTCCTCGAGGTTATGCTTGGCCGGCTCCTTGTGGTAGGGGCACGGCTGCTTAAGCATTTTGTCGAAGACGCCCCCATCCGGAGGGGGTCTAGGCTTCTTGCGCTCGGCTATGGCCACCTCGCCTTCCACGACCGCGCGCTTGCCTTGCTGGTTGCCTTTCTTCTTCTTCTGATTCTTCTTCTTGTCCTTGCTCGGGCCCTCACCGTCCCCTGGGGGCGGCGCGGGCTTGTTCCCAGCTCCGCCAAAGAAGGCTCCCACGGCCTCGTCGCCGGCAGCATAGTCGGCGACGACGTCCATGAGCTCGTCGACCGTCTTTGGGCGGTTGCGCCCGAGCTCCCGCATGAGCTCTCTGCACGTGGTGCCCGAGACGAACGCCAGGATGACGTCGTGATCGGGGATGTGCGGTAGCTCGGTGCGCAGCTTGGAGAAACGTCGAGCAAAGTCTCTGAGGGACTCCGTGGCGTTTTGCTTACAGTTGCGGAGATCCCACGAGTTACCCGGTCGGATGTATGTACCCTTGAAGTTCCCCTCGAAAATCTGGACCAGGTCGGTCCAATCGTAGATTCGATTGGGGGGAAGCTCCTCGAGCCACCGTCGAGCGGTGTCAGAGAGAAACAGAGGGAGCTGGCGTATGACCACCTTATCCTCTCGAGCCCCTCCCAGCTGGCAGGCCAGCCGGAAGTCGGCCAGCCAGAGCTCTGGCTTGGTCTCCCCGTTGTACTTGACCACGCTCGTGGGGGGTCGAAACGGGTTAGGTAACGGTGTGTTGCGGATTGCTCGACTGAAGACTCGAGGGCCCGGTGGGTTGGGAGCCTGCCGGTCCTCGTTGCTATCGTAACGGCCCCCTCGATGGGCCTTGTAGCCACGGTCCTCGGCACCCATAGCCTTGGTCGTCGGTTGTCGTTGATGTCATGACGCGCATCTTGAGGCGCGCGGTTGTCGAGGATGCGATCTCGAGCGGGGGCTCTACCACCTCGAGGGGGTGCCTCTTGGTGGACGGAACCCTCCCGCTCGTGCCGTGGTTGCTCTGGGGCTGCCTCACGCTGTCTCAAGGCTGAGCTCTCGGCCTGCTGGACGGCCGCGACTTGAAGGAGCCCATGGATCTCATCTCGCATCCGCAACGCGTGCGGATTTGAGGGCGCCGGCATGTCTCGCAGCAGCATGGCTGCCGCAAGTACATTCTGACTTGCTCGAGGGAAGTGGGCAGGCTCAGGCGGCACTTCTGGCTGCCCATCATTAACGATGCGGTTGAGGACGCCTCGTGCCTTTCCTCGAGCACCCAGAGCTCAAGGAGGGGGCGGATGGTTCTGCTCAAGCGCGCGCTTGAGCAGCTCTAGATTTGCGCGTTCCTCATTCATCTTGGCCTCGATCTCTCTGAGCTGGGCCCATTGTGCCGCTCGAGCATCGTCTTCAGGTCGCTGGTTATCTTGGGTTTGTGGTGGCGGTCCGCGCGGCTCGATCACCTGCAAGGCTCTAGCTGCTGATGTTCCGACCGCTGGCGTCACGTCTGCCCGGTTGGCTGTAGGGACAGCCGCGGTGGCGTCATCTCTGGTCTCCTCATCTGACGGGGCGTCGCCGTCGAGATGAAAACACTCGCGAGTCGGGTCATAGCATCCTGAGTCCGAGTCGTCGGAGTCTGGGTTAGCGCTGGACGGCGTCCAGGGCCTCCCCGTGCTCTCTTCCTCGATCCAGCGGCGCATATCCCCGACCGTGTTGCGGCATTGCGAGCCAGGTGCTCTGTCAAACCCGCGGTCCACTGACGCCGGCCATACAATCTCCAAGTCCATGGTGGCACGCAGGAGGGGGACGGGGCTCTCCTCCCGCGGTCCCATGACTGACCGGATCTCATTGGCATACGTAGTGGCGGCGTTGGTGAACCCAAACGGAACCGTGACGGGCTCGGTAGAGCCCATGCGGCAACAGGTTGGGCGACGTCGGCCGTGCGCCTGCTCGAGGTGCCACACCGGGCTCCCTTGGTGAGCGCATGGCGAACGTGAAGCCAGGGTCCACGTCAAGGACTCCTTGCCCATGCGCCACCCCCTGCCGCACACTTGGTACCCTGGCTGGGTGCATCGTGGCGTCTGACTGGGAAGGCACACGAGCAGGGTGCTCAAGGCCCTGTGCCTGCTGACGGTGATGCTGAGGCTGGTGGCGTCGGTGACGCGGTGGCGAGCCGTGGTGGCGTGGTCGGCGCGCGGCCCCACCAGCGCGTGGGGGTGACGAGCGTCCCCCTCCTGGTTCACCGATCGAGAGTAGAGCCATGTCGTGGCCTGGGCCGAGCGACACGAACTCTAGACTCCCAAACCAGATCACCGTGGCGAACGGAAGCGAGGAAGCGGGTGATGCCATCCGGAAAATGGCGGGAATCGAGCGAAAAACACGCAGCACCCCTACCTGGCGCGCCAACTGTCGGTGTTTCGTACCCCGGGGGGTGTCACACCAACGAGTAAATTTCTAATCGTGCTCCCTAATCCGGATGGTGATGCAAGAAGAACACAGATGTTTATCTGGTTCGGGCAAAGAATGCCCTACGTCCGGCGGTGGGGGTGACTTGTATTATCTTGCACCGAAGTGCTTGTACGGGGGTGAGTACAAGGCGAGTCCCGAGACTTTGCGAGTGAGAGAGTGTGTGTGTGCTTGGGGAACCTAGGAACCTCTCCCTAAACTATGCCCTGGCGCCCCTTTTATAGACCAAGGGGAGGCACAGGGTTACATGATCGCTAGGGCGGTCGTAAGAGTGACGTCGAGGTATGGGCGTCATGTCGAGTCGTCGAGACTGTGGACGCTCCCTTTGGTCCGGTTCGAGCCTGTGGATCCATGCTTTGGACCGGTTCGAGCCTGTAGCTGCGTGGGCAATGATGGTCTGCTCGTCCTTCTCGGTCGTGGGCTGACGTAGCCGAGGTACGGTGCCGGCGTAGACGAGCACATGCTTCCGGGAACCTCGCCGTATGGCCGTCGAGGTGGGAAAGACATGACACTGCGCACCCCATGCTCAGGTCGCGTCCGTCATCACTCCTCGAATGGTTAATGTCTGTTTCGAGGGGTAGATGGTCTGAACGACGGGACTGAGCAGCGGGTTTGGTGGTGCGCAGAGTTGACAATCGCGTTCCAAGGGGGTGTCGGTATGGGCGGTGGAATAGGAGAAGTGACCGGCGTACTTCTCACTATTTCACGCACTGTAGCCATGGGGTTAGGCGGAGCAGGCGTACTTCCCACTGTTTCACGCACTGTAGCCATGTGCCTGCCTTGGATAGGCAATTATTGTAGGCGGACTCGAGCGGGCGCTCGTTCGAGCGGTCTCCGTCTCTGTCTCGAGCGGTCGCTCGCTCGAGCAGTTACCGTCTCGAGCGGTCACTCGCTCGAGCGGTTTCCGCAATGTTTTCTCGAGCGGGTGAGCGGCTGCTGCTCGAGTAGGCGGGCTTTGTGGGCCTGATCGTGGCTTTGTGGGCCTGATCGTGGACCTGATCGTGGGCCGGCCTAGCTCAAGGGGGATTGGGGTTTTCTCTGGTCAGTTAGCTTTTGGGATTTTTAGAGAGGGATGAGGCCGATTTGCTCATCTCTAATTCACCCAATTTAGGACCCCCTAATCTAGGTATCTGACAAGTACATAGTGATGTATGTGGACCAATGAGCACGACAGCTAGAGGCGGTTTTCAGTACTTCATAACTTTTACTGATGACTTTAGTAGATATGGCTATGTCTACCTAATGAAGCATAAGTCTGAAACATTTGAAAAGTTCAAAGAATTTTAGAATGAAGTAGAGAACCAACGTGGCAAGAAAATTAAGGCCTTGCGATCTGATCGTGGAGGCAAATATTTGAGTCACAAGTTTAGCAATCATCTTAAGAGTTGTGGAATTGTTCCACGCCTTACGCCACGGAACGCCACGGAGAAATGGCGTGTCGAGCAGCAGATCGAACTTTGTTGGACATGGTTCGGTCTATGATGAGCCTTGGTCGGACCTACCTTTATCGTTTTGGGGATACGCTCTAGAAACAGCCGCTTTCACATTGAATAGGGTACCATCTAAGTCCGTAGTTAAGACACCATATGAGATATGGACGGGAAGAGTCCTAGTTTGTCTTTTCTAAAAATTTGGGGTTGTGAAGTTTATGTCAAACGGCTTATATCGATAAGCTAACACCCAAATCGGACAAATGTTTTTTCGTGGGATATCCAAAGGAAACTTTAGGATATTACTTCTACAACCGCCGTAGGGCAAAGTGTTTGTTGCTCGAAACGGTGTTTTCTTAGAGAAAGAGTTTCTCAAAAGAGAGAAGAGTGGACAAAAGGTGTATCTTGAAGAAGTTCAAGATGAGCCGTCGAGAAGGACTCTACGAGTGATGCTAATGTAAGAACAAGTTGAGATGCCGTGGCCACGAAACACCTCCGCAACCACGAAGATCGGCAAGACTTCGCGAGTTGCGTGGGGATCTGTTATTGTTGGACGATGACGAACCCGCAACATACGCGAAGCTATGATGGACTCGATTCCGAGCAATGGCGAGTGCCATGAGATCCGAGATAGATTCCATGGGAAATAATCAAGTTTGGAACTTGGTTGACCCGCTGATGGTGTTAGACCCATCGAGTGCAAATGGATCTATAAAAAGAAGAAAGATATGGACGGAAATGTTCACGTCTATAAAGCTCGACTTGTCGCAAAGGGTTTTCGGCAAGTTCAAGGAATTGACTACGACGAGACATTCTCTCCAAGAGCGATGCTTAAATCTATCCGGATCATTCTAGCAATAGCTGCCTATTTCGATTATGAGATTTGGCGAGATGGATGTTAAAACGACCTTTCTAAATGGAAATTTAGAAGAGGGCGTGTATATGATACGGCCCGAAGGTTTTGTTGATCCAAATAATCGGAAAAATATGCAAGCTTAAGAAATCTATTTATGGGTTAAAGCAAGCATCTCGGAGTTGGAACATTCATTTTGATGAGGTTGTCGAGGGTTTGGCTTCCGTCGGAATGAAGAAGAGCCTTGTGTTTACCAAAAGGCTAGTGGGAGAGCGGCTATTTGTTGTGTTTCTAATCTTGTATGTGGATGACATACTATTGATTGGGAATGACATTCCAATGTTGCAATCTGTAAAGACTTCACTGAATAATAGTTTTTCTATGAAGGATTTAGGAGATGCAGCATACATCTTGGGCATTAAGATCTAATAGGATTATGTCAAGATACATATATTGACAAGGTGTTGAAACGGTTCAACATGGAACAATCCAAGAAAGGGTTCTTGCCTATGTCACATGGTATGCGCTTTAGTGACAAGCAATGTCCTTCATCAGATGAAGAGCGCAAACACATGAGTAAGGTTCCATATGCTTTGGCAGTCGGCTCCATCATGTATGCCATGATATGTACTCGCCCAGATGTCTCATATGCTCTAAGTGTTGCGAGCAGGTACCAAGGAAATCCTGGTGAGAGTCACTGGACGCTGGTTAAAAACATCCTTAAGTACTTGAGAAGGACTAAGGATGAGTTCCTGATCTATGGAGGTGAGGAGGAGCTCGTTGTAAATGGTTACACCGATGCTAGCTTCCAAACTGATGTAGATGATTCACAATCACAATCAGGTTTTGTGTTCACAGTAAATGGTGGTGCAGTAAGCTAGAAAAGTTCCAAGCAGGAGACAGTGTCCGATTCTACAACAGAACCCGAATACATTGCAGCTTCGGAAGATGCAAAGGAAGGTGTTTGGATGAGGCGTTTCCTCATTGATCTTGGTGTGTTTCCTAATGCGGCTAGCCCATTGAATCTACATTGTGACAACAATGGGGCGATAGCGTAGGCTAAGGAGCCTAGGAATCACCAGAAGAACAAACATGTACAGTGGAAATTTCACCTCATTCGACAGTTCATCTGTGAAGGTGAAATTAAAATGTGCAAGATACATACGGATTTGAATGTAGCAGATCCGTTGACAAAGGCCCTTCCACAGCCTAAGCATGAGGCGCACATGAGGTCTATGGGGATTAGACATATTAAAGATTAACTCTAGTGCAAGTGGGAGACTGTTGGGAATATGCCCTAGAGGTAATCATAGAGATGATGATATTCCGCATGTATCCATGATATGTAATGTGTCCATTGAATATCCATTAAAGACAACTTGTATTGATTGGCAATTATATGAATTGTTTGTGGAACTCTTTTACTTGTATGGTTATTCTATATTTGTCCCTGGTCGGAGTTCATGTGAGGACACACATGAATATTAGACTAGCACATTATTAGTTGATGACTATGTTTCACAAGTCATGGACATGGAGATGTCGAACTAATAATGTGGGCACATGTATGACATGTAGGCTGGACTGACCCGACATGAGATTGTCTCTATACACATCATATACGTTATGTCCTTTGACCTGAGATTGTAGTATGTGCTTGAGATGTGTATCGACTTGCTTAGGGACTGACAAACGCTACTCCGTTACTGGGTAGTTATAAAGGATGTCTTCGGGTTTGTCGAGAAGCATGCTGTGAGACATAGACAATCAAGATGGGACTTGTGATATCACTGGATCACTCAAGTGATTGGATCAACAAATGCATGGCCATGCTTGGGTTAAGTGTTAACCCACGAGTTGAACCAAATATCATGAGGCAAGGGAGTAACTTGTATGTGGTCGTAGTGGTTCGTCTGATATGATCATTTGCGTGCACATAGGAGTTGTCATGCCTTGCTAGAGGCCGCTGTCAGCTATTGGGCGAGTAGGAGTATTCGGCCCATGTCTATGTGTGCGTGAACCCATAGGGTCGCACGCTTAAGGGGCTGGAAGCCTAATTCGGGTTGGACTCGAATTAGACAAGGCTTAGGGTTTCTAATGGGCCTCCAACTTGGGAGCACATGAGAGATGCCTATATAAGTAGAGGGGAGGGGCACAGCCAAACCTAATCCACACCCTTTGGCAGCCGCCGTCGCCCTCCACGCTCTCGCCTTCGCTCCTCGCGGACCTAGCAGTCCGGAGGCGCATCGCTTCTCCCTCGTACGTGTGTGATACCTCGGAGGTGCTGTATCTGGAGCACGAGGACGAACCGCACAAACCGCAAGTGGTGGGAGGAGTTGCTGGACGACCACGCAACTGCACGGCACTGCTGCGACACGTTCGACTACATCGAGTCGTCTTCCGCTGCATCTGCGCGTCTAGTGGTAATCCCGTAACCTGTAACTAGCAGTAGATCCTGGGATATGAGGTAGAAAAGTTTTGTTTTCCGGCTAGCATAGCACCCTCATAACCCTTCATATCCGATATCCGCGGATAATGATGATATCACATTTGTATTTGATATCCGCTTAAGATATCCGTTTTACTATCCATATCCGGAAAAATATGCGTGTCGGTGTTTCGTACCCTGGGGGGTATCACACCAACAAGTATGAACCTACGTCCAGCGGGGGGAGGAGACTTGTATTATCTTGCACCTAAGTGCTCGTACAGGGGTGAGTACAAGGCAGTCCTGAGACTTTAGCGAGTGGAGTGTGTGTGTGTGTGTGTTGTGTGCGTATGAACCTAGGAACCTGCCTTATGCTCTGCTGGCGTCCCCTTTATAGGCTAAGAGGAGGCTCAGGAGTACAAGATTTGGTAGGGCAATCATGAGCGTGACGTTGAGGCATGGGCGCGGGTCGAGTCGCTGGTACTGTGGATGCCCTCCTCGATCCGGTTCGAGCCTGTAGCAGCATGGGTGATAATGGTCTGTCAGTCTTTAGCTGACGCGAACTGATGTAATCGAGGCGTGGGCGATGATGGCCTGTCCGGGAACCCCGGTGAGTGGTCGTCGAGGCGGGATGGACGGGTCACTGCGCACCCCGTACGCTGGTCATATCCGCCACTATTCCTCGAGCGGTCGGAGACTGCTTCGAGGGGTAGACGGTCCGAGCGATGGGACGGAGCGGCAGGTCTGGCGGTACGGGGAATCGAGAATGGTGTTTTGAAGGGGTGCTGTACGTGGCACAGTGCAAGGCATGGCGTAACAGTGGCCTCTGCCATCCTCGAATCTGGGGGATGGGCAGCGTAATGGTGGAAGCGACTGGCGTACGGTCCACTATTACGGGCCCTGTAGCCATGGAGTTAGGCGGGGTTGGTGTACTGAAGCACTATTTCAAGCCCTGTAGCCATGTGCGTGCCCTGGAAAGGCAATTATTGCAGGCGGGCTCGAGCGGTCGCTCGCTCGAGCGGTTTCCGTCACCGCTCGAGCGGTTTCCGTCACCGTCTCGAGCGGTCGCTCGCTCGAGCAGTTTCCGTAATTCTTTCTCGAGCGGGCGAGCGGCTGCTGCTCGAGTCAGTGGGTTTTGTGGCTTTGTGGGCCTGATCGTGGGCCGGCCCAGTACGAGGAGGATTGGGGCTTTCTCTAGTCAGTTTTTTGGGATTTAGAGGGGAGTAAAGCTGGTTTGCTTACCTCTAATCCTCCTAATTCAGGACCCCCTAATCTAGGTACCCGACAGTAGCCCCCGAGCCCTTGCTTGATTGTGAAAAACTTCAAGCAAGGGATCATGAAGTGGAGTTGAAGTACCTAGGCTTGGGGTCGTTTTATTTCAAGGGGTTAATTTCTCATTTTTCCGTGGGGGGCGCGCGAGCGTCCCCCGCGGGGGTAGCCCCCGAGGCCCCAGAGGAATGAGGCATTCCTCTGGGGGCTTTGAAATGAGTCATGACGGGCAAGAGTATTATTAACTGGAGTTGTAGTAGCTCGAGGTAGGGGATTTTCAATGATTCCTCGAGCCCCCGAGCATTTTCGGCTCCTCCCATGCCGAAGGAGGTTGTTTATGTGACTCGAGCCCCCGAGCTTCGAGTCGCTGGGCCGTAGTCGTGATCTAGTTCCTCGCCGGATCTCTTGGATCAGATCCAAGTGGCGGGAGGACTGACACTACCCACGGTCGAGCGAGCGCCATGTCTCCCTGTGAGCTGGTAACGGGGAATCCAAGTGAGAGTCCATCTCCTTTCGAGGGGAGACGGCAACGAGGCCCGGGGGCACTCTCATTAGAGCTGGGTGCATAGCTTCTAGAGGACCGGCCCCATTCGAGGGGACCGGCGGCTCGAATGCCTCCCGTCGACGGGATCTCTTAGAAACTTAGCACCCTGCCTTGGACATGCTTTTGGGTTTCGAGAGTTCGTTCTCGAGCGGAACCTTTCGAGGGTCCTTTCCCAGAGGCATCCCTAACTCAGGTGGTCGAGGGTGGCTATTCGAACCCGTTCGTGGGTCAGCCTCCGCTCCCTCGAGTCTTACAAGTGGGACCAGAATCCCAAGTCACCTTACCGTGTAAGGAACCGTCTGTTTGAGACGTCCCATCGTTGTGCCCGTTCGAGGAGAATCCGTCCGTTGCTGGCGGCGCACCTTTTTAGGCGGAAACCGGCACGTCATGATGATCGTGGCCTGGTGACGGTTCAGTCCCGCCTCGCGATGCGTGCGCCCTGTGAGTGGAGGTAGGCGGCGGTTGTTAGGGGCATTAAATGCGGTTACCGTTTCTCGTCGAGTCCGTCGGGGGTGCGTGGCCGTTGGATGGCGTGATCTGGGCCGTTGGATGCGAGTGACGCGGATCGGCTTGGGCCCTATAAATACGGGGGAGTGGGTTCCCGGTTCCCCTTCCCCGCATTCTTGCCTTCCTTCCTTCCGCCGCCGCCGCCGCGTTGCGCGCTCGCTCTAATCCTAATCACCGTCGCAGACCATCCCATCCGCCGCACTCGCTGCGCCGCCGCACTCGCTTGCGTCCGCTACCGCGTCCCTCCGCCGTTCCTCGCGCAAGAGGGCCAACAAGAAGGCGGGCCAGGGCTCCGGCCAAGGCGCCGGGGGCAGCAAGACTGGCGGCAAGGGCGCCGCCGGCAAGGAGCCCGCCAAGCCCCCCGTGCCGGTGGTGATGTACGACGCGCTCCCGTGGCCTCGGTCCACGGTGACCGAGGCGATGTTGGTGGGCCTCGTCGAGGGTGGACTGCTCCTCCCCAACCCGCTGGAGTGGCCGCCGGAGTGGCAAGTGCTGGAGCCCGAACACCTCGAGCTCGTCGTCCCAGAAGGTTACGTCCTGAGCTTTGTCAAATTCCACAAGCGGGGACTCGGGGCGCGGCCGAGCCGCTTCATGCGGGCGCTCCCCCACCATTTTGGGGTCGAGCTCCAGCATTTCAACCCCAACTCGATCTCGCACGCCGCTAGCTTCACCGCCGTGTGTGAGGGGTACCTAGGGATGGCGCCGCAGTGGGACTTGTTTGTCCATATTTTCAAGGCGACGCTATTCACCTTGGCGGTGAGCGGCGATGACAACGACAATGATGACAACGACGAGGAGGAGGAGAAGGAGAAGGTGAACACCCACCGCTACGTTCGAGCGGGCTCTTGCTCGATTGGATTGAAGAGGCAGGAGCACTGGCTGCCCGGCTCGTGGGCGTCGAACGACGCTGGATGGACCTCGGAATGGTTCTACCTCCGCAATGAGGGGAACTATTTCCTGGAGTACACCGGCGCCGTGTTGACCGCGCCCAAGTACAACTGGGGCTACGGTCAACCAAGCAAGCTCCAGCCCCGCATCGACCCCCTGACCGACGCTCTGGAGAGGCTCTGCCATCGGAGGGCCAGCAACATCACCTTCAACCTTGCCCACATCGTTGCTGGGTTCCACTCCCGCCGGGTGATCCCGCTCGCCGACCATCGGCTGCGGCTGGACCAAATGATGGAGGATGCCGACCCCCTGGCGCTCGGGGCCAGCAGGATGTCGAGCATACCTCTCCCGGCCGCCACGGTCGTGGCTCGCGTGCGCGAGGCGATCGACGGCGGCCGGAACTTTAGGGAGAATCAAGTCGGCCTCTTCCCCATGCATCCGGAAGCCGATCTGCTTGGCTATGTAAGTCTCTTCGAGGCCTCTCTAGTTGTCGATTTTACTTTTCTTTTAGCCTATGCCCATTCGATCGAACTGTGTCTCTCTAGGAGATCACCGACCACGCGGACTCGGTGCCCCCGGTGAAGGAGGACACGCCCGACCGCGAGGTAAGACGTCTCAAAAATGATCGAGAACACGCAGTAGCCCTCTCGAGGAGGGAGGAGAAAGCAAAGAAAGCCCTCGAGCTGGAGGAAAGGGAGAAGCGTAAGGCCAGCGCCGCCGGGAGCGGATGATGCGTCTGGATGTGAACCCAAGCGACTGGAGCCCCAGTCTGGAATCGACAGATGATGACGAGGGGGAGGATGATGACGAGGCGACTGATAGCGACGGGGCCGCCGCCGCTCGAGCGCTGACCCCCCTCGATCTCGCGTGCAGGAGGTGTCCCTGGCGCCGCCCCGTCCTCAGTTGCGCGGGGACTCGTCATCGGCTCAAGCGGGCCAGCGAGAGGAGCCATCTCGCCGTTCCAGCCACGGCGCTCGGACGTCGTCACTGACCCGAGCGGGGCAGCGGGAGGAGTCATCCCAACGTTCCAGCCATGGTGCACGGGCGCCATCTCCGACGCGGCGGGACTCCTCTTCCCGTCGCCACTCATCTTCAACGGGCGCGCACACCCGGCAGCACAAGGCTGCAGATGTGCGCAAGTCTTCCTCAGTCCAGCCCGGCGAGTGCCCCGTCGAGCGCCGGACTCCTTCCAGCGGTCGCCGGGCTGAGCGGACACTGACCCGCCGGACTCAGGATCCCACGAGGGACCCTACGCCGGACCCGGCCAGGGAGTCGACAGGAGCGGGGGAGGCTGCCAAGGCCACGGAGCCCTCGAGCGTCTTGAGCCGGGCCGCTGGCGCCCAGAAGCCCCCGAGCGGCACGAGTGGCGGGCTCGAGACTCGGAAGCCCTCGAGCGATTCGAGGGAGCCAGCCGCGGCTCGAAAGCCCCCGAGCGACTCGAGCAAGCCGGGTGGCTCAAGTAGCACTACCCCGACTACAGGATAAGTTTTTCAACTGGATCCCCTCTCATCGTCCTTCCGTTTTGCTTGCGGATTTCTTATCGTAGTCGTTTTTTGTTTTTCTCTTTCTTCTAGGACCAAGCGTCCCCTGCAGTCTCTGTTGTCTCTTCCTCCCATCCTGCCTTCAAAAAGATTGAAGATCTCAGGAGGGTCGAGCGGCACCTCGTCCGTCCCAGGTGGAGTGACTCTTCCTCGCACCACTCCAATTTGGTTGGCCCAAGCTAAGGATGTGATCGAGCACGGGAAGCTGATGGCGGCTGCGTCTCGTGCAGGTGCCGGGGCCGTGACCACGGTGGCAGGGGAGAAGACAGCCACCACCACCACTGCCTCGACCGTCTCCCGCTCGAGGCATCATCGTCACCGGCTGTGCAAGGTGATGCAGCGGCCGGCAACAAGGAGGTGACGGGGCCGGAGACGACGGCCGCCACTCCGCCGACGGGGGGCCGGGTCGGAGCAGCACCCGATCACGCTTGAGGATGAGAGCCCGAGCTCTGGCTCCAAGACGTGGCCAATTGGCCTGCGCCAGCTCGAGGAGGGGCGCAAGGAGAAGGAGGAGGGGGAGAAGATGCCGGCGGCCGTCGATCGGCCGGCGGTCGACGTGGAGATGCAAGAGGCGGGCCAGGTTCCCGACCCCCAAATAGACCGGGCGCCCACCCCTCCTCAAGCCATGGAGGCCGACCCCTCGGCCGTGCAGCAGGTCGAGGCACCCCAGGTCTCCCCGGTCGAGCAGGGGGAGGCCCAAATTCCGGCGCAGGAGGGGGCGCTGGAAGAGCATCCTGCCATCGCGCAGGAGGAGGAGAAGGTGGAGCAGCCCGCCGCCACACGGGAACAGGAGCAGTAGGGCGGCGCGCAAGGGGTGGAGCAACCCAAGGAGCTCCGCTTGGTGGTGTATCGGGCACCGCTGCAGCCGCTGCGGACGGGGGAGGTCGTGGTACCTCACCTCGTGCCTGACTCGACGACGGGCGAGGTGAGGTTCACGAGCATGTCCGAGGCCGACCACTGGGAGGAGGCCCAGAGGACGCAAGCGGCGTCCGCCGTCGTTGACAGCCACATGCGGGCCATCGGTTTTGGGCCCACCGAGCCCACCGATTCGTCCATAGAGGAGAGGAGGCGGATTGAGGCGCGGGTGCTCGCCCAAGAGGCGTCGTCCTCCTGGAGTCAACCTCAACGCCCGCCTACCCTAGCCGAGCGGGTAGTGACGGCGGATGTCGACTTGGAGGCGGTGAGGAGGCTCCATGCCACCATCGACAAGGACATGCGGGAAGCGTTCCCTTTATGGGAGAGACCGCCGTTGGTGCTCCCCGACCCGCTCGACCATGAGGCTCCCTCGATCGTGATGAACGATCAAAAGGAGCTCGAGGCTCATATGGAGGCCGAGGAGCGTCGACAATGGCTCGAGAACGCTCTGCGGGTCACATTATCAGTCGTCTCCGAGGACATGCCCCAGCTTTCTTCCATAAGTATTCTCGAGCATGATCACTTTTTCCTTCTGACTTATCATAGTTTGTATTCTGACTTTTCCTTTTCACGATTCAGACGGCGCAGAGCTGCTCCTACGCTAAGTCCGTTCACGTCCGTGCCCTTCGTGAGAGCGAGGACAAGATCAGGCGATATGTGTGTATGGGGCAGGATGCTAAGGCGGAGCTGCACCGATCTGCCCGGCTCCTTCGTGAAGCTAACGCCGCACTGGACGCTACCAAGGAGGATGCCTAGAGGGCTCGAGACGAGCGCGCTCGAGCTGTGCAGGAAGCAGAGGCGGCTCAGCGGGAGGCTCTTGAGAAGCTTGCTCGAGCCGCGCAGGATGCAGAGACGGCTCGGCAAGAAAACGAGCGGCTGAAGGGGGTCCTTGACCAGCTCAAGAAGGACGCGGCCACGGTGACGACGGGCTTTAAGGTCAAGTACCAGCAAGTGGAGCAGCTTGAGAAGGACAAGGCCGCCGCCGAGAGCTACGCCAAGGACCTGCAGGCAGTCATCACGCAAGAGACTGCTCTGAGGGCCGAAGAGAAGCGGCGGGCGGACGACTTCCAGGCAGAGGTGGCCAATCTTCGTAAGAAGGTGACGGAGAAAGACCTCGCCATCCAGGGCGCCGGCAAAGCCTTCGAGGAGTTGCTGGTGGAGAAACGCGATGTCGCTCGCGCGCTCAAGAGGAAGGAGACCGAGCTCACGCAAGCACTCGAGCGCGAGCAAGGGCTCTCGACCCGCTGCACTCGTAAGTCGTTCGAGCCATCCACTTTTCCTTTCCGTGTGTGATTCTTGCGCGTCGTTCGAGCGCTTAATTTATTGCGCCTTTTTCCAGTTCTGGAGGAGGACCTGGCGGCGGCGCGTGAGGATGCAAGGTCGGCCCACGCGTTGGTTGATGGCGAGATCTCCGCCAAGGCCCATATTACCGGCGCCATCGACACCCTTAGCGCCACCTAGGGTTTTGCGCCCGTGGTGGACGTCGAGGGGCCGGACGCTGGTAAAGGCTACGCCAGCCGGGTTGTCGAGTTCGGCGCTCATCTGCGGGGCCGTGTCCGGGAGGCCCTCGTCTTCGCTGCGCGTCGGACTATGGCCATCTTCTACTCTGGGTTTGCTCTCTCGAGGGAGGCTGCCCAGACCGGGATGGAGGCCGTCGCCAGCGGCTTCACCTATACCGAGGACGAGCAGGAGGGTGGCATGAACCCCCGGATCAAGCAGCTCAAGGTCGACGCGGAGGAGCCCGGGGCGCGTCTTGCCGAGGGCTTCCTGCCTGAAGTCCTTCCTCCTGAAGAGCAGTAGTTCTCAACCGGCCTGCGAGCCGAGATTTAGGCAACAAGGCCTTTGTAAGAAACAATATTCTGGTCGTGGAGTGGCCCAAGTGGCCTTTAAACATTATGCTTATGTTTTGTGCAAGTGTGCTCTAGTTTTTTCTTTGTGTCTCGAGTTATCTTTTGTCCCTTGCCTTTGTCTCTTTTTAACTAAGTACGAGTGCCGTGCTCGAACCACTTCGAGGAGAGATGAGTTGGGGTACCGTGGCTCGGAAGCGTGGGTGACCCTGGGCTCGATCGTCCCGGCTCTAAGGGCTCGAGGTGACGTACGCACCTAGTTTATGCGAAAAAACTCCAGGCGAGAAGGGAAAAGAGTGCGTCGAGCGTTTTTGAAAAAACTAAGCGTGTTTTTTCGAGGACTTCAGGGGGGTCCCCCCCTGGTCTAGCCCCCGAGGGGGCTTGACTTTGTGAAGACAAAGTTGAGCCCACCTTGCATGTGAACGAAAAAGATAGGAAATTAACTCGCGGATCCTTTATTCATTCACGCTAGCGGTACATTCAAACGAAAAGATGTACAAGGCATCGAGGCCTAGGGGAAAAAGCGACGTAGCTGTTCGATGTTCCATGCGTTGGTGAGGATCGAGCCGTCCTCATCGGCTAACTTGTAGGTCCCTGGCTTCAGCATTTCGACCACGATGAACGGGCCTTCCCAAGGAGGAGTGAGCTTGTGGCGCCCCTTGTTGTCTTGTCATCGACGGAGCACGAGATCGCCGACCTCGTAATCCCTCTTGCGCACATTTTTCTCGTGGTACTGTCGCAGCTTCTGCTGGTAGCGCGCGGAGTGTAGGAGCACCGTGTCTCGAGTTTCCTTGACCTGGTCGACGGCGTTGGCTAGCCTTTCCTCGTTAGTCTGCTCGTTGTAGGCCTTGAGTCGAGGGGACCCATATTCCAGGTCGGTGGGGAGGACGGCCTCTGACCCATAGACCAGGAAAAATGGGGTGAACCCGGTGGCTCGGCTCTCAGTCGTTCGTAGACTCCATAGGACAGATGGGAGCTCGGCCACCCACTTCTTGCCGTGTTTGTTGAGGCGGTCGAAGATCCTTGGCTTTAGTCCTTGGGGGATCATACCGTTGGTGCGCTCGACTTGGCCATTGGTTCGAGGATGGGCAACTGCCGACCAATTCACACAGATGTGATGTCGATCGCAGAAGTCTAGAAACTTCTTGCCCGTGAACTGAGTACCGTTGTCAGTGATGATGACGTTAGGCACTCCAAAGCGGTGGATGATGTCGGTGAAGAACTCGACCGCTCGTTCCGGACGGATGTTGGTGATGGGCTTGGCCTCGATCCACTTGGTGAACTTGTCGATGGCTACGAGCAAGTGGGTGTAGCCCCGCGTCGTCTTCTTGAGGGGTCCGACCAGGTCGAGCCCCCAGACCGCAAACGGCCATGTGAGGGGGATCATCTGGAGCGCGTGTGCTGGGAGGTGCGTTTGCTTTACGTAGAACTAGCACCCCTCACACGCTCGGACGAGCTTGATGGCATCAGCAGTTGCAGTGGGCCAGTAAAAACCTCGACGGAAAGCGTTCCCGACAAGGGTTCTTGGCACAGCATGGTGGCCACAAGCCCTCGAGTGCATGTCTTCGAGCAATTTTCTGCCCTCATCGATTGAGATGCATCGTTGGAGTATGCCAGTCGGACTGCGGCGGTAAAGCTCTCCGTCATCTCCGTAGATGACGTAAGTTTTGGCTCGACGTGCCAGTCATCTTGCTTCTGTTCGATCCTCTGGCAGCTCCCCTCGAACAAGGTATTCGAGGAAGGGCGCACGCCAATCCGCTGGTGGGCTCGAAACCTGATCAATCTCCATGACCTCGGTCTCCGTCGAGGGGGCTCGGTCGTAGGAGCGGGCTCGATGACTGGTTCTGCTCCAGCCCCCGAGTCCCACTTCACAGATGGCTCGTGAAGATCTCTCGAGAAGACGTCTGGGGGGAGCGGTGCTCGAGATGACGCGATCTTGGCCAATTCGTCTGCAGCTTCATTAAAACGTCTCGGGACGTGGTTGAGCTCGAGGCCGTGAAAGTTTGCCTCCAATTTGCGCACCTCGTTGCAGTACGCTTCCATTTTCTCGTCATGGCAACTCGAGGCTTTCATCACCTGGTCGATGACAAGTTGCGAGTCACCTCGAGCGTCGAGGTGTCGAACCCCGAGCTCAATAGCGATACGCAACCCGGTATTGAGCGCCTCATATTCTGCCATGTTGTTCGAGGCGGCAAAGTGGATCCGTACCACGTAGCACATGTGTACTCCGAGGGGTGAGATAAAGAGTAGGCCTGCGCCTGCTCCTGTTTTCATGAGCAACCCGTCGAAATACATGGTCCACAGCTCGGCTTGGATCTGTACTGGGGGAAGTTGGACGTCGGTCCATTCTGCGACAAATCTGCCAGCACTTGGGATTTGATAGCCTTTCGTGGGGCGTAGGTGATGGTCTCGCCCATGAGCTCGACCGACCATTTAGCGATTCGACCCACTACTTCTCGGTTCTGGATGATCTCCCCGAGTGGGAATGATGATACAACCATCACCGGGTGGAATAGTGCTGAAGCTTTCGACGGGTGAGCACGATTGCATAGAGCAGCTTTTGGATTTGGGGGTATCGAGTCTTGGCATCCGAGAGCACCTCACTGACAAAGTAAACTGGTCGTTGGACGGGGAGCGCGTGCCCCTCTTCCTGCCTCTCTACTACTATGACAGCGCTGACCACTTGAGTGGTTGCGGCAATGTAGAGGAGGAGTGGCTCGGCGGGTTTGTCTGGCATAGCCGGTCGAGGTGGCACGAGCACGGGAGGGGAGGTGAGCATGCTCTTCAGCCTCGAGAGCGCTTCCTTTGCCTCGGGCGTCCACGCAAAGTGCTCGGACTTTTTGAGGAGTCGATACAAAGGCAAGGCTTTCTCTCCTAGACGCGCAATGAATCGGCTAAGGGCGGCTAGGCACCCTGTGACTTTTTGCACCCCTTTCGGGTCTCGAATCGGCCCCATCCGCATGATGGCCGTTACCTTCTTGGGATTGGCCTCGATCCCGCGCTGGGAGACGATGTAGCCTAGCAACTTGCCTCGAGGCACACCAAAGACACACTTTTCGGGATTCAATTTGATGTTCTTGGCCTTGAGGCACCCGAACGTCAACTTGAGGTCCTCGACAAGGTTTTTGACTTTACGCGTCTTGACTACGATGTCATCCACATACGCCTCAACTATTTCTCCTATATGTTTGCCAAAAATGTGGAGCATGCAGCGCTGATATGTTGCCCCGGCGTTTGGCCAAAAGGCATAGTGACATAACAGTACATGCCCACAGGAGTGATGAATGAAGTCATGAGCTGGTCGGACTCCTTCATCTTGATTTGGTGATAGCCAGAGTAGGCATCAAGAAAGGAAAGTACTTCACAACCCACAGTGGAATCGACAATTTGATCTATTCGAGGTAAAGGAAATGGAACTTTGGGACATGCTTTATTTAAACTAGTGTAGTCTACACACATCCTCATCTTTCCGTTCTTTTTCTCTACTATTACAGGGTTAGCTAACCACTCGGGATGATGTACCTCCTTGATGAATCCGGCCTTCTCGAGCTTCTCGACCTCCTCGCGGATGATCCTGCGCTTCTCCTCGTCGAAGCGGCGCAGGCGTTGCTTGACAGGTCTCGAACCGGGACGGATCTCCAAGGCGTGCTCGGGGACATCCCTCGGTATGCCAGGCATGTCCGAGGGACTCCACGCAAACATATCAGTGTTTGCGCGGAGAAAGTCAACGAGCACTGCTTCCTATGCGCTGTCGAGGGAGGCGCTGATGATCAGCGCCTTCTCGTCTGAGGAGCTTGGATCGAGCAGGATTTTCTTGGTGTCCTCGGCGGGCTCGAAGTTGCCGGCTTGCCGTTTTGGCGCTGGTGCTGCGGCCTCGGCTGCCAGGCAGTCGAGTGTCTTGGCCAGCTCCTTGGATGCGGTCAGGGATTCCCCGTACTCGACGCACTCCACGTCACAGCAGTATGCGTGCTCGTACGTGGAGTCGACGGAGATGATCCCTTTGGGCCCCGGCATCTTAAGCTTGAGGTAGGCGTAGTTGGGAATCGCCATGAACTGGGCATAGCACGGGCGGCCCAGGATGGCGTGATATGTCCCCTCGAAGCCTGGTACATCGAAAGTGAGGACCTCCCTGCGGAAGTTCGCGCGCGAGCCAAAATACACAGGGAGGTCGATGCGGCCGATCGTGAGTGCCTTCTTGCCGGGGACGACACCGTGAAAGCCCCCAGCGCTCGGCTTGAGCTGCGCGCTCGTGATGCCGAGCAAGGTGAGCGTTTCCATGTAGATGATGTTGAGGCTGCTGCCTCCATCCATGAGGACTTTGGTGAAGCGGGCATCGAGGATGATCGGGTCGACGACGAGGGGGTACGCGCCAGGGTTGGTGACGTGTTCCGGATGGTCATCACGGTCGAACGTGATGGGAGCATCTGACCAGTCGAGAAACTAAGTCGTAGCAGGCTTCACCGAGAAGACCTCCCTGCGCTCCTGCTTCCGTTCCCGACGTGTCATCTGGGTCATAGGCCCGCTGTCGACGAAATATCGGCGATAGTCCGACCAGGGGTATGCCCTGACCGGTAATGGATTGGCGGAAGGCGCACGAGATTGCGAGCAAGATGTAAACGGGGAGCAATCACACGAGGTTTACCCCAGTTCGGGCCGCAAGGATGCGTAAAACCCTAGTCCCGCTCTCTGTTTCGATTATGATGTGGATGTATGAGTCGTAGCGTTATGCCGGATTCTCGTCCTCCGCACGGGGTCCTTGCTCTCCTTATATATTGCGGGGAGCAAGGTTACAAGTCGGAACTAGCCTATCTGGTACTAAGTTTACATACTTTACAAGTCTAAACTTTCCTATCTCAGCTAGGTCTTGTCCTCCTTGTCGGTCTTCGATATTCTTGCCTGTTTTAGGCTGTCCGACCAGCCTGAGCCGATCGGTCTTGAAGCTTGATGGGCCGGCCTGGCGATAGCGTGTCGGCCCAAACTAGACCGTGAGGGTATATGGAGTTTATACCTCCACAGCTAGTCCCCGAGCATCATGGATCTTGAGGAAAAAACACCGTCTTTCTTGGTTGAGTGAGAAAGGGTGGTCGGACACACGTTCGACATGTGGTCCGAAAGGTGGCCGGAGGACCGTCTAATGCTTCCGACCACACTTTGCTTACATTTGGTTGACGTTTTCGGTTTTGACCGAAAGATTTATGATGCTCCTAAAAAGAAAAAAGAATTTTGAAAGGGTCCCAAATCTGGAGACGTGGGCCCTCGTTAGCGTGTGATGCCTGCCATCACATGGTATCTGTCGTGATTGGTCGTTGCTTTAGCTTAGTTTTGAAACTAAACTCTTTGTAGAGAGAAAGGATCAGGCCAAGTCATGCAAATGATGTGGGCCCACGTAGTCCCCGAGGTTGCTGTAAGATAGTATATGTTGCAGCAAGCTCTAAAAGAAGGATCTAGCCCATGTCACCTCTAAGGTGACGTGGGCCCATGTAGTCCCCGAGCCTGAGATGAGGTGGAACACGTTATGTCAGGGTCTAAAAAAGAAGACAACTGATCATTATATCATGCTTTATGTGTTTCCGACCACTCTTTGAGTGAGACCGAGCAGGCCAAATTTCATTTGGGCTGGTCGGTTTGAACCATGCCATAACTTTGTCATGATTAAGTTAAGATAGCTTTGCTACTTAACTCAGTCCCTAGTGTGGCTGTGAGACCATGGTTTTGAATCTAAACCCATGAAAATAGCTTAGCTATTTGTGTGCCAGAATAACCGGTATCATTGGCGAAAAAATCCCAGCCATTTGTCGGATTGTGTGGGTTGAATTGTTTATGCTATACCGCAACTTTGTTACGGCGGGTTGGAACAGCTTTGCCGTGAACCCGATCTTGTTAGCGAATTTGTTTTTAAGACTATAGCTAGAAGACAGACTTAAATGGCCATCAGTAGCTTTGCTTACTGGGCCAGCTTTCAGGTTGTCTGGTAAGCTGTGCGTCTGTAAAAAGAAATGAATTTAAATGGAGAGAGGGAAATGACCAAAAAAAACCTTTTTTCGCTGGAGGCGGCCCAGTTTCTCTAGCCCATTAAGTGTAAAAAACCCTAGTGTGGTTAAAAACTTCTGGTGCCGCCGTCATTTGGACTATTCGCTCTCATTTTGCCTGCCGTTTTTGCAACCGCATCCTTCTGCTCCCGTGCTTCGTGTCTAGGGTTAGTCCGAAACAACCGCATCCTTCCGCCCGAAGATCATGGGGAAGAAGCGTCAATCCGCACGCGAGAGAAGAGGAAGGAGAAAAAGGGAGCGAAGGAATATGAGAAGCAAATGAAGCTCATGTGTTCGCCCACTCAATCGACGGCGGCGCGTCTCGAATGCTTTGGCGAGATGGCGGTATGATTCCGCCGGCGGCTCTTGGAGTGTGGCGTGTGCCGCTACGAGGTGAGGCGTTCCCCGTCCCTATGATGGTGAAATAGTTGTATTCGAAGATTATTTTATCGGGGTTTGGGTATTCGATCCATACTTTTTTGGTAGAACTCGCATCCTTTGGAAGATATCAATCTCGCAATCTCCAACCCTAACTCTATTATGACAATCGCTCTTTTTGTTGCGTATTGTGAGTTGTATCTTGCCATTCCCCCAAATTTCAATGTCTTCGACATTTTTATGAGTTGAAGAGGAGAGGGAATTTGGGTGGCAGTCCAAAGAGGCCGGGGCATGTTACATTTCGCTCCGTGACGGGATGCGGTCGCCGGTTATCGTTTACACACACGATAATGTGAAGGATTGGTTCAAGAAATGGTTCTATGTAAATGACAATGAGCAGGGAAGGCCTGTTCCTTGTGATATTACTCAAATTCCTGAACCCAATCACTTCTGGTCGGATAAGCCAAACACTACTGAGATGATTGAAGTGAATGAAATTCTGGCGAGATGAATTTAAAGGGCCTGAATGGTTTTACGGTGGCAGCTGTTTTTATCTCTCGCCGTATTCAGCCTCTTAAGGAGAGATTCAACTTCCTTTGGGAATATCGTGGAGAGGACGACCCTTCTCGTGAGACTCCTCGAGCAAATTTCTGCGATGATATCTCTTTGAGGCTCATGAAGATGTTTAAACGAGGGGATGATACTCATATCCCTAAGCCTGTAAGAAGGCCATTTGATTGGAGACAACCACCTCCCCCGATATGTTTCGTTATCTTTTATCCTCTTATTTCTGTGCTTTGCTGGTTTGATTGTTTTGATGCAAAATTCGGTTATATGTATAGGGTCGTCATATTTATGTGTCTCGCGTCCCTCTTGATGATCTTCCTGCTGGAGAAGCTTTGCAATACCAGCGCACCGGATTTGATCGGGGAATTGACAGAATGGAAGCTGATGATGACGCCGCAGAGCCTATTGATGATCAATCTAAGGCTACCGGAAAGCGGAAGGTTACGTATGAGAAGAAAAAGAAACATTCTAGTGTTCTGACAGGGGGTTCTCTATCGCTTCAGCCTTGTGCTTCTAGTGGTCAAAAACGCCGTTATCGTCAGGTTGTGGAGTCATCAGATTCTGAATCTGATTCTGAAGATAAATTGTCCATTGCTGAATTTGCTCGACGCAAGCGTTTGCGTACTGAAAGGAGTGGTGGTCGAAGTTGTACTCCTCCCCGTGTACCTCCTCAATTGGCTGTTGATTCTGGGAATCAACCTATTATGCCTATTATTAGGACTGGGCTTTTGGCTGATGATGGTCAGCCTGGTAGTTTGGCTGAGGGTTTAGAGGATCAGAATGCCTCTGCTGCTGTATTGCCTCGTGATACTGAGGCTGATGTTGTTATTGGGTCTTCTACTTCTGTTTAGAACGTGGAGACCGATATGCCAGATTGGTTCAAGCTTCACTTTGAGCAATCCGAACTGTGAGTATATGAACTTCTTGGCCTGTACCTTTGCTATACCTTGAATTCTCTTGATTATTGTGAAAAAATTTGTTGTTGCCGTAACTCCTATTGTTGAAGATTTGGGCGGGGAGCCCTTGGTGGAAGCCGGGGACTGCTTTGGTGAGCCAAGAAGCTGTTCCCGAAGTTGTAACTCCGCCGCCAATGTAGTCATGGATCAAGAAACCTGTTCTGAAGTTGTGCCACCCGCCGCCGATCTTGTTGAGGATCCGGGGATAGTTCTTGCAAATGTCGTTGCTTGAACCCGTAGTGGTTACTGCGGGTATCAACATTATGGCCTCCTCGAGGATGCTCGGCCCGTCTTTGCCGGGTTTAGCGCTAGATTCTTCCCCGGCCTCATCTCTGAAGGTGATCAAAATCGAATATGCGCTTGGGTAGTTTTAGACCCGGTGCATCGGCAATGGATCACCCCGAGATAATGGAAGAGATCAGGGGGGGAACTTCTTCTGGTGCCCATATTCCTGGTAGCCGCAGCTATGTAGCTCATCAGGATGACAATGGTGAATGGCACATTTTTGAAAATGTTACCAAGGGTGCCATTTCTGATGGTTTTGAGCAAGTGTTTGCTGATCTTCGGGCTCGTATTAAGGTTAGTACTTGTCTTAGTGGCTTTTTCTATTTTACCCATTCTGTCATGTTGTGAAGGATCCTTTTTGCAGGTGGTTGAAGATATTGCTGAAAAGCGTCGTCTCTGCATAGAGCAGTTCAAACCGACCATGTGTGAAAACGGTCTTCTGCGGAAGCAAAATGAAGATTTGGAGCGGCAGATCCGTGTTCACGAAGGTCGTGAAAAGCTTTGGGAACTTGAGAAAGATTCCCTGTTGAAAAAAGTTGCGGCCCTTCAGGAGCAAAACAGAGGTTTGTTTTACTCATTCTTGTTACCTGTGGTTTTGACAGAATATGTCATTACCTGATTGTGTACTTTGTAGATTTGGAGAGTGAAAAAGCCCTGAAGGCCACTGAAATTGCTCATCTGACTGGAGCGGAGAAGAAAGCTCGTACAGAGATTGAGCGCTTGGAAAAGGAGGCACGAGGTGCGTTTTCTCCTCTTTTTTTATCTTGTTGTTGTTTGGCTCTTATCGTATCTTATAAGTTGTGCTTATGTAGAAACGCATGAGCGTCATATGGCACAATTCGGCGTGTTAAAAAATGATAACCAAAGAACGACAGAGCGCTACTTGTCCATGGCGAATGGATTGCAACCTCTCGTTTGCTTGTACTTGCGCGGGGTGAAGTGAGGCCGGCAAATCCCTTTCTCGTTCCTGAATTTGTTGTGGATCAGTGCCGCCGTTCATGGCGTTTGCTCAAGGAGTTTGTCGGGAAGGGGAGTCGCTTTGTTGCGTCAAGTGTTCTAGCTCTTGCGCAATCTCACTTTCCTCGAGCAGATTTCAAGCGCTTGGAGTCTGGGAGGCCCGAGATACTTCTCCGAAAAGCTCGAGAGACTTGCAAAATGCTTGTGGGGCACCGCTTTGTGTTATTGCCGACAAGATAGATCTTGTGCACGAACAATAACTTGAAATTAATTTGTGGTATTAAACTCGTGGTGCTTTGCACCGTTTTGTAACAATATCTCGGTGTTCTTTGATACAAATGGTAGTACTTTTGTTGCATGTCTAGGAACAATTACAATTGCCTTGTGTGCTAGGCATAGAATTTAATTAAGTGTTCTATGTGCCAAGAGTTTGGCAAATCTCTAGGTGGATCGTCTAGAGTACACGGTTTATAAGTCGTTGGTCTTGTGACTGCTTTGACTAGGAAAGGTCCTTCCCAATGAGATGACAATTTGTGGAGGTCGTCTGTTTTTGAATTCTTTTGAGGACGAGGTCTCCGACCACAAACCGTCTTTATTTTACATTCTGTTGTAATAGCGCCGTAGAGACGCTAGATATTTAGCCGTTCTTGGGAGTGTTTCCAAGTTGCGCTCTTCTCCCGAATCGATGATAGTTTTTTCGACTTCATTTGTGGCTTCCTCGTCATAGTTTTTGTTCTTGGTGAGCCAAATGCCACTTCATCTCGGTAAAACTGCTTCAAAGCACCAAATATCATGAAATAAGGCGAGACGCCGGTATTTCGCTTGGTTGAGTTCGAAGTCCCCATATCACGCGGGTAATTCATGATACCATCTTCCCGGATGGGTATCGTTATCTCGGTATAGCCTTTTTCGTAGGGCGTCTATGATCATCCCATTTGCTCTTTCTACTTGACCATTGGCTCGAGGGTGAGCCACTGATACATATTTTACTTTTGTTCCTAAGTCTTCGCAAAAATCACAAAATTCACCACCTGTGAATGTGGATCCCAAATCTGTTATAATGGTGTTGGGTACGCCGAAACGATGTACGACGTACGTTAGGAATTCGACGGCCTTTTGAGCATTTGCCTTGACTAAGGGCTTATATTCTATCCATTTTGAAAATTTGTCTATAAGTACATAGACAAATTGATAGCCGCCGGGGCTTTTTTGAATGGTCCTATCATGTCTAGTCCCCAAGCATGAAAAGGGCCATGCGGCCGGTATTGTTTGAAGCTCATGTGCGGGGACATGAATTTGTTTAGCGAAGAATTGGCAACCTTTACAATGCTGAACTAGTTTCTTAGCATCGGCTAGTGCGGTTGGCCGGTAAAAACCTGCTCGGAATACCTTCCCAACCGGTGTTTTTGATGCCGCATGATTTCCACACATCCCTTCATGAATACGTAGTAGTAGTTCTGCTCCTTCTTCGAAAGAAATGCATTTTTGCAAGACTTCGGCGCTTGCATTTTTGCGCATAAGTTGCCCATCGACTAGGACATAATGTTTCTTGCGTCTTATGAGACGTTGTTTTTTTGTTTTATACGTCGGTGTGTCCTCGTCAATGAGATACCGAATAAAGGGAATTCTCCAGTCGGCTTTGTCTCCTTTGTTTGTTCCAAAGGTTCCACCGATGGTATTTGCTCGTTACATCCCTTTGTAGTTGAGGGATCTTGTCGCTTTCTTTTCTTTGGATAAATAACTTTGGAGTTATCTATAGATTTTTTGCCCGATCTTGTTTCTTGGAGCACTTACTCGAAAGGTCTTTGGTCGGATTAGCAATGATGATCTTTTTCTTCTTTGGTCGGAGGTGAGCCATCGGTATGCTTTGCTGAATATTATCTATTTTGGTTTTGCCGTCGATGGATCTGTTTCTTTTTGTGGTGGTTCTGTGCTACCTCTGTGTGACGAAGGTAATAGTAGGTCTTGAACAAATACGTCGGGTGGCATTTTTGCTCTATCGGATCCCAATTTAGATAATTGGTCCGCAAGTTTGTTCTTTTCTCTTGGTATATAGGTGAATTCCAAGCCATAGAATTTATTTTCTAGCTTCCTTATCTCTCGCCACGTATGCCTCCATTTTTTCATTAGTGCGGTCCCATTCTTTGTTGATTTGTTGGACAACTAAATTAGAGTCTCCAAAGACGAGGAGCCTTTTTATACCCAATTCTATGGCTATCTTGAGGCCGTGAAGTGCGGCTTCGTATTCGGCCGCGTTATTTGAAGCTTTAAAATGGATACGCAAGTACGTATCTTAGGGTATCACCGCTTGGTGCTTTGAACACGACGCCTTTTGCTCCGCTCCTTTTATTTTAAGGGAGCCATCAAAGAACATTTCCCATCGTTCGGCTCGTTTTGAAATGGTGGTAGGGACATGTCCGTCCATTCTACTAGGAAATCAACCAAGGCTTGGGATTTGATGGTTGTACGGCTTTGAAATTTTAGTGTGTATGGGGGTGAGCTCTATTGCCCATTTGACGATCCGACCACTGGCGTCTTTATTGCGAAGAATGTCGCCAACAGCATGTTCTGTTACTATTGTGATCGGATATGTGTCAAAGTAGTGTAGCAGCTTTCGTTTCGTTATTAGGATCCCGTACAAAAGTTTTTGTACGTGTGGGTATCTCTGTTTCGAGTCATTTAATACTTTGCTGATGTAGTAGACTGGTCTTTGTACGCCATATGTATGTCCCTCTTCTTGTCTTTCGACGACTATTACTGTGCTGACCACGCGATCGGTAGCCGCAATGTATAGCAATAATTCTTCGTCATCTTTAGGTGTCTTTGTAGCTTGGTGGCGATGTTAAATATGTCTTGAGTTCGAAGAAGGCTTTGTCGCTTCGCTTGTCCATTCAAATTTTTGCTTGGCCTTTAATAGTTTGAAAAAGGGGAGGCCTTTTTCGCCAAGTCTTGATATGAAGCGGCTTAAAGCCGCCATGCATCCAAGTAAGTTTCTCGGATATCTTTTATACTTTTGGGTTGCGTCATTTTTAAGACCGCATTAACTTTTTCGGGGTTTGGTTTAATGCCATCTTGGCTAACTACATTGCCGAGTAGTATCCCCGATGGTACTCCGAATATGCATTTCGTGGGTTTAATTTCCACTTGAAATTTGTTTAAAGCGACGAAGGTTCGCTCTAGGTTTGAAACTAAGGATCCGCTCTCCTTTGTTTTTACGACTACGTCGTCTACGTATGCTTCGACCAAACTGGTCGGAAATTTCTTTTGAAGACACTCTTGGATAGCGCGTTGGTATGTTGCACCAGCATTTTTGAGGCCAAACGACATGGTCGTATAGCAGTATGCGCCGAAAGGCGTGATGAATGATGTTTTTATTTGATCGTGAGTTGCTAGGGCTATTTGGTGATACCCTGAATAGCAATCTAAAAAGGACAACAGTTCGCAGCCTGCGGTTGAGTCAACTACTTCGTCGATGCGAGGTAGTTTGAAGGGGTCTTTAGGGCAGTGTTTGTTGAGATCGGTATAATCAACACACATTCTCCATTCGCCATTTTTCTTTTGTACAAGAACTGGATTGGATAGCCAGTCAGGATGATACACTTCTTTTATAAAACCAGCTACTAATAGCTTTAACACTTCTACCCTAATCACCTCCTTTCGTCGCGAGCAAACCTTCGTAATCTTTGTTTGATTGGTTTGGCGGTTTCGAGACATTAAGGAAGTGCTCGACCTTTTCCCTTGGGACGCCCGGCATGTCTCTTTGGTTTCCAAGCGAATATGCTTATGTTGTCCCGTAGGAATTGGACGAGCGTGTCTTCCTATTTATCGTCTAAATTGGCTCCTATAAGAGCAGTTTTCTCCTTATCTCCGGGGATGAGCTCGATCTTCTTTGTGTCATTGCTTTTGTTGGTGACCTTTTTGACTCGCTTGACTGGGATCGAAGGTCGGCTTCGGGTATCTGTTTTGCTTCAAGGCATGTTTGTTCCATATGGGCTTTGAGGTCGCTAATTCGGCCGCTGCGTAGGTGTTTGTTTCGCGATCGTGAGCCATAAGCACATTGCCTCTGAGAGAAAGGATGCCCTTTGATGTTGGCATTTTTAACACTAGATATCCGTAGTGAGGGACAGCCATGAACTTTGCGATCCCTGGTTGACCGAGTATGGCGTGGTAAACGCCTTCGAAGTCAGCTACAATGAAGCTGACGTAGTCTTTTCTGAAGTGTTGTCTTGTTCCGAACTGAACGGGTAGAGTTATTTTTCCCAATGGCATTGAAGGTTTGCCTGGCATGACTCCCCAGAATGGTGAGTCGTAAGGTTCGAGATCTTCGATTTTGAGACCTAGCTCGCGAAACGCTTGTAGGAATAGAATGTTTAAAGCACTGCCGCCATCTATGAGTACTCTTTCCATACGTATATGATTAACGACTGGGTCGAGTGTTGACGGTCGTTAAGTATCAATTTTATACCATCAACGCAGCAAGAGAAAGGACTAATATGAGTTCACCTGTTAGATATAGGGGTTACACTGACAGAATTCCACGAGTTTTGGTGATTGTCTATTTACGCGGGGGTTATCGAGAAAGAGAACCAAAGGAGGCCCACATGTCATGATTACATAGAGATAAAGACCGAACGGGTAAAATTGTATAATCTAGAAGACTCCGAGAAGGCAAACCACGGAAGCGGGGCCCACTGGCATTGGGGTGGCCGGTCGGCCGACCCGGGGAGTCGGCCGACTCCCCACCTCCACCAATCGGGTGGAGTCTCGTGGATCCCGCCTCCACCGCCTTTGAGGATGAATAATTATCGTCCATTTAGGTCGGTTTGATCCGAGGGCTGTGGTTCATCCTAGGGGGCTATATATTCGAGCCCCCGGCCCCCGGGTGAAACCCTAATTTGTTCAAGAGTTCATTCTCTCATCGAATTCGAGAGAAGCCGAGCCACCATCTCAATTAGAGCTCCATAGTTTAGTAGCATAGCTACATAGGAATAGATCTAGAGGGAATCAAGCCTAGCTTGGAGTCCGGATCTGTCGGAGTTCTTGGTAATTCCCTCTACATTCTTGTAATATTCATCATTGTTCGTGATACTATGAGTAGTACTTTATTCTATTCTATTATATCAGACTTGACTTTGCTCTATTTGATTATGTTCTCAATTATATTGTTCTTAGTTTACTTTGATTATATGTTTAGCATAGTTGGACTAGAATTATGTTTATGCATAGGATCGTATAGCGCTCGCTCATTAGATCGATGGGAGAGTGGTAAATATTGTGTAGGCGTGGTGCCTAGACCGTATTTATCTGCGATTACACCCTATTGGCCGGGTCGTGTGGTAGATCGCGGAAGTGACAGTTCCGTTGAGTCCTTTGTATTCCATCCCCGTTGGTAGGTCTTAGTAGAACAACCTATTACATTGAAGTCATTGCTATGTCTCTAGTCTTCTCGGTAATATCACTATGCATAGATGTAACCTTTTCCCGCCATGATTGCTAGATGTTCTTGCACTAATCATTGTATGCTTTGACTTTGTAGTTAGAATAACATAGGATTATACCCTAGATCGTCCTAGTCCATGCTAGTGTTATAAGCTTAGAGTGCTAAGTTGAGATGGCTTATTACTATTATTTTATGTGGCTAATTGCTCTCATTTATCTTATGTCATTTATCATTCATTCCTATATTTTATGTGACACTTACCCCGTATGAGATGATCGATACGAGACAAGGTTAAGCTCTCCATTACAGCATGTGCATTGCTCATCACTCATTATCCAAAGTGCATTCCCTTCCCAAAGTGGTAAAAATATAAATAACGATACCTGGATTACTCCTGGTTAAAATGCTACATCGGTATTATCTGTGCGCTTGCGGATCCCATATTTATTTCTAGTAGCAGTTGCATTATTTAGTACCAGCATTTTTGGCGCCATGTTGGGGATGACAACCTAACATTGAGTGGCGTTAGAAATGTCAACAAGCATTTTTGGCGCCGTTGCCAGGGAAGGTTGAAAGCCAATGGATAATGAGCAGCATTGCACTACATAATGAGATTGAGCACTGTCACCATTCTCTACTCATACAGCCTTACCCTTGTCTTTCGTCTATTTTTATATCTTATGCAGGGTAATGTATGAAAAAGACTATTCTTCCTGATAATTATATTGACGATCCGAAGCTTTATTCGGGAAGGCCGGAAGCAAGTTGAAGAAGACCAATCAATCATCATCATCATCAACTCAACTTGGAAGTTTGTCGAAGCGAGAAAGTCAACCTTTCGTGCGAGACTTGACACCAGCGTTTGAAGCCATGGCGAACAAGTCACTCCGCGAGTTCTCGGCTCCAACTACGGACAACATTCGTCTTGGACCAGCTGCGGACATCGAAGGAGCTTTTGAGCTCAAGCCGCGCCGATCAACATGGTGCAAGCAAGCCGGTTACGTGGGAAGGCCCATGAAGATGCTAGTGCTCATCTCCAACACTTCCCGGAGATTTGTAGCACCTTCACCATCAAGGATGTCCCCGAGAGATGCTATACTACTTCGCCTCTTCCCATTCTCACTCTTGGGGAGAGCGAAGCGTGGTTCTACGCCAATAAGGAGAAGAATACTACGTGGGCATTATGTTCCACCAATTTCTTGGCGAAGTTTTTCCCCATGGGCAAGACAAATGCTCTTCGTGGGAAGATATCAAGCTTTCGGCAACACCATGATGAGACTGTCCCGAAGCTTGGGAGCGTTTTCAAGATTACATCCTCGAGTGTCCTCATCATGGCATGGAGAATTGGCGCTTATGCGAGACATTCTACCATGGGCTCAGCAACGACACACGTGAGACGATGGATGCCGCCGCTGGAGGTGCATTCTTATCACTCACTATTCCTCAAGCCACGGCTCTTGTGGAGAAGATGGCATCCAACCAAGGTTGGAGTGAAGAAAGAACTCGAGACCCGCAAGAGAGGAGGAGGAATGCACCAGTGAAGGAGGTAGACATCCGTCTCGCCAAAATGGATCTGCTAATGAAGAGGCTCGATGAGAGAGCCACGAGAGAAGAAAGAAGTCATGCATATACATGATGCTCGCATGACATGTGAAGAGTGTGGAGAGGCGGGCACACAGGTGCTAAGCGCCCGTAGTGAAGGAGGACGTGAACTACCTCAACAACAACAACAACAATAATTACTATCGTCCTCGCAGAATCAAGGTTGGAATCAGCAGCAGAGGCCTAACTACTCGAGGCAATTATTCGGCAACTATCAAGGTAACAACTCCTCCTACAATAATTACAACCAGCCACCTTTGAGAGAGTTAGTGCTTGAATCAAGGCAAGATGATGGACAATCTGTCCAAGAAGCCGACATCAAATGACAAGGTCCTAGAGACACTCGGCAACAGAATGGATGGCTTTTCCAATGCCATCAAGAGTCGGCTTCAGCTTCAACAAGATACTTGAGTCGCAGGTACAACGGCTTGTTAACCTTGCTCCTTCCACCGGTCAAGGTAAGCGGCGGGACAACCCGAAGAGCTCGAGACTCGCAAATCTTGTTGATATATTCAATGTAGAAGATAGACGGAGTGATCCATCGAAGGGATCATGGATTGACTCAACTCGCCAATCAAGAAGGGCGATCCGGGAGACCGGTCATTCCGATCTCCATTGGAAGTACTAACTTTAATGAGGCAATGTGATTTTGGTGCAAGCATCAACATCATGCCAAGAGTGATATATGAGAAGCTATTCGAGATGCCCCTTAACATACACAACCATGTGCTTGCGGCTTTGAGATCGGTCACTCCGTGTTCCTTTGGGAGTGCTTGAAGACATATGTGTACGAGTAGGCAACTCGTATGTTCCAGCAGACTTCGTGGTAGTGGATACAGCGGTGATGAAAGGTCCCCTATCATTTTGGGATGACCATTCTTGAACACCGCTTTGGAGCCATCATGTATGCCAACACCGCCAAGATCATCTTCAACATCAAGGGCAAGAGAGAAACCTTCTTCTTCAAAAACGAGTCTTTGCAGTTCCCAAGACACCCTCATCACAGAAAGTGAGAAGAAGAAGAATCCGGCTAAAAAGAGCAAGAACAAGAATAAGAAGACTAAGAAGACGGAGACAAGTAAGGATGGTCACCTGCAGTCCATAAGGAGCATGACCACTTACTCAGGTCCCCACGTCTGATCAAGAAGGATGACCCAGGTGTCCCAACCATTCAATGCTCCATCAACAGAAGCTCTTTCAATAAAGCTGTCTGTGACACCGGTTCGGGCGTCAACATCATGGCCAAGGTAACCTATGAGTATCTATATGGCACTATGCCTTTGGAGCCTACCTATGCACAGTTGCAGATGGCAGATCAGACATTCCGCTTCGTCGAAGGAGAAGTGAAGGATGTCCTCATCCAGATAGATGACCATTATGTCCCTACAGACTTCCTAGTCATTGACATGGGAGATGACTATGATCCTCCAATCATCCTAGGAAGACCATTCCTGAACACCACCGAGCTATCATCTATATTGGGACGGGAGAGATCCATTTCCACTTTCCCACCGAGAAGGTACGCCGCTACTTCAATAATAATTATATAATCACCGAGGAGCCCAAGAAGAACGAGAACAAGGAGAAGGCAGCGTACCCGTCGCGTAACAAGAAGAACATCACTAAAGATGGATGGGCCAACTATGAGGGAGAAGTGTTTAGATATGAAGATCGATACCCAGAAGAGAAGAACATTGTAGAAGAACCCGAAGAGGTGCTACCAGAAGAAAACCAAGTGCCCCAAGAAACTTCCTCCTCAAGGTCACCCTCTCCAACAAAGAAGGTGTGGAAAGTAAAAGAAAAATCAGAATTAACTCCTACACACGAGGCGACATCATCAGAGGCGCCAGCCAATGCGCCCCTTGAAAAATAAGCGAACATGACAAGTCTTGTTCGGAGGACTTAAAACCACCGAACGCCGCGCCAAGAGGTAACTTGGTATTTATCAGCAATTACTTTCCAAAGATTGCATTTTTACCTTAGCATATTTATTTTCCTACTAGCATCGTAGTTGCACCTTTACTCTTTTATCTTCGCATTTGAAAAGAAAATAAAGATGTTGTGCATTTGCATCCAGAAAATCACTAAGCCCCATGTGGATAACCATTCACTGTGGTGGCACAAAAATAATTTCTCGGCATATTTATTTCCCCGTCTCGCATTCCTTAAATAATAAAAAGATAAAAATATTTCTTGTGATCCCGTTAGAACAAGTCTAAGTTAGGAAAGTTCTAGACAACTAAAGCCTAGAGGTTTTTGTTACTAACACTTAATTAGTTCCACAAGCTTTGTTGTCTATTTGAGCTTCACAGAACATCAAGGATCATGAAGAGCTAACAGGCAGAAGGACATCCAGTCCCCTATCGGAGTGCTGCCCGCGACAATTGAATGCTGTCTCCAACAGCAACTATCTACGACACTCTGGAGGACTAGAACGTCTTCGTGCTCGTCGGCAACATCGCGAGACTATGTCAACATCCGGCTTGGGGGAGAGCATCCCCGTGTACCAAGCTAAGTGTTTCCAATTTATCTAATTATGCTTTCTTAAAGTATGCTTTGTTAAAACAACTAAAAAAGATGCATAACCATAGAAACCCGTAAAGATTTCCTTATTTATCTATTCTACTTTTGGAGAGCTCTTGCAATCTGTCTTTAAAAGTGATCCCTAGAATAAACTCTACATGGAGATGATGAATAGTTGCTCTGCCGTAATTCCTTTCAAGTACCTAGTTTTCAACCTTGCACTCTCCCGAGTTTTGGACACAACTTGTTTAGATTTGAGATTTGCTCGAACCGAAACTTGTGGGTAGCAAACACTTGATCTAAGTCTAGGTGGTTGACGGGTATGATATGGGAAGGTTTTGAGCTGCTATCCATCTTGTTCCTAGAGATACTAGAGTTCGGAGAATTTATCCGTGAAAATATTAAATTTCTGCATGATGAGTTCCTTTATGATGAGAGTTCAAATTCCTACCCATGCCATATATTCATGCTTACTAGATTAGGAAAACCCATCTGTTTATATAGATCACACTGTAGCTTGAGTGTAGTCTTTATAGGCATTGAGTGTGGTTATGCTGTGGACCCATAAGGAATTAGTCACGCAGTTAAATTCAATACTATGTGCTCTCCACCCATTGATCTATGCTACTTCTGTCCTCAGAAGCACGCACCCATTTTATAAATACTACATTCATTCTGTGCTACTTCTGTTCCTCGAAGTACCACCCACATATAGATCCATATCCACCACATATTGTGCTGTCTCTACCCTGGAGATACGCACTTATGCTGCTCCTACCCTGGGAGTACGCATCCATCCATTCATCCATCCACATATACATACGCCATTCCTTTCACAGCATCCAGAAAAGGTTCTACTCCTATTCTGGGAGTGAACATCTAGATATAATCATCGCAGTTCTATTTGCCTACATAAAAGCTCCAGTTATTATCATTTCAAGTTATATGAATCCCCGTTGCTAAAGTTTTGTTTCCAGAGGATTGGTTGCTCTAAAAAAAAAAGAAGAAAAAAAAAGAGAGAAGAAGAAAGAAAAGAGTAGCCAAGTCCTTCCATTCAAGAAGTTTCAAGGTTTTCGAATAAAGGGAGTCATGTTATCCCTAAAGGAGCAAGTGTAGAAGTAGATGTTCACCAGTTGAGTACCCCTCATAATCATTTCCTTATCACCATCGTACTATCATCATCCTACCATCATCTCATCCATTCCATTTCCTCATTCACATGCACATATGACTTTATTATTATTTTAGTTCCTATTGGATCCATGTCTTAACTGTGCAATATATGCAAGTGAGTTTGAGTGTCTCCCCACCTATGAGCTCCACATAAGCCTATTAGAAAGTAGGGTGAGAGAGAGAAGGCACTTTTCACTATGCCTTAGTTCCATAAATACCACATATTCTGAGAAAAGAGAGAAGGCATACACTACTCATGCCTTAGAAAGGATACAGAAATACCACAAATGAGAGACTTGAAAGGTTCATACAAGGAACTCTGAGTTTTATTACAAACCTTGCAAAAACTCCGGGATAATAGTTGATCAAAGAGCGAGAAACATGGCGCTTGACTTGACCGTTCTATCTTTCAACTACTCAAGACCCAAGTGACGGTTACAAGCCCCATGGCGAAAGGTAATACGAGTAAGTTTTGAGTCAGGATAGTTCACTCTAATCCGGAGGAGAGTTCTTGTTTGAACGCATGTGTACTTGTGAGGAGTGAAAGCATTGTAGCAACTCCTGATCCATCACTGAGTCTATCTTTGCTCAGGGACGAGCAAAAGGTAAGCTTGGGGGAGTTTGTTGACGGTCGTTAAGTATCAATTTTATACCATCAACGCAGCAAGAGAAAGGACTAATATGAGTTCACCGTTAGATATAGGGGTTACACCGATGTAATTCCACGAGTTTTGGTGATTGTCTATTTCTGCGGGGGTTATCGAAAAGAGAACCAAAGGAGGCCCACATGTCATGATTACATAGAGATAAAGACCGAACGGGTAAAATTGTATAATCTAGAAGACTCCGAGAAGGCAAACCCGGAAGCGGGGCCCACGGCGCGGGGTGGCCGGTCGGCCGACCCGGGGGAGTCGGCCGACTCCCCACCTCCACCAATCGGTGGAGTCTCGTGGATCCCGCCTCCACCGCCTTTGAGGATGAATAATTATCGTCCATTTAGGTCGGTTTGATCCGAGGACTGTGGTTCATCCTAGGGGGCTATATATTCGAGCCCCGGCCCCCGGGTGAAACCCTAATTCATTCAAGAGTTCATTCTCTCATCGAATTCAGAGAAGCCAGAGCCACCATCTCAATTAGAGCTCCATAGTTTAGTAGCATAGCTACATAGGAATAGATCTAGAGGGAATCAAGCCTAGCTTGGAGTCCGGATCTGTCGGAGTTCTTGGTAATTCCCCTCTACATTCTTGTAATATTCATCATTGTTCGTGATACTATGAGTAGTACTTTATTCTATTCTATTATATCGACTTGACTTTGCTCTATTTGATTATGTTCTCAATTATATTGTTCTTAGTTTACTTTGATTATATGTTTAGCATAGTTGGACTAGAATTATGTTTATGCATAGGATCGTATAGCGCTCGCTCATTAGATCGATGGGAGAGTGGTAAATATTGTGTAGGCGTGGTGCCTAGACCGTATTTATCTGCGATTACACCCTATTGGCCGGGTCGTGTGGTAGATCGCGGAAGTGACAGTTCCGTTGAGTCCTTTGTATTCCATCCCCCGTTGGTAGGTCTTAGTAGAACAACCTATTACATTGAAGTCATTGCTATGTCTCTAGTCTTCTCTGGTAATATCACTATGCATAGATGTAACCTTTTCCCGCCATGATTGCTAGATGTTCTTGCACTAATCATTGTATGCTTTGACTTTGTAGTTAGAATAACATAGGATTATACCCTAGATCGTCCTAGTCCATGCTAGTGTTATAAGCTTAGAGTGCTAAGTTGAGATGGCTTATTACTATTATTTTATGTGGCTAATTGCTCTCATTTATCTTATGTCATTTATCATTCATTCCTATATTTTATGTGACACTTACCCCGTATGAGATGATCGATACGAGACAAGGTTAAGCTCTCCATTACAAAGCATGTGCATTGCTCATCACTCATTATCCAAGTGCATTCCCTTCCCGGTGGTAAAAATATAAATAACGATACCTGGATTACTCCTGGTTAAAATGCTACATCGGTATTATCTCGTGCGCTTGCGGATCCCATATTTATTTCTAGTAGCAGTTGCATTATTTAGTACCAGCATTTTTGGCGCCATGTTGGGGATGACAACCTAACACTGAGTGTCGTTAGAAATGTCAACATCGAGTACCAAAGGGAATCGCCCGGCATCTGGTATATTTGCCCACATGTCGGCTCTGTTAAAGGTTACTGGTTGTTCCGACCAGGCTGGAGCTTTAATGTCTGTATTTGGTCCATCGGACTTAGCGATTGCCATGATCCTCCTTTTTAGTAACTTTTTGTCCCACGAGTTTTTGAGACCAACTTTGCCGCCAAAAATCATAGCTGACAAGTGTTTGGTGGGCTCGTTGAACTGATGCTGAGGATCTTTGTCGCTGTCTTCTTCTTCTCCCTCGGCCTTGTCCTTCGTTCGGGCCATTTCTCCTTACTTTGTTTTATTAATCTCTCGTTTTTTTTTGGCGGCTGCCCTACGAAAATTTCTTGTGAATCCGCGACACTCGCCCATGGTATGCCCTTTTCCCGGGTGTTTAGGGCAGTCCCGGCCTAGAATCTTCTCATATTCGGATCGAAGTCTCGCTTCTTTTTCTCGCTAGGTGGTACCGAATGGACGCGTTGATCTCGTGTCTCGCTATAATTGTTTTGTATGCGATTGTCGCGTCGTCGTTCATTGCGACGGTTATTGTCACGTCTATCGTTTCGCGCATGTCTTTGCGTTGCAAATCTCTTTTCTCGTCATCGTTTCTTCGAAGTTTCGTATCCTTGTCCAGTTTCGGGCAATTGTTGCATGGCATCATCAACGCGAGCGAATTCACGGGCTATTCGAACATCTCGTCGGTTGTAGTGGGTTGTCTTCTCAAAAGTTCTTTTCGTAGATCAATATTTCGGGTTGTCGTAATCCCGTACGAAAAGGGACACGACTTCGGCCGCTGAAATGTCCGGAATTGTCGTCCGACTTCGAGAAGCGTCGTATGTAGTGACGTAGTGGTTCATTCGGGTAATCGACAATCTTTGCTAGATCGTACTTAGTGCCAGGCTGCCGGCATGTTATTCTGTAGTTCTCGATGAAGAGATGTCGCAGTTGAGGCCAGCTGTGAATCGACCCCTCTCGTTGTCGTAATAACCAATTATTCGGCCCACTGTCGAGTACAATAGGGAGGTAATTGGCCATGACGTGTTCATCCCCTCCTGCTGCTCGTACGGCTACTTCGTATAAGAGGATCCAATGTTCTGGGTCGACCTTGCCATCGTACGTTTTGATGTCTGGTATCCTGAAACTTTTGGGCCAGACTACCTCTCGTAGGGTAGCCAAATAAGGCTTTGGTCCTGAGGCATCCATGCGAGCTCGGTATCGGTTGTTGATGACTGCTCGGAGGTCATTGTCATCATATTGTTCATCATGATGGTGATTGAAGGGTTGACCATAATCTCTGTTGTCTCTGTGGTTGATCTGTCTTCTATCATTGTGTCTCTGGTGAAATCTGTTGTGAGGAAAGTTCCCACAACTCTCTCCATCGTCTTCGTAGTTGTTGTTATTAGCACCTCCCTCTCTAGAGTCTCGGTATTTGATTGCTTTGAAGAAACTACGCGGCCGGTGGCTTCGAGAGATGCGGCCGGGGCGCGCTTGTTCTCTCATATGGTTCACTTGAGCTTTAGCGGCTACTAGAAAATCAATTGCTTCCTCAATTTGGGGAGTTTGAGGAATGTTGGCCGTCTTGAGGCGGTCAATAGCAACCGCGCATTAGCACTTGGGGTTGTGTGAACTTGTCTTTCGTTTACAAGGTCGAAATCATCGGCAAGATTTCGCCGAAAACCCTGCGTCGTCCGACCATACGATCTTGGTCGGCGGCTGCCTCGGATTGCGGCTTCATTTTGCCTCCGTTGTTCCCGGCTGCGTTTCGACCCTCTCGCTGTTGCCTTTGTTCGTCGGTTTCTCCATTGACGGTGACCTCGTTGTCACTAACATGACATACCGCGTTCCCTAGGGTGGGAGGGAAAGATGGGAATTGTAACTCTTGAGTGGATTTGGCCAGGTTATGGATCTCTCGACTGAATTTCCTCATGTTCCTCGGGTCGGAACACGGTGAGTTGTAGATCGGGAGTAGTGTCGATACGCTTGGTGCCTTGTTGTTTGCGATTGTACCTCTTCTTCGTTGTCGGAGTAGACCATCGTATGGGCAGATCCCGAGAGTTCTAAGATATTGTAGTAATCGTCGAGTCCGGGCGTGTCCGGAGTAACGTCACGTGTTTTCTCGGAGATTGGTCGTCCGTGACTTCTTCGAGGCGCACATGATTGACGATATGTCCTGCGGGTGCGTCGAAAGCGTAGCCAATCATATCCGGACGCGGATCGGGGATCCGGTTGTAGCCTTTGAGGTAATCTCGCTAAAAGTTGGTGGCTGAATAGGTCGGCGGTGTTCGGCAACCCGTATGGGAACGGTGATGCAGCCCTTGGATCTAGGATCTTGCGATCCGATGATTTTTGTTGGGCGTTTTGTTGGCGCTTGGTCTGTTGAAGGATAGTAGGTGATTCTTGCTTTGATTCAATCTGGATAGATCCAAACTGAGCAAAAAACTCCATGAGCCTATCCTGTTGATCATGAGTTGCTTTGAACAGATCGGCCCAATTTTCGTCTGGTGGTTGATTGGTGCCTAGAAGAAAAGGCTGGAGTTCTGATAACTCGAGCTTTGATGATGATGCCTCGTACTGAGGAGGCAAAGGATTTGTACCTTCATTGCTTAGTGAAGCTAGGATCGAGGGCGGACCCTCGATGTATGAGGTGTCTGGAGCGGTTGTCCAGGTCATCGTCCCAACGGTGAAGGTGAGGCCAGCTTCGAAGGTCATGGAAGCCGGGAAGGAAACCATCTTGATCGACGTAAAATCTCGGTGCGCACCCCCTACCTGGCGCGCCACTGTCGACGAAATATCGGCGATAGTCCGACCAGGGGTATGCCCTGACCGGTAATGGATTGGCGGAAGGCGCACGAGATTGCGAGCAAGACGTAAACAGGGAGCAATCACACGAGGTTTACCCGGAGTTCGGGCCGCAAGGATGCGTAAAACCCTAGTCCCGCTCTCTGTTTCGATTATGATGTGGATGTATGAGTACTGCGTTATGCCGGATTCTCGTCCTTCCGGCACGGGGGTCCTTGCTCTCCTTATATATTGCGGGGAGCAAGGTTACAAGTCGGAACTAGCCTATCTCGGTACTAAGTTTACATACTTTACAAGTCTAAACTTTCCTATCTCAGCTAGGTCTTGTCCTCCTTGTCGGTCTTCGATATTCTTGCCTGTTTTAGGCTGTCCGACCAGCCTGAGCCGATCGGTCTTGAAGCTTGATGGGCCGGCCTGGCGATAGCGTGTCGGCCCAAACTAGACCGTGAGGGTATATGGAGTTTATACCTCCACACCCGCCATAGATCATATAACAGTTGGCAACGGGCGGGAACCCATTGTCGTCGTTGTCGTTGGCCCGATCGTCGGCACCCTTATCTTTCTTGTCGTCGTCCTTGCCAGTACCGAACCTCTTGAAGTAGCCTCGAAGCATACGGCAGTCCTCGAGGTTATGCTTGACCGGCTCTTTATGGTATGGGCATGGCTGTTTCAGCATCTTATCGAAGGCGGCCCCATCTGGAGGGGGTCGAGGCTTCTTGCGGTCGGCCGCAGCGACCTCGTCCTCGACGACCACGTGCTTGCCTTGCTGGTTGTTCTTTTTCTTTTTCCCATTCTTCTTCTGGCCCTTGCTCGTACCCTCCCCGTCGCCGGGTGGCGGCTTGAGCCTGCCCCCTTCTCCGCCGAAGAACGCACCCACGGCCTCGTCGCCGGCGGCGTAGTCGGTGACGACGTCCATGAGTTGGTCGATGGTCTTTGGGCGATTGCGCCCGAGCTCCCGCATGAGTTCCTTGCATGTGGTGCCCGTCTCGAAGAGACTCCCCGGTATGCTGCTTGCAATTCCGGAGATCCCACGAGTTGCCAGGTCGAATATAGGTGCCCTTGAAGTTCCCCTCGAAAATCCGGACCAGATCAGTCCAGTCGTAGATCTGATTAGGGGGGAGCTCCTCGAGCCACCGCCGAGCGGTGTCAGAGAGGAACAGGGGGAGTTGGCGTATGATTGCCTTATCCTCTCGAGCCCCTCCCAGCTGGCAGGCCAGCCGGAAGTCAGCGAGCCAGAGCTCTGGCTTGGTTTCCCCGTTATACTTAGCCAAGCTCGTGGGAGGTCGAAACGGGTTGGGCAGCGGCGTGTTGCGGATCGCTCGACTGAAGACTCGAGGGCCCGGCGGCTCGGGAGCCTGCCGGTCCTCGTCGCTATCGTAGCGCCCTCCTCGATGAGCGTTGTATCCACGGTCCTCGGTGCCTGTGGCCTTGCGTCGTCGGTTGTCGTTGATATCGTGACGCGCATCTTGAGGCTCGCGGTTGTCGAGGATGCGATCACGGGCGGGGGCTCTACCACCTCGAGGGGGTGCCTCTTGGTGGACCGAGCCCTCTCGCTCGTGCCGTGGCGGGTTGGCTGGCTGCTCTAATTCCTCCTCGCGTAGTCTTGAGGCTGAACTCTCGGCTTGCTGGGCGGCCGCGACCTGGAGGAGCCCTTGGACCTCATCCCGTATCCGCAATGCTTGCGAATTTGAGGGTGCCGACATGTCTCGCAGTAGCATAGCTGCCGCGAGAACATTCTGGCTTGCTCGAGGGAAGTGGGCCGGCTCGACCGGTGCTTGTGGCCGTCCATCGTTGATGATGCGATTGAGGACATCCCGTGCCTTTCATCGAGCGCCAAGAGCTCGAGGAGGAGGAGGTTGGTTCTGCTCGAGGACGCGTTTGAGCAGCTCCAAATTTGCGCGATCCGCATTCATCTTGGTCTCGATCTCTCTGAGCTGAGCCCATTGTGCCGCTCGAGCATCGTCTTCAGGTCACTGGTTGTTCTGCCCCTGCAGTGGCTCCTCGCGAGGTTCCATTACCTGCAAGGCTCTAGCCGCTGGCGTTCCGGCCGCCGGCGTTTCGACCGGCCGGTTGGCTGCTGCGGCGGTAGCGGCGCCGTCGTCTCTGGTCTCATCGTCCGACGGGACGTCGTTCTCAAGACGGAAACACTCACGAGCCGGGTCATAGCATCCTGAATCCGAGTCATCGGAGTCAGGGTCGGCGCCGGACGGCGTCCAGGACCTTCCCATGCTCTCCTCCTCGATCCAGCGGCGCATATTCCCGACCGTGGTGCTGCGTTGTGAGCCGGGCGCTCTGTCAAACCCACGATCCACCGACGCCGGCCATACGATCTCCAAGCTCATGGCGGCGTGCAAGAGGGGGCCAGGGCTCTCCTCTCGTGGCCCCATTGCTGACTGGATCTCGTTGGCGTACGTGGTAGCGGCGTTGGTGAGCCCGAACGGAAGCCTGCGACGGGCTCGATAGAGCCCATGAGGCAAGAAGTTGGGCGACGTCGACCGTGCGCGCGTTCGAGGTGCCACGCCGGGCTCCCTCGGCGAACGCATGGCGAACATGAAGCCAGGGTTCACGTCGAGAGCTTCCTGCCTACGTGCCACTCCCTGTCGTGCGCTCGGCGCCCCTGCTGGGTGTGCCATGGTGTCCGACAGGGAGGGCATGCGATCAGCGTGCTCAGAGCCCTGCGTGGGTAGGTTATGACGCTGGTGCTGGTGGCGCCTACGCCTTGGCGGCGAGCCGTGGTGGCGTGGCCTACGCACGGCTCCACCAGCGCGTGGGGGTGAAGTGCGCCCCCTACTTGGTTCACCGATCGAGAGCAGAGCCATGTCGTAGCCCGTTCCGAGCGACACGAACTCCAAACTCCCAAACTAGATCACCGTGGCGAACGGAAGCGATGAAGCGGGAGATGCCATCCGGAAAAATGGCGGGAATCGGGCGAAAAACACGCAGTACCCCTACCTGGCGCGCCAACTGTCGGTGTTTCGTACCCCGGGGGGTATCACACCAACAAGTAAATTTCTAAGCATGCTCCCTAATCCGGATGGTGATGCGAGATGGACACAAGATTTTTATCCTGGTTCGGGCAGAAGAAGGCCCTATGTCCAGTGGGGGGAGGAGACTTGTATTATCTTGCACCTAAGTGCTCGTACAGGGGTGAGTACAAGGCAGTCCTGAGACTTTAGCGAGTGGAGTGTGTCTGTGTGTGTGTGTTGTGTGCGTATGAACCTAGGAACCTGCCTTATGCTCTGCCTGGCGTCCCCTTTTATAGGCTAAGAGGAGGCTCAGGAGTACAAGATTTGGTAGGGCAATCGTGAGCGTGACGTCGAGGCATGGGCACCGGGTCGAGTCGCTGGTACTGTGGATGCCCTCCTCGATCCGGTTCGAGCCTGTAGTAGCATGGGTGATAATGGTCTGTCAGTCTTTAGCTGACGCGAACTGATGTAATCGAGGCGTGGGCGATGATGGCCTGTCCAGGAACCCCGGCGAGTGGCCGTCGAGGCAGGATGGACGGGTCACTGCGCACCCCGTACGCTGGTCATATCCACCACTATTCCTCGAGCGGTCGGAGACTGCTTCGAGGGGTAGACGGTCCGAGCGATGGGACGGAGCGGCAGGTCTGGCGGTATGGGGAATTGACAATGGTGTTTTGAAGGGGTGCTGTACGTGGCACAGTGCAAGGCATGGCGTAACAGTGGCCTCTGCCATCCTCGAATTCGGGGGATGGGCAGCGTAATGGTGGAAGCGACTGGCGTACGGTCCACTATTACGGGCCCTGTAGCCATGGAGTTAGGCGGGGTTGGTGTACTGAAGCACTGTTTTGAGCCCTGTAGCCATGTGCATGCCCTGGAAAGGCAATTATTGCAGGCGGGCTCGAGCGGTCGCTCGCTCAAGCGGTTTCCGTCACCGCTCGAGCGGTCGCTCGCTCGAACGGTTTCCGTAATTCTTTCTCGAGCGGGCGAGCGGCTGCTGCTCGAGTCAGTGGGTTTTGTGGCTTTGTGGGCCTGATCGTGGGCCGGCCCAGTACGAGGAGGATTGGGGGTTTCTCTAGTCAGTTTTTTGGGATTTAGAGGGGAGTAAAGCTGGTTTGCTTACCTCTAATCCTCCTAATTCAGGACCCCCTAATCTAGATACCCGACAATGCGGATATCTGAATAACTATACAAATTAGTGTTCATATTTGTTCGGTCGAACGGACGGACGAATAAATATCCGTACCACTTTCATCACGACGAAGAAGATAGGGCGAACAAAACCACAATGGTCATCAATTATAACAATGCAAAATTTTAAAGTTTGGCACTTGTTCCACCTCGAGGACATGGTTGGCACTTGTTCCACCTCAAGGACATGGCGTTTGGCTCTTGTTCCACCTCGAGGACATGGCGTTGTAGTCCTACCATCGGGTCCTACTTCGAAGATGTGGCGATGCGGACCCACCTTTGTGTCCCAACCTCGACGACATGACGCGCAGTTCCATCAGCGGAGCGTGCCGGCGAACACGTGGCGCGCGGGATCTTGGCTAACAGGTGGGAGCCTGCAACACGCCCCAATGTTTTTTGGCAAAAAAATTACTACCGTGGGCATCAAGGTTCGAACTTGCGACCTCACAGCTAGCAATTAGGAGCATTACCACAGAAACACAAAGCCATTTGTGTTATATCACATATGTTTTTCTTTTTTGTACTAATAACGAGATACTTTTTATTTTATTTAATCAAATTGTTTTTTGGCGAAAAGATAAATCCCGGGAGCAAAGTGAGGTTCGATGCTTCATTAAAGATTTTGTATGAACAAATTATATTTCATTTTAATGGATGTCGATGCTTCATTCATTATGTATTTGTCGTTCGCGATTATTGATTTAAGCTACCAAACAAAGCATCGCAACATGAATTATTAATATATTAATCTGGCGTTGCAATAAATGATGGCACATATAACAACCACATTTTGTCGTGGCAATACGTATGATAATCGTGGCAATAAAAAACCTATCTCTTGCAACTACAAAAAGATGACGGTGGCAATAGAGGAATCTACCTATAGCAATCAGCTAGTTAGTAACGTGGCAATAGATGACCTATCTGTAGCAACCAACCTAATTAACGTGGCAATAGCCTATGCCATCTATAGTAACCATTAAGAAACGTGGCAATAGAGGACCTCTCTATAGCAACCAACCTAAATAGACATTGCAATAACCTAAGCCACCTATAGCAACCATTTAGGTGACGTGGCAATAGAGAACCTCTATTGCAATGCTTTCTCCGCGTAGCAATAACCACGATTGCAACACTTGTGTTGCGTTGCGATTGCATTATCTTGCTACACGACCAACGTGTCACAATACGCATCGCTAGCAACGCCTAGTTCATTGCATTTGATACTATTGCCACACCCATACTGGTTGCAATTGCTTTTGTTACAACACTCACCATGTGTTGCCAAAGCATCAAAAGTGTTGCAATAGAGGGGTTGTGTGTCGCAACTAAAACGTAACCCATTGCATTCTGATATTGCTACCATAACAAGTGCAACAGCATTTAACCAAAAAACAATGGTAGCAAAAGTACAATTGCTACCATTTATGGATCTTTTGCTACACTTTTTCGGCATTGCATTTGACCGAAAATCTTGTAGTGTACGTTATATCGACGATGTAATGATGGTGGTGAACTTTGGGAATGGTTTGGCTTGGAAGTCGGGCCAGATGGATGTGTTGGACTTGGGGACTATGGTGAGGATATGGTGGTCTTGGCGTGTGTCTTGGGTGTGTGTGAAGGGTGAGGGCTGAGTCGATTGAGCTGGGATCTACGACGAGCTTTTGGAGCGAGTCTTGTCGGGGGATGTACTGGACATCCCTGTTAGTTCTACCTGTGGTGGGTAAATGTGGAATGTGTTGGTGAGGTGGACCCTGTGTGAGTATTCGAGGGGTGGAGGTGTTGTGGTGGCATGTTAAATGGAAACCCTGATGAAGATATTCCAGCTTGGTCACACCTAAGTACTGAAAGTGCTAGTAACCGGATCATAGGAATCCTTTGCTTTCCACTCGCTTCCCATGGGGGGAGACGGCCGGACCACCGGGTAGGATGATGCCACTACTGCTAGGCAAGGATGTGTTAGGGTGGTACGGGTATGGATGGTCTCACACCCTCTCGAGACGATCATGGCCCCCTATTCGGGATCAGGGACATGACTTCACAGTTTCAGCCACTCCATAGGGGTGTTCCATGGCTGAGAGGTAGGGTGGCATCGTTCTAGGCCGGCAGGCGCCCGGAATCTGCCTAGATGCACGCGTGCATCGATGATGGTTATCTTGTGGAATAGTGAAACCTCTGCAGAGTGTATGGTTGATCGATCGATACATATGCCGATTTTTCGGCTATGGACCTTTACTGTGTTTTGCTTTCTCTAGACTAGCGAGAGGAGTGTTCTACCTTCCCCGAGAGATACTTCCGGCCGCGAGCCATAGGATGTGGGCTGCGGGCCACTGAGGCAACCAGAGTGGGAGTCTGCTTGCCGACCTGAGTGTGGGCTATGTTGGTGATGGTGATGGAGGTGGATACGTCCTGGTTTGGGATGGTATGGAATGGAAGGTGATGGATGGTGTGTGGGATTGGGTTGTGTTAAAGTTGACTATTACTAAATTTAAAACTTGATTACTTTTGCATAGGAAAACTAGAGCCCTATTTATAGGCCTCTTCAATTTACCTTTATTGCATCCAATTCCACAAAGCAAGCACATAGGGTGGGAGTGGCCAGTACAAATCGCACTGAAACATTTTTGGCACAGGTTCTTATAATTTCGAGGAGTATAGCGATTGAGGGATTCGTGCCTTCGCTCAAGTCGAGGAGACCTTAGCTTCCGCATCTATCGAGTTGTTCCGGTTGATAGTTATTTTATTTTTTCTGCCATGAGGCAATGTAATAAGATAAATACTATCTACTTTTACTCTTTTATTTACGATGTATGGATAATGATTATCAACTAGAATTTGGGTAATGTGATTTAAATGGTCATATTACACTTCGACTCTGTGGATTTCCCTTTGCGGAAATCAGGTCGTTTCAGTTGGTACCAGCTCCATACTTGACCCGAGGACGAAGCCCTTAGGACTGGACGTTAGACCAGGACAAGCCAACCCTCTTTTCGGTTATATTACCGGCCTTGCACCACTTTGTGCATGGCTTACCTCTTAGATTGACTTGCTAACCATGTTCTTGGGCTTGATGCAATGACAACTTTCAAGAACATGTCCCTTTACTTCGAGTACCATGGTGAATAAGACAAAGAATTGCAAGGAATACTTTATGGCTTAGTGACCCACCTTGATGTAGAATAGCAAGCCTACCAGTACCAATTGCCTACGTATAGTACGCTTTCCGCGAGTCTCCTAGTGTAGCTACTGGGGATGTTGCCTTGTAATAAAACCAATGTAATGAGTGTTTGCTTCTTATCGTATTTAATGGATTTTACTGCTTCTTTGCATGAGTGTAGGATAGATTAAATATTTTATTTAAATTGTTGAAATCACTTAATTTTTTATTGAACAATAAAGGATTATTTAGTTATAAGTTTTATGACCTATGCCTCATATACTAAAACCCTTATTGACCGTCACAGATGTCGATACGCCGTTCCCTTCGCCTGCAACGCCGCTCCCCGTCCCCAGGCCAACCCTCAGGCAAGTCAACAATCGTCGCGCTCGTCCACGTGGTAGTGATGGTGGAGGTCGTGCCGGCAACCGTTGTGACCCCAATGGAGCAGATGGTCTCGAACGGACTGTCCGAGTTGATAATACTGCTCGTGGTGGGGATGAGTCTCCTGGTGGCGCACATAGTGTCAACAACAACCACAACAATGGAAATGGAAATCGTGCACCCCCGCCTAATCTGGCTGAGGTGATGGCTCAGCAGACACAGCTGATGGCCACCCTGGTCCAAGGTATGAACCGCCGCAACGATGGTGGTGGAAGACATGGCGACTTTCAGCGCAAACTGGAAGGATTTCTGAAGCTCAAGCCACCCACCTATGATGGTACTGACCTAGAGAAGCCCCTGGCTGCACATGACTGGCTGAAGGAGATTGAGAAGAAGTTGGACCTCACTACCTGTACTGATGAAGAATGTGTTGGGATCGCAGCTCACCAGCTCACTGGAGTAGCTCGCTCTTGGTGGGACAACTACTCTGAAGCTCATGAAGACCCTAGACACATTACCTGGGATGAGTTCGTGGAAGCCTTCACAGAGTTTCACATTCCATAGGGAGTCCAGCTGGAAGCCATGGAGGATGAATTCCGCAACCTGCGACAGAAGGGTGACAGCATACATGAGTACACTACTCATTTCACCACCTATTGCGCTACGCACCCGCTGCTGTTGTGACATCTGAGAAAGAGAAGATTCACCACTACAGGAAGGGACTGAATGCCAAGATCAAGGTTGCACTGGGAGGAACCAAGAGTCACACCCTCTGTGACCTGATTGATCATTGCATCCTGATCGAGAAGGATCAGATAGAGGCTGGTGAGGAAAGCCGAGAAGCGCAGATCTGAGTTCTCACACCGCGGCAGTGATCGTAAGAGGTTCCATAGAGATGGGTCTTCATCTGGACGCCCCTGCTACTACATAGATGAGGCTTCTGTTTCTTGGAATAGTGACAGGACCTACACTGCAGACTACTCCCGCTCTTCGCGTGACCACCACTCTCGTGGCCGTTCACGTGACCGCTACTCCCGTTATCATTCAAATGACCGCTACTACAAGGATCATCCTCGGGACCGCTACTCACGTGACCGCTCAGAGCCGCCTCGTCACAAGGCAGATCGTCCTGCTCCTTCACGATAGAGGCATTTACGAACTCCTACATGACATGCAGACGTGGGGGATTACAAGGGACGGACAGGGCTGTCACCACGTGCCGCCTACCCCTCAACCGTGGCATGCCGTCATATCCGAACGCTCTCTCTTGTATCCCACTTCTGCTCCGGTTGGGCCTGTCTCCTCCTTGTGCCTCTTTTACGCTTTGTTGGAAAGCGCCTTTTCTGCATAAAATCCCCTGTACTTGGTGTATTCCCTGTAAACGTTTCTAAACTCCAGGTACAAGTGGAATTCGATTAATAGCACAAGTATATGCGTATAAGAACATGTATTTCTCCCTTTTCTATCTTAAGTTGGCGGTTAAAATGTGTCGATAAGGACCGCCAACAAGATCCCCCAAGCTTACCCTTTGCTCGTCCCGAGCAAAGTTGGGCTTTTTGGGTGGTTGACCAGGAGCTGCTTCTATGCCGATCGTATTTCTAATATACCATAGTTATACACATGTTCTCCACTGAATTTGAATAAACTGGCATTTCTATCCACCCTTTTATTATCTCGCTCCAATGGGGCTTTTTGGCTCCCAAGTCTTGGGCGATTGCAAGGTAGAACAACACCACGGCCTGTGCTTATCATTCGTCCAAAGCTTGACCATTCTTCCGGAGGTTTTAAGAATTTTATAAAATAAATCCTAAGTTCCTCAAATGATTCTCTCGATCACTCAATGTGTATAGTAACCTCACCAAAGGCATTTTGAGAATTTGCCTTCTCCCTACCACTAAAAAGCTGAGAGTGGAGTTTTGGGCAGGTATGTAAGTGGGCATACTTGTATCACATATATTGTAGGGTCAAGGATCGAACCTTACGGAGATTAAGCCATACATCTTGATTGAGATGTGCAAGTGTGTGGGATGGAAAAATGGTTCCTAACTTTTTGGATGTTTTTGTGTACTCCATGCATCATGTCTCTCTTTTATGAGAATGATCATGATGATAAAGGAAGAGTATGGGCTATGAATAAAACAACTTCTTTCTTTTTTTTATTCTTTTTCTTGAACGGGGATCTAAAGATTTTCCCGTTGAGTTATTGCACTATCCTATCCTTCTTTCCTTCCTTTGCTTTTTTTTGAATGAATGAATAGCCCATTTCTGATGATTGATGAATGAAAATGGAGAGAGACGTAATGATGAAAATGCAAGGAGTACTTTTTGGTGGCTAATGAATGCGCGATCCTTAGGATAAGTATCGGCATTTTTATTTGGTGGAAAGGTGGTGCGCAACTCTCAGTGTAAGAGTTGACGAATGGAAAGGAGTGCATGTTGTGCGCAACTCTCAGCGTAAGGTCGGCATTTATTTGGTGGGTGCAAGTGAATCTCAATCGTAGGTGTAAGGTCATAATCTCGCGTCGGTATCAATCCGACCGAACTCAATGTACGAACAAGCAGCGTATGAAGGTTTTGTACTACAGATAAATCATATGGCTCTCGTGGGTATTTCATAATCATTGAGGAACTTTTCGTTTTTGATCATTTTGCAAATGAAAAGTCCGGAAGTCAAGTCGTACTCTAGAGCAAAGTCATAGCGGTGGCTATAGTACTATATCATACCCAGCAATAACTTAGACAAGAAAACACAAGTGCTCCCACTAAAAACAAGTTTTCAGGATGAGACATTTCTAGCCGATAAACCCAAATCTAGAGAAAACAATGTTTATAACTAGGGATACAAATAAACAAGAGACAGAGCAACCTCATCATTTCAACAAGGGTGAACTACACATTTTTATAGCACATACTAAGAGGCACAGGAATAAAGATATTTTTGGTTTTTTTTAGGATGCATAAGAGCAGGAGGTGAACATGCTAAAGAGAATTAAAATTACTTTGGAAAATAAATATGCAATGCAAGGTACCTTTGGGGGTCCTTCCCCAAGCTAGCATGAAGCTCACTGTCCAGGGTGATATCCCATGAACCTCCAGAACTCCTCATGTTGATCCATATGTGCCTGCCAATCATGGGTCTCCTGCACAAAGGAAGTGAGAGAGTGTTGTATTTCACCTGTCTGGATCTGCAGCTGTCCGATGCGGGTGCCGAGGGCTTCTATCTCGGGGTTATGTCGAGGCTGGACTAGTGGTGGAACATCTTCGTATTGCTGCCTTTGGCGCTCCCACTCGTCCGTGCCTACCTCAGCCCACGCATTTGTGGTTGGCGCGGGAGGTACAAACTGGTCCCAGCTCCCGCTGCCCTGTGGAGCGTACCCCGTATAGTCCTGGTAGGGGGGCCATCCTTGGTGTTGCTCAGGCTGCGAGGAACTGGGGCCTGCTTCATCCTCCGCCCTGCCTCATCGTGTCCTGCTGGTGAGTTCTTCCCTGCGAATATCTTCAGCAGTCTTGAGCACAAAGGTTAGTGACTGGCAATTACATAAATAGTAATCCGGGTTAGGTAACCGGATCCTATTTTCGTAGCCAGGGAAAAAGAAGAAAAGCTCATCCTTTGTGCCATGGGTAGTCAACGTGTGCCCTTGGATGGTCAAATCATAGATGGGTCGAGCAATAGGAATGTAATCAACAACTTGTCCCTCCAAAATACCCATAGAGGTGGCAACACAGGTGACAAGAGAGGTGCATAAAACTGGATACTTGTTGCGAACTATGTCTTGCCAATGACGGACGATCTCCCTCATGGGTGATACTTTGATTTTCTTGACAATGGCATAGAGTAACTTCAGTTCGGCTATGCGCACCCATCTAACGACACTAGTGGGGAAGAAAACCATGGACATCCAACGATGCATAAATCTCAAAGTGGGATGAAGGATTTGGGTGTTCTGAGGTTTGAAAGATCGGAACTCAACCCTCCCAGAAATCTCTTCCCAAAACTTGTTTCGATCAAAACCGATGGTGGCAAAATCAAGATCGAGGAAGCATCTTTGGTTAAAACCCAAATGAACACTAAGTTCCTTCCAAGTAAGCTCATGCTTCTCGTTGAACAAGCGAAAAATCACACCATCGTCGGTTTCTTGCAAAGTGCTGAGGAACTGTATGGATAGGAGGCGTGAACCTTGTTCCTCCATGGGTTCAACATCCTCCCAACCAACAGACCTCCACACAAGATCGAATTCATCATCCATACCTATGCGGCGGAGGAGGTTGGAGTCATAGGCTTGAGTGTGGAGGAAGAGACGATCCTTGAGGTGGAAGTAGGCTTGCTTCTCCCGACCTTCTTCCAGGTCGAAGTATAGCTTGTCCTCCTCATCCATGACTTGCTCTTGTGGCGCTTTCGGTGCCACCTCTTCCTCTCCGGCTCCTTCAACCTCCTCGGGCTGCTGCTCTTCCATGGGGGCCTCGGGAACTTGAGAGCTCGTCTCGCCGAGGCGACGCTTGGAGCGTCTCCTAAGCAAACTCCTGATTCCTGCCATCGCTTAAGAGTAGAGAGAGCTTTCTTGGGTGTGAAGGGTTAGTAGAGGATGAACTTCTACACCCAAGAGTGCTCTTGCTACTTTCTCTACACAAAATATGTTGGAAAAATTGCTTGAAGAATGAAGTGGAGAAGTGAGAGGAGTGAAAGTGAGTGAGTGTGAGAGGGGTGAAGCTCCACCGCCGGCTCCTCTCCTATTTATAGGCCAAGCACCGGCCCAAGGGGGAGGGAGCAACGGCTCCTAGCCGTTGGCACCCTGGCCGGGTGGCAGAGCTGCCACGGCTGTCGCGGCCGCGCCCTCGGCACGTGCGCGCTAGGCCGAGCCCGCCTGCCACTGCCCTTTGGCTGGCAGCTCCCAACGGCCATTTCAAGAATGTGGCCGTTGGGGGTTTTTGTCCTGGCCCAAATTCTCCCCGGATTTTGAATTTTCAACAAATTTTGATCAAAAATAAATTTTCAAAAAATTATTTTTTTTCAGATAACTGCCGGTTCACCTGTCGGCCAGGGCTCACCAATTTTTAAGTCCGTTGAGCGGGACTTCCTCCCTCATCAATTGTTGCTTGATGATTCACCTGGCCCGGGAGAAGTGGGTCTAGATTTCTTTGCCTTAGTCCCGGGTTGTCGCTTCTTTGGCGGGTTCTTCTTTACTTCTGCCGGCTTGGGATAACCATTGAATCGAAGGTTGATCACCTTCTGCTTAAAGTGGAAACTGGCTACGCCCTTGCCGATATATAGTGCTGCCTTGGTGGTGAAGAGGAACGGTCGACCTAGGATGAGTGGTCCTTCTTCTGTGTCCCCTGTGTTGAGGATGACGAAATCCACTGGGACGTACTCATCCTGGATCCTAATTAGGATATCTTTTGCTATCCCCTCGGGCTGTGTGATAGTCCGATCTGCCATCTGCATCATGAATGCTGGAGGGGACAGAGGTCCTCCCAACACTTTCTCATATGTCGCCTTGGACATCATGTTGACACTTGCTTCGAGGTCGCAATAGGCGTTATCAATGGCATGTGGGCCTATTGCGATAGTGATAGTTGGTTGGCCTGGATCTCCCTTCTTTTCCAAGACAGAACCCAATTGGGACATGGCTTACCAGGCCATGTCGAGATCATATTAACTGTTTCAAGTGAGATCTTGGGTTGCCCGGGTATTCCTCCTGAGCCACTATTGTTTGGGAGAGATGCAGCTATCTGGGCTAACTGGGTTTCTATCATTTTGTTGAAGCCCAGCTAATCCCTAACGGTAGAAGATAAGCCTTCTATCTTATCATTGATGCTTCCAAGAATTTTATCATTGTCGAGCATCTTTTTGGTCAGGTTTTCATTGATCTTGGCTTGCCCAAGGACTAGGTCTTTGAACGAAGGCTGATTCGAATTATAATTGGAGTTATAATTCGAATTACCTTGGAGCGGTGGTCGAGAATAGCCACTGTTTCCTGCTTGTTGTTGGCGAAACCCGTTGTTGATGTATGCTGCTTCTTCACGGGTCTCATGGCAGTCACCTCCTGAGTGGCCAACATTACCACAGACTTCGCAAGTCATGCGAGAGTCCATGGTTTTGATGGAGTTGGGCGTGCTAGCTGTAGCACATTCCTCCATCTTCTTGAGGAGTAGCTCTATCTTAGCGGCAAGCATATCAGTCTCCTTGACTGTGTGCATGCCCTTCTGTTGCTTGGTTGGGGTCCTATCTTCCCCCCAAGCTTGGTTTTCCACCATTTTGTTGACTAAAACCGTAGCTTTGTCAACTGTGAGTGATAGGAATGCTCCTCCAGCAGCGGCATCAAGGTGCCCTTTTGACATGGGTGTTAACCCATTGTAGAAGTTTTGGAGCACCAGCCACTCCTCCATCCCGTGATGAGGACAATCTTGAATATAATCTTGGAGTCTCTCCCACGCTTCAGGGATGGGTTCGTGTTGTGTTTGCTAGAAGTTGGTAATTCTTCCTCTTAGGGCATTTGTTTTGCCCATGGGGAAGAATTTGGCGAGGAATGCCGTGGAACATTTGTTCCATGTGCTCACCGCTTCTCTATCCTTGTAGAACCACTGCTTCGCCTTCCCTGAGAGGGAGAAGGGAAACAGACGGAGCTTGATGACATCAGCAGATATGTCCTTGATGATGACTGTATCACAGAGCTCCATGAAGCGTTGCAAATGAGCATTTGCATCCTCATTGGATAGTCCAGAGAATGGACTAGATTGCACCATCGTGATGAGTCCAGTCTTGAGCTCAAAGTTCTTTTTCGCTGTATCGACAATGGGCCCCGTGGGCACATGGGCAACAGCGGGTGCTGAGAACTCATGGATTGACTTCTGGGCCATCTTTGATGGTGTGGATGGTACTGGTTCAACTGTCAGCGGAGCTGCCTCTGGATTCGTATCAAAATTCTAGCAAATGAACCAATCCTGCACTATCCTGTTTTCATCCACAACCGACGAAAACATGAAAGTTAGCCTGCATAGACTATGTCCATTTCTAATGAAGTCAATTCATATCCATGTTTATGCTAGATTATTTTCAACCAATGCCTTCCCCGGCAACGGCGCCAGAAATGCTTGTTGGCATTTCTTAACGCAATCACTAGAATTGTTACATCCCAGTGGTCACGCCAAGAAACGCCAGGTGATAGTCGTGTTCTAAAGATATCTATCATTGTAGCATTTCACCCGGGGAGTATTCTCAGGGTATCGTTATTTATATTTCCTGTAGGAAGGCATGGTATAGAGGTGTCTAAACATGGATACTTGACTTCACATCATCGAAATGTGACTCTAGTGCTATACAGGGGTAAGTATAATGGTTTTGCAAGATAGTGGACACACATTTGGCCAAACTCAAGGATAAAGTATAAAAGAAAGAATAAACGAATGAACGAATAAAGAATAAATCTAAGCGGAGCATGTAGGTCATACATAGCAATGTCATGAACAGCTAAGTCATATAGTCTATAGGGTTAGAGATGGGTCAGAGCCTAAAGTAACAGGGAGACCCCCGCAGCTGGTCTGCCAGCCGATAGAGGCATTTACGAACTCCTACACGACATGCGGACGTGGGGGATTACAAGGGACGGACAGGGCTGTCACCACCTGCCGCCTACCCCTCAACCGTGGCATGCCGTCATATCCAAAGGCTCTCTCGTATCCGGACACCACGTCCGCATATTAGAGAACTACCTACATTCCCCGCGGACTCCCACCCTACGGATGGACGAGCTAGAACATAGGCAAACCCGAAGGAACGACGAATCGTTACTCCATTCTCATCAGGACCTCTAATCCTATAAAGCATATGAACAACGAAGAACATGCTAAGCAATGATCATAAGAACCTTGGTCTAGTTCATATGAATCAGGTTTAGCAAGAACGCAACTATACTCTAGTTCATGAACAAAGCTACATAATAAGAACAAGAACTTGAAATAGGAAGAACACTCCATAATAGATTACCAAGTGATGAATCTTCTTCCTAGGAGACAAGCCCTCCTTGATAGCTCAACCTAGCTCCTAAGGTACTAGACTAGGCTAAAGAACAAGAGTAGAGGAGAATGGCTCAAATGAATGTGTGTGTTGGAAAAGCTTGATTCTCCCCTTTTATATGTTGAGCAGGTCGGTTCGAGGCGAAATGGAAGGAACACCGCCGCACCGCCCTCCTCTCGCAATTAATGTACCGCCTCCGGGAAGATGGCCCCACTTTAGCGGGGCCGGAGGGCGCGAGCGCGCCAGGTTGGAGCCTCCCCCCAACCGCCTTTGGCCAGTGGGCCTCTCCTGGTAGGTGGGTCTCGGTGGTGTGGTGTTTTGGCCCACTTCTGCTCCGGTTGGGCCTGTCTCCTCCTTGTGCCTCTTTTACGCTTTGCCGAAAAGCGCCTTTTCTGCATAAAATCCCCTGTACTTGGTGTATTCCCTGTAAACATTGCTAAACCCCAGGTACAAGTGGAATTCGGTTAATAGCACAAGTATATGCGTATAAGAACATGTATTTCTCCCTTTTCTATCTTAAGTTGGCGGCTAAAATGTGTCGATAAGGACCGCCAACAGACATTTCCAAGACCGCCTTTGTCACTCGCTATGGGCAGTATGAGTACACTATTGTATCCATCGATCTCACAAATGCCCCTGCCTATTTTATGAACATGATGAACAAGGTGTTTCATGATGTGTTAGATCTGTTCGTGGTGGTGTTCATTGATGATATTCTTATCTACTCTGCCACCGCTGAAGAACATGAACAACACTTGAGATTAGTACTGGAGAGGTTAGCCGAACATTCGCTTCATGCCAAGTTCAGCAAGTTTGAGTTCTGGCTCCAAGAAGTTGCCTTTCGCGGCCATGTGCTCTCTGCCGATGGTGTTACGGTAGACCCAGCAAAGATTGATGCTGTCAAAGAATGGGAACAACCTCACAGTGTGATAGAAGTCAGGAGTTTTCTGGGATTGGCGGGATATTATCGCTGATTCATTGAGAATTTCTCCAAGATTGCTCGTCCAATGACCAACCTCACAAAGCAGAAAAAAGATTTTGAATGGATGCCTGAGTGCGAGAAAAGTTTCCAAACCTTGAAAGAGAAACTCACCACCACACCTGTCCTAGCCTTGCCTGATATCACTAAGGACTTTGTCGTCTATTGTGATGCCTCTCGCCAAGGACTTGGTTGTGTGCTGATGCAGAATGGGAGAGCCATTGCTTATGCTTCTCGGCAGTTGAAGGAGCATGAACAACGATATCCTACTCATGATCTCGAGACACTACCTCATTAGCAACAAGTGTGATATCTATACTGACCACAAGAGCCTGAAGTACTTCTTCACCCAGGAAGACCTAAACATGAGGCAGCGCCGATGGCTTGAGCTAATCAAAGACTATAACCTGGAGATACACTATCATCCGGGGAAAGCCAATGTAGTCTCCGACGCTCTCAGCCGCAAGAGCTACTGCCACACTCTGATCACAGAATCGGTGCCACCCGAGCTCAAGCGGGACATTTATGATTCACGGCATGAGATAGTACCACATGGCTTGTTGCATGAGCTCCATGTTGAGTATGATCTCACTGATCGAATTCGGGAAGCTCAAAAGGATTGTGAGGAGATAGAGTACATCCGTGGGCTGATGAAGCTAGGCTATAGCCTAGAATTCAGAGAAGATGAAAAGGGAGCTGTCTGGTTCAAGGACAGAATTTGTGTACCCACCAACTCTGCCCTCCGTAATGAGATCTTGTCAGAAGCTCATGATTCCAAGTATTGGCTTCACCCTAGAGGCTCAAAAATGTACCAAGATGTGAAGAAGCATTTCTGGTGGAAGAATATGAAGGCTGATATCGCAAGACATGTGGCTGAATGTGACATCTGCAATAGAGTCAAAGCGGAGCACAAAAGACCCGCAGGATTGCTCAAACCACTTGATGTTCCTGAATGGAAGTGGGAAAGCATATCCATGGACTTTATAGTGGGACTACCTCGATCCCAAGAAGGCCATGATTCTATTTGGGTGGTAGTTGATCGATTGACCAAGGTAGCACACTTTGTACCTTGTGGATCAAAAGTCCGAGCTGAACAATTAGCTAATCTCTATGAGAAGCATATCCTCAGACTTCATGGTGCCCCGAAGAACATCATATCTGATCGTGGACCAATATATATGTCCTGATTCTGGCAGTCACTTCATGAGTCTATCGGGACCAAGCTCGACTACAGCACAACCTACCATCCATAGACCCATGGACAGACGGAGATGGTGAATTAGATTCTGGAAGACATGCTCCGTACCAGTGTTCTGAAATATGGGACAGATTGGGAGAAGTGTTTACCTTATGCTGAATTCTCCTACAACAACAGCTATCAAGCAAGTATCAAGATGTCGCCTTTTGAAGCACTGTACGGCGGAAAATGCAGAACCCCGCTAACATGGGACCACCCTTGTGAGAGGGCAATCTTTGGCCCCGCCACGATAAAAGAAGCTGAGGAAGGAGTTGCTCAAGTTAAAGAGAATCTGAGGATCGCTTAGAGCCATTATAAGAGCTATGCCGACAAAAGGTGTAGAGACCTCGAGTTTGAGATCGGAGATGATGTCTATCTCAAAGTATCCCCACTCTATGGCTCCATCAGGTTTCATGTGAAAGGAAAGCTTGCACCAAGATATGTTGGCCCTTACAAAATCTGCAAGAGAGTTGGGAAGCTTGCCTACAAGATTGAGCTACCTCCAGAGTTGACTAGGGTGCACCCTGTATTCCATGTATCACAACTATGCAAGTGCTTGAGGGTACCCGAAGAGAAGTTCCTGTAGAGGCTCTTGACATCCAAGATACTCTTGAATACAAAGAACATCCCATCAAGATTCTAGGCTATGACACCAAGGAGACCCGAAGCAAGACCATCCCTATGTGCAAAGTGCAATGGAGCAATAATACTGAACGTGAAGCAACATGGGAGCAAGTGTCCGACCTTCGACTACAGTACCCATATCTCTTTGATGGGTAAGTTACACTTTAATCTCGAGGATGAGATTCTGATAAGGGGGTAGGACTGTAACAACCCTAAAAATTACTAAACACAAAAATGGCAACTACAAATTTTTTTGTGAAAATATCCCATGAATGATGTGTGACATGTAGAAAGCCCACTACATTACAATTGCATTAACATTTGCATTTACTTTATTATATTGTTCACCCTAGGTTTTATTCCATAAGCATATATTTTAATTGCATTGCAACACATGATGGTGATTTGGTATTTTATTTGGATTTTGTATTGATGTTCAATTATTAAGGCAAGCATAAAAAGAAAAAGGAAAAGAGTAAAGCAAAATGGCAACGAGCCATTTTGGCCCATGATCCCGAGCTGGCCTACTGCCCCTTCTTCTTCCTTCACCTTCTGGAAACCGGCCCGGCCTGCCTTACCTTCTCCTTCTTCCCTTTTTCTTTTTCCTTTCCCTATCTCTCGGCCCAGCAAGCCAGCAGCGACCCACCAGGCCAACCGCCGGCCCCGCTACTCTCTCTCCCCGCGCCCAGCCACTACCACGTGGGGCCCACCTGTCATGAGGACCAAGCTCCGTGACCCGGCCTATCCACCCGCCACCATCTTAACCAAAGTCCTCCAGAACCGCACCACCACTCCACGCTCGCCACACCGAGATGGAGCAAGAAAAAGAGGGAGGAGAAAGGAGAGGGAGAGAGCCGTCGCCGGAGTTCCTGTCACCGCCGGACCGCTGCCCCCAGCTGTCGATGAAATATCGGCGATAGTCCGACCAGGGGTATGCCCTGACCGGTAATGGATTGGCAGAAGGCGTACGAGATTGCGAGCAAGATGTAAACAGGGAACAATCACACGAGGTTTACCCAGGTTCAGGCCGCAAGGATGCGTAAAACCCTAGTCCTGCTCTCTGTTTCGATTATGATGTGGATGTGTGAGTCTGTGCGTTATGCCAGATTCTCTCCTCTGGCACGGGGGTCCTTGCTCTCCTTATATATCACGGGGTACAAGTCGGATCTAGCCTATCTGGTACTAAGTTTACATGCTTTACAAGTCTAAACTTTCCTATCTCAGCTAGGTCTGTCCTCCTTGTCGGTCTTGGATAATCTTGCCCGTTTTAGGCTGTCCGACCAGCCTGGGCCGATCGGTCTTGAAGCTTGATGGGCCGGCCTGGTGATAGCGTGTCGGCCCAAACTAGGCCGTGAGGGTATATGGAGTTTATACCTCCACAGCTAGTCCCCGAGCATCATGGATCTTGAGGGAAAAACACCGTCTTCGCTTGGCTGAGTGAGAAAGGGTGGTCGGACACAGGTTCGACATGTGGTCCGAGCAGGGCTGGAGGGCCGTCTAGTGTTTCCGACCACTCTTTGCTTGCACTTAGTTGACGTTTTTGGTTTGACCGAAAGATTTATGATGCTCCTGAAAAAAAAAGAATTTTGAAAGGGTCCCAAATCTGGAGACGTGGGCCCTCGTTAGTATGTGATGCCTGCCATCACATGGTATCTGTCGTATTCGGTTGTTGGCTTAGCTTAGTTTTGAACTAAACTCTTTGTAAAGAAAAAAGATCAGGCCGAGTCATGCAAATGACGTGGGCCCACGTAGTCCCCAAGGTTGCTGTAAGATAGTATATGTTGCAGCAAGCTCTAAAAGAAGGATCTAGCCCATGTCACCTCTCAGGTGACGTGGGCCCACGTAGTCCCCGAGCCTGAGATGAGGTGGAACACGTTATGTCAGGGTCTAAAAAAGACGACCTGCTTATGGTATCGTGCTCTATGTGTTTCCGACCACTCTTTGAGTGCGGCCGAGCAAACCAAATTTCATTTGGTTTGGTTGGTTTGAACCATGCCATGACTTTGTCATGATTAAGTTAAGATAGCTTTGCTACTTAACTCAGTCCCCAGCGTGGCTGTGAGACCATGGTTTTGAATCTAAACCCATGAAAATAGCTTTGCTATTTGTGTGCCAGAATAACCGGTATCATTGGCGAAAAAATCCCAGCTCAGCTGTCGGATTGTGTGGGTTGAATTGTTGATGCTATACTGTGACTTTGTCACAGCGGGTTGTATAACACCCCAAAATTTGTACTTTGGGTTGTTATTAGAAAACACTAAATAAAATGAAGGATTTTAAATAATTGAGTAAAATTTGTCAACCTAGGTTTAAATCTTGGTACATTTCTATACAAAGAAAAGTGTGTTTTTAATATTTATAAAATAATTTGAAGGGCTTTTGTTATTGTGATGCTTGTTTGTTGCTTGTGTTTTATGGCTTTGTGTGCGGTAAGTTATCGAAACACGTTTAGACGTCGTTCTATTCTTCCTGGGAATTTTCTAGACTTCTCTAGATTACTTTCCCATTTATCCTAGAGATTTTCCAATTTTTTTTATGCTATAAAATATCATTTTCATGGGTTCCAAATACTTTATTTGGATTCATCATGTCTCAATCTATCTTCAGGTATTTTTCCATAATTTTCGGAGACTTGAAAACATTTTTCAGGGCTTTAAAATGATTTCAGCTTTTTCTGGAATTGTTTTTGAACTGAAAATGGTTTTCTAATAAATCCCGAAATTATTAAAAATAAAATATTTTTCGGCGCCCCAAACCCTAGGCATATATATATATATATATATATGCCGGTGTTCCTCTCGTCGCCCTGATTTCAGAACACCAAACCCCATCTCGAGCCGCCACTCGTAGCTCCCGCAATCCATCGCCGAAGTTTGCTACAGCTAGGGTTCCGGCGAACTCTTCGGCGAGGTGTTCCGGCCATCTCGTCCGTCTCCGGCGCAAACCGCCACCACCAGGAGGTATCCCTCGTCGTCCTCTACACCGTCATGCCATTAGTTTCGCAAATCCGTGGTCGTGTGATGGTTTCCCTAATCCTATCTCTCTTTTCCGGCGAGGGTGTCCATGGACAGCTTGCTGTTCGTCTTCTCCGGTGAACGCGACCCGACGTCGCCACTGCCTGATCCCGGCCTCGCCCTCGTGAGGCCACCACGGGCCCGTGGTCCTGCGCCGCGCCGCCCCGCGCCCCTTCGTGCCGCTGCTGCGAGCAGGGCAGCACCGCCGCCGCCGCTGTGCTGCTCGGCCACGCGAGCTGGAGGACATGCGGCCCCCCTGCTCGGCCCCACGCGCGGGTCCGCGCCGTTCCGGTGCGCCGCCGGCCGGCCAGCAGGCTAGGGCCGAGGCCCCTGCCCTTCCCTGGCGCGAGCAGCAGCCATGGCTGCCATGGCCAACTTCCTGTACGTGAAGATGGAGGTGACCAGAGGTGGAAGACGACCAAGGTACGAGATGCAGTAATTACGAAACTGCCACTGATCGTATAATCGCCGCCATTTGACCGTTTTAGGTCCGATTCGAGCGATTAAAGATGCGTTAGAATCGTGTCGTCGCGCTCTACGCAGTAGTGTTGATGGTCACCATGAAACTCAATTACTAATTTATTTATTGATTTAAATGTTAACTCATCAATAATTATTTAACCCTTTTATAATAAAAGTAACCTAGGGTTATCTTTCTGATCTCGTTGTAACGCGGTCGTTCCGACCGAAGTCAGTATGAGCAATGACCTCGGTCATGTCGCATGTTTATAAAATTAGTTATCCAATGCTGTTTTAAAATACGATTAGCCTAGTTTGATCTTGTTAGTTGTGCCCTCTCAACGATAGTTCCTTCGTCGGTCTTTATAGTGCTTTCAAGACCATAGCTTTGCTCTCTACCTTTTTGTACGCCCTTTCTTTAGCTGTTTCTTTTGTTTGGTGTATGTTCTTAGTCTTGTTTGTTTGTGTTGCTTGCTTGGTGTGAGTAGACGACGAGCAGTTGACAAGTGCCGAAGACCAGGAGCTGAGGACCAACAAGTGCAACTGAACTTGGAGGCCAGAAGATAGAAGAGTTGAAAACTCTGGAACGGCTATACTTTGGATTTAAGGCAAGTGCAGGCATTCCCTTTGATCATATTGAACCTTGAACTTTTATATAATGCATGCATGAGTCCTAAATGATCAAAACCTAAGGACATACTAGCCACTATATCCAGATATATATATCACCCAGGGGGGTTTATAGATAGGATATAGGTCTGCTAGTGCTCCGCTTACCTACTCATTAATGTTATACACTTAAAATGTTGCTTCTTAAGTAAACCTGATGGTAATGGTTGCGGCCATGGTGGAGATGTTCGATGCGGGATGCATCATTGGTTGGTGAAGCAAGAGAGATGCGGATGCTAGTGTGGAGACTCGTAGCGACGGGGGCATCCGTGTCTGCTCTCCTTAAGGACCGGTTCCTAGACGGTTCAACTGGGACAATCCGTACGACTCCAGGCTATATGGCTCTGGCTTGGCAAATTATCGGGGGTCATCATAGGTAGGTTGGTAACTTGCCGACGGGTGCCATAGCCATGGTGAGAAGGGTGATCCCAAGTTCAGCATGAGGGTCCTGGACGAACCGCAGTGGAGCGGCGTGTGCGGGGACGTCTCTCATGTGCTTGGGACATTGCTGATCGGGCTACCACTACCTATGACCCGTGAACCGCCTCGTAGTGAGACCCTGCTCATTCACCTTGGAAGTGTTTTGAGGAGTCGCGACCTCGGGCAAATGGGAATCACGACCTGGAGGGAAAGTGTACACCTCTGCGCAGAGTTTGATCAAACCGATATATCGTCCGTGCTCTCGGTATGAGCGGCCCAATACGCCCTCCGGATTAGCAAATGGACCTCATGGATCGATGGAGAAGTTTATGGAGGTTGCTACCTCGGGTTTTATCGGGATTGCCATCCCGTGTTCTCTCGAGATAGCGATCTCATTTATATGATGATCATGTTATGATCTATATAATGCTAATGATAATCAACTCTTAATTCTACTTGAACCTTAATTAAGGGTTGGGCTTTTATACCAAGTTGATTAGTAATAGGTTGCTAATTAAAATATGCCTATTATTAAAAGTGCTACCGCAGCTTATACATTTGAGCTTTACCTTGTTCAAGCCATGCATATCATTATACTTTCCGCCTGTACTTGTTGAGTTCGACATGGACTCACCTTGCTATAGTCTGCTAGCAAGGTGTTGCTGGACATTGAGATGTCGAAGGTGCTTGGTGTACGGAGCCCCCAGTCAACTGTCCCTGAGAAGAATGGAGCTCTGAAGAGAAGATTTAGCCAACGTTCTGCGATACTCTGATGTTTTGTAAGTGTTAGTATATATATGTTTCCGCTTTAAATACATTGTCTTTCTGATATTTATCGTTCTAGTTATATGTGTGGACTTCCTGGGCATACATATGACGGCCTCTGGTATTCTTTGTAAACCGGGGTGTTATAGAATGGCATCAGAGCAATGTTGACTGTAGGACGTATGCCAAGATAGCACTGGTCGATTTTTAAAGCTTATTTTGCACAAAAACTATTTTATCACCCCTTGGTCTTTGCTTCTGACAACTATCTTCACCCTTGTCTTGTATCGCCTCCTTGAATAGCTTCCTTTGAGCTATTAATTTCTTATTCCCTTGAACTTTTGTTTTGCTTGTTTACTAAAAGTTTTCTAACTCATTTTGTTAAAAATTCGATGGCCTTTCATCATCTATCACCTGCCCTTTTAGGATGACCACCAATGTTGAAGGAGCACGTGTAGCATCGATGTGGGTGTGTGTGTGTGTGTGTGTGTGTGTGTGCTTGTCTTGCTTATTGTAATGCGTGTGTGTTGTATCTGTTCTCTTGTTCCGAAGGAGGCCTGAAAGGTGGAGTTTGGTGGGCGAATTCGATCTTTGTTAAGTGGGGTAGTGACTTCTATCCTTCCTACCTTTTGATCAACATTGAATCATATCATCTTACATCATCCATACCGCCATTAGTTTCCATGCCTTCTCCTTTACCTCATCTAATGGAGGATCAACACACGGAGGACCTATCATCAACAACAGATCCTCAAGAAAGAGTTACCTTCAACGTCATCATCAAGGTGGCACAGCGGAGGCGTGGTGTACCCATAACCCACAGTCCTGGGGTTCGTTGTTATGTGGGCTAATTCTCTGAACCACTCCCCACATCATGAATAGAAGGAAGTTTGGAGTTTGAAAACCATTCTTTTCTCCAAACCTCATGAGCTTTCTTTCGTCTTGCATATGATGCTTATCAATGCAAGGTCTATACCTATGTCATGTGAGATCTGAATTGGTAGTAAATTTGGTAATGACATCTTGATTAATAACTAACGGTGCCACGATGAAGTCGAAAGTCTCCGGTGGCTGCAGACACACGGATGTATTGATCGGCAAGCGCTGGTAACGTGATTGTTAATCATGATCCATTATATAAGATACACCATTGAGTTGTCTTATCATGAACCTTTCTTAGGCTATCTTTCCAAATCGAATTGGAAAATTATCCCTCATTCTTTCTGCTACTCTCCACGAATCCCAAGGTGAGATTCTTGTAAGGGGGGAGTTCTGTGAGTCCTTTAAAGATGAAGTCTCTAGAGAGATCTTTTGAAGATAACTCTGACAAGATGGCGTTCCTATCAATGCTCTTGCAGACAAGTAAGAATTCTGTTAAGTGGGGTAGCGTTTGCTACCCACCTCAATCAATCTTGAGCATCTCTGGTCATAGGACATAAAGATGCTAAAAGATCCATATTTATCTCTTCACTATCTCACTACACACAATCTGGTTTTGCATCTCATAGGTCTGGAATTAAGGAAAGCATGAAGACACTATCCTCGTTCTCCTTGTTAATCTTTGCTAATTCGAAATATTTTTCACTCTATGTCTCATACATCTCAAATCAAAGAAGATGCTCTCACACCGGAGTTAATGTTAAGCCACAGTTTGTTAAAGTGGGGTAGCGTGCGCTACTAGCATCCACTTGGATTATCTCAAGTATCATTGAGCGATAACTCGGAAGACTAGATTTCACTCTTAATGCCTATGAATGTCAACCAGCTATCCCTTACCTGCTCCATCTCCAAAAGTTTCGAAAATAGCTAGGAAGACCAATCCTTATTTTCTGAATCAATCTTTTGACCTATATCTTATAAAATCATTAGATGTCCCAAAGGAATCTCTATTCTTCTAGTTGATACATGACGACCTTCAAACTTTTTCTTTGCACTTCGCGAACCTTGGAACATGGAAGTGCAAATCCTCTAAGAATCCAAGCCTAGTCTCTCCCTCTGAGCTTTTTGGAGGAATCGATGTTCAACTTTGTTGCTAATCCTTGAGAAATCTCAAAGATCTTTGTATCATGTCTCATCCATAATTTTGAGTTAACCGTAATCATTTGTTTCATCTTCATCCCAAGTCACTTCGAATCTCGGGACGAGATTCATGTTGCTGGGGTAGCTCTATAACACCCCAAAATTTGTACTTTGGGTTGTTATTAGAAAACACTAAATAAAATGAAGGATTTTAAATAATTAAGTAAAATTTGTCAACCTAGGTTTAAATCTTGGTACATTTCTATACAAAGAAAAGTGTGCTTTTAATATTTATAAAATAATTTGAAGGGCTTTTGTTATTGTGATGCTTGTTTGTTGCTTGTGTTTTATGGCTTTGTGTGCGGTAAGTTATCGAAACACGTTTAGACGTCGTTCTATTCTTCCCTGGGAATTTTCTCGACTTCTCTAGATTACTTTCCCATTTATCCTAGAGATTTTCCAATTTTTTTTGATGCTATAAAATATCATTTTCATGGGTTCCAAATACTTTATTTGGATTCATCATGTCTCAATCTATCTTCAGGTATTTTTCCATAATTTTCGGAGACTTGAAAACATTTTTCAGGGCTTTAAAATGATTTCAGCTTTTTCTGGAATTGTTTTTGAACTGAAAATGGTTTTCTAATAAATCCCGAAATTATTAAAAATAAAATATTTTTCGGCGCCCCAAACCCTAGGCATATATATATATATGCCGGTGTTCCTCTCGTCGCCCTGATTTCAGAACACCAAACCCCATCTCGAGCCGCCACTCGTAGCTCCCGCAATCCATCGCCGAAGTTTGCTACAGCTAGGGTTCCGGCGAACTCTTCGGCGAGGTGTTCCGGCCATCTCGTCCGTCTCCGGCGCAAACCGCCACCACCAGGAGGTATCCCTCGTCGTCCTCTACACCGTCATGCCATTAGTTTCGCAAATCCGTGGTCGTGTGATGGTTTCCCTAATCCTATCTCTCTTTTCCGGCGAGGGTGTCCATGGACAGCTTGCTGTTCGTCTTCTCCGGTGAACGCGACCCGACGTCGCCACTGCCTGATCCCGGCCTCGCCCTCGTGAGGCCACCACGGGCCCGTGGTCCTGCGCCGCGCCGCCCCGCGCCCCTTCGTGCCGCTGCTGCGAGCAGGGCAGCACCGCCGCCGCCGCTGTGCTGCTCGGCCACGCGAGCTGGAGGACATGCGGCCCCCCTGCTCGGCCCCACGCGCGGGTCCGCGCCGTTCCGGTGCGCCGCCGGCCGGCCAGCAGGCTAGGGCCGAGGCCCCTGCCCTTCCCTGGCGCGAGCAGCAGCCATGGCTGCCATGGCCAACTTCCTGTACGTGAAGATGGAGGTGACCAGAGGTGGAAGACGACCAAGGTACGAGATGCAGTAATTACGAAACTGCCACTGATCGTATAATCGCCGCCATTTGACCGTTTTAGGTCCGATTCGAGCGATTCAAGATGCGTTAGAATCGTGTCATCGCGCTCTACGCAGTAGTGTTGATGGTCACCATGAAACTCAATTACTAATTTATTTATTGATTTAAATGTTAACTCATCAATAATTATTTAACCCTTTTATAATAAAAGTAACCTAGGGTTATCTTTCTGATCTCGTTGTAACGCGGTCGTTCCGACCGAAGTCAGTATGAGCAATGACCTCGGTCATGTCGCATGTTTATAAAATTAGTTATCCAATCTTTGTTTTAAAATACGATTAGCCTAGTTTGATCTTGTTAGTTGTGCCCTCTCAACGATAGTTCCTTCGTCGGTCTTTATAGTGCTTTCAAGACCATAGCTTTGCTCTCTACCTTTTTGTACGCCCTTTCTTTAGCTGTTTCTTTTGTTTGGTGTATGTTCTTAGTCTTGTTTGTTTGTGTTGCTTGCTTGGTGTGAGTAGACGACGAGCAGTTGACAAGTGCCGAAGACCAGGAGCTGAGGACCAACAAGTGCAACTGAACTTGGAGGCCAGAAGATAGAAGAGTTGAAAACTCTGGAACGGCTATACTTTGGATTTAAGGCAAGTGCAGGCATTCCCTTTGATCATATTGAACCTTGAACTTTTATATAATGCATGCATGAGTCCTAAATGATCAAAACCTAAGGACATACTAGCCACTATATCCGGATATATATATCACCCGGGGGGTTTATAGATAGGATATAGGTGCGCTAGTGCTCCGCTTACCTACTCATTAATGTTATACACTTAAAATGTTGCTTCTTAAGTAAACCCGATGGTAATGGTTGCGGCCATGGTGGAGATGTTCGATGCGGGATGCATCATTGGTTGGTGAAGCAAGAGAGATGCGGATGCTAGTGTGGAGAATCGTAGCGACGGGGCATCCGTGTCCGCTCTCCTTAAGGACCGGTTCCTAGACGGTTCAACCGGGACAATCCGTACGACTCCAGGCTATATGGCTCGGCTTGGCAAATTATCGGGGTCATCATAGGTAGGTTGGTAACTTGCCGACGGGTGCCATAGCCATGGTGAGAAGGGTGATCCCAAGTTCGCATGAGGGTCTGGACGAACCGCGGCGGAGCGGCGTGTGCGGGACGTCTCTCATGTGCTTGGGACATTGCCGATCGGGCTACCACTACCTATGACCCGTGAACCGCCTCGTAGTGAGACCCGCTCATTCACCTTGGAAGTGTTTTGAGGAGTCGCGACCTCGGGCAAATGGGAATCACGACTGGAGGGAAAGTGTACACCTCTCGCGCGAGAGTTTGATCAAACCGATATATCGTCCGTGCTCTCGGTATGAGCGGCCCAGCGCCCTCTGGATTAGCAAATGGACCTCATGGATCGATGGAGAAGTTTATGGAGGTTGCTACCTCGGGTTTTATCAGGATTGCCATCCTGTGTTCTCTGAGATAGCGATCTCATTTATATGATGATCATGTTATGATCTATATAATGCTAATGATAATCAACTCTTAATTCTACTTGAACCTTAATTAAGGGTTGGGCTTTTATACCAAGTTGATTAGTAATAGGTTGCTAATTAAAATATACCTATTATTAAAAGTGCTACCGCAGTTATACATTTGAGCTTTACCTTGTTCAAGCCATGCATATCATTATACTTTCCGCCTGTACTTGTTGAGTTCGACATGGACTCACCTTGCTATAGTCTGCTAGCAAGGTGTTGCTGGACATTGAGATGTCGAAGGTGCTTGGTGTACGGAGCCCCCAGTCAACTGTCCCTGAGAAGAATGGAGCTCTGAAGAGAAGATTTAGCCAACGTTCTGCGATACTTTGATGTTTTGTAAGTGTTAGTATATATATGTTTCCGCTTTAAATACATTGTCTTTCTGATATTTATCGTTCTAGTTATATGTGTGGACTTCCTGGGCACACATATAACGGCCTCTGGTATTCTTTGTAAACCGGGGTGTTATAGAATGGTATCAGAGCAATGTTGACTGTAGGACGTATGCCAAGATAGCACTGGTCGATTTTTAAAGCTTATTTTGCACAAAAACTATTTTATCACCCCTTGGTCTTTGCTTCTGACAACTATCTTCACCCTTGTCTTGTATCGCCTCCTTGAATAGCTTCCTTTGAGCTATTAATTTCTTATTCCCTTGAACTTTTGTTTTGCTTGTTTACTAAAAGTTTTCTAACTCATTTTGTTAAAAATTCGATGGCCTTTCATCATCTATCACCTGCCCTTTTAGGATGACCACCAATGTTGAAGGAGCACGTGTAGCATCGATGTGGTGTGTGTGTGTGTGTGTGTGTGTGTGCGCTTGTCTTGCTTATTGTAATGCGTGTGTGTTGTATCTGTTCTCTTGTTCGAAGGAGGCTGAAAGGTGGAGTTTGGTGGGCGAATTCGATCTTTGTTAAGTGGGGTAGTGACTTTATCCTTCCTACCTTTTGATCAACATTGAATCATATCATCTTACATCATCCATACCGCCATTAGTTTCCATGCCTTCTCCTTTACCTCATCTAATGGAGGATCAACACACGGAGGACCTATCATCAACAACAGATCCTCAAGAAAGAGTTACCTTCAACGTCATCATCAAGGTGGCACAGCGGAGGCGTGGTGTACCCATAACCCACAGGTCCCAGTTCGTTGTTATGTGGGCTAATTCTCTGAACCACTCCCCACATCATGAATAGAAGGAAGTTTGGAGTTTGAAAACCATTCTTTTCTCCAAACCTCATGAGCTTTCTTTCGTCTTGCATATGATGCTTATCAATGCAAGGTCTATACCTATGTCATGTGAGATCGAATTGGTAGTAAATTTGGTAATGACATCTTGATTAATAACTAACGGTGCCACGATGAAGTCGAAAGTCTCGGTGGTGAGACACACGGATGTATTGATCGGCAAGCACCGGTAACGTGATTGTTAATCATGATCCATTATATAAGATACACCATTGAGTTGTCTTATCATGAACCTTTCTTAGGCTATCTTTCCAAATCGAATTGGAAAATTATCCCTCATTCTTTACGCTACTCTCCACGAATCCCAAGGTGAGATTCTTGTAAGGGGGAGTTACGTGAGTCCTTTAAAGATGAAGTCTCTAGAGAGATCTTTTGAAGATAACTCGACAAGATGGCGTTCCTATCAATGCTCTTGCGAGACAAGTAAGAATTACGGTTAAGTGGGGTAGCGTTTGCTACCCACCTCAATCAATCTTGAGCATCTCGGTCATAGGACATAAAGATGCTAAAAGATCCATATTTATCTCTTCACTATCTCACTACACACAACGGTTTTTGCATCTCATAGGTCCTGGAATTAAGGAAAGCATGAAGACACTATCCTCGTTCTCCTTGTTAATCTTTGCTAATTCGAAATATTTTTCACTCTATGTCTCATACATCTCAAATCAAAGAAGATGCTCTCACACCGGAGTTAATGTTAAGCCACAGTTTGTTAAAGTGGGGTAGCGTGCGCTACTAGCATCCACTTGGATTATCTCAAGTATCATTGAGCGATAACTGGAAGACTAGATTTCACTCTTAATGCCTATGAATGTCAACCAGCTATCCCTTACCTGCTCCATCTCCAAAAGTTTCGAAAATAGCTAGGAAGACCAATCCTTATTTTCTGAATCAATCTTTTGACCTATATCTTATAAAATCATTAGATGTCCCAAAGGAATCTCTATTCTTCTAGTTGATACATGACGACCTTCAAACTTTTTCTTTGCACTTCGCGAACCTTGGAACATGGAAGTGCAAATCCTCTAAGAATCCAAGCCTAGTCTCTCCCTCTGAGCTTTTTGGAGGAATCGATGTTCAACTTTGTTGCTAATCCTTGAGAAATCTCAAAGATCTTTGTATCATGTCTCATCCATAATTTTGAGTTAACCGTAATCATTTGTTTCATCTTCATCCCAAGTCACTTCGAATCTCGGGACGAGATTCATGTTAAGTGGGGTAGCTCTATAACACCCCAAAATTTGTACTTTGGGTTGTTATTAGAAAACACTAAATAAAATGAAGGATTTTAAATAATTAAGTAAAATTTGTCAACCTAGGTTTAAATCTTGGTACATTTCTATACAAAGAAAAGTGTGCTTTTAATATTTATAAAATAATTTGAAGGGCTTTTGTTATTGTGATGCTTGTTTGTTGCTTGTGTTTTATGGCTTTGTGTGCGGTAAGTTATCGAAACACGTTTAGACGTCGTTCTATTCTTCCTGGGAATTTTCTGGACTTCTCTAGATTACTTTCCCATTTATCCTAGAGATTTTCCAATTTTTTTTGATGCTATAAAATATCATTTTCATGGGTTCCAAATACTTTATTTGGATTCATCATGTCTCAATCTATCTTCAGGTATTTTTCCATAATTTTCGGAGACTTGAAAACATTTTTCAGGGCTTTAAAATGATTTCAGCTTTTTCTGGAATTGTTTTTGAACTGAAAATGGTTTTCTAATAAATCGAAATTATTAAAAATAAAATATTTTTCGGCGCCCCAAACCCTAGGCATATATATATATATATGCCGGTGTTCCTCTCGTCGCCCTGATTTCAGAACACCAAACCCCATCTCGAGCCGCCACTCGTAGCTCCCGCAATCCATCGCCGAAGTTTGCTACAGCTAGGGTTCCGGCGAACTCTTCGGCGAGGTGTTCCGGCCATCTCGTCCGTCTCCGGCGCAAACCGCCACCACCAGGAGGTATCCCTCGTCGTCCTCTACACCGTCATGCCATTAGTTTCGCAAATCCGTGGTCGTGTGATGGTTTCCCTAATCCTATCTCTCTTTTCCGGCGAGGGTGTCCATGGACAGCTTGCTGTTCGTCTTCTCCGGTGAACGCGACCCGACGTCGCCACTGCCTGATCCCGGCCTCGCCCTCGTGAGGCCACCACGGGCCCGTGGTCCTGCGCCGCGCCGCCCCGCGCCCCTTCGTGCCGCTGCTGCGAGCAGGGCAGCACCGCCGCCGCCGCTGTGCTGCTCGGCCACGCGAGCTGGAGGACATGCGGCCCCCTGCTCGGCCCCACGCGCGGGTCCGCGCCGTTCCGGTGCGCCGCCGGCCGGCCAGCAGGCTAGGGCCGAGGCCCCTGCCCTTCCCTGGCGCGAGCAGCAGCCATGGCTGCCATGGCCAACTTCCTGTACGTGAAGATGGAGGTGACCAGAGGTGGAAGACGACCAAGGTACGAGATGCAGTAATTACGAAACTGCCACTGATCGTATAATCGCCGCCATTTGACCGTTTTAGGTCCGATTCGAGCGATTCAAGATGCGTTAGAATCGTGTCGTCGCGCTCTACGCAGTAGTGTTGATGGTCACCATGAAACTCAATTACTAATTTATTTATTGATTTAAATGTTAACTCATCAATAATTATTTAACCCTTTTATAATAAAAGTAACCTAGGGTTATCTTTCGATCTCGTTTACGCTTAGGGTCGTTCCGACCGAAGTCAGTATGAGCAATGACCTCGGTCATGTCGCATGTTTATAAAATTAGTTATCCAATCTTTGTTTTAAAATACGATTAGCCTAGTTTGATCTTGTTAGTTGTGCCCTCTCAACGATAGTTCCTTCGTCGGTCTTTATAGTGCTTTCAAGACCATAGCTTTGCTCTCTACCTTTTTGTACGCCATTTCTTTAGCTGTTTATTTTGTATGGTGTATGTTCTTAGTCTTGTTTGTTTGTGTTGCTTGCTTAGTGTGAGTAGACGACGAGCAGTCGACAAGTGCCGAAGACCAGGAGCTGAGGATCAATAAGTGCAGATGAGTTTGGAGACCAGGAGATAGAAGAGTTGGAAAACTCTGGAACATCTAGACTTTGGATTTAAGGCAAGTGCAGGCATTCCCTTTGATCATATTGAACCTATGAACTTTTATATAATGCATGCATGAGTCCTAAATGATCAAAACCTAAGGACATACTAGCCACTATATCCGAGATATATATATCACCCAGGGGGGTTTATAGATAGGATATAGGTCGCTAGTGCTCCGCTTTACCTACTCATTAATGTTATACACTTAAAATGTTGCTTCTTAAGTAAACCCGATGGTAATGGTTGCGGCCATGGTGGAGATGTTCGATGCGGGATGCATCATTGGTTGGTGAAGCAAGAGAGATGCGGATGCTAGTGTGGAGACTCGTAGCGACGGGGGCATCCGTGTCGCTCTCCTTAAGGACCGGTTCCTAGACGGTTCAGCGGGACAATCCGTACGACTCCGGGCTATATGGCTCGGCTTGGCAAATTATCGGGGTCATCATAGGTAGGTTGGTAACTTGCCGACGGGTGCCATAGCCATGGTGAGAAGGGTGATCCCAAGTTCAGCATGAGGGTCTGGACGAACCGCGGTGGAGCGGCGTGTGCGGGGGCGTCTCTCATGTGCTTGGGACATTGCGATCGGGCTACCACTACCTATGACCCGTGAACCGCCTCGTAGTGAGACCCGCTCATTCACCTTGGAAGTGTTTTGAGGAGTCGCGACCTCGGGCAAATGGGAATCACGACTGGAGGAAAGTGTACACCTCGCACGAGTTTGATCAAACCGATATATCGTCCGTGCTCTCGGTATGAGCGGCCCGGCGCCCTCGGATTAGCAAATGGACCTCATGGATCGATGGAGAAGTTTATGGAGGTTGCTACCTCGGGTTTTATCAGGATTGCCATCCTGTGTTCTGTGAGATAGCGATCTCATTTATATGATGATCATGTTATGATCTATATAATGCTAATGATAATCAACTCTTAATTCTACTTGAACCTTAATTAAGGGTTGGGCTTTTATACCAAGTTGATAAGTAATAGGTTGCTAATTAAAATATGCCTATTATTAAAAGTGCTACGCTTGAGTTATACATTTGAGCTTTACCTTGTTCAAGCCATGCATATCATTATACTTTCCTTTTGTACTTGTTGAGTTCGACATGGACTCACCTTGCTATAGTGCGCTAGCAAGGTGTTCTTTGGACATTGAGATGTCGAAGGTGCTTGGTGTACGGAGCCCCAGGTCAAGCTTGTCCCGAGAAGAATGGAGCTCTGAAGAGAAGATTTAGCCAACGTTCTGCGATACTTTGATGTTTTGTAAGTGTTAGTATATATATGTTTCCGCTTTAAATACATTGTCTTTCTGATATTTATCGTTCTAGTTATATGTGTGGACTTCCTGGGCACACATATGACGGCCTCTGGTATTCTTTGTAAACCGGGGTGTTATAGGTTGGAACACTTTCTTCGAGTTGTTGCTGCAAAGAGAAAATGTGGTATGAGTGAATGTTTTGATAAGGTATGTTGAATCATACTGATTTGATATAATCTGTGATACGAAATTGTATTGGGATGTATTATTTGAGAATGGTTTTGGTAATCGCCCCTCCTTAGAGTTAATCAGTCCTCAGGTGTGTAGGTGACCTATAGTGAATAGCGCGTTGCCGAATCACTTAGGGCCCTATTTCCATTGGAAGCGACCGCTGACACCCCTGTGTTTGTATAGCGTTGGAGCTGTGAACACGTAGCGGGATTGATCAGAGACAGTGCATGCTGATTGTTTTCTGTTGGAGGGGTGACGTACTTGGCCATTTGGTACAAAGAAAAAAAAGGTGTTTTTAACTTTGTAAAGAGTTTTTGAACGTACTTTGAAGTAGCTCGTGTAAAGAAATCTTTTGTGAGAAAAGATTGGTGAAGGTATGAATGTTAATGTTGAGAAAGCACTTATCTGTATTTTGCTATGAGCCACCGTCTTCCTGTGGTGGACTTTGGTCATGCCTTTGTTCCTGAAAGAATGGTCATAAGGTGTGTAAAATTTTCTTATTATGCAGAAGGCTAGGTTGTGCTTGTTATAGATTTAGAGAAAAAACTGCCAGCGACACTAGTCTCTTTTTCATTCAAGAGCTGACCAGGCCTTAGGGATTAGATGATCCTAAACAAACAGCACGGTGCCGGAATGTTTGGAGCCCTTTTCCTTTGGGAGCGACCGCTGGCGCACTCTGTGTTGTTTGAGCGTGGTGCTGTTAACACGTAGCGAGTGAGACCAGAGACGGTGCATTCCTGGTTTGCTTCGTGTTTGAGGAAAGAAATTTGTGAAAAACTGGTTTTTCCAAAGTGTGGTCTTTTGAAATGGATGAATGAATAAAATAGAAAATTTATTAGAGATGTTGGATACTTATCTTTCGTCCGTCGTGTCACGTCATGATCGCGCGTGGAGCGAAAGAATATTTGCTTGCTGATGGGACCATTACGTCAGTGACTCAATCGCTCCACCTTCCTGTCGAGCTGGGTCAGCGAGCGCACGGGGGGCTCCCGAGGTGAGGGAAACGTATAAATGCTCATCGCTTTGGTGGAGCGGTTTTCATCGCTTCGTGCTCTCGGGGAACGAGAGGGCCGCGGGGTTTGACTACCCACGATCTCGTCGGTTGCCTTCTCGAGTCCTCCGAGCTGTTCTATAAATTGTGGCCTGCGCTGGAGGTTCTGTACACGCAGCGCATTCTCTGTTCTTGCTTTTCTCCTTCTGCCCTCAAGATTTAGGGTTCTAGATCCCATTTGCTCGCCGCCGCCATCTAGATGGACCGCCGTCATGGTAAGCGCCCGGCGGAGGAGGAGGAGTCGGTAAACTCCCCTCGGGAGGTGAGGCCGCGGAGGAGGTGAGCTTGAATGGGGTTTTTTCCATGATTAATCTTGGGGTTTTCATCTTTTTGGTGTAACCGCAGTTCGTCCTTCGCAATGTAGGTACACCCTCTTGACCATTGGAGGTGCGGCCGGCACCTCCGCTGCGGGCGCCGCTGAGGCGGCGAGAAGGGCGGCGGAGGAGCAGAGGGATGTACCGGGGGCTGTGGCCCCCGAGCAGGTGGCTCCGGTCGTGGAGGCCGGAGCTGCTGTTGCTGCGGCGGAGCAGGCGGCTCCCGTCGTGGCAGAGGAGTCGACGGCGGAGGAGGCGGTAGCGGCCGTCAGTGTCTCCACGCCGCGTTCGCTGAGCAGCGTCTCAGCGAACTCCCTGGCGTCTGCGCTCGACCGCTGTCGGGCGGAGCTGCAGCACGTCAGGGACCTCTACTCCGAGGCCACCAAGCAGCTGGGACAGGCGGTGGAAAACGCCGACCTGTTCCTGAAAGCACTCTCCTCCGCCCAGGAGGAGCTGGAGGCAGAGAAGCAGCGGGCCGCCGACTTAGATGCCGACGCCAACGCCGCCGTCAATGAGGCGGCGGACGAGAGGCTGGCCCGCAAGATCCAGGTGGACACGTTGCTTCGGCAACGTGAAGCTGCCGACACCAGTTTCGGCGGTGAGTATTGTTTTCTTTTGCTGTTCTGTTTTGCGCTTGGTACTGGTGTTCTAAGTTTTACTCTGTTTTTTTTTGCAGAGCTGACGGAGCAGCTGGAGCAGCTGCAGGAGGCCGCGCAAGCCGCGGCGGATGCGGTGAACGCCCAGGGCGGCGATGTCATCGCCCGGCTGGCGGCGATCCCCGGCCAAGTGGCCGCGGTGGCGGTTCACGGCGTCCGCCATGGTGCCTCCGCCGCCTATGCCACCGTCGACGCCATCGCCGGCTTTGACGTCCGTGGTATGGAGCTGTCGGTGGCGGCGCATGACGCCATGGAGGGCGGCGCCGTCGAGTTCGCCGGGGCGGCGGAGGCCGTCGTCGCCGCGACTCCTGTCGACCTGGTGGTCGGCAAGCTCTTTGGGGAGGACTAGATTGCTCTAGATACAATCAGTCCTCCCTTTGTAAATAATCTTTAAATTTTTAATGAAGAACGAGTGGATCCTTTGAGATGTGCCTTGTGTCGGAATCCATCGAGATTCCTTTTATTTATCTATTTATTCTGATCCTGTTTCATGATTGTACCATGTTCATGCCATAGGATTTTATTTCGGGGCTAAGAGCCCTTTGTTTGTTGCGTCAGAGAATGTCGTGATGTGTCTGTTTGAGGAATGATTTTCCTTTGGATAGGCAAGAAAAATTCATGTGCTCAAGTGTTTTGACACGAAAAACTTGACTTCTCATTATAAAATAGTACACATTAGATTGCTTTTGTCATTGGAATGACTTACAATGATGTGTACGACTGACGCTAACTTGAACGTATGTAAAAAGGAAATTGCCTAAGAAAATAATTTGTTTGATAAAAGAGAAGGATGCTTCTCTTGTTCTTTCAATTTTCCGGCTCTGCTTCTCCTTCTTCCAAGTCGTGGATCATGACTGGATCTTCTTTGGTACAGAGCAGTAGGTCGTCATCATCCAGGGCTTGGTCATCTCGGCGTCGGGCATGGTCGGAGATACTTATTCCGTTTCGAGTGGTATTGAGATTGTCCTTTTTTGGAAAAGGTACATCCGTAAAAGAATCTAAGGAGCTTGAGTTTTTCTCAAATTGGCTTCCTTTTTGCACCACTTCGTACCATTCGCCATTGATAAACATCCCTTCTGATGTTTTGCGCCCTGGTGATCGAACTGTTCTGATGCGCCGTAGGTTGGCCGGATTAGTAGGGTTAGGAAACACGTGCTCGGTGTGCGGCGATATTCCGTCCTCAGGAGGTGTTGGACTGGGGAGTCTCTAGTTTGGTTCTTGGGTTAACAAGTTGTCCAAGAACGGGGTAATGAAACCATTACGGTTTGTTTGGACACTTGGAACCGTCCGTCCGGGAGGAGGACTCCGAGCACGTTTGTATACCGTGGTCGTCTGTATGGGTTGGGTACAACAACGAGGCTCATCTACGTTAGGTAAATCCCTCGTGTCTTCCCTTAATGGGCTCATGCCGAAACTGCGGCGATTCTCTCTGATTGCTGCCATGTGTTTTTGATGCTCTTCCCTTTGTTTTCTTTCTACGTCTTGGTGTCGGTCTGCGAGTGCCCTGGCCCTGTGCGCCGACGCCCTTGTCATTGAGGGAGACTGAGTTGAACATGCTCGTGGCCGTTCTGCTCTTTGTTCCATTGCATCTGACGTTGCCATGGCAGTTAAAATCTCTTGCCGTTGCCTTTCCCTTCGTTGTTCATCCCTTTGGGATTGGTTGCCACGACGAAGGGCGGCAGCTAGCTCGGTACGTTTTGCAAACAACCGGGCGTTGGATGTGTTGTCTTGTGGAGATTGTTCTTGCTGTGTCGCGGCAGTAGGCGCAGTTGGTTGGTTCTGACCAGATCGTCGAATTTCTCGCTGGCGTCGCCGTCGTTCGTTGCCACGAGCGTTTCTGCGCTGTACTATTGACACGTAACTCCGACTTAGCACATCATGCCGGGTAGTTTGTGTCGTCCGAGCTGGACTGCTGTTGTCCCTTGAGGCTTGTTGTGAAGTCCTCTCTCTTAGATCTTGAATATCGGCTAAGATTCTCTGTCGTATATTGCTCGGCTAGCCTCTCCGACCACTACGGACAATGGTCGGCCGTGGTCGGAGCCACTGCAAGTTTCTTCCACCTGGTTGTGTACGGTTGCCACGAGGATTTGTTGGAGTGCGATGTCGTAGATTTGCCGGCTGCAAACGTGGTCGTTCGGAGCGCCAAAAAGTGACTCTGCGATGGTTGTTTTGTCCTCGTGTTAACGGATTAGGGACCTGTTGTTGTCGCGCGAGTTGTAGATCGCGCCTGACGCGTCGTCGGAGCGACTCAAAGTTGGCATGGGTTTCTGTCAACCTCATGTCTTGTTGATGGATCAAACGGAGTAGATCCGTGTTGCTGACATGCCTCCTTTGTGAAGGGTTAGGACCGATCGGAGGTGTTGACGCCGTGCCGTCAGCTAGGTCACCGGGACGAGTTGGATCTGGTTTGGTGCCGCCACCATTGTTGGTGCCATTGTTGGCGTGATAGCCGGAGGCGTGAGAGTTGTAGCAGTAGTTGCCGAGTTGGAAGTCCAGGTGAACGTTCCAAAGTTGAAGGTGATGCCGGCTTCGAAGGTCATGGAAGCCGGGAAGGAAACCATCTTGATCGACGTGAAATCTCGGTGCGCACCCCCTACCTGGCGCGCCACTGTCGACGAAATATCGGCGATAGTCCGACCGAGGGGTATGCCACGACCGGTAATGGATTGGCGGAAGGCGTACGAGATTGCGAGCAAGATGTAAACGGGGAACAATCACACGAGGTTTACCCAGGTTCAGGCCGCAAGGATGCGTAAAACCCTAGTCCTGCTCTCTGTTTCGATTATGATGTGGATGTGTGAGTCTGTGCCTTATGCCAGATTCTCTCCTCTGGCACGGGGGTCCTTGCTCTCCTTATATATCACGGGGAGCAAGGTTACAAGTCGGATCTAGCCTATCTGGTACTAAGTTTACATACAGCTAGGTCTGTCCTCCTTGTCGGTCTTGGATAATCTTGCCCGTTTTAGGCAGTCCGACCAGCCTGGGCCGATCGGTCTTGAAGCTTGATAGGCCAGCCTGGTGATAGCGTGTCGGCCCAAACTAGGCCGTGAGGGTATATGGAGTTTATACCTCCACACCAGCCCCACTTCTTCCCTCCGTGCCGTCGCCTTCGCTACACCGGCTGCGCACCGCAAGGTGAGCACCGCTGCCTACCCATCTTTCCCTCCCGCCGGACCGCCGCCGCACCGCCATGCCTTCCGCCGCTGCGCGCCGCGCCTTGTGCTGCCGCGCCACTGCCGCCGCGCCACTGCTGCCGCCGCTGCAGCACCGCGAGTGGCCGAGGGGTGCTGCCGCGCCGGGCGCCGCCGCCGCCGCCGCTACCCCGCAGGCCGCCGCGCCGTCGTCGCCTTGTGCTGCCGCGGCCGAGAGCGAAGCAGGCAGGGATGGAGAAAGAGAGGGGAAGGGAAGGAAAGAGAAGTGGACTTGGTCCACGTGAGCCAAGAGGGGGGAAGAGCCGGATGGACCCGGTCCACGGTAGACCACGTGGTGGTCCATGGACCGACCACGTTGGTCCACCGTGAGCCGGGCGCACCAAAACCCGAACCCAGACCAAACCCAGGCAGCCGATGTGGCAGCACCGCAGAGCGCCACGTGGCGGGCTCAGACTGGCCCATATCCTGCCCGCCTGCCCGGGCCCGTACCGGCCCACCAGGGGTCCACCCGCGTTGACCAGTCAATGATGATGTCATCGCTGACGTCAGCAGGACCCACTACCACGTCAGCACGCCACATCAGCACGGCCCACTGCCACATGGCCCACTCACGGGCTGACACGTGTCGCGTCCAGGTGTAAGATGAAATTTTGGCATATATTTTTATATATGGCCAATCATTATCTTTAGGATTTACCATGGACATACAAGTATTTGAAATGTGGCTAAAATATTGTAAAGCCCATGCAAAATGGCTATTATTACCCATGTTGATTTTGGGTGTGTACACACGTATATGAACAAGGCTTGTGGGTTAAATGAAATACATATATGGCCCATCACTAATATGCACGTATAGCCATCATGGTTAAACGTCTTGCTAGCCATGGAACATTCCAGAAGCCCTGGGATTAGTGATTGGTAAATATACGTATAATATATATATATATATCTTGTTTGAGGGAGGGATATGTACTTATCTATTTGGAGCAATCCATGTGCGAGCTACAATTAGCTTCCTGCATGGACAAGGTTACGTAAACGTCAAGCATTTTCGGTTCGAAACATATCTGGCCGAATATATGTGTATATGCAGGAGAATATGCCGTTTGTTAAGATCATTCGTAACGTGGTTTGCTTGGCCAAGAGGTTTATGCCTGGCCCTATATATAGCTGGCCAACAAGCCGATCAGGGGAGATGACCCTGCATATGGAGATCAACACGCAAGGGCATGCATAAGCCAAAGCCCTGCACATATATACCCCGCCGCTAACGTATCACGAGCCCTATTCCTGCCCAATGCCATAGCAGCGCCGCCGCCGCTGTTGTTTGGCACTCCGGCGCAAGCTCGTGAACTGCAGCACCGTCATCAACTCCGTCGTCAAGCACTCCCCGGCAGCATACCTTCTTCACCGTAGATGTGCATGGTGAGATTAGTTATATTTATATTTATATCTAGATGATGTTTGTTTCCTGTATGGCTCTAGATGCAGACGGCTAGCTAGGAAGATCAAGAGTGGCTGTCGCGGGTATTCCTCAGCAGAACCCGGCCGGCAACAGCCCTCCTCCTCGACGGCAAACCGCACGGCAGCCCATGGGTGATATGGGCACGTCGCCACGGGCGTCCAGAAGGCAAAACGATCACCCGGCCGGCGACCATCTTCACGTCCGGCAGCAAGGACACAACATCAGCATCACCAATATACGATGCCCTGCAGATACATCTAGTGGGCATGACAGCCCCACGATCATCTTTGCCCGGCGTCCGGTGGCGAGCGCGGTGCAAGAAGCAGTAGCCCGGCAAGCGTTCGTCATGTTCAGTAACATCCCGGCCAGCGGCACTTCGATGGCGAGAATCCCTCGGCAGCCCGACGGCATGGCATGGCGGTGGCAACGTCCCGATGAGAGCAGCACGACGGCGACGACGTTCCAGCAAGATCAACACAGCGGCAAGCAATAAGATCAGCGTGCCAATAAGCAAGATGCATCACAGCAAGAGATTCAGCCCCAACGTTCGGCGTGCTCGGCAGCAGCCCGGCAAGGAGGCAGAGCAGTTTTGTGATAGATAAGCAAGGCGTAAACGATGATTTGCAGCAGCCCGATGATCCATCATGCACTAGCAATGGCAAGCGGGCGGCTAGCAATCCTACGCCGGCCCGGCAGCTTGACGACGGTGACCATGCACATGGTCCGGCAATGACGACGTTCATCTTCCAAGCATGCAGCCGGCAAGTGAACGTCTTGGGCCAATATGGCGTATTAGCAAAGCTTGCTCTCGGCTCACTATTTGGCGGCCTGTAATTTACTATACGAGCTCTTCATGTCATCATCGAGAAGGCACATAAGAGGCAATTAGAAAATCAAAGAATATAAAGTTCAACTGGGCTATTGCAAATCCAAGTTATCGTTTGCTTGTCTATTCATTCATGTTCTGCCCCTTCTAAAATATATGTAAGTGTTGTGGCGCAATGCACGACCTGACAATTATAACCATGGCGCAATGCATGGTCAGACATATATGTCGTGGCGCAACGCACGGCCGAACGATTAAAACCGTGGCGCAATGCACGGTCGATTGGCGTCGTGGCGCAATGCACGACCCACGTGGGCTCTATCTTCTCGCTGTCAACTTTTATCAAATTTCTATATCGGCGCCGAGTATATGCGTCTCAAAGCTATACGCATCTCGAAGCTTTCACAAGGAGAAATCTCCAAAGTACTACATGAGCACAAGTCTCACATTCACCTACCATTTTCTGCACCGTCAAGGCCGGTGATCCATATGAAGTCATCCTTCTTCTCCTGACCAACGAGGCTGCGACGTCTTTTCCGCAACCCGACGGCGAGAGATTATTTGTTCGCGACCGACGAGGCCGAACACTCTCGACTTCACTATGGGATCCGCATGACGAGGCCGGATACCCTTTTTGCTAGAGACCGACGAGACTCTAGCACCACCATTTTCATTTGTGCTTATGCATATACTTGGAGATAACTCTTTATATATTTGGAGACGACAATACGACCATCGGCATAGCTTAATCGGAGGTATTCTGCAGCCCAACACCGCGGATGTAATTAGCTGGTGGCCTCTAGAGGCCCCGGGAACCAGAAACACACAATCCTCTGATTGTCAGATGGAGCTCGGCGCAAATATGTAAATGTGGGAAATTATACTTTGTAATTCGCCAATGAATGAATAAAGTGATATTTCCCTGAATTTTTGTGTTCTTGTGTTTTTATTACACATTTACATTTATTTTGTATACGGATGTATACTGGCACGCCTGCGCTTATTTAGTACTTAGTACGATCCGCCTTAGTGACTTTTTTGGGTAAACAAATTGGCACACCCGGTGGGACATGGTTCTCCTCCCATCTTTGCTATGCTCAATGGTCATTTAAAAGTTGTCTCCTGAGATCTCCACATTTGTGATATACATCATTGTGCTGATATGCATTTTCAAGAGAGGCTAGTTGGGGGCATCCATCTGTGTCATGCTTCTATTGACACCCCTTACCTCCCCTCACGTAAGGGACTTGGCGTCGTTGCTGCAAGTACTACATTCACTTGCGGCAATACAATTTTTGCCGAAATGACAATTTACAAAATGACATTCACTTGCGTCAGAGCTTAATAAAAGGGTCGGTTCTTCCCGTGCCCTCGTTTATATATGTTATCTTCCACAATGGAGGACGTGTGATTTATCCTCAAGACTTCTCTCCAAGGATTTCATCGAGAAACCCAAGATGCTAGCAATATTGACTATCGACTAAGCCATGCTGGGTTCCAAGTGCAAACATAATCCTACATTACTCAAGACGGAGATGTTGAGGATGGCTAGCTAAGCATGGTGTAGTTGCCGATATTTCACCCAAGAATCAAAGAAATCATCGGGTCATCGTGGCTGTACATATGTAGCTCTTCTCGACAAACCCTGAAAATTACATGAAAAAAATCAATGCAAACAAGGTGGCATGATTACACCACTTTTGGTGTTGCCCCTTCTTCGCTTGCTGGTGATAAGTATTACATGTTTCATTGCTAAGTGCAATACTATGCACTTGTTAGAGCTGCTTGCATGATGTCAAGTATGAAAAAAGGAGCAATTGTAGTCCCAAAGTTTGAGTCAATTATCGCAAGTGGTGTGCCACAAGTTGGCCCCAACAATGACAATATGGGCCCGAAATGGCGCCCGACATGAAGACAAATACTATGCGCCCCTTAGGCAAGTGGAGCGGCAGCTGCAAAACTTGCATTCACCATTGCACCAAACAAATGGTGGGCACTTCGGGGTCAGCTAAAGATTGTCTCAAAGCAGATATGACATTCTCTCCCAATGACATGACAAGGTCCATGTCGGCGGTGCATACTGCCCAAGTTTGTCCCATAGTCGAAAGGCGACAATCATTTTCTCATAAACACACGCTTCTCACCATGGAGCTAGTTCACCACAAAACGCTGGGGGCAAGCCTTTCAAGATAAGAAACACAGAAAGCAACAACTCACCTTCAATTCTTGCCCCAAGTACCACAACTAAGGGCTAGAGATGAGCTAACCATGATGCCTAAAGAATTTGAAGCATTCCAAGTTGTTTCTAACGGCAAGCAAACTAAATAAGCAGGCATGACTCGACGAAGTGGCATGGACGAGACCGAGCCACTCGAATTTTGTTAGAATCTCTCATCTAAAGCTTGGGAGACAAGTCGCCCTATACCAATAGCTGCGGGCATCTCCAAGGCAGCCCCAAAAGATAATGAAGTTGGGCTGCTGATCAAGTTGGGGAGCAACCAACTGGTTGCCTCAATTCGGCCATATACTAGCCCTATAACTTGTGGCTTCTCCTTGGAAGCTCAAAAAGATAAATGAAGTACAATATATTTGAGGCTCTTATTTGAATCACAAGTCCACATCAAGCATCGCTTCTACACTTTTGCTTCTTCGTTCATCCTCATCTGCAGGACGAGCATGGCCCCTGACAAGAACATAGGGTCCGCATGTTTCTTTGTCTATCAATGGAATCGTCTTCTTGCCAACCAAAGGATCGGCACGGATGTGTTAGTGAAGCAACCAATGAATTGAGGCCATGGAAGGGTGAACATGCCCAGCCTGGAGGGCATGGCATGGATATACGCAACATCTTTTCCCTACGCTAGCAAGGTAAAAAAAACAACCCATCCATCCATGCATGATGTCGAGAAGGTGCGCTGGAACGAGATGATATCAGAACTCTGCGCCCACCATCCAAGTCCAAGCTAGGAATACTACTACAAAAAAAAAAAAAAACTAGTTCATGCATGTGTAGAGGCGGGTATGCATATACGTGCTACTATCACACAAGTTAATAAGCTAGCACAAGCCAAGAAGCAAGCTTGTCGGAGCTCTGCTACCCGATAAATAGTGGCGTAGAGCACACTATGGATAGGCAGCAGCATCAGCTCCATCCCGGCTGACGAAGATGCAAGCCAGCCCTGCACCTACCTTCATCGTCTCAACGAACAACACCGTACATACCGGCGATGTATGCCGCACACCAGTCCACCACATCATGGGCCAAAGCCAAGGCGCACGAAGACAGCTGCCACCACACAGTGCCCTCTGAACTTAGCAAGCAGGGACTGAGAAGGACGGATGCGTGCATACCTCAAGCGCTTCATGAGTTCATGTTCGTCCATGTTAATATTAAGCCATCGCAACTCACCTCCATGATGGGGTAGGTCTATCATGCTACCCTTTGACCTTGACTCCACGAGATGGCCGTGACGAGGAACATGTTTATGCTCTACTGGCACCCCGAGCGGCCGGCTGCCGGGTCCAGACTTCGAAGAACTGTCACCATTACCAATGACAACGCCGAAGTCTCACTACTGGAAACACCTTCTTTGCCGCCTGCCGTCAGCAGGCGGCAAAGGCCCGAATGCAGTCGGCAAAGGCCTTTGCCGACTGCATTCCACGTGGCAGGCGGCAAAGAGAAGGCGGCAAAGGCTAGGTCGGCAAAGACCGCCTTTGCCGCCGCCCTGGATTGCGGCGGCAAAGGCCTTTGCCGCTGCCGAAAGGGCATCGGCAAACAAGTTTTGGAAAAATAAAAAAAAAAAAGAAAGACGGGCTCAAGCCCATCCAGGCCCTGCGAGCCCATCGCCGCCGTCCCGCCGGGAACAGTACCGCCGCCGCCGTCCCGCCGCGCACCGGAAGAAGCTCCGCGCGGTGGAGGTCACGTCCGCGCCCGCCCCTGCTCGTCGGCCTGAGCCGCCGGCACTGGCCTCACTCGCCGGCCCGAGCCCCGTCCTCTTGGTGGCGAAGAAGAAGGTCGTCGTCATGGCGACGCAAGATCCGGCGGTGGCCCGAGCGCGATGCGGAGGCGCGGGGGAGGGAGAGGCCGGGCCGCTGCTGGTGAGAGGAGAGGCCGGTGCGCGGCGTCCGCATCCGCGCTCCGCCTCCGCTCGTGCGAGGAGGCGCCGCCCGTCCGCTCCGCCCCCACGGCGCGAGGAGGCCCGCCCGAGGAGCGCCGCCGCAAAGAGGGCCGCCCGAGGAACGCCGCCGCGAGGAGCGCCGCCGGAGGAGCGACGCCGCGGCCACGCCCGCCCTGCTCGCCCACGAAGAGGAGGAGCGCGCGCTCGCCGGCGCCACCGCGCGGCCTCGCTGCTCCCCTACCGTGCTCCGCCTCGCCGGCGCCGGCGTCGGCGCAGCTGCTCGCCCTCCCCTGCTCCGCCTTGCCATGGCTCCTCCGCGCGCGCTCGCCACGGCCGCGGAGCAGAGGAGCTCGGGGAAGGAGATGCCATGGGAGGAGAGTGGAGAGGTGGAGAGTGGAGAGTGGAGAGGTGGCAGGGGCGAGGGAGAGAGGGAGGGCGGCGGCGGGTGGGAGAGCGAGGGACGAGGGAGGCGGGCGGGTGGGGGTTAGGGTTAGGTTTTATGTTTATATAGGCGGGCGGGTCGGGCTTTGTTGGGCCCTTATTGGGCTGGAAACTTTGCCGACTGGCCCATGAAGGGCGATCGGCAAATTCTTTTTTTTTTATTTTTTTATTTTCTGTTTTAAATCTTTTAAATTCAAAAGCATGACAACATGAAGTCTTTTGAAATTCAAAATTTTTCTGTTGTCCAAGTATATTGTTTACAAGCACATATTCAAATTTGAGACTTTTTACGACATTTTGCTATATTTAGCTCATTTAATTCATTTACTTGAATTTTTTTGGATCATCCAAAATTGAACTACAGGTGTATAAAAAAATGGAATGTAGCCACTCAAAAAATTATATTCATGTTGGAGAGTGTATATTAAGGCCAATTATATTCACTCACCCAAAGTTTTGAAAGAATTATTCATGAAACATAACTATTTAGTTGTAGAAGAAATGTTTTTGAATTATATAAAATGCAAACGAAGTCCAAAAATCATGAAACTTGGCGAGGTGTCATCCCATGTCATGTGGAGGCTGTGATAAAAAATTGAGAATGTTTCGAACAAGTTCTAACAACCGATGTGTAGAACCCAGACATCTCCACATGTGATTACAAGTGATCACATGAGGAGATGTCTGGGTTCTACACATCGGTTGTCAGAACTTGTTCGAAACATTCTCAATTTTTTATCACAGCCTCCACATGCCATGGGATGACACCTCGCCAAGTTTCGTGATTTTCGGACTTCGTTTGCATTTTTATATAATTAAATAACACTTCTTCCGCAATTGGAGAACTATGTTTCGTGAAGTAGGAGTTAAAATTTTTAGGTGAGTTCCTGCATAGGGCCTCAAAATACATTACCTAACATGAATATAATTTTTTGAATGGCTAGGTTTCATTATTTCATGCACCTACGGTTCAATTTTTACTTTTTGAGAAAAATGCAAGTAAACAAAATAAATTCAAGAAATATAGCAAAAAGTTATGAAAATGTTTCAAATTTTAAAATATGATTCAATACAATCTAGAATGATCACTGAAAAATTTTGAAATCAAAATTCAAAGAAAAAAAAAATTCTTTGCCGCTGCTTGTCCTGGCAGTCGGCAAAGACCTCCTTTGCCGACTGCCAGACTTTGCCGCCTGCTGGCACCCAGGGGCAGTCGGCAAAGGATGCTCTTTGCCGCCTGCCGAGGCCAAGACAGTCGGCGCCTTTGCCGACTGCCCTGGCCTTGGCAGGCGGCAAAGGACTGTGGCAGGCGGCAAAGAGCAGTTTTCCCGTAGTGTCTCCAACAAGCTGATGGCCAGGCTCATTATCGAGGGCGGCACCACACTGCCCCGACCCCCATGACATGGATAATCTTCTGTTGTCAACTCCGACATCTACCACACCGGGGGCAACACCCAACGACTCAATGTCCAATGGCGCCAACCCTTTTACAGTGTTACATTCAACATGAACAACACCGGGGACAACGCTATATACACTCCGGTCCTCTCGATGCCGATATTTTTCTAGCGCCACGTTCTACACCGACATAGCAGGGTAGCTACCCAAAATACCTCTATACAAGCACAACTAGGGGTAACTAGAGGCTACCTCAAAATTGATGAAGTATAGTTGTTATAAAACTAGGGTGCCAAACAAATTAAGGGGCCCTAAAGAAATCCAATAGCTACGAGAATGTCCAAAGAGTTGAAAAAAAAAGCTTGGCCACTCGACGCTGCCCTCTATTATTTTTTAATTACTCCATGCAACATCTTATAGGGATGTGAAATATATGATTGCATCCTCTTAGAAAATCAGTTCATTGTATCGAACCCTGGATATTAAAATGGGAGTTTCCTATGAACAATTGTTGCTCCTTCATCAAATGCACATATGGAGTAATCAGAGAAACTTGGTACACCCAAGTTGTGGACATGGAACTTCATCCACACCACAACAATTCGTCCTTTCATGAAGTCGGCGGTAGAAACTTTTTCAACCCCAGCTGCTTTGAAGTCATATCTACAAACCTCGCAGTGGTCCCTCCTATAAGAAAAAGACCCTTACACTTGTTTGAGCCAGGCTCCTTGACCAAGACTAAGTGTCTAGCAACAGCTGATGAAAACTAGGGCGGCTCATCCTCAACCCAAGGTCAAGGAAGCTATAAAGCCCCTACAAGGGAGAACAAACGGTGAGATGAGGACCTTCTTCTCTCACCCATGCATATTGTATGGTACCACTACACGGGGAAGTATTGAATGCAGCCCCTACCCCTAAACAACGAGAAAATGGTGTACGTGACAACACTAAGTTGGTTAAAAAAATTTCGGGTGCTGAAAATCCATGACCAATCTTTATGAGTGTGACCCTCATGCCGAAAGATTGTGAAGACTATAATGGCTACATCAAGCTCGCTTGTGATCGGGACTGCCTACAAAACCTAGACCATCTTCAATGACAACAAACATAGGGAATACATCCTATCATCTTAATTGACATCAACATCGGGGGCAGTGCCATACTGCCTTGCTCTCTAATGACGTTTATGGTCTTCTGGCATCACTTTCTACATCAACAACACAAGGGCAGCGCCGTAGTACCCCGCTCTCCTTAATTACATTGATGATTTGTTGGTGTCAACTTCTATCGCAAACACACTGGGGACATCAACATGCCACCCTAATAAAACTTATGACGCCCATGGTCTTCTGGCGTCGCCTTTTATATCGACAAAATTGTGGGTAGCACAATGCCTGCCTTGTCTACAACAACAATTACAGGGTCCACATCACACATCCTGTCTCATGGAATCCTGATATGGCCTTGGATAATGGAAACACCTCGGGACTTCAAGCGCTCCCACCATCCTACTTCATGGACTTCTTTATCTTGGAGTATTGGCATGATTTTCATGATCGATTGACCATCTCCACATGATAATCGCTTTAATTTGCAGTATAATTCTCAAGATTGGTTGAAGCAGCCCAACCAAGGAAGGTCAAGTCCGATAATGTCATCAACCTCCTTGAGCATCATCATCTTGGTTACCCCACAAAATAGTCTTGAATTATGCAAAAGCTGTCACGTCAATGAGGATAACAAGCCTCAATGAACACAAGATCGAGTGGAATTACTCCCCTAGTATTACCCTCAAGCCAATGGCCTAGTGGAGGCCATCAACAAAATGCTTGGGGTAATTTCGAAAAGAATATTACGAAGGACAAGCAAGATTAGTGAAGCATTATGGGCATATTGTGTCATTGCTCGAATGCCCAGTGCCTTGTGTTTGGCATAGAAACTATGTTGCCCATTGAAGTGGAGCTTTTGGCACCATGAGCTGCCATCCACAATGAACTTACCCAAGATGAACAAGTTTTGCCTTTGATTCTAAAAAGCTAGATGCACTAGAGGAACGTCGCTTAAGCGCGCTACAAAACCTCGAGTTTTATCGCCACAACATGTCTCGAGCATACGACAAGCTCGAACCAAGAGTCTTCAAAAAGGGAGACCTAGTGCTAGTGCTCCGACGACCTATCATCATGACCAAAAGCAAAGGAAAGTTTGACCCAAAGTGGGAAGGGCCCTATATCGTAGAGCAAGTCTATGATGGCGGTGCCTACCAACTAATTGATCAGGATGGAAACCGGCCAATGCCTCCTATCAATGGCCGGTACCTTAAAAAATATTTTATTTAAAAAAAACAAAAAAAAATGGTTACGGTACTAGGAACATTGTAATCCTCCTTTGTTAAAACAAATGAAAGGTGGGAATATGATGTCCCATTGTTTTTTTTTCTCTCTTTAAAAAAACAAAAAAAACAAGGGATGTCAAAACATCCCATATTAAAAGGCTTCCCTCAAACATCAGTAAGCTGGTGACTTAAAACTTGGCTGCTTGAGAGCTCATCAACGGGATTCAACAAACACAATGCACATAAGGGACATGCTATGTGTGTGGGACCGAACGGTGGAGATTGATTCAACCCTGATATGAAGTTGTCTAAGATTGTATACCCTGTACCACCTCTTGCTACTCCGGCGGAGACATCCACATATGGGGAAACTATAGGAAAAAGAGCATGAGAGGGCTACCTACGCCCAACACAAGTTGTGGTGTAGTGTGCAGCTTCTTGCCACCCCAACATTTGAACAAGGGACGTAAAAAAAAATGATGCCCGCGAGGTTTAGTTTCACAAAGTGTGGAAGGTGGGATCTCGAAGGTCTTGAAGATCTCCAAGCAAGTCTCAAAATTCCAAAGTCAAGTCAAGTCAAGATGTCCAAGCAAATCAACGGACAAGTCAAAGTCTACAACGCAGCAAAAGCTGCGAATCAAGTTCAATCAAGTTTACAACACAGCAAAAGCTGTGAATCAAGTTCAATCAAGTTCAAGTCAATCAAGGGAACGCCCCGGCCGCACCGGAGAGTGACTTCCTTCCACCACCCTCGCAAAAAAGTGAGGCATATCCTGAGCCTTATACACCCATAAAACAATCCCAGCGCAGCCACACCTAATGTCTCTTGAGGAGTACGGGGTTAGCAGTTTAGTCTAGCTGATGTGACGGGTTGAAGAAGTTTTTGTTGCTTCGGGAACGTCCACTACATGTCATCCTTAATACACGAACACTAACGGCAAGGCAAGATACCCCAGAGATTGAGCTCTCTCGCAAACTTGTTAGCGGTTGCCACATAGCCTATTGATCAAAGAGAAGCCGACATTTTTTTTAAAAAAAAAAATCCCCCTGTTGTAACACCTGATCAATCATTATCCAAATTATTTTGTCCAAAAAAGGATTGCCTACTCTATGGGAGCAGAGAAGCATACCATAGCGGTTCCTGCGGATCTGTGAAACCCTTCAATTTTATTGGCTGGCGCCGTAGTTGTTAAACGGCCGCAATAGGATTGATAAAACTCTCTTGGAGAACTGGCATGTACTTTCGCCACATAAAATTCTATTGGCTGGCGCCGTAGTTGTTAAACGGCCTCAATAGTAGAATTAATAAAGCTCTCCTTGAGAAGTGGCATGTACTTTCGCCACATAAATTCTTCTTGTGAAGTGGTATGTACCTTCGCCATGGAGCAAGCTAACAGACTAGTGTTGGTTGGCGCCATGCAGCATAACGGCCGCAAGACATCTGATGTGTGCTTGATCATAAGCATGGACTCTCGCTATGATCTTCACTTAAATGTCTTGTGATTTATATTGTGATATGGACTTGCGTCACAAAATAGATTACAAGAATCACCCACGATATGGTCTTTCGTTGAATAAGCAATCCTAAATGGTGCTTTCGCCAAAAGGCAGTCGTAGCCTCACCTGAGTTGCTAATGGTATAGACTCACGCCATATGCAACTTTCTTTACCAAGGGGTATGGTCTTTTGCCTCATGTTTTTTTTTTCTCTTACTTGCATGGGCGAGAGGATTACATTGCCCATGTAGTCATACTGAAGACCTATAAAATATCCTGATATTTGGTCAAAAAAAAATATGGGTCAATCAAAGAAGATGGCTATATGCTACTCTCATGGGTCGTGACCACAAGAAGGGCCAAGCGTGGCTTGTTACTTGGAAAATCACATAATACTTCACTGGCTAAGTCGATTATAATGTTACTGTGTGTGGCTGCACATTCATGGGAGAGGCAATTTCTTTTGCCACCTGCATAGCTGGTCGATATGCCAAACAACAGAGAATTAACCACACTAGAAGGCATATTATTTTTATTTAGCATCATGTGTATGTATCACGAAGCGATGGGCATTTGACTTGCCCACAAAAGGGACAAATGATGTAATAAGGGGATTCAATCTTGTATTTGATTGAGACAAATGTCTGTCAAATGTGGACATTGTACATAATCAAGCTCTCGTGACACTAAGGGGTGCGAAATCAAAGCGACTCATCTATTGGCAATAATAAGTTGTCCACCTATGCAAATAGTTGATGAGATGTGCTGATCGAATTTTTGGGAAGAACATCAGAAAGAATGATATCAGGGGTTGGTTCTCCATCATCATCCGAACCTTGAGCATAACGTGGGCAATCTGTTGCCCCCACTTGAGTAAAATTTGCAGATTATATCTTGCACCGTGGAAACCAAATCAAGGCGTTCATGGGTTTTTCCCTGACTCTCCAGATTTCAGTGCACGGTCCTTCGTTTGTTGTACACAATATAAGGACATGCAAGTATTTAATACTTCAAGTCATATGGCCAATTAGAGTCGCCACAATACAAAATCATGCCAAAGCTGTTAAATTTCCAAGACTACAAGCACTTCGACTAAGAACCAGTCGTTATTGTTGTCATCCAGCACAATATATCTTGTGGCATCTGGCCTACGATCATATAGGCCCAATAAAAAAAATAATTGTCGATCATATAGGCCCAATAAAAAAAATAATTGTCTATCTTGTTGTGCACCAACTCGAGTCCATGTTCCTTCCTCACATGAACTCCACTTGGTGGGGGGCATTTGTAAGATGAAATTTTGGCATATATTTTTATATATGGCCAATCATTATCTTTAGGATTTACCATGGACATACAAGTATTTGAAATGTGGCTAAAATATTGTAAAGCCCATGCAAAATGGCTATTATTACCCATGTTGATTTTGGGTGTGTACACACGTATATGAACAAGGCTTGTGGGTTAAATGAAATACATATATGGCCCATCACTAATATGCACGTATAGCCATCATGGTTAAACGTCTTGCTAGCCATGGAACATTCCAGAAGCCCTGGGATTAGTGATTGGTAAATATACGTATAATATATATATATATATCTTGTTTGAGGGAGGGATATGTACTTATCTATTTGGAGCAATCCATGTGCGAGCTACAATTAGCTTCCTGCATGGACAAGGTTACGTAAACGTCAAGCATTTTCGGTTCGAAACATATCTGGCCGAATATATGTGTATATGCAGGAGAATATGCCGTTTGTTAAGATCATTCGTAACGTGGTTTGCTTGGCCAAGAGGTTTATGCCTGGCCCTATATATAGCTGGCCAACAAGCCGATCAGGGAGATGACCCTGCATATGGAGATCAACACGCAAGGGCATGCATAAGCCAAAGCCCTGCACATATATACCCCGCCGCTAACGTATCACGAGCCCTATTCCTGCCCAATGCCATAGCAGCGCCGCCGCCGCTGTTGTTTGGCACTCCGGCGCAAGCTCGTGAACTGCAGCACCGTCATCAACTCCGTCGTCAAGCACTCCCCGGCAGCATACCTTCTTCACCGTAGATGTGCATGGTGAGATTAGTTATATTTATATTTATATCTAGATGATGTTTGTTTCCTGTATGGCTCTAGATGCAGACGGCTAGCTAGGAAGATCAAGAGTGGCTGTCGCGGGTATTCCTCAGCAGAACCCGGCCGGCAACAGCCCTCCTCCTCGACGGCAAACCGCACGGCAGCCCATGGGTGATATGGGCACGTCGCCACGGGCGTCCAGAAGGCAAAACGATCACCCGGCCGGCGACCATCTTCACGTCCGGCAGCAAGGACACAACATCAGCATCACCAATATACGATGCCCTGCAGATACATCTAGTGGGCATGACAGCCCCGCGATCATCTTTGCCCGGCGTCCGGTGGCGAGCGCGGTGCGGTGGCGAGAAGCAGTAGCCCGGCAAGCGTTCGTCATGTTCAGCAACATCCCGGCCAGCGGCACTTCGATGGCGAGAATCCTTCGGCAGCCCGACGGCATGGCATGGCGGTGGCAACGTCCCGATGAGAGCAGCACGACGGCGACGACGTTCCAGCAAGATCAACACAGCGGCAAGCAATAAGATCAGCGTGCCAATAAGCAAGATGCATCACAGCAAGAGATTCAGCCCCAACGTTCGGCGTGCTCGGCAGCAGCCCGGCAAGGAGGCAGAGCAGTTTTGTGATAGATAAGCAAGGCGTAAACGATGATTTGCAGCAGCCCGATGATCCATCATGCACTAGCAATGGCAAGCGGGCGGCTAGCAATCCTACGCCGGCCCGGCAGCTTGACGACGGTGACCATGCACATGGTCCGGCAATGACGACGTTCATCTTCCAAGCATGCAGCCGGCAAGTGAACGTCTTGGGCCAATATGGCGTATTAGCAAAGCTTGCTCTCGGCTCACTATTTGGCGGCCTGTAATTTACTATACGAGCTCTTCATGTCATCATCGAGAAGGCACATAAGAGGCAATTAGAAAATCAAAGAATATAAAGTTCAACTGGGCTATTGCAAATCCAAGTTATCGTTTGCTTGTCTATTCATTCATGTTCTGCCCCTTCTAAAATATATGTAAGTGTTGTGGCGCAATGCACGACCTGACAATTATAACCATGGCGCAATGCATGGTCAGACATATATGTCGTGGCGCAACGCACGGCCGAACGATTAAAACCGTGGCGCAATGCACGGTCGATTGCCGTCGTGGCGCAATGCACGACCCACGTGGGCTCTATCTACTCGCTGTCAACTTTTATCAAATTTCTACATCGGCGCCGAGTATATGCGTCTCAAAGCTATACGCATCTCGAAGCTTTCACAAGGAGAAATCTCCAAAGTACTACATGAGCACAAGTCTCACATTCACCTACCATTTTCTGCACCGTCAAGGCTGGTGATCCATATAAAGTCATCCTTCTTCTCCTGACCAACGAGGCTGCGACGTCTTTTCCGCAACCTGACGAGGCAGAGATTATTTGTTCGCGACCGACGAGGCCGAACACTCTCGACTTCACTATGGGATCCGCATGACGAGGCCGGATACCCTTTTTGCTAGAGACCGACGAGACTCTAGCACCACCATTTTCATTTGTGCTTATGCATATACTTGGAGATAACTCTTTATATATTTGGAGACGACAATACGACCATCGGCATAGCTTAATCGGAGGTATTCTGCAGCCCAACACCGCGGATGTAATTAACTGGTGGCCTCTAGAGGCCCCGGGAACCAGAAACACACAATCCTCTGATTGTCAGATGGAGCTCGGCGCAAATATGTAAATGTGGGAAATTATACTTTGTAATTCGCCAATGAATGAATAAAGTGATATTTCCCTGAATTTTTGTGTTCTTGTGTTTTTATTACACATTTACATTTATTTTGTATACGGATGTATACTGGCACGCCTGCGCTTATTTAGTACTTAGTACGATCCGCCTTAGTGACTTTTTTGGGTAAACACCAGGATAATCAGACTCTTTTTCTTTTTTCAGAATATTGTTTAAACTTCAGGAATTCATAACTAATTTATACGAACTCCGAAAATTATGATCTTTATATGTAAATTCATCTAAATCGAGCCCAATACAATGGAGTACTTTTTGAGTGCATTTAGATCTTTTTGCTGTTCATTCGTTCTTTGTGCTCATCTATAGGGGTCGCTCCCGCGACCAATATGTCACGTTTCAGAGTCGGAGAAGGATCGGACTGACGACGACTGTGAGTACAGGGAGGAGCTAGGTGACGACTACTCCGAAGGTGCCACATCCCACCCAATTTCGTAGATCCCATTACGCATAGCAAATAATAGAACTGCTAGTGCTTTACATTTCTGGTAAATATAACTGCTGCTATAGGATTGCATGGCAGTATGTTATATACTTGATGGCCTTTACCTTGATTTACCTTTCACCCTGCTCACCCGCTGTTAGGATAGACGCACGCTTTCCACCGATGAGGCCGACGCCACGGAAGTCGCAAGAACCATTGGAATCCTTCGGTATAGCCCCCTTCTTTCCTCTCCCTCTCTGCACGCCGCGCTCGCTCGCCGCCGTTGCGCCGCCACAGCCGAGCCGCCCCTCCACGAGCACCGCCGCCTCTGGCTAGCCGCGGCCGCCGCGATGCGCCCCATCGGACTCGCCTTGACGCGCTGCGCGCTCCCATGCTCTCGCCTTGCACCGTCGTGCCTTGTAGCCGCGACGCGACCGCACGCCGGCGGACTTCCGGCGATGCGCCACCGCCTCCCAACCGGCACTGTTCCGGCGGCGAATTCTTCCCCCAAATGCTTATAATTAACTAATTATTTTATAATAGGAAATCTTTGTAAATTCATAACTTCTCCGTTTTAAGTCTGATTTCAGTGATTTTCGCGTCTTTGTGATCGTAGCAACGCGTAGAATATGTTTATAGGCTTTTAAACTTGTTTTCTCTCTGTTTAATGTATTGTTCTAATTATATCTTGTTTTCTTCGTGCATGATTGCCTATGGATGATTATGTGTTGATGTATTATCGAGTATAGACGGTGAGCTATATCACGTTGACCAGGAACAGTACTTTGAAGATCAGCAGTGCCAGGAAGAGTTTGTTAATCAAGGCAAGTATAGTATGGGTTTTCCTTTCATGACTATGATCTATGTGGCTTAATTAATGTTTAAGCAACAAACGATGCATTTTAGCAACCCAAGGATTTATCTGTAACTGATTTATCATGGACTTAACGTGCCGATGTGAGGGCTATATGGCTCTGGCTTTAGCTCAGTATGAGTAACTTTTCTAGCTTATTAGAGGTTCCCCGAAAGGGTGCAAGGGTGTGTCCGGGTTGGGTGTAGTGCGAGCCCCTGTCTTTATGTGTATAGGTTGCGCGTCATTGTGCCATCGAGAAGGGGAGTCCTACATTCGCAGGCTCAAACACCTTAGCGGCCCTAACTTGTTAGACAAGCCTTTGAACGGCTTCATAGTGAACCCCACCGACCTTCCTTGGAAGAGGGTCAAGAGGCTGGCTACCTCGGGTGAAAGGGTAAATCACGACTCACAGGGAAAGGGTACACCTATGCGTAGAGTTTAAATCGATATATCGTCCGTGCCCACGGACAGGGCGGCCCTGACACACTTACACTAAGATGATTACTTTCGATTGTTAACTTGCTCATTTCTTTACCGTTGTATGCTTTATATTAATTATATTACATTGTTCATAAGTTCATGGGATCAAACTACTTGCTATACTTGTTTAGTACGTTTGTACTCACCCTTGTTTTTCCCCCACACCAGATCAAGACTACAATGAGGATTACCGCCAGGAGTACTAGACTTGTGGTCAACCAGTCGACGTACCTGTGCTTGGAGCTTCCGCGTTGAGAGTGATCATAATTTCCGCTATAATAAGTTTAATAATTTGTATTCGATACTATTTGTTATGTAATAAGCATTGTGATGATACATTTCCACAATTTGTCACTTATCTGGGTCACCGATCTGGGGCGCACATAAGGTTTAATATATCCAATTTTGTTCCTTCAAAATTTGGGTATGACATTACCTGCTTCATTGAGAAAGGAGGAGAAAGCCACTAATCTTCTCTCACACTTGGTAGTTAGGGGCCAAAATTCAGCAACCGAAGGTTTGGTTAAAGTAAGAGGTAAGCCTAGATAGGTGAAAGGAAGATCGCCTAAAGTACAGCCTAGAATGGAAGCAAGATTTTGGGCTCTTTCAGGAGGAATATTAATGGGCACCAACATGGATTTGTTAAAGTTGACCATAAGACCAGAGGACTCTGCAAAGGAAGTCAAAGTGTCTTTTAGGTGTTGTAGTTCTTGAGGGCAACCCTTCAGGAAGATTAGAGTGTCATCTCTTGATCATGGATGTTGATTGGAAGGCTTAAGGTTCCTGAGTTCTTTGCATGGTTTAGAAGGGTTTGGAGAAAGTCAGCTGCTAAGACAAATAATAAAGGGGAAAGAGCGTCTCCTTGCCTTACCCCTCTTCTACAATGAAAAACTTTACCTAGTAGTCCATTAAGAATGACTGCGGAGGTTCCTGAACCGAAAATGGTGTTCATCCCAGAAATCGATTTGGGTGGAAAACCCTTATGTTCCATGATTTGGATCATGAATTCATGTTCCACTTTGTCGAAGGCTTTTCAAAATCCAACTTTAAGATAAGGAGTTCCTTTTTTGATTGATGACAGGAGTGAAGGTATTATAGAGCCCAGGCAATGCAGTCTTGTATAGTTCAATTTTTGATAAAGCCGTATTGGTTTTTGTGTAAGAGTGAGGGTAGAACCAATTGCAACCTATTGGCTAATAGTTTCGTCAGGGATTTTACTGAGGTATTGAGCAGTGAGATTGGCCTAAAGTCTCCCACCCTTAGAGCGTCATCTTTTTTTTTGGGATGAGAGTGATAAAGGAGCCATTTATGCTTTGTAGGCAAACTGAACCAGAGTGAAAATCATTACAAAGATTATAAAAATCAGTACAAATGATTGGCCTGGGGATTTGTCAGAGGGTAAGGATTTCACTTCTGTATCCACCTCATCTGTTGAGAAAGGTAGGATAAGGGCATCCAAGTTTGGCAGAGGAGTGATGTATTCTGAGAGGTCAAAGCCAATGGAAATGAAGTTAGAGGTGCCCAACCTCTCCTTAAAAGCTGTCTAAATAAGATCAGCCTTTTCTTGGTGATTGGTGATGGAGAGACCTTCCTCATTGATCAACCGAGTTATGAAATTTCTTCTGTACTTTGCTGTTGCACGTGCATGGAAAAATTTCGTGTTTGTATCTCCCAAGGTTACCCATTTAATGGTCCCTCTTTGTTTCCAATAAGTTTGTTGTTGTTGAAGAAGAGAAATAAGTTTGTCCTCTAAGAGTTCTCTAAAGTTCCATTCGATCAAGCTAAGATCTCTAAATTCCTCCAAAAAATTAAGGAAGGAAAGAATTAGTTTGACATTTGCTATGTTTGTTTTGAGATTGGAGAGTGTATATATGCTTCCAAATTTTGAGAATCTTTCTTAAATTTTTGAACCTGGCAGTAATATTTTTAGCAGCATTAGAGTGGAAAACCGGTGAGAACCAACCTATTTGAACTTGGTTGAGGAAATCTTCATGGTGCTGCCAGTAGTTTTCAAACCGGAAGATAGCCTCTAGGGATAGTTGTGGAGATAGAGATGAGGCAGGGAACGTGATCTGACGTTTCCATTGTGAGGGTGGTTGTAACATCCCAAAAATCCGAACTACAAAATTTTTTCTAAATAAACCTTTGTTTGTTGCTTGTCATGTACGAAACCCTATTAGTTCGCATACAAAGTACCTTTGTTTAGTTGTTAAGCATTGTGATGCAAGATCACATGTGTCTTAATATAGTCCTTAAGCCACATGTGATTAGGACCTTAGGGAAAACTTCCTATGCTTACCGATGAGGGTATGTGACCAATCGTTTAACCACGATATGCCCTAGTGATAGCCCCTAGGATATGAACCTAAACCCTAATGATCCTATGCTAGAATTAGTAGCAATGTAACCATGGCGTAATGTGTATGTGAGTACACCTACCATAGTATAAACCCTACAACCAACTAGTGCCTAACTAGAGCTAGCTAGTAGTTGCACTATCACACTAACCGTAACTTAAACCTATGACCATGACTCCACATGGGGAGTATTGCTCCTTGACCTTAAGCCATGATAGTAGAACCTATCTAGTACACCAAGAGCCTAACTACTTGACTCTAGTTGGTTAGAGACTAGTGGCACCATGCCAACCTAGGAGAATACCTTTACCCCAGAGAAGGTAGCTGCCAAACTACATACCCGACACTAGAAACTACCTACCTTAGCTCGACTAGCTACCTAACCACTCTGATGGATAAACCCCACCAGACTGCCATAGAGAGACAACCTACCTAGTATGCCAAGCTAGAGGCGTGCCCTAACCCTAGGCTTACAAACCTAATAGATCATCATAGTGCCACCTATAGTGCATACATGCCTAGCTAACCTTTATAGGGTACCTAGTGCTAACCCTAGAAGGATTGGTATGCCACACCGAGACCTACCGTGATCACCTGTTGGATTAGTCTTAAGCACGCGCCATCCTTGTAGATTAATTTTTGTGAATGATTTGGCTTTTATTTGGATTTACGTATTGCTTGTGGAATCAACAACCAAACATCTATTTTATTTATACAATAAATAGATGAAATGTTATATGGGGAAACAACACCCCAACAAGCCTATGACCTATTATGACCGCCATGGAACTTTATACAAGAAATACAAATCACAAAGTATATACATACATGTTTACAAAAGGAAACAGAAATAGAAAAAGCAAAGGAAAAAGAAAACGAAAAGAACAAGCCATTCTGGCCCATGACTCAACCTCGGCCTTCTCTGCCTCTGGCCCGAGACGAACTGCCAGCCCAGCCCAGCTGCTCCTACCGGCCCGATCCTCCCACCTCCTCACCGAGCCGGCTTGCTGGACCCTATCCCTCTCTTCCTCTTCTCGCGGCCCGCGAACGCATCCAGCCCAGCAAGACGCTGCGGCCCGCGAACAACAGGCACCCCGTCTTCCCTTCCCCTGTACCGCTGACGAGCCGGCCCCGCCTGTCATACCTTTCCCCCACTCTGCTTTTCCACCGCAACAGAGCACCGACGCCGCGGGAAGGAATCCCAGGCGCGCCCGTCCATCCTCGCCGTCCGTGCCGTCCCTCGCCCCACCTACCAATCGGACGACTCCACAGATGCCACCTGGGCCGACAATCTTGGCGCAAGACGCCCACGGCCGCAACGCTTTTCCTCCGCGCCCGCGCTCGCGCTCTGACACCGCAAGGGAGAACATGCCCCTGTCCCCCGTCTTTTCTTGGCCGGGAAGTCGAATTGGCCTCCCTCGCTGCCAATTGGGGCCCGCCGGAGCTCGACAGCGACCCGCGAGACCACCTGGAGCCGCCTGATCTCGCTGAGCCCGCGATCACCGTCCGCCCTGCTCGCCATGGGCGTCCATGGCTATAAAAGCCGGGCCTTGAGCACCGAAGCCCTAGCGCCCTCCTCATCCGCCGCCGCCGCTTTGCCTTCATCTCCACCCTGCCCTCTCCACCGGCACCACTCCCTTCTTGCTGCACAGCCACGCCAAGCGCCAACAGCCGCCGTGCCCCGCCAGCAGCCGAGCGCACCGCACCGCGCTCGCCGTCAAGCCGCGACGCCACCCCGACGCCGTTGTTGCGCCGACCAACCGCGGGGCCTTGTTCCATCATCTCGCCACAACGAGTCGGAGAAGGAGTGGTGAGGAGAAGACAGGAGGCGGGGAAAGATCGGAGCGGGACGCCGTCGCCGGAACCTCTTCCTCGCCGCCGGATCAAGGAAGGCACTTCGCCGGAGAAGAAGAGGAGGAGGCGCTGCTGCCAGTACCGCGAGCTCACTACCTCGCCATCTCATCGTCACGCACCTCGAGCCGCACCGAGTCTGCTCGTCCGCGCCGCGCAGGTAAGTCGCCATACCCCTTGTCCAGCCCCGACCTTTGCTCCCATGGCCATGGCGTCCAAGGACGCGTAGGCCAGAGCCATCACCCGGCTCTTGGGCACACGCACGACACGAGCACGGACCGGCCCTGACCACCAGTTCGCGGTGCCACCATACGCCGAGAAGACCTGCCCGCCATGCTCGCCGCGCCGAGGCCACGCCCGCCACCGTGCGCCGCCGTTTCCCGGCAAAGTAGACGCCTTGGACACGCCGGACCCCGGGGAGCACGTCCGCCGCGGCGGCGCGCATCCCATGCGCGCGTCGCCGGCGCGAGACGACCCGCGGGGGAAGACTCTCCCCACCTCTCCCTTCGACGGCCATGTCCGCACGGGACGCCATGGGCGCCACCGTGGCGCGCTTGCGCCGGCCCGCTCCGGCCGCCTCGATCGTCGAGGTCACGCCGTCGAGCAAGGCCGCGGGCTGCTGCACGCCGCAGCGCCGCCGCGAGGTGAAGATGAGGCCTTGACGCCGCTGCCTGTCGCTGTTGCCCGGCTGGAGCGCCGCCGTGCGCCACCGCCACGCGAGAGCTCCCCCGCGGGAACTAGCCGCCACCGGTGTGCCCTTTGGCTACCGCGCGATCTCAATTGCGCGTACGGGCTCTTGAACCAGGCCAATTGGCCTCCTTTTGTCCTCGCCGTCGGCCGCCACCACAACGACACCGCTGCCACTGCGGCCGGCCAAACTAGAGACCCCGCCGCCGTCTTTGTGGACCCCGATGGGTTGCTGATGGCTTCGCGAAGCCGAAGCGCTCGTCGGAAGGACCGGCGAGCCACCATGGCGCCTGCGCACGCCGCCCTGCCGCCGACGGCCATGCCGTCCGGCGAGCTGTGTGTGGATGGGGATGAAACTTGATGGCGCATGGTGGGAGGACATGGTCCAGGTGGACCGAGCCACCCTTGGTGGGTCCCTATGGTCCTGTCCACCGTGTGCCTGATTCCATGGACCGAGCCCCATCTGGAGGAGACCCCATGGACCGGGTGTTTGTGGACCAAGAGAGGGGAAAAGGGGATGCACCCGGTGCACCGTGTGCCAGTGGACGGTCCATGGACCAAGATGACCTTGTCCACCATGGACCAGCTCCGTAGACCACGGCCCGCTTTGGATCCGGACCGCCGACGTGGCGCAACCGAGCAAGCCACGTGTTGGGCCCGGCCCGCCCAAGTCCGGCCCTCACGGCCCATTTATGGCCCGGTAAAAGCCCATCGGCCCATTAGTGGCCCATTTAGGGTTGACTAAGTCAACGGCGATGTCATGCCGACATCACCATGGTCCCACATGTCGGTGTCCAGTCGGCGTGCCACGTGGCCTATTACGGTGCCGACACGTGGCGGCCTATTATAAATCAACTATTTATTATTTTCGAGAAAATGGTATAAACTTCGGAAATTCATAACTTATTCATACGAGCTCCAAAAATTATGATCTTTATATGGAAATTCATCTAAAATCGAGATGTACAGTTTAAGCTTATGTTTGAGTGCATTTGGTTCTTCTATATTTCATTTGCTTCTTTGTGGTTTCTATAGGAGTCGTAACGCGACAATTACGTTCGGTTTAGTCGATTCGGAAAAGGAGCGACCTAAGGACGTGAGGTGGAGACCCGCTGTACGACTACGGAGGACTTGTACCACTACTGTCGGACTTGTACCACTACTTCCTCGACATCGCAGGTGTCATGGCAGCACCCTCTTTTAGAGAATCCCATTAGACATTGCATGTTTAGAACTGCTAGCGCTTTATATTTATTCCTTTGCTAGTATATGATGCATGATATTGCCTGAGCTATATTTACCTTGTTCGAAGCCCTTTTACCATGTTACCCAGCCTTGCGCTCGCACTTATATATTACCGCCCTTCTGCGTGCTTGCATTTATTATCACCATACTTATTATAACTCCACTTCGCATTGTATATGTGGTGCGGGTGGTGAACCCCCGGGAATGGTTTGGCTTGGGATGCCGTACTTGTGGTTATGGTGATGAGCGGTGTCTTTGCGTGAGTCTTGGGTGTGTGGTGAGGGATGAGTCGGCCGGACGGGGATTACGACGAGCTTCGAGCGAGTCTTGCCGAGGGATACGGCACAGGTATCCCGCTTTGTGAGTACTGTGGCGGGTAACTGGTTTGGATTGAGGTGTCCTTGGTGTGAGCTCCTTGGGGTGGAGCCTTGGAAAGGGGTGCCGTGGCAGCACGGTAAAGATTAGCCCATACAGGGGAGACATCGCTGTCTGGCCAATACCTAAGGACTTGAGGGCTAGTGACCGGATCATTGGACGCTTACTTTCCACTCGCTCTCTAATGGGAAGAGAGACGGTCTAACCATCCGGTAGAACGAATGCCATTACTTGCGGAGGAAGCGGATGTGTCGGGAGGTACGGGCCGAGAGTGCTCACACCCTACTTAACCAACATAGTGACCCCGAGGCCGGTACTATGTCTCACGGTCTCGGCGGCCGGGTCGAGTGGCGGGATGGTATTCGCTCTAGGCTTATGGCGATCGATATCTCGCCTAGATGTGCGCGCATCGATGATGGCTATCTTGTGGAATAGTGAAACCTGCGAGTGTATGGTTGATCGATCGATACATAGACGACTCGTCGGCTATGGACCGATCCGTGTGATGCTCGCTTGACTAGGAGAGGAGTCTTACGCCTTTCTTGGGATATGGGTATGTTACATCCGGCCGTGAGCCCGGGAGGTCTGCGGGTCGTTGAGGCCCGACGAGAGGGAGTCGTCTTGCCGGCCACGTGAAGCGTGGTGGGGTGTGGTGTGTGGGGCGTGAGGTGTGGTGATGTGTGGATGGGATGGATGGGTTGGTGGATGGTTGTGTGTGTGGGATTTGGGAATGTGTTAAACTTGATTATTATTATTATTATTATACTTGTTGCTATTTCGCATGCGCTAGGGTGCAAACCATAGCCAAATATAGGATCGCCAGATCCCTTTATTTTCTCTTTTCCACTAAAGCTCATTCGGGTCGACCATGGCACGCACACATCCGGCGGTGTGCGGTTTTCCGTGATGTTAGGGTTGAAGGGATTAGAAGGTCTCGTGCTCGCGCTCAAGTTGGAGTTTGAAGTCGCTTCCGCGTTATACTTCCACCTTCGCAAGCTGTTTTGGATGTTAGAAATACATTGTTTGCGCCAAAGTGTGGCGTTGTAATTATTAATGTAAACCCTTCTACTTGTACTCGTATCCTCGAATTCGATGTATGGGATTGATTATCAACTGTTGTATATCATTCGTGAATTTTCCCTTCGTGGAAAATTGAGGATGTTTCGGTTGGTATCGGCTCCCGACTTGACCCTAGGACGAGACCCTCAGGTTTGGACGATAGAATAGGATGAACCAGCCCTTCTTTCGGTTACATTACCGACCTTGCACCATTTCGTGCATGGCTTACCTCTTATAATGGACTTGCTAACCATGTTCTTGGACTCCAATGCAAATGATGGGGATCTTTTAGAAGCATTCCTTCTACCTCAAGCACCATGATGGATACGCCCAAGTTCTACAAGAAGTGCTTCAAGAGTTAGAACCCACGACAATAGACGTGCCACAAATAGGTAGTGCCTAGAAGAGCCGAAGTCTACTATATGATGACCCTGTAGAATCTCATAGGAAAGGAAACATCGTACCAAAGCCTTGTACCATTCCTAAGATAGAAGACACAGTCCTTCGCTGTGCAACCTATTGTCCATATGGCTATTCATGCATACGAACTCTTCGAGCATGGCCTCCGCCGTCTATTACTCCGTGCCCTCGATGCCTCCAATAGTGCCATAGGGTAATGGGAAGAAGTTCGCCAATGTATATAGAGGAAGTTCGACTCATGCCCAACCATGTAGATCGGAGAAAGTTCTTCAACCCCACCTACCTAGTTTCTTAGACAAGACTCATCATGATAAGGGGGTAGGAAGAGGATGATTAGAATAAGCCATGTATAGCTAGAAGTTGTACCATGAGTAGAGTAGAATGTCTACCATTTTAAGCTACTTACGCGTAGTACGTTTTCTTCGCGGATCTTTTGGTGTAGCTACCAAGGATATCGTCTTGTAATCAACCCAATGTAATGAGTGCTTGGTTTTTATCGGATTTTATGGTTTTTCATGCTTGTTTGTATGAGTGTAGGATAGATTTAAATGTTTTTAAATTGTTTAAATCATCTAAACTCAAGTTAAAATTGTTAATAAATCATGTCACTTGCACATGATTCCTAATCCTTATGACCCTTACAACGGGATGCCCACCAAGTAATCGGGTAGCTTGAACCATTGCTCAACCCCTTCGAAGACACCATGGACAAGTGATCAAGGTAGTCACAAGCCATCCCCAGGACTCAACCCCGAGAAGGAAGAACTCCATGGAACCCCCACCGAAGAACCGTCCAACAAATCTCAAAGCATGAGCAAGGGAATTCATCTCGATGAAGCCCCTACTTTCGACGGACCGACGAAGATCCTATCACCGTAGACCGGCTATATGATATGGCGAAGAGTTAGACTTGACCACCTACACCGAAGAAGAAAGCGTGAAGGTTGCAGCCCATCAACTCATAGGTTCCGCACATACATGGTGGAACACATTCAGCAATGCCCATTCCAACCCAACCAACATCTCATGGAGAGAGTTCGCGAAGCCTTTCGCAAACACTACGTGCCGATGATGCAATGGAAGACTTGAAAAGAGAGATTCGAAGCGTAAGGCAAGGGACAGGAAGTGTTCACGAGTACAACGTCCGCTTCAACCGCATGTTGCGTTACGCACCTGCCGTATGTGACTCTAAGAAAGATATGGTGTTCTACTACCGTAGGGGCCTAAACGATGGCATCCGAATGGTCCTTGCCGGAAGCACCTACCACACCATTGAAGAAGTAATTAACAAGGCGATTGAGATAGAAGAAGACCTCCTCGAGTATGAAATAGTCGATGGAAGGAAGAGATGCCGCATTGATGGATCATTCAGTGGCTCACTAGCACGACAAATGAGAGCAATCACGAGACTCATATCGTACCCGGGCTCGAAGTATGTGGAACGCTACTGCACCTACTTCTACAGGCAGTGTGCCGTTCACTTACTATGGATCCGACCACTCTAACCTCAGGGATGCTGACAACAAGGGAATGAAGACCACTCCACCAATTCAGAACCTTGGTATAAAGAACCTCGTGGCAATCACAAGTAGCGTGTTTATCACCTGCTATGGATGCGACAAAATGGGCCACATGATCGCCAAGTGCCCAGAAAGAAAGACTACCACTACTACAACTCCTGTCCTCAATCTAGACAATGATACTCACTAAGCATGTAGTCAAGTATTCAATCTTATCTGATGTAACATGCTTGAACAAGTCTTCAAGATTGTATGAGAGTTCATCTTATCACTAAATACAAGGATTTTCCCTTCTGTACAAGAACACTTGTGAATGATTCCAAGATCTCCGGCATATAGGTATCTCTGCCTAATCTGATTTAAAAATCTATCTCCCCGAATGAATTGGAAAATCAGCTCATTTCTAAACATGCTGCGAAAGTCTTTCATTTCAAAACAAAAGTTTTACCTTGCACACCAACCTTTGATAAATGCTTGCAAATTAAAAATGGCTCAAGTTTTATTTTAAAATCTTTTGATTTCAACCAAGGAGCCAAACCTATTTTAAATAAACTTTATCTTTATTGCAACACGTTTGCCAAATAAAAAAAATATTTGTGGAAAGGTTTTGTTTGCAACTACCCCAAAAGGAACTTTTTCAAAACCTAGTTTCAAAAATTGCATTTGATTGCGAAAACCAAGATTTACAAATGAGCGGTGATCTTGAACCATTTTTCAAGCTACCCATGTTTCAAATGATTGAAAAAGAGTCACGCTTTGTTTGAAGAGTAAAACCATGTTTCAAAACTATTTGATTTTAAAACACGCTCTGATTACAAACCTCTTCAAAATCTCCCCTAGATTTTAAAGGATTTACTCATCCTTTTCTAAAAATCACAGCCCCAACCAATAGCTTTAGATTTGCTTAGGCATCTTGGATACCCTGTACAATTTGGATCGGGTTACCAAATGAAGCAAAGGACGACAATTCCTTTTGCAAGATCTTCTGAAACAGCTACACCGACAAAAAAAAAAGGCAAGGATAGCAACTACGCTTATCAGAGTAGCGCAGCGGAAGTGTGGTGGGCTCATAACCCACTGGACCCTGGATCGAAATCAGGAGCCTAAACCGCACCTCTAAAATTTAGGAAGACATGATATAGCCTAAACTAATATGAGTTCCTCCCACGTACTAAACCCTGCGATGAAACATCCTCGTGACAACTCCTCGATCATCGTTGAAGTATCTTTTTGTAAACCCTCAAGATCGACTAAGGATCTAGACAAAGAAATCAAGACTCTACTACTCACTCTTGCAACTCGATGGAGCAACTACTTCAAGCTATGAGGAACTGGAAGTCAGATTCATGGATAAGTGTCACCTTACTACTTCGTGGAGTACTACACACCTTAAATCTCGGGGGACGAGATTCTGATAAGGGGGTAGGACTGTAACATCCCAAAAATCCGAACTACAAAATTTTTTCTAAATAAACCTTTGTTTGTTGCTTGTCATGTACGAAACCCTATTAGTTCGCATACAAAGTACCTTTGTTTAGTTGTTAAGCATTGTGATGCAAGATCACATGTGTCTTAATATAGTCCTTAAGCCACATGTGATTAGGACCTTAGGGAAAACTTCCTATGCTTACCGATGAGGGTATGTGACCAATCGTTTAACCACGATATGCCCTAGTGATAGCCCCTAGGATATGAACCTAAACCCTAATGATCCTATGCTAGAATTAGTAGCAATGTAACCATGGCGTAATGTGTATGTGAGTACACCTACCATAGTATAAACCCTACAACCAACTAGTGCCTAACTAGAGCTAGCTAGTAGTTGCACTATCACACTAACCGTAACTTAAACCTATGACCATGACTCCACATGGGGAGTATTGCTCCTTGACCTTAAGCCATGATAGTAGAACCTATCTAGTACACCAAGAGCCTAACTACTTGACTCTAGTTGGTTAGAGACTAGTGGCACCATGCCAACCTAGGAGAATACCTTTACCCCAGAGAAGGTAGCTGCCAAACTACATACCCGACACTAGAAACTACCTACCTTAGCTCGACTAGCTACCTAACCACTCTAATGGATAAACCCCACGAGACTGCCATAGAGAGACAACCTACCTAGTATGCCAAGCTAGAGGCGTGCCCTAACCCTAGGCTTACAAACCTAATAGATCATCATAGTGCCACCTATAGTGCATACATGCCTAGCTAACCTTTATAGAGTACCTAGTGCTAACCCTAGAAGGATTGGTATGCCACACCGAGACCTACCGTGATCACCTGTTGGATTAGTCTTAAGCACGCGCCATCCTTGTAGATTAATTTTTGTGAATGATTTGGCTTTTATTTGGATTTCTGTATTGCTTGTGGAATCAACAACCAAACATCTATTTTATTTATACAATAAATAGATGAAATGTTATATGGGGAAACAACACCCCAACAAGCCTATGACCTATTATGACCGCCATGGAACTTTATACAAGAAATACAAATCACAAAGTATATACATACATGTTTACAAAAGGAAACAGAAATAGAAAAAGCAAAGGAAAAAGAAAACGAAAAGAACAAGCCATTCTGGCCCATGACTCAACCTCGGCCTTCTCTGCCTCTGGCCCGAGACGAACCGCGCCTGCCAGCCCAGCCCAGCTGCTCCTACCGGCCCGATCCTCCCACCTCCTCACCGAGCCGGCTTGCTGGACCCTATCCCTCTCTTCCTCTTCTCGCGGCCCGCGAACGCATCCGGCCCAAAGAAGACGCCGCGGCCCGCGAACAACGAGCACCCCGTCTTCCCTTCCCCGTACCGCCGACGAGCCGGCCCCGCCCGTCATACCTTTCCCCCACTCGCTTTTCCACCGCAATGAGCACCGACGCCGCGGGAAGGAATCCTGTGCGCGCCCGTCCATCCTCGCCGTCCGTGCCGTCCCTCGCCCCACCTACCAATCGGACGACTCCACAGATGCCACCTGGGCCGACAATCTTGGCGCAAGACGCCCACGGCCGCAACGCTTTTCCTCCGCGCCCGCGCTCGCGCTCTGACACCGCAAGGGAGAACATGCCCCTGTCCCCCGTCTTTTCTTGGCCGGGAAGTCGAATTGGCCTCCTCGCGCCAATTGGGGCCCGCCGGAGCTCGACGACGACCCGCGAGACCACACGGGAGCCGCCCGATCTCGCCGAGCCCGCGATCACCGTCCCCCCGCTCGCCATGGGCGTCCATGGCTATAAAAGCCGGGCCTTGAGCACCGAAGCCCTAGCGCCCTCCTCATCCGCCGCCGCCGCTTTGCCTTCATCTCCACCCCCGCCCTCTCCACCGGCACCACTCCCCTTCTTGCCGCACAGCCCACGCCAAGCGCCAACGGCCCGCCGTGCCCCCCGCCAGCGCCGAGCGCACCGCACCGCCTCGCCGTCAAGCCGCGACGCCACCCCGACGCTGTTGCGCCGACCAACCGCGGGGCCTTGTTCCATCATCTCGCCACAACGAGTCGGAGAAGGAGTGGTGAGGAGAAGACGAGGCGGGGAAAGATCGGAGCGGGACGCGTCGCGGAACCTCTTCCTCGCCGCCGGATCAAGGAAGGCACTTCGCCGGAGAAGAAGAGGAGGAGGCGCTGCTGCCAGTACCGCGAGCTCACTACCTCGCCATCTCATCGTCACGCACCTCGAGCCGCACCGAGTCTGCTCGTCCGCGCCGCGCGTGTAAGTCGCCATACCCCTTGTCCGGCCCGACCTTTGCTCCCATGGCCATGGCGTCCAAGGACGCGTAGGCCGAAGCCATCACCCGGCTCTTGGGCACACGCACGACACGAGCACGGACCGGCCCTGACCACCAGTTCGCGGTGCCACCATACGCCGAGAAGACCTCCCCGCCATGCTCGCCGCGCCGAGGCCACGCCCGCCACCGTGCGCCGCCGTTTCCCGGCAAAGTAGACGCCTTGGACACGCCGGACCCCGGGGAGCACGTCCGCCGCGGCGGCGCGCATCCCATGCGCGCGTCGCCGGCGCGAGACGACCCGCGGGGGAAGACTCTCCCCACCTCTCCCTTCGACGGCCATGTCCGCACGGGACGCCATGGGCGCCACCGTGGCGCGCTTGCGCCGGCCCGCTCCGGCCGCCTCGATCGTCGAGGTCACGCCGTCGAGCAAGGCCGCTGCCGCCGCCGCGCCGCGCCGCCGCGAGGTGAAGATGAGGCCTTGACGCCGCTGCCTGTCGCTGTTGCCCGGCTGGAGCGCCGCCGTGCGCCACCGCCACGCGAGAGCTCCCCCGCGGGAACTAGCCGCCACCGGTGTGCCCTTTGGCTACCGCGCGATCTCAATTGCGCGTACGGGCTCTTGAACCAGGCCAATTGGCCTCCTTTTGTCCTCGCCGTCGGCCGCCACCACAACGACACCCCGCGCCACCGCGGCCGGCCAAACTAGAGACCCCGCCGCCGTCTTTGTGGACCCCGATGGGTTGCCGATGGCTTCGCGAAGCCGAAGCGCTCGTCGGAAGGACCGGCGAGCCACCATGGCGCTCGCGCACGCCGCCGCCCGCCGCGACGGCCATGCCGTCCGGCGAGCCGTGTGTGGATGGGGATGAAACTTGATGGCGCATGGTGGGAGGACATGGTCCAGGTGGACCGAGCCACCCTTGGTGGGTCCCTATGGTCCTGTCCACCGTGTGCCTGATTCCATGGACCGAGCCCCATCTGGAGGAGACCCCATGGACCGGGTGTTTGTGGACCAAGAGAGGGGAAAAGGGGATGCACCCGGTGCACCGTGTGCCAGTGGACGGTCCATGGACCAAGATGACCTTGTCCACCATGGACCAGCTCCGTAGACCACGGCCCGCTTTGGATCCAGACCGCCGACGTGGCGCAACCAGAGCAAGCCACGTGTTGGGCCCGGCCCGGCCCAAGTCCGGCCCTCACGGCCCATTTATGGCCCAGTAAAAGCCCATCTGGCCCATTAGTGGCCCATTTAGGGTTGACTAAGTCAACGCTGATGTCATGCTGACATCACCATGGTCCCACATGTCAGTGTCCAGTCAGCGTGCCACGTGGCCTATTACGGTGCTGACACGTGGCGGCCTATTATAAATCAACTATTTATTATTTTCAGAAAATGGTATAAACTTCGGAAATTCATAACTTATTCATACGAGCTCCAAAAATTATGATCTTTATATGGAAATTCATCTAAAATCGAGATGTACAGTTTAAGCTTATGTTTGAGTGCATTTGGTTCTTCTATATTTCATTTGCTTCTTTGTGGTTTCTATAGGAGTCGCTAACGCGACAATTACGTTTCGGTTTCAGAGTCGATTCGGAAAAGGAGCGACCTAAGGACGTGAGGTGGAGACCCGCTGTACGACTACGGAGGACTTGTACCACTACTGTCGGACTTGTACCACTACTTCCTCGACATCGCAGGTGTCATGGCAGCACCCTCTTTTAGAGAATCCCATTAGACATTGCATGTTTAGAACTGCTAGCGCTTTATATTTATTCCTTTGCTAGTATATGATGCATGATATTGCCTGAGCTATATTTACCTTGTTCGAAGCCCTTTTACCATGTTACCTGACCTTGCGCTCGCACTTATATATTACCGCCCTTCGCGTGCTTGCATTTATTATCACCATACTTATTATAACTCCACTTCGCATTGTATATGTGGTGCGGGTGGTGAACCCCGGGAATGGTTTGGCTTGGGATGCCGTACTTGTGGTTATGGTGATGAGCGGTGTCTTTGCGTGAGTCTTGGGTGTGTGGTGAGGGATGAGTCGGCCGGACGAGGATTACGACGAGCTTCGAGCGAGTCTTGCCGAGGGATACGGCCGGGTATCCCGCTTTGTGAGTACCGTGGCGGGTAACTGGTTTGGATTGAGGTGTCCTTGGTGTGAGCTCCTTGGGGTGGAGCCTTGGAAAGGGGTGCCGTGGCAAAGCACGGTAAAGATTAGCCCATACAGGGGAGACATCGCTGTCTGGCCAATACCTAAGGACTTGAGGGCTAGTGACCGGATCATTGGACGCTTACTTTCCACTCGCTCTCTAATGGGAAGAGAGACGGTCTAACCATCTGGTAGAACGAATGCCATTACTGTCTGGAGGAAGCGGATGTGTCGGGAGGTACGGGCCGAGAGTGCTCACACCCTACTTAACCAACATAGTGACCCCCGAGGCCTGGTACTATGTCTCACAGTCTCGGCGGCCAGGGTCGAGTGGCAGGATGGTATTCGCTCTAGGCTTATGGCGATCGATATCTGCCTAGATGTGCGCGCATCGATGATGGCTATCTTGTGGAATAGTGAAACCTCTGCAGAGTGTATGGTTGATCGATCGATACATAGCCGACTCGTCGGCTATGGACCGGGCCCCGTGTGATGCTCGCTTGACTAGGAGAGGAGTCTTCGCCTTTCTTGGGATATGGGTATGTTACATCCGGCCGTGAGCCTGGGAGGCTGCGGGTCGTTGAGGCCTGACGAGAGGGAGTCGTCTTGCCGGCCACGTGAAGCGTGGTGGGGTGTGGTGTGTGGGGCGTGAGGTGTGGTGATGTGTGGATGGGATGGATGGGTTGGTGGATGGTTGTGTGTGTGGGATTTGGGAATGTGTTAAACTTGATTATTATTATTATTATTATACTTGTTGCTATTTCGCATGCGCTAGGGTGCAAACCATAGCCAAATATAGGATCGCCAGATCCCTTTATTTTCTCTTTTCCACTAAAGCTCATTCGGTGCTGACCATGGCCTCGCACACATCCGCGGTGTGCGTTTTCCCTGTGATGTTAGGGTTGAAGGGATTAGAAGGTCTCGTGCCTCGCGCTCAAGTTGGAGTTTGAAGTCGCTTCCGCGTTATACTTCCACCTTCGCAAGCTGTTTTGGATGTTAGAAATACATTGTTTGCGCCAGTGTGGCGTTGTAATTATTAATGTAAACCCTTCTACTTGTACTCTGTATCCTCAGAATTCGATGTATGGGATTGATTATCAACTGTTGTATATCATTCTGTGAATTTTCCCTTCGTGGAAAATTGAGGATGTTTCAGTTGGTATCAGCTCCTGACTTGACCCTAGGACGAGACCCTCAGGTTTGGACGATAGAATAGGATGAACCAGCCCTTCTTTCGGTTACATTACCGACCTTGCACCATTTCGTGCATGGCTTACCTCTTATAATGGACTTGCTAACCATGTTCTTGGACTCCAATGCAAATGATGGGGATCTTTTAGAAGCATTCCTTCTACCTCAAGCACCATGATGGATACGCCCAAGTTCTACAAGAAGTGCTTCAAGAGTTAGAACCCACGACAATAGACGTGCCACAAATAGGTAGTGCCTAGAAGAGCCGAAGTCTACTATATGATGACCCTGTAGAATCTCATAGGAAAGGAAACATCGTACCAAAGCCTTGTACCATTCCTAAGATAGAAGACACAGTCCTTACTGCTGTGCAACCTATTGTCCATATGGCTATTCATGCATACGAACTCTTCGAGCATGGCCTCCTGCCGTCTATTACTCCGTGCCCTCGATGCCTCCAATAGTGCCATAGGGTAATGGGAAGAAGTTCGCCAATGTATATAGAGGAAGTTCCTGACTCATGCCCAACCATGTAGATCGGAGAAAGTTCTTCAACCCCACCTACCTAGTTTCTTAGACAAGACTCATCATGATAAGGGGGTAGGAAGAGGATGATTAGAATAAGCCATGTATAGCTAGAAGTTGTACCATGAGTAGAGTAGAATGTCTACCATTTTAAGCTACTTACGCGTAGTACGTTTTCTTCGCGGATCTTTTGGTGTAGCTACCAAGGATATCGTCTTGTAATCAACCCAATGTAATGAGTGCTTGGTTTTTATCGGATTTTATGGTTTTTCATGCTTGTTTGTATGAGTGTAGGATAGATTTAAATGTTTTTAAATTGTTTAAATCATCTAAACTCAAGTTAAAATTGTTAATAAATCATGTCACTTGCACATGATTCCTAATCCTTATGACCCTTACAACAGGATGCCCAGCCAGTAATCGGGTAGCTTGAACCATTGCTCAACCCCTTCAGAAGACACCATGGACAGTGATCAAGGTAGTCACAAGCCATCCCCAGGACTCAACCCCGAGAAGGAAGAACTCCATGGAACCCCCACCGAAGAACCGTCCAACAAATCTCGGCATGAGCAAGGGAATTCATCTCTCGATGAAGCCCCTACTTTCGACGGACCGACGAAGATCCTATCACCGCTGTAGACTGGCTATATGATATGGCAGAAGAGTTAGACTTGACCACCTACACTGAAGAAGAAAGCGTGAAGGTTGCAGCCCATCAACTCATAGGTTCCGCACATACATGGTGGAACACATTCAGCAATGCCCATTCCAACCCAACCAACATCTCATGGAGAGAGTTCAGCGAAGCCTTTCGCAAACACTACGTGCCAGATGATGCAATGGAAGACTTGAAAAGAGAGATTCGAAGCGTAAGGCAAGGGACAGGAAGTGTTCACGAGTACAACGTCCGCTTCAACCGCATGTTGCGTTACGCACCTGCCGTATGTGACTCTAAGAAAGATATGGTGTTCTACTACCGTAGGGGCCTAAACGATGGCATCCGAATGGTCCTTGCCGGAAGCACCTACCACACCATTGAAGAAGTAATTAACAAGGCGATTGAGATAGAAGAAGACCTCCTCGAGTATGAAATAGTCGATGGAAGGAAGAGATGCCGCATTGATGGATCATTCAGTGGCTCACTAGCACGACAAATGAGAGCAATCACAGACTCATATCGTACCCAGGCTCGAAGTATGTGGAACGCTACTGCACCTACTTCTACTACAAAGGCGGTGTGCCGTTCACTTACTATGGATCCGACCACTCTAACCTCGGGGATGCCGACAACAAGGGAATGAAGACCACTCCACCAATTCGAACCTTGGTATAAAGAACCTCGTGGCAATCACAAGTAGCGTGTTTATCACCCGCTATGGATGCGACAAAATGGGCCACATGATCGCCAAGTGCCCGAAAGAAAGACTACCACTACTACAACTCCCGTCCTCAATCTAGACAATGATACTCACTAAGCATGTAGTCAAGTATTCAATCTTATCGATGTAACATGCTTGAACAAGTCTTCAAGATTGTATGAGAGTTCATCTTATCACTAAATACAAGGATTTTCCCTTCGTACAAGAACACTTGTGAATGATTCCAAGATCTCCGGCATATAGGTATCTCTCGCCTAATCTCGATTTAAAAATCTATCTCCCCGAATGAATTGGAAAATCAGCTCATTTCTAAACATCTTTGCGAAAGTCTTTCATTTCAAAACAAAAGTTTTACCTTGCACACCAACCTTTGATAAATGCTTGCAAATTAAAAATGGCTCAAGTTTTATTTTAAAATCTTTTGATTTCAACCAAGGAGCCAAACCTATTTTAAATAAACTTTATCTTTATTGCAACACGTTTGCCAAATAAAAAAAATATTTGTGGAAAGGTTTTGTTTGCAACTACCCCAAAAGGAACTTTTTCAAAACCTAGTTTCAAAAATTGCATTTGATTGCGAAAACCAAGATTTACAAATGAGCGGTGATCTTGAACCATTTTTCAAGCTACCCATGTTTCAAATGATTGAAAAAGAGTCACACTTTGTTTGAAGAGTAAAACCATGTTTCAAAACTATTTGATTTTAAAACACGCTCCGATTACAAACCTCTTCAAAATCTCCCTAGATTTTAAAGGATTTACTCATCCTTTTCTAAAAATCACAGCCCCAACCAATAGCTTTAGATTTGCTTAGGCATCTTGGATACCCCGTACAATTTGGATCGGGTTACCAAATGAAGCAAAGGACGACAATTCCTTTTGCAAGATCTTCCGAAACAGCTACACCGACAAAAAAAAAAAGGCAAGGATAGCAACTACGCTTATCAGAGTAGCGCAGCGGAAGTGTGGTGGGCTCATAACCCACTGGACCCTGGATCGAAATCAGGAGCCTAAACCGCACCTCTAAAATTTAGGAAGACATGATATAGCCTAAACTAATATGAGTTCCTCCCACGTACTAAACCCTGCGATGAAACATCCTACTGTGACAACTCCTCGATCATCGTTGAAGTATCTTTTTGTAAACCCTCAAGATCGACTAAGGATCTAGACAAAGAAATCAAGACTCTACTACTCACTCTTGCAACTCGATGGAGCAACTACTTCAAGCTATGAGGAACTGGAAGTCAGATTCATGGATAAGTGTCACCTTACTACTTCGTGGAGTACTACACACCTTAAATCTCGGGGACGAGATTCTGATAAGGGGGTAGGATCGTAACATCCCAAAAATCCGAACTACAAAATTTTTTCTAAATAAACCTTTGTTTGTTGCTTGTCATGTACGAAACCCTATTAGTTCGCATACAAAGTACCTTTGTTTAGTTGTTAAGCATTGTGATGCAAGATCACATGTGTCTTAATATAGTCCTTAAGCCACATGTGATTAGGACCTTAGGGAAAACTTCCTATGCTTACCGATGAGGGTATGTGACCAATCGTTTAACCACGATATGCCCTAGTGATAGCCCCTAGGATATGAACCTAAACCCTAATGATCCTATGCTAGAATTAGTAGCAATGTAACCATGGCGTAATGTGTATGTGAGTACACCTACCATAGTATAAACCCTACAACCAACTAGTGCCTAACTAGAGCTAGCTAGTAGTTGCACTATCACACTAACCGTAACTTAAACCTATGACCATGACTCCACATGGGGAGTATTGCTCCTTGACCTTAAGCCATGATAGTAGAACCTATCTAGTACACCAAGAGCCTAACTACTTGACTCTAGTTGGTTAGAGACTAGTGGCACCATGCCAACCTAGGAGAATACCTTTACCCCGAGAAGGTAGCCGCCAAACTACATACCCGACACTAGAAACTACCTACCTTAGCTCGACTAGCTACCTAACCACTCGATGGATAAACCCCACGAGGCGCCATAGAGAGACAACCTACCTAGTATGCCAAGCTAGAGGCGTGCCCTAACCCTAGGCTTACAAACCTAATAGATCATCATAGTGCCACCTATAGTGCATACATGCCTAGCTAACCTTTATAGAGTACCTAGTGCTAACCCTAGAAGGATTGGTATGCCACACCGAGACCTACCGTGATCACCCGTTGGATTAGTCTTAAGCACGCGCCATCCTTGTAGATTAATTTTTGTGAATGATTTGGCTTTTATTTGGATTTCTGTATTGCTTGTGGAATCAACAACCAAACATCTATTTTATTTATACAATAAATAGATGAAATGTTATATGGGGAAACAACACCCCAACAAGCCTATGACCTATTATGACCGCCATGGAACTTTATACAAGAAATACAAATCACAAAGTATATACATACATGTTTACAAAAGGAAACGAGAAATAGAAAAAGCAAAGGAAAAAGAAAACGAAAAGAACAAGCCATTCGGCCCATGACTCAACCTCGGCCTTCTCGCTCCGCCGAGACGAACCGCGCCCGGCCAGCTGCTCCTACCGGCCCGATCCTCCCACCTCCTCACCGAGCCGGCTTGCTGGACCCTATCCCTCTCTTCCTCTTCTCGCGGCCCGCGAACGCATCCGGCCCGGCAAGAAGACGCGCGGCCCGCGAACAACGGGCACCCCGTCTTCCCTTCCCCTGTACCGCTGACGAGCCGGCCCCGCCTGTCATACCTTTCCCCCACTCTGCTTTTCCACTGCAACAGAGCACCGACGCCGCGGGAAGGAATCCCAGGCGCGCCCGTCCATCCTCGCCATCCGTGCCATCCCTCGCCCCACCTACCAATCGGACGACTCCACAGATGCCACCTGGGCCGACAATCTTGGCGCAAGACGCCCACGGCCGCAACGCTTTTCCTCCGCGCCCGCGCTCGCGCTCTGACACCGCAAGGGAGAACATGCCCCTGTCCCCCGTCTTTTCTTGGCCAGGAAGTCGAATTGGCCTCCTCGCGCCAATTGGGGCCCGCCGGAGCTCGACGCCGACCCGCGAGACCACGGAGCCGCCCCGATCTTGCCGAGCCCGCGATCACCATCCGCCCGCTCGCCATGGGCATCCATGGCTATAAAAGCCGGGCCTTGAACACCGAAGCCCTAGCGCCCTCCTCATCCGCCGCTTTGCCTTCATCTCCACCCCGCCCTCTCCACCGGCACCACTCCCTTCTTTGCCGCACGCCCACGCCAAGCGCCAACGGCCGCCGTGCCCCGCGCCAGCGAGCGCAGCGCACCGCGCCTCGCCGTCAAGCCGCGACGCCACCCCGACGCTGTTGCGCCGACCAACCGCGGGGCCTTGTTCCATCATCTCGCCACAACGAGCCGGAGAAGGAGTGGTGAGGAGAAGACAGGAGGCGGGGAAAGATCGGAGCGGGACGCCGTCGCCGGAACCTCTTCCTCGCCGCCGGATCAAGGAATGAACTTCGCCGGAGAAGCAGAGGAGGAGGCGCTGCTGCCAGTACCGCGAGCTCACTACCTCGCCATCTCATCGTCACGCACCTCGAGCCGCACCGAGTCTGCTCGTCCGCGCCGTGCAGGTAAGCCGCCATACCCCTTGTCCAGCCCCGACCTTTGCTCCCATGGCCATGGCGTCCAAGGACGCGTAGGCCAGAGCCATCACCCGGCTCTTGGGCACACGCACGACACGAGCACGGACCGGCCCTGACCACCAGTTCGCGGCGCCACCATACGCCGAGAAGACCTGCCCGCCATGCTCGCCGCGCCGAGGCCACGCCCGCCACCGTGCGCCGCCGTTTCCCGGCAAAGTAGACGCCTTGGACACGCCGGACCCCGGGGAGCACGTCCGCCGCGACGGCGCGCATCCCATGCGCGCGTTGCCGGCGCGAGACGACCCGTGGGGGAAGACTCTCCCCACCTCTCCCTCCGACGGCCTTGTCCGCACGGGACGCCATGGGCGCCACCGTGGCGCGCTTGCGCCGGCCCGCTCCGGCCGCCTCGATCGTCGAGGTCACGCCGTCGAGCAAGGCCGCGGGCTGCTGCACGCCGCAGCGCCGCCGCGAGGTGAAGATGAGGCCTTGACGCCGCTGCCTGTCGCTGTTGCCCGGCTGGAGTGCCGCCGTGCGCCACCGCCACGCGAGAGCTCCGCCGCGGGAACTAGCCGCCACCGGTGTGCCCTTTGGCTACCACGCGATCTCAATTGCGCGTACGGGCTCTTGAACCAGGCCAATTGGCCTCCTTTTGTCCTCGCCGTCGGCCGCCACCACAACGACACCACTGCCGCTGCGGCCGGCCAAACTAGAGACCCCGCCGCCGTCTTTGTGGACCCCGATGGGTTGCTGATGGCTTCGCGAAGCCGAAGCGCTCGTCAGAAGGACCGGCGAGCGGCCATGCCGTCCGGCGAGCTGTGTGTGGATGGGGATGAAACTTGATGGCGCATGGTGGGAGGACATGGTCCAGGTGGACCGAGCCACCCTTGGTGGGTCCCTATGGTCCTGTCCACCGTGTGCCTGATTCCATGGACCGAGCCCCATCTGGAGGAGACCCCATGGACCGGGTGCGTGTGGACCAAGAGAGGGGAAAGGGGATGCACCCGTGCACCGTGTGCCAGTGGACGGTCCATGGACCAAGATGACCTTGTCCACCATGGACCAGCTCCGTAGACCACGGCCCGCTTTGGATCCAGACCGCCGACGTGGCGCAACCAGAGCAAGCCACGTGTTGGGCCCGGCCCGGCCCAAGTCCGGCCCTCACGGCCCATTTATGGCCCAGTAAAAGCCCATCTGGCCCATTAGTGGCCCATTTGCTGACGTCACCATGGTCCCACATGTCAGTGTCCAGTCAGCGTGCCACGTGGCCTATTACGGTGCTGACACGTGGCGGCCTATTATAAATCAACTATTTATTATTTTCGAAAATGGTATAAACTTCGGAAATTCATAACTTATTCATACGAGCTCCAAAAATTATGATCTTTATATGGAAATTCATCTAAAATCGAGATGTACAGTTTAAGCTTATGTTTGAGTGCATTTGGTTCTTCTATATTTCATTTGCTTCTTTGTGGTTTCTATAGGAGTCGCTAACGCGACAATTACGTTTCGGTTTCGTAGTCGATTCGGGAAAGGAGCGACCTAAGGACGTGAGGTGGAGACCCGCCGTACGACTACGGAGGACTTGTACCACTACCGTCGGACTTGTACCACTACTTCCTCGACATCGCAGTGTCATGGCAAAGCACCTCTTTTAGAGAATCCCATTAGACATTGCATGTTTAGAATCGCTAGCGCTTTATATTTATTCCTTTGCTAGTATATGATGCATGATATTGCCTGAGCTATATTTACCTTGTTCGAAGCCCTTTTACCATGTTACCCAGCCTTGCGCTCGCACTTATATATTACCGCCCTTCTGCGTGCTTGCATTTATTATCACCATACTTATTATAACTCCACTTCGCATTGTATATGTGGTGCGGGTGGTGAACCCCTGGGAATGGTTTGGCTTGGGATGCCGTACTTGTGGTTATGGTGATGAGCGGTGTGCTGCGTGAGTCTTGGGTGTGTGGTGAGGGATGAGTCGGCCGGACAGGGATTACGACGAGCTTCGAGCGAGTCTTGCCGAGGGGATACGGCCTGGGTATCCCCGCTTTGTGAGTACCGTGGCGGGTAACCGGTTTGGATTGAGGTGTCCTTGGTGTGAGCTCCTTGGGGTGGAGCCTTGGAAAGGGGGTGCCGTGGCAAAGACGGTAAAGATTAGCCCATACGGGGGAGACATCGCCGTCCGGCCAATACCTAAGGACTTGAGGGCTAGTGACCGGATCATTGGACGCTTACTTTCCACTCGCTCTCTAATGGGAAGAGAGACGGTCTAACCATCCGGTAGAACGAATGCCATTACCGCGGAGGAAGCGGATGTGTCGGGAGGTACGGGCCGAGAGTGCTCACACCCTACTTAACCAACATAGTGACCCCCGAGGCCCGGTACTATGTCTCACGGTCTCGGCGGCCGTGGTCGAGTGGCGGGATGGTATTCGCTCTAGGCTTATGGCGATCGATATCTGCTTAGATGTGCGCGCATCGATGATGGCTATCTTGTGGAATAGTGAAACCTCTGCAGAGTGTATGGTTGATCGATCGATACATAGCTGACTCGTCGGCTATGGACCAGTCCCGTGTGATGCTCGCTTGACTAGGAGAGGAGTCTTCTGCCTTTCTTGGGATATGGGTATGTTACATCCGGCCGTGAGCCTGGGAGGCTGCGGGTCGTTGAGGCCTGACGAGAGGGAGTCGTCTTGCCGGCCACGTGAAGCGTGGTGGGGTGTGGTGTGTGGGGCGTGAGGTGTGGTGATGTGTGGATGGGATGGATGGGTTGGTGGATGGTTGTGTGTGTGGGATTTGGGAATGTGTTAAACTTGATTATTATTATTATTATTATACTTGTTGCTATTTCGCATGCGCTAGGGTGCAAACCACAGCCAAATATAGGATCGCCAGATCCCTTTATTTTCTCTTTTCCACTAAAGCTCATTCGGTGCTGACCATGGCCTGCACATATCTGGCGGTGTGCAGTTTTCCTGTGATGTTAGGGTTGAAGGGATTAGAAGGTCTCGTGCCTGCGCTCAAGTTGGAGTTTGAAGCTGCTTCCGCGTTATACTTCCACCTTCGCAAGCTGTTTTGGATGTTAGAAATACATTGTTTGCGCCAGTGTGGCGTTGTAATTATTAATGTAAACCCTTCTACTTGTACTCTGTATCCTCAGAATTCGATGTATGGGATTGATTATCAACTGTTGTATATCATTCTGTGAATTTTCCCTTCGCGGAAAATTGAGGATGTTTCAGTGGTAGCAAAAGTATTAGGGTAGTTAGTAGTCCAACTTGCAGAAGAGAAAAAACAGTCCAGGCGTTCTAGAGGGGGGGGGGGGGGTGTTGTTTGTTGGTCCACGTGTATCTTTGTCCCTTAAGAGGTAACTCAATTAAGCCCAAAGAGCTAATTGCATTATTAAACATAAGCATATCTTGATAGCACCATTTCTTTCCATCATCTTTGACATGTATTTAGTTACTGATCTTTCTATTATATTCATGCAATATTTTTAGAATAATTAGTACTTTTTAAAATTTTGAGTGCCTGTATATCGCGTGGGCCATCAGTCCATCACCTAGTCAGAAATAAATCATGGGGGATCGAAATCTGAACTGTAGATACACTGATGCGATTCTCACAAGTCACAACAGCTACCGCCAAATCTTGCATCATCACCTAGCCCTTGCACAGTTCAAGCCAGTAAACATCATCTCATCTTTGCCTGACGAAACCAGGTTATTTATATCTTTGCCTTACGAACCCAGGTTATTTATAGGCAAACGGGCCTAAAATGTATTAGACAGATAGGGGATGCTGAAGACCTTCACCAACACCACCAGGTAGTAGTCAGCCAGTCAGGAACCATCAAAATGGCTGACGAACTGAAGCAGCTAGCACTCTTGCAGCCGTCATGTAGGTAAGCGGCGGTGCTTGCTATGAACAGCAGCGTCAGTATATTTTAACAGCTTTTGTTTTGAACCGCAGTATCAACAAATAAATGTAAATTGATGGAGTAGTACATTTAAATAAATCATTGGATAGACATTACGAGGGATGCCAGGAACAAGAGACAAAATGTGCATGCAGAAAAATTAAAAACGAAATCAAAACACATAAAAACATGGTTCAACCAAAACATTTAGCCCACATAAGTTCACTAGTAACCAAAACATTTAGCCCACATAAGCTCACTAGTACAGTCACAATAAACCACCTGTATCTGCACACTGCAAGCAACATAATGCAGATAGTACACTGGTAGAGAATCGGCTTGTTGTCCCGGTTGGGAAACCCCATTTCGTCCCGGTTTCCCAACCGGGATTGGCCATGCGGGACTAAATTAGTCCCGGTCAGTCAACCGGGATTAGAAGCACCACTTCTAACCCTGGTTTTTAATACCAACCGAGACTAACCTTGGTTGCAACCCAGCAACCAAACGATGCCACGTCGACAAGCTTCCAGTCCCGGTTGGTATCTCCAACCGGGACTGCTGAAGATATGTTTTTTTTTACAGTTCCATATATTAATATTGGACGATTATATAATATATATTTCGATTGCATCAAGAAATTGAAACTACTTATACAGCTAACAATGTACCCACTAACAATGTAAGTAATTAGATAGCTTATATATTACAATAATAACAAGTTCATCACACACCACCAAGTTCACACCACCAAGTTCACATCACGAATTAGATAACTTAAATATTACAAACCATGTCCAAGAGGACCCAACAAGTTCATTCAAACAGAGTTCTCTAAACCCTACAACCAATGCTAAATTAAATTCCTATCATTTCACACCGCTTCTGCATATACTCAGTGTAGTGCACATCATACACTTCATAACCAAGGTGAAAAGTGATGAACCGCAATGCATGTACTAGTGCACCCTCCTTTGCTTCACAAATTCGTACACATGGCTTACTCATGATGGTGAGCAAAGGTCCATGGTATCCTTTCATCACATGAATTCTTTCTTGGACCCCCTCTGTAGTGAACGTTATGCCACCATAATACCATGTGAAACCACCTATACGATAAAGGGCATGTGATAAAATAGCTTCAAAACTACAAGCCGTGAAGGTCAAGTCATGCTCCTCAATCTGCATGTGTTAAGAAGTATATATGCTGGTTAATTATAATCAAAGCCATTTATACAAATGTACACACAGACATATATATATATCAATGAATCTAAATTAAAGTTATGAGACTGACCACATCATCCATGTTGTTGACAACAAGACACGAACAGTAGGTGGCAATGTCGTGATGCAGCTCCACATCCAAAGCAGCGGACCTCATGGAAGACCAAGTAGGTATTTTGTACCCCCTAACTTCAAGTTCATTTAAACATTCTAGAACAGCAAATCTTTTAGCCGTAATTAAGTCATGTTGGGGGCTACCCGTCTTGAAGATGTAATTGAGCACACCTGGTTCCCTTCCTCCCGACTGTAGGGCAAGGCAAAGCCAATCTTTACTTGCACTTTTCCATCCGGCAAATTGATTGCCTCATCTCGCCACCAAATCATCCCAAAAATGTGCAAGTGTTTCTCCGAGCCACGTAACAGGATCAATTGCCTACATGTCATAATTACATACGTTAAAACTAGATATCCGGACACGCGGGAACAACATAATTAATTAAGAAGATAGCTACTTACTATGCTTATTGACGGGAAGAGGCGCCTCGGCACCATTGGTTGGAACCCCATATCGAATACATCCCCGGGAAGTCCGCCGGACGTTCGGGTGAAGGTAGGTTTCCATCCATATGTTCCTAGCTATCAATCATCGTTAGAAACTAAGCAAATTTGCAATGCAAGTGACATGCATAAGTACACCTACTACTTGCCATCCTAAGTGTCATTCCATATACTAGTTAACCCGAATCATAGAACAAGTCGTATCCAGAATCATAATTAAGTAACTAAGTGTAGGGTAATGAGGGTGCTACGCTAGCCAGAAAACAAAACTTTTTCTACCTCATCTCCCAGGATCTACTGCTAGTTACAGGTTACGGGATTACCACTAGACGCGCAGATGCAGCGGAAGACGACTCGATGTAGTCGAACGCGTCGCAGCAGTGCCGTGCAGTTGCGTGGTCGTCCAGCAACTCCTCCCACCACTTGCGGTTCATGCGGTTCGTCCTCGTGCTCCAGATGCAGCACCTCCGAGGTATCACACACGTACGAGGGAGAAGCGATGCGCCTCCGGACTGCTAGGTCCGCGAGGAGCGAAGGCGAGAGCGTGGAGGGCGACGGCGGCTGCCAAAGGCATGGATTAGGTTTAGCCGCGCCCCTCCCCTCTACTTATATAGGCGTCTCTCATGTGCTCCCGAGATGGAGGCCCATTAGAAACCCTAAGCCTTGTCTAATTCGGGTTCAACCCGAATTAGGCTTCAAGCCCCTTAAGCGTGCGACCCTATGGGTTCACGCACACATAGACATGGGCCGAATACTCCTATTCGCCCAATAGCTGACAGCGGCCTCTAGCAAGGCGTGACAACTCCCATGTGCACGCAAATGATCATATCAGACGAACCACTACGACCACATACATGTTACTCCCTTGCCACATGATATTTGGTTCAACTCGTGGGTTAACATTTAACCCAAGCATGGCCATGCATTTGTTGATCCAATCACTTGAGTGATCCAGTGATATCACTCTCATTAGAGAGGGGCAAGTCCCATCTTGATTGTCTATGTCTCACAGCATGCTTCTCGACAAACCCGAAGACATCCTTTATAACTACCCAGTGACGGAGTAGCGTTTGTCAGTCCCTAAGTAAGTCGATACACATCTGGAGTACATACAACAATCTCAGGTCGAAGGACATAACGTATATGACGTGTATAGAGACAATCTCATGTCGGGTCAGTCCAGCCTACATGTCATACATGTGCCCACATTATTAGTTCGACATCTCCATGTCCATGACTTGTGAAACATAGTCATCAACTAATAATGTGCTAGTCTAATATTCATGTGTGTCCTCACATGAACTCCGACCAGGGACAAATATAGAATAACCATACAAGTAAAAGAGTTCCACAAACAATTCACATAATTGCCAATCAATACAAGTTGTCTTTAATGGATATTCAATGGACACTTTACATATCATGGATACAGGCGGAATATCATCATCTCTATGATTACCTCTAGGGCATATTCCCAACAGTCTCCCACTTGCACTAGAGTTAATCTCTAAGATGTCTAATCCCCATAGACCTCATGTGCATTTAAATCCGTGTGTATTTTGCACATTTTAATTTCACCTTCACTGATGAACAGTCGAATGAGGTGAAATTTCCGCTGTACATGTTTGTTCTTCTGGTGATTCCTTGGCTCCTTAGCCTGCGCTATCGCCCCATTGTTGTCACAATGTAAATTCAATGGGCTAGTGAAAGGCCCTTGTTTGGTTTTGATAATTGAGTGACAACTTTAGGTGGACTAACATGTGTGATGGTTGAGATACACAGGAGTTAGTTCACAGGTACATGTGTGTGAGCAACATATGCCATGGTGGAGATGGCTTGGAGATGTTGTGAGGCTCAACACATGAGTTGATAAAGGAGCTCATTGCAAATGAGACATGACATGGAGTCATGTGACCAAGAGGTGAAGATCAAGATGAGGCTTGGCTTGATGGACCGGTTGCAAGTGTGAAGGGCAAGTTGAGGTCGCGAAGCGAAGGACCATGCGATGGTGAAGCTTGGGCAAGACTTGGCGCCGATGGACCGACGCAACGGTGAAGAGCAAGTGAGGTCAAGATCGATGTTCCAAGAGTGTCACATGATGATATGAAGTGGATCATATCATTTGATGATCGTGTCGGTGCATGTTGTTGCATTGGCACAATGGAGGAAGACGGTGGAGATGGAAATGCGCAAGGCAAAGGTATAACCTAGGGCATTTCATTTCACCGGTCTAAGGTTGAGTAGAGAAGTACTTGACCGGATTTAGGATAGATGGCCGTACTATCAAGAGGGGTAATCTTGTTTGCATATCGGTCATCTAGTGCCACTTGAGCGATCTAACATTGCGATGTGCTAGGATCGAGTGGCGTGGTGAGTTGAAGAGAAAATCCTTTGAAAATGATTGTGAAAATGCTAACACACAAGCACATGGAGTTGTACACTTGGTGGTGTTGGCACATTAACAAAGGTGGCGAATGTTCGCGCCGTGGTTTGTAGGGTTGAGTTGGGCTTGGGTCCTCTCTCCCTCCCGCCGAGCTTGCGAGGCGGGATCGGCGCGATTTCGGGAAAATTGGAGGCATATTTTCCATTGCGCCGGATGCAAATTGTTGTTGGAAACATGCTATCTATGGTGGTCAAGTTGGTATACTTGTGGGATAGCATGGTGGAGAAGATTTGCGTTTTCGACGGCTGTAAATCATGGATTTACAAGCGCCGGACGCGGCGGCCGGACGCACGGCCAGGCGGGCCGGACGCGTCCGGCGCGTGGAAGGTTGGCGTGGGCGGTTGGCTCGGACGCTGCTGAGCGCCGGACGCCGAGGAGGCGCGTCCGGCGCACGCCGGACTCGGACCAGAAACTTCTGGTGCCGAGTGCCGCGCGAGCACGATCGCCAGACGCGCGCCGGACGCAGGCGGCAGACTCGGGCGAGTCACGTTCGGCGTCCGGGCGGTTCTCGGCGCGCGGGCGGTTTGCGTGGAGAGCGCCGGACGCGTCCGAGGCTTGGCGGGCGTCCGCGCATGCGCGTCGAGCAAAGAAGAATGGCTTTCGGCGCATGGCTTTCGAGCAAAGAAGAAAGAGCCGTTGCGCGGCAACGGCTAGTTTCAAACCCGGTGGACACGTGGAGCGCGGAGGAGCGTCGGACGCGTCCGGCGGCTTGCTCCGGACGCGTCCCGGCGTGGCCGTGGAGTTGCCCGAGGTGGCAACGGCTAGTTTGGCCCTTGGGGCTATAAATAGATGTCTTGGCCGGCCGTGGGCGGGGCCGAGCACGCCCGGCTATGTTGCCTTGTGTGGTGGTGCTTGGAAGCCCTCTAACTCACATATGCTTGGTAGTGACCATCCGATAGTGTGAGAAGAGCGAATCTAGTGCGAGTGCTTTGTGAGATTGCATTTGTGGCACTAGGTGGTTGTGTTGCAAGCCGGAGAGCTTGTTACTCTTGGAGGTTGCCACCTCCTAGACGGCTTGGTGGCAAGAGGCTCCGTGGTAGCACGCGTGGAGATACGGTGCTCCGGAGAAGATATTGTGAGAGGTCGGTACTCACCTCGCGGGGATCGCGAAGAGTAGCCCTATTGGATTGCGCGTGTCATTAAGTTACCACCCTTGCGTGTGTGGGTTTGCTCGGTGCCTTGAGGGGCTCACTTGAGAGTGGTGTCTTGCGGTGCCTTGCAGGGCATGCCTTGAGGGGCAAGTGACTTGAGGGTCACACCAAAGAACCATCTAGGTGAAAAGACCGGAGGAACCACCGAAGGTGTTGGTCGACACAACGGGGACGTAGCTTGGGGGCAACCAAGTGAACCCGGTGAAAAATCGCCGAGTCATCTTGTGTCCACACTTCGCGGTGGTTTGCAATCTCTTTCACAAGCTTTGTATTTACATTCCTTACATTCTTGTATAGCTTGTGTAGTTGCTCTAGTGATTAGTTAGCTTGTGTAGCTTGTTAATCACCTTCTTGCTTGTGTAGCTAGAAGTAGAGTAAGTTGCCTTGCTTAGCTTGTGTAGTTAAGTAAGTTTGAGCTCTTGGGTTTGGGTTGTGTAGCTTGGTCCTTGAGCATCTAGTGAGCTTAGGTTGGCTTTGTGCTTTTGCTCATTAGAATTGTGTAGGTGCACACCCGGTTGCTAAAGTACTAGTTGCTTAGGTTTGTGTGACCTTGCAAGCTAGACTTGTTTAGTGTGCACTAGCTAGATTGGTACCTTGTCTTCTTGTTTAGGATCTCTTACAAGGTGCATCTAGAGACATAGATAGAGGGGTGAAAGTCTTGGTTAGGCCGATAGATTTAATTCCGCACTTATATCGGTTAGCCGGAGCAATTAGTTTTAAAAAGGACTATTCACCCCCTCTAGTCCGCCATCTCGACCTTACAAGTGGTATCGGAGCCGGGTCTCTCATTTTAGTGGTCTTCACCGACCCGAGAGGATGGCGACTAGTGGGATAGATGTTGAGTGCTCTTGTGACACACACATTTTTGATGGCACGGACTTTGCACGGTGGAAACACCATATGCTTGATCATTTTCGTGCATCGGGACCTAAGGTTTGGTGGGTTGTCACAAAGGGTCTCACTCACGTGATGGACGATGAAAACCTTACCGAAGCTCAACAAGCTCTTTATGATCTTAATGATAAAGCTCTTTGCTTTCTAATGCTTGCTTTGAGTTTTGATGTGTTTAAGAAGGTGAATCATCGAGGAACCGCAGTATGGCGTGGGATTCCATCAAGCACATCTTCGGCGATGCCTCCACATGGGATGATGGCAAGTATGAGGTGGAGGAAGCCACGATGGTGCTACATGAGTGTGTTGAGCATGATCACAACAAGATTGTTGTGAAAGATTGCTCCACCTCATGGTCAAGTGAGGAAGATGATCGATCTACCTCAAGCTCACTTGACAAGATGGAGGATGATGCCTCAAGTGATGCAAGTAATGATTCTACCCCAAGCACACTTGACGATGATGATGGTTCATGCTCAATTGATGATGCTACTACAAGCTCTCCAACATCATCATATTGCTTCATGTCACAAGGTGACACTAAGGTATCAAGTTGCAATGTGATTGATCATGCCTTATATGATGAGCTTGTTAGTAGACTTGCTAGCATGACCATGTCTTTGGAAAAAGAGAAAGCCAAAACAATGAAACTTGAAAATGAAAACTCTCTTCTAAAGACAACATGTGAACAACAAAAGCATCTACTTTATGTTATTAATTGTTCACATGATGTGTTAAACTTGGCCCATGAGGAACTTAGTGTTGCTCATGAAACTTTGTTGCAAGATCATGCTTTTCTCACTAAGAAGTTTTCCATTGAAGAAATTAAAACTAGTGAGAGCTCATCACTTGGGTTGAATGATCAATCACATATGACTAACCATTGTGATGTAGGGAAGAAGCATGTATCCACCTCTTGCAATGATTTACTTGATATGCCATGTTCTTCACGGTTAGATGCTTGTTCTACTTCTATGTCTTGTGAGACTAATCTTTTGAAGGAGAACAATAGACTCAAAAGCAAAGTGAAGAATTTGAATAACAAGCTAGAGAGGTGCTACAACTCTCAAGTCACCTTTGAACACATGTTGAAGAACAAGAGAAGATATGGTGACAAGAGTGGCCTTGGTTTCAACAAGGACAATGTTGGGGTGAGTGAAGTGCCAAACATCACACATTCTCAACTCTTGAAGAGCTACAGGAGATTTGGCAACATGAATGGCATCCGCTACAACAACACCAACATCAAGGGAAAGAAATGGGGCAAGAGAAAGTATGAGAAAGAAATGAAGAAGCTAGAAGAAGAAAGGCTCTCTCATTTCATGTGCTTTCAATGCAATGAAATGGGACATCTAGCAAGAACTTGCCCAAAAAAAGAGGAGTCTCAACCAAAGCCACAAGATGAGTGTTGACACCTCTAACACCACTCACGCTAAGTTGTCATCCCTAGCATGGCGCCAGAAGTGTTGGTATAGAAACTGCTCCTCTAATCAAGAAAAATATGGGATCCGCAAGCGAACAGATAATACACCATCGTAGCATTTTACCAGGAAGTATTCCAGGTATCGTTATTTATATTTAGCTCAAAGGAAAGAACTACGGACTTAAACAATGAGATGAACTTGCTAAACACGACTACTTATGAGTGATTGATTACACAAGTCACATACTTTGGCGAGAGGGTAAACCATGATAAATAAGGGAATATAAAGTAATAAGCTCGGGGTATAAATCACACAGAGATTAGATATAGACTACTCACAAAGGTAGGTTGACATCGATTAGTGCAAGAAATATAAATCCTATGTAGGTTCTAATTTACTAAGTCATTCATCTACTCCAACTCTACACTATCATATACAAGCACAAAAGACTCTTCATCTATGTATAAGGATCATTGCTATAACAAGCCAAGACATAGCGGGACTTACTACGCAACTTTGGTTCTGCTAGACCTACCAACGGGGATGGAATACAAAGGACTCAACGGAACTGTCACTTCCGCGATCTACCACACGACCCGGCCAATAGGGTGCATTTGCGGGTAAACGGCATCTAAGCACCATGCTTACATGAAATCTACCACCTAACCCCCGGGAAGAGAGCTAAGCGCTTTGCAAACATATACATAAACTTATTACCAATCATAACCATATCAAATGTAGAACTAGAATAAACTAGGAACATAATAAATAGAAACATAATGATATTTAGAATAAAGTCACAAGAATAGATATAAGATAATACCAATTCGATGATGAAGATCCGGAATTCCGAGCACAGGCGCCCGATTCTTCCTCTATCTAGTCTAAACCTATGTAGAACTTGAAGATCTAGAGTATCTATTCTAATTCTCGGTGGAGATCTCTCTCTAAACCCTAGCTTTGCGATGGCTACCTACGAATAATGAATTCTTGAATGAATTAGGGTTTCAGCCCGGGGGGCCGGGGGCTCGAATATATAGCCCCCTAGGATGCACCACGGCCATCGGATCAAACCGACCTAAACGGACGATAATTATTGCTCCTCAAGGTCGGTGGAGGCAGATCCGCGAGCCTCCACACGATTGGTGGAGGTGGCCGTCGGCCGACCCAAAGAGGGAGTCGGCCGACCCACCACTCGCTGTGTGGGTCCCCGCTTCGTGGTTCGCCTTCCGGAGTCTTCTAGAGTATACAATTTTACCCGTTCGGTCTTTCTCTCTATGTAATCATGACATGTGGGCCTCCTTGGATGTTTTCCTGATAATCCCCTACGAAAACACATATTCACCAAAACTTGTGGAATCTGTCAGTTTAAACCCTAAGTCTATGATGGTGAACAGATTATACCCCTCTTTCTCTCTCTGATTGACATATAAAATCGATCATTAACAACCGTCAACAAACTCCCCCAAGCTTACCCTTTGCTCGTCCCTGAGCAAATAGCTACAGAAGATGGATCAGGAGTTGCTGCAATGCTTTCACGCTTAACAAACACACATGCTCTAAACAAGAATTCATCCCAGACTAGAGTGAACTATCATAACTCCCAAACTTACTCATGTTTCTTTCAACCATGGGGCTTTTACCTGCACTTGGGTCTTGAGTAGTTGAAAAACAGAACAATTAAGTCAAGCACTGTTGTCTCATGCTCTGTTGTTCCACCTCTATTTTAGAGTTTTTACAAGATTTCCAATAAAAACTCAGAGTTCCTTAATACAACCCTTTCAAGTCTCTCAATATGTGGTATTTTTGGATCCTCTCTAAGGCATTGAAAGGAGATATGCCTTCTCTCTTACCCTCAGAATATGTAGTATTTGTGGTTCAAGGCATTTATAGATGAGCCTTCACTCTCTCTCTCTCACCCTACTCTAATAAAGGTTTATATGGAGCTCATAGGTGTGGAGAACTAATGCATTGGCATGATCGAACCATGGATCCGAAGGAACTCAACATACAACCAATCGGTGTGTGCATGTGTGGTTTTATATGTGGATGATATATATAACATAGAGAGAAATATTTGTGGGAGGAGAAGGGGTGCACAAAGGAATTATCAATGCTCCTTTATTTGGATGAAACTTGGAACTACTTCAACACTTGAATCTTCTTGGAACTTGAACTTGAAAACTTGACAATGACTGGGCTCATAAATTTTTCTTTCTTTTCTCTTTTCTCTTCTTCTTTCTTCTCTTTTTTTTTATAATTCTTGCAGCCCAAAAAGGAATGAAATACTTCTTGAATGGAACACTTCTCAATCTTGACAACTTTACATTGGGAACAAATGGAACACTTGGAGCATTGATTTTAGATAAGTGGCTAGCAGAAATGAACAGGGGAATATTTTTGGGTGTTCACTCTCAGTGTAAGAGTAGAACAATTTCAATGGATAATAATAGGCTTTTTGTGGTGCGTACTTCCGGGGTAGAAGTAGCAGGGGTGCATGTGAGTGTGTGAGACCAAGATTTAGCCGTATGATGAGTTCATAAGGATACAACACAGCCGACAAAGACGAGCCCTAAACAAATGAGGAGGCTTCCTATTCTAATGATCAAGTTTTTTGTGGTAGGAATTTTAACTCTCGTTATATAAGGAACTCATCATGAATCATTTATAATTTTCACAAACAAATCTCCGAATTTAGTGGCACTTTGGAACACAATGAACAAGCTCGAGACTATTATCATATCATGCCCGTCAACTACCTAGACTTAGTTTAAGCATATGCTCCCACGGGTTTTAGGTGTAGAGTAAATCCGGTTGTCAAACAAAGTGTATCCAAATCTTGGGAGAACTCAAATTTAAAGCTAGGTACTTGCAAAGAATTTAGAGCAGAGCAACTATTCATCACTTCCACCATGCAATCCTCAAGTCTACACATTTTTATTTATAGCAAACTGAAATTGAAAGCAAACTTACACACTCTTTTTATTTGGTTTTCATCTTAAGGCAAACTTGAAATGTAAACACACTTAAAACAGCAAGCAAATTTTTATTGGGTTTTTCTAGTTTTTCTGATTTTTTTTTCAATGCATAAAACAAACCAAAGAAAAGCAAACTGAAAACAAACAAACTGAAACAAAAGGAAAGAAATACTTATCTTGATAATGGGGGCCCTCCCCCAAGCTAGCCTTGCGGCGGTGGTGGTGGATAGTGGATGTGCAACAGGTCCACCAAGCCATGCAGCATGGAAGCGGCTTCTTCCTGGCTCTCTTGAATGGTGCCTAGTGTCTGGGTGGTGTTCTGGTTCCACTGGAGCTGGTCATTCCACCTCTGATCATGGCGATTCAGAGTGGTAGTGGTGTTGTGCTGGAAGGCTACTTGTTCATCATAGTGCTGCTGGGTGAAAATGAAACTGGTGGCATCGGAGTGGCGACATGGCTCAAAGTCTTGGTGGGGTTCTTCTTCTTCATCAGTGGTACCAAAGGGGTCATAAGAGTATCTTGGTGGCTGTGAGGGTCCTAGCTCGGATGGTCCTGGTTCTGATGTTCCTGGGGTGTTGTATGATGGGTAGTAACCATAGAATGGTTGATGTGGTTGGCTTTGTGGTGGGTACACCCATGAGTTTAGTGAGTGGTGCCGAGGTACATTCCACTCATTGAAACCGGCATGTGCCTTGGTTCTTCTCGGGCCGTTTCGGCACCACGCCAAACCGGTTCACGATTTCTGTCACCCTCTCCGAGCGAACTCTTCGAGGTGCTCTCTCATTCACTAGTTCCGCCTCGCAACTCAATATGATAGTTTTGCACATGATACAAAGCCAGTTCCGGGTTAGGTAACCGGATCGCAAAGATCACCATATTTTGCATAATAAACATCATTCACTTTTTCAGTAAGTGACCTTGGCCAAAAGTATAGAGGTCATAAAATTCTCTATGATGTTCAATGTACTCAAAAGTAGCTCCCTCTAATAACTTCAAGCTTGTGGCAATGCGAGTGATAAGCGAGCAAATGGCCACACTTCCTACTTTGTAACCAGGGACACTCATCCAATGGTTCACTAGGAGATGGACGGGAGACACTTTCGTTTCTTGACGGCTGCGTATAGCAACTGTAAGTCGGCTACTCTGATCTTGCTCTCATCAAATCGTGGGAAAAAGGTGGCTCCTATCCAACGGTGTAAAAATCTAAGCGTAGGATGCTCTATGGCTGCGGTGCGGTGCGCTAAGTGGTACGGTGCTCTAGAAATGCTGCTCTAAAACCTATGTGCATCAAAATCACCTAGTGCTGCATTTAAATCTATGAGGGCATCTTGAGGGAAACCTAGGAGGTCACTAAGGTTTCTCCAAGCGACGTAATATTCCAGAGCAAACATTCTAAAATAAACTCCATTGTCCGTGTATCGAAGGGTGCTAAGGAATTCTATGGTCAAAAGCCTAATCCCCTTCTCGGTGAGGTTTGCAAAGGAAGTCCAACCAACTAGTGGAAAAATTGTGTCGAATTCTTGAGCCATACCGTCGCTAGCGAAGTGTCGGATCGATGACCGGCGTGTGGATGAAACGCTTGTTCTTGAGCTTCTTGTATACATCCTTCTCCCGGGTAGTTCTCGGGCGAGGTCACTTTGTTCTCATGAGGACTCTCTCGAGATCCGGTGGTGGTGCAGGTGCTGCTACGGGTGCTTCGGGTGCTTCGGTGGTGGGTCGACACTCATGTCGGAACCAGCCACCGAGCTTTGGCGAGATGCACTTCTTGTCCCGATGTTCCAGATGCTCCAACGAGTCCCTTCATGGCACTCTTCATTCTGCAAGTTGCTCAAGAGAAACAAAAACAAATACTAGTGGAGAGAAGGATTAGCACAAAGTTAGTGGTTAGCCGTCCAGAGTCAGCGGTCCAGAGGTTAGTCGTTCTTCATGACAAAAAGCTCTAAACTTCAGGTCTTGATTTTGACAGAACCTCCCCTAGATTTTAGATTTTCTTTATCCTATTTGGACAGCATCTCCACTAATTTTTGTGGTCATCTACTCAGCACTATCCCTTCCCTTCACTTGCTACTAAACTCTTGCTCACTCTCTCACTTCTTCTCTCTTCCTACTCTTCTCCTCTTCTCTCTAACTCTCTCCAGGAAACACGAAGTCGAGAGCAGAAGGTTTGGCTAAAATTCTGGAGTGTGGGTGGTGTAAGGAAGCCATGGGAGGAGGCCTATTTATAGAGGAGGAAGGGGGGAGTCGGCCGACCCAATGGTGGGGTCGGCCGCCCCACCAGGTTGGCCAATGTGGCTGCCACTTCACATGCTATTGCGTGATCTTTTCTCCATCCAGAAATTTTGGTCGGTTGAGTGGTTTTGGCGGTGGAAAAGAGAGGATAGTGGAGGTGAGTGGAAGTGGATGAAATTATGTGATTTGATGTATGTGAGGTGTAGTCTATGACATGTAGGACCCATGGTGAGGGACCCACCAAGCACTAAATGCCATGATAAAAATTATAAACAATGCAGAAATTTAAATGAAGGTAAACTAACTTAAATGCATAAAATGATAGATTTTTGTGCCACCACGATAAAATATTTTTGACGGGTTGTCACACACCGTAAAATTATTTATATGGGGCATAGAATTTTATAATGCGATGCTAGAAATAAATATGCCTAAGAAAATTATAAGAGATGCAATTTAAAATGTGGATAAATACCGAGTTACCTTCCGATGAGGATTCGGTTTTTTAAAGTCCTCCGAATTGGACCTTCCAAAATATTTATTCCGCTGATGATCCCGAGAGATGCATCCTCTCGTCTCTCGGTGGTTGTACCGTCTCGATCTTCTTCTACCATCTTCGCGGATTTGTTGAGCTCTTGTTTTGACTTGAATGCGAATTGCTCTTCTTGCCCATTTATAGTGAACTTGATTTCTCCCTTCCCGACATCAATGTGTGCATTGGCGGTGCTTAAGAAGGGTCTTCCAAGTATAAGTGACACCTTTGAGTCTCGGATGCATATCCGACTACAAAGTCTACCGGCACGAAGAACTCTCTTATCTTGATCGGGATGTTTTCAGCAATGCCCAACGGATAACGAACCGATTGGTCGGCTAGTTGTAGACACATTGATGTTGGCTCAAGTGCGTGTGGTTGAGCTTGTAGTAGGTCTGCGGGCATCACACCGACACTTGCTCCAAGATCACGAGTGCGTTATTGAAATGTTGATCTCCAATTGTGCGGTCGATAGTGGGACATCCTGGATCTTTCTTCTTTTCGGTAGTTGGTTGAGGATGGCCGCACTACATTCTTCTCGTTAGCTTGATCACTTCATTGGATGGCGGTGGTCTCTTCTTGTTAAGAATATCTCTTATGTACTTGGCATAAGTGGGGACCGTATGGCATCCAGCAGAGGTATATTGACATATAACTTTTGAATTACCTCCACAAACTTACCAAACTGCTCATCCGTGTGTTGTGGTCCTCTCTTCCTCCTAGGGAATGGTAGGTAGTTTGTATCTCGAAATTGTTGTCTTGCTTCCCGATCTTGTACCGGCTTCGTATCGATTCTTGTGGTAATACTTCTAGCTCGGTTTGGAAGTCTTCTTCTTCTCGCCACTTTGGTGGTAGCATGGTTGGCCTTTTTGCTCCTTTTGGATAGGGAGGATCTCTCGGTAGAACTCCCTCTTCTTGTAGTAATAGATCTCACTCGCTCGGGGTTAGTGGCAACGGAGCAAAGCAATGGCCAATTTTGCTAACCTTTCTTCTATCTTTTTATTGAACTCTAGTTGATCATTAATGGCGAGGAGAAACTATCCATTTTAATACTTAAGTTTTCCAAGATTTTGTTATTAGCAAACCTATCCTCCATAGATGAGTTGATCTTGGACTGTTGTAGAACCAACTCTCTTAAAGTAGGTTGCTTTGCATAATTACCTAACTGAGTACCTTGATTAATGGATGGTTGCACCCAATGTGGAACCTTTCTCATGATGGGACTTGAATTCTGCTTATATGTTGCTTCAATTGCTCTTTGATCTTCCTTGTACTTGGCCCTCTGGTCAAGCCAGTGGAGTAAGGCATCCATCTTGGTTGATAATGCATTCACTTCTTCTATTGCTTCTTCACTCTGGTTACAATCTTGAATATTGTCTTGGGACCAGCTTTGATTATCTGCTATCTTCTCCATGAGTCTTTTAGCTCTCCCAAGAGTGAGTGATAAGAATGATCCTTCAGCAGTTGCATCTAGGTGCTCACGCGTCTTCGGAGTTAATCCGTGATAGAACCCTTGCATGAGTAACCATTCTTCCATTCCATGATGGGGACAATCTTGAATGTATCCTTGCAAACGCTCCCATGCTTCTGACATGGTCTCCGTCTTCTGCTGTTGGAAATTGGTAATCTTTCCTCTTAAGGCATTGGTTTTGCCTATTGGAAAGAATTTTGCTAGAAAGGTCGCCCATGTATTGATATCTTCTTTATTTGCATAGAACCACTGCTTCACTCTTCCCACTAGTGAGAATGGAAAGAGGCAAAGAAGTATGAGGTCTTCTTTAACTCCATCTATGGCGATGGTGTTTCCAATCTCCATGAAGTCTTGTAAATGTGTACTTGCATCTTCATGTATCTTTCCACTGAATTGGATAGCTTGCACCATGTTGATGAGACTTGGCTTGATCTCAAACTCCATATTAGTGTGTATTCTTTGGACCAGTGCGGATGTTCTCTATTGTTGGAGCAGAGAACTCCAAAGAAGGTCTTCTCGGCCATCTTGATTGGTGACGAGCTTCCTTCTTGATTGAACCGACTCTGATGATCGAGAAGTTTGAATGAATCAGATTCAATCCTGCTAATACCCTGTATAAAATATAGACAAAGAAAAACAATAGGGGTGAACCTACCAAAGTAGAGGTGACTAGTGACAATCACTCATTTTCTAAGTATCTGCTTAAGCAATTTTTCTCTAAAAGTTTATTCCAGTCCCCGGCAACGGCGCCAAAAATGCTTGTTGACACCTCTAACACCACTCACGCTAAGTTGTCATCCCTAGCATGGCGCCGTAAGTGTTGGTATAGAAACTGCTCCTCTAATCAAGAAAAATATGGGATCCGCAAGCGAACGAGATAATACACCATCGTAGCATTTTACCGGGAAGTATTCCGGTATCGTTATTTATATTTAGCTCAAAGGAAAGAACTACGGACTTAAACAATGAGATGAACTTGCTAAACACGACTACTTATGAGTGATTGATTACACAGTCACATACTTTGCGAGAGGGTAAACCATGATAAATAAGGGAATATAAAGTAATAAGCTCGGGGTATAAATCACACGTAGATTAGATATAGACTACTCACAAAGGTAGGTTGACATCGATTAGTGCAAGAAATATAAATCCTATGTAGGTTCTAATTTACTAAGTCATTCATCTACTCCAACTCTACACTATCATATACAGCACAAAAGACTCTTCATCTATGTATAAGGATCATTGCTATAACAAGCCAAGACATAGCAGGACTTACTACGCAACTTTGGTTCTGCTAGACCTACCAACGGGGGATGAAATACAAAGGACTCAACGGAACTGTCACTTCCGCGATCTACCACACGACCCGGCCAATAGGGTGCATTTGCAGGTAAACGGCATCTAAGCACCATGCTTACATGAAATCTACCACCTAACCCCCCCGGGAAGAGAGCTAAGCGCTTTGCAAACATATACATAAACTTATTACCAATCATAACCATATCAAATGTAGAACTAGAATAAACTAGGAACATAATAAATAGAAACATAATGATATTTAGAATAAAGTCACAAGAATAGATATAAGATAATACCAATTCGATGATGAAGATCCGGAATTCCGAGCACAGCGCCCGATTCTTCCTCTATCTAGTCTAAACCTATGTAGAACTTGAAGATCTAGAGTATCTATTCTAATTCTCTCGGTGGAGATCTCTCTCTAAACCCTAGCTTTGCCGATGGCTACCTACGAATAATGAATTCTTGAATGAATTAGGGTTTCAGCCCGGGGGCCGGGGGCTCGAATATATAGCCCCCTAGGATGCACCATGCCATCGGATCAAACCGACCTAAATGGACGATAATTATTGCTCCTCAAGGTCGGTGGAGGCAGGATCCGCGAGCCTCCACCTGATTGGTGGAGGTGGCCAGTCGGCCGACCCAAAGAGGGAGTCGGCCGACCCACCACTCTGCCAGGTGGGTCCCCGCTTCCAGGGTTCGCCTTCTGGAGTCTTCTAGAGTATACAATTTTACCCGTTCGGTCTTTCTCTCTATGTAATCATGACATGTGGGCCTCCTTGGATGTTTTCCTGATAATCCCCTGCGAAAACACATATTCACCAAAACTTGTGGAATCTGTCAGTTTAAACCCTAAGTCTATGATGGTGAACAGATTATACCCCTCTTTCTCTCTCTGATTGACATATAAAATCGATCATTAACAACCGTCAACAATGAGCAAGAAAAGAAACCCCAAGATCAAGTCAAGATCAATCATGAAGATATAATTGATGACTTGAAGATGAAGAAGAAAAATAAAACAAGAAGGGGTGGAAGAGCAAGGCATCCAACTCCTATTCTAGATGCCAAGATGATGATGAGCAAGAATCAAGAGAAGAAAGAGTTGGCTCACATCAAGTGCTTCAAGTGTGAAGAGATGGGACACTATGCCTCGGGGTGTCCTACCAAGCTTGAGAAGAAGGCTCAAGCAACTCAAAAGAGGCAAGGCAATGAAGAGCATCACATGAGCAATGAAGAAAAGGCTCAATTAAAGAGAAGATGCTACTCATGCCGGGAAAGGGGACATATGGCTCATTCATGTCCCCTAGGTAACACTTCTAAGCCTATTTCAATTGATACAAATAATATGATTAGAAAGGATGGTAATGGTACCTCAATGGTTTCTATTGCAAAACATCCCGCTATCCATACTAAGGCTTTGCCTAAGTATGTGGCTCCTAACTTGAGAGGACCCAAACATGTTTGGGTACCATCAAAAAGTGGATGATTGTGTGTAGGTACCATGGCATTGGAGACTTGATTCAATTGAGTTCATTTCATTCATCATTTGATTGATCAAGTATTGATGCTTAGTGCTATTCCTCTCCCAATGCCAAGTCATGACAAGTGAAGTCCAATGAGCTACAACATACAAGTGCAATAATCAAGTTGTGGTAATTTATTGGTCATATTCGAAGGCTTGCAAAGTATTTGAGTTGAAGCTTGCTAGTGGATGATCATGTGCTTTCAAAGGTATATTCCTAGTTGATCTAATCCATTTGGGTGCATATGAGTTGATTGAATTGGATCGATATGCATATGTTGCTTGCTATGAGATGTTTGAATGGATTAATTGCTTAGTAGTCAAATTTGGATTGGTTTGGTTGGATATGATCACAAGATGACTCTTAATAAGTGGTTTGAATGGATATATGTCTTGTGTTGGTATTCAAACAAGTTGATATCAAGTTTGATTCAATTTGAAGAAGCATAGCTCAATTGCTTAAATCTGTCCAAATTCTGAAATCTGAGCAAGCTGTGTTCAAATCTGAGGTTGATGGATCAAATATTATTGGATTGACTTGAAATTTGGTATGCATGCTCTACACTTATGGTATAATGTGCTGTACCAATTTCATGAATATTGGATAAGAATTGCTTCGGTTTTGGAGCATATCTTGTCAGCTATAGTGCAGCAGTTTTCAGCATGCAACAGTAAGTGAAGATGTGAAATCTGGTAGCAATCTAAAAGGCCAATGAAGCTCAAATTTTTACAGCTGCTGGTAGACTTAGTGTTGCACATCTCCACCAAATTTCATGGCATTTGGAGCTGTACATTGGGAGATATGAATTATTCTTTGAAGGGTACAGAATCTGCCAGAAAAGTGACTATCATTGGATATATCAAGAGTCACTTAAATTGAAAGGTCCTCATGTTGGTTACATGTTTATAAGTGGTTGAGGAACCTAACTTTGGTTTTGAATTGGTCTAGAAGCATGAAGAATAATGAGTACAAGGCCATTTGATTGTGAAGTGTATTTGTTACACAGTTTGGTACTCAAATCGAAGATCAAGATCAAACTCAAGGTGAAGATGAAGTTTAAGTTCTAGTGACAAATTGAAGATCATTTGGTAGAAAGAAAAGAACTTAAACAAGAAAGAAAAGGACTTAAAGAAGATTTCAAGTGATTCATCATATCAAGTCCAAGGATCAATTAAAAAAGGGCAATTCAAGTGAGTGTCAAGGATAGTTCTTGGTGATCCAAGAGATATTGGAGATGCTCGGTTGAAGCAATCAAAAGGGTTGATAAAGTAAGCAAGCAACACCCAAGATAGAGAGCAATACATGACGAGTCAAGAAATAATACAAGTGGTGCACAAGAGGTATCCATACAAGTGGTATTCTCTCATGCAAGCAAGAGTCAAGAAAAGAAGCAAGCCAACCACAACAAGAAAGTGCACTTGATCATAAGTGGTTATCATTTCACATGGATGAAGCATAATGTTCAATCATGGTATCTTTTGGCTTCATCAAGCTTATAAATGGACTTCACATTGCTATTGGAGTAATGAAATTGGAATCTATGTGACTATCCTCTACTCCAACATAGCAAAGGTATCATTGTATTGTGCATGATCATTTCATCCCTTACTAGTATGCGGTTAAGTACATATAGTACATGCTTATTAGGATCATGCATAACAAGAAATGTTTTAAATTCATAGTCTACCACTATTGCTTGATTGTTTGATTTATCTAGTGGTATGAGTATGAGTTTGTTCATGAGCTAGTGAACCCAAGTACTTGATCTAGTTTGAATTGCATATAAATTTCAAGTACAACATTGGCAAGATAACCCTTCTAGTAAGGTGTGAAGAAGCTTGTCATTGGTTCAAACCGGACTTGAATGTTTATAAGTGATTCATATTAGTTCAAGTCAAAGAGAAAGAAGCTCATGAAAGTTTTCAAGTTCAAGAATTGGTTATTCATGACAAATCCAATGAGTGGTTACCATAATACTAGTTCTTGCAAGAAATGTCTAGTTTATCACTACCTTCACAAGTGGTATGGTACACATGGTTTTCATTCAAGTGGTATCTAGTACATCAAGAAGATGGTTCCACAAGTGATTCTCAACTTTAAGTGATCAACTTCAATTAAGAGAAGCTACCCTCTCCTATAAGAAGGCCTCTATGGATTGGTTTGACCCATGCTTTGTCATAGGGGGAGGAGCCCCACTTCATTGGTATTAGAGACAAAGAAACTTCAAGTGACCTACATGTAGTATCTTTAGTGCTATGACAAAGGGGGAGTGCCCAATGCACAGTTACAAGTGGATTTCATGCAACTACATATGGATTTTACAAGTGGTGTCATTCCAACATATGGTGTTGTCCATCAAAAATGAAGATTCAAGACTCAACCATCAACCCCTAGTTCCAATCCTTTGCATCAAGAGAATTTTTCTTACATGTGGTATCTTCAAGTGGTATTGCTGCATACCTTTATGGTCATTGATGACAAAGGGGGAGAGAATTGTACAAAAGATATGCGAAGAAGCATACAAAGGGGAGAATGCGAAGAAGCATACAAAGGGGAGAAATATGGAACAAAAGAAGCATACAAAGGGGAGTAGAAAATGGACATGGATCAAGAGGGAGCAACATTAAAGAATGGAGGAGGATAAAAAATTCTGATTAAGAGAAGCACACAAGTAGGGGAGCAAGCTCATGAACTTGTTTGATTGCATTTGATATGTGCATATTCATGTGCTTGCTTGCATTCGCATAAGTTCTTATATTTCAATATGCAATGCTTGTGTGGTGAATGCTAGTTATAGAACTTGATTGATGATTTGAAAAACTAGCACGTATAGGATGGTTTAGCTAGTCACATGTGTTTTACAAGTGGTACTAGAACCTTGCTTATAATGTTGATCTCATGAGGTATCTAGTGTTTTGTTTCATGTGATTTCTAGCTAACCATGATGCTAAGGATGAACTTCAATGGTGCAACTCCGATTTGTATCACGCTTCAAAGGTTTATCCTATATACCTTAGCATCACTTAGTAGTGCTAACTCTCCCAAAATTTCCATACTTATGCATGTGTGCAAGCTTGAAACCAAACCATTTGAGCACACATGTAGGGGGAGCTATCACTACCAAGTTGACTTTGTGGTACTCATCCAAATCATGACGTTGAGCCTAAATGTTGGATAAGTGGCATAAAGTCCAAATATTCTTAAATTCCATATCTTTGTAGAGTTGTCATCAATTACCAAAAAGGGGGAGATTGAAAGGCCCTTGTTTGGTTTTGATAATTGAGTGACAACTTTAGGTGGACTAACATGTGTGATGGTTGAGATACATAGGAGTTAGTTCACAGGTACATGTGTGTGAGCAACATATGCCATGGTGGAGATGGCTTGGAGATGTTGTGAGGCTCAACACATGAGTTGATAAAGGAGCTCATTGCAAATGAGACATGACATGGAGTCATGTGACCAAGAGGTGAAGATCAAGATGAGGCTTGGCTTGATGGACCGGTTGCAAGTGTGAAGGGCAAGTTGAGGCTGCGAAGCGAAGGACCATGCGATGGTGAAGCTTGGGCAAGACTTGGCGCCGATGGACCGACGCAACGGTGAAGAGCAAGTGAGGTCAAGATCGATGGACCAAGAGTGTCACATGATGATATGAAGTGGATCATATCATTTGATGATCGTGTCGGTGCATGTTGTTGCATTGGCACAATGGAGGAAGACGGTGGAGATGGAAATGCGCAAGGCAAAGGTATAACCTAGGGCATTTCATTTCACCGGTCTAAGGTTGAGTAGAGAAGTACTTGACCGGATTTAGGATAGATGGCCGTACTATCAAGAGGGGTAATCTTGTTTGCATATCGGTCATCTAGTGCCACTTGAGCGATCTAACATTGCGATGTGCTAGGATCGAGTGGCGTGGTGAGTTGAAGAGAAAATCCTTTGAAAATGATTGTGAAAATGCTAACACACAAGCACATGGAGTTGTACACTTGGTGGTGTTGGCACATTTACAAAGGTGGCGAATGTTCGCGCTGTGGTTTGTAGGGTTGAGTTGGGCTTGGGTCCCTCTCTCCCTCCCGCCGAGCTTGCGAGGCGGGATTCGGCGCTTTCGGGAAAATTGGAGGCATATTTTCCATTGCGCCGGATGCAAATTGTTGTTGGAAACATACTATCTATGGTGGTCAAGTTGGTATACTTGTGGGATAGCATGGTGGAGAAGATTGCGTTTTCGACGGGCTGTAAATCATGGATTTACAAGCGCCGGACGCGGCGGCCGGACGCGCGGCCAGGCGGGCCGGACGCGTCCGGTGCGTGGAAGGTTGGCGTGGGCGGTTCGCTCGGGCGCTGCTGAGCGCCGGACGCCGAGGAGGCGCGTCCGGCGCACGCCGGACTCGGACCAGAAACTTCTGGTGCCGAGTGCCGCGCGAGCACGATCGCCAGACACGCGCCGGACGCAGGCGGCAGGCTCGTGCGAGTCACTGTTTGGCGTCCGGCGGTTCTCTGCGGCGCGCGGGCGGTTTGCGTGAGAGCGCCGGACGCGTCCGACGGCTTCGGGCAGGCGCGTCCGGCGCATGGCTTTCGAGCAAAGAAGAAAGAGCCGTTGCGCGGCAACGGCTAGTTTCAAACCCAGTGGACACGTGGAGCGCGGAGGAGCGTCGGACGCGTCCGGCGGCTTGCTCCGGACGCGTCCGGCGTGTGCTGTGGAGTTGCCCGAGGTGGCAACGGCTAGTTTGGCCCTTGGGGCTATAAATAGATGTCTTGGCCGGCTGTGGCCGGTTGCTGAGCACGCCCTGGCTATGTTGCCTTGTGTGGTGGTGCTTGGAAGCCCTCTAACTCACATATGCTTGGTAGTGACCATCCGATAGTGTGAGAAGAGCGAATCTAGTGCGAGTGCTTTGTGAGATTGCATTTGTGGCACTAGGTGGTTGTGTTGCAAGCCGGAGAGCTTGTTACTCTTGGAGGTTGCCACCTCCTAGACGGCTTGGTGGCAAGAGGCTCCGTGGTAGCACGCGTGGAGATACGGTGCTCCGGAGAAGAGATTGTGAGAGGTCGGTACTCACCTCGCGGGGATCGCGAAGAGTAGCCCTATTGGATTGCGCGTGTCATTGAGTTACCACCCTTGCGTGTGTGGGTTTGCTCGGTGCCTTGAGGGGCTCACTTGAGAGTGGTGTCTTGCGGTGCCTTGCGGGGCGTGCCTTGAGGGGCAAGTGACTTGAGGGTCACACCGAAGAACCATCTAGGTGAAAAGACCGGAGGAACCACCGAAGGTGTTGGTCGACACAACAGACGTAGCTTGGGGGCAACCAAGTGAACCTGGTGAAAAATCGCCGAGTCATCTTGTGTCCACACTTCGCGGTGGTTTGCAATCTCTTTCACAAGCTTTGTATTTACATTCCTTACATTCTTGTATAGCTTGTGTAGTTGCTCTAGTGATTAGTTAGCTTGTGTAGCTTGTTAATCACCTTCTTGCTTGTGTAGCTAGAAGTAGAGTAAGTTGCCTTGCTTAGCTTGTGTAGTTAAGTAAGTTTGAGCTCTTGGGTTTGGGTTGTGTAGCTTAGTCCTTGAGCATCTAGTGAGTTTAGGTTGGCTTTGTGCTTTTGCTCATTAGAATTGTGTAGGTGCACACCCGGTTGCTAAAGTACTAGTTGCTTAGGTTTGTGTGACCTTGCAAGCTAGACTTGTTTAGTGTGCACTAGCTAGATTGGTACCTTGTCTTCTTGTTTAGGATCTCTTACAAGGTGCATCTAGAGACATAGATAGAGGGGTGAAAGTCTTGGTTAGGCCGATAGATTTAATTCCGCACTTATATCGGTTAGCCGGAGCAATTAGTTTTAAAAAGGACTATTCACCCCCCCCCTCTAGTCCGCCATCTCGACCTTACAGCTAGCTGCATTAGGAAACACACCAAGATCAATGAGGAAACGCCTCATCCAAACACCTTCCTTTGCAGCTTCAAAAGCTGCAATGTACTCGGCTTCTATTGTAGAATCGGACACTGTCTCCTGCTTGGAACTTTTCTAGCTTACTGCACCACCATTTACCGTGAACACAAAACCTGATTGAGATTGTGAATCATCTACATCAGTTTGGAAGCTAGCATCGGTGTAACCATTTACAACGAGCTCCTCCTCACCTCCATAGATCAGGAACTCATCCTTAGTCCTTCTCAAGTACTTAAGGATGTTTTTAACAGCGTCCAAAGTGACTCTCACCAGGATTGCCTTGGTACCGCTCGCAACACTTAGAGCATATGAGACATCTCGGGCGAGTACATATCATGGCATACATGATGGAACCAACTGCCGAAGCATATGGAACCTTACTCATGCGTTTGCGTTCTTCATCTGATGAAGGACATTGCTTGTCACTAAAGCGCATACCATGTGACATAGGCAAGAACCCTTTCTTGGATTGCTCCATGTTGAACCGTTTCAACACCTTGTCAATGTATGTATCTTGGCATAATCCTATTAGCCTCTTTGACCTATCTCTATAGATCTTAATGCCCAAGATGTATGCTGCATCTCCTAAATCCTTCATAGAAAAACTATTATTCAGTGAAGTCTTTACAGATTGCAACATTGGAATGTCATTCCCAATCAATAGTATGTCATCCACATACAAGATTAGAAACACAACAGCGCTCCCACTAGCCTTTTGGTAAACACAAGGCTCTTCTTCATTCTGACGGAAGCCAAACCCTTTGACAACCTCATCAAAACGAATGTTCCAACTCCGAGATGCTTGCTTTAATCCATAAATAGATTTCTTAAGCTTGCATATTTTTCCAAAGATTATTTGGATCAACAAAACCTTCAGTTGTATCATATACACATCCTCCTCTAAATTTCCATTTAGAAAGGTCTGTTTTAACATCCATCTCGCCAAATCTCATAATCGAAATAGGCAGCTATTGCTAGAATGATCCGGATAGATTTAAGCATCGCTACTAGAGAGAATGTCTCGTCGTAGTCAATTCCTTGAACTTGCCGAAAACCCTTTGCGACAAGTCGAGCTTTATAGACGTGAACATTTCTGTCCATATCTTTCTTCTTTTTAAAGATCCATTTGCACTCGATGGGTCTAACACCATCAGGCGGGTCAACCAAGTTCCAAACTTGATTATTTCCCATGGAATCTATCTTGGATCTCATGGCACTCTGCCATTGCTCAGAATCTGAGTCCATCATAGCTTCTGTGTATGTTGCCGGTTCATCATCGTCCAACCATAACAGATCCCCACGCAATTCGCGAAGTCTTGCTGATCTTCGTGGTTGTGGAGGTGTTTCAGTGGCCACGGGCATCTCAACTTGTTCTGCTACATTAGCATCACTCGTAGAGTCCTTCTCGACTGGCTCATCTTGAACTTCTTCAAGATACACCTTTTGTCCATTCTTCTCTCTTTTGAGAAACTCTTTCTCTAAGAAAACACCGTTTCGAGCAACAAACACTTTGCCCTCTGAGCGGTTGTAGAAGTAATATCCTAAAGTTTCCTTCGGATATCCCACGAAAAAGCACTTGTCCGACTTGGGTGTTAGCTTATCTGATATAAGCCGTTTGACATAAACTTCACAACCCCAAATTTTTAGAAAAGACAAACTAGGACTCTTCCCAGTCCATATCTCATATGGTGTCTTAACTACGGACTTAGATGGTACTCTATTCAATGTGAAAGCGGCCGTTTCTAGAGCGTATCCCCAAAACGATAAAGGTAGGTCCGATCGGCTCATCATAGACCGAACCATGTCCAACAAAGTCCGATTACGCCGCTCGGACACGCCATTTCTCTCGTGGCGTTCCAGTGGCGTAAGCTGTAGAACAATTCCACAACTCTTAAGATGATTGCTAAACTCGTGACTCAAATATTCGCCTCCACGATCAGATCGCAAGGCCTTAATTTTCTTGCCACGTTGGTTCTCTACTTCATTCTGAAATTCTTTGAACTTTTCAAATGTTTCAGACTTATGCTTCATTAGGTAGACATAGCCATATCTACTAAAGTCATCAGTAAAAGTTATGAAGTATTGAAAACCACCTCTAGCTGTCGTGCTCATTGGTCCACATACATCACTATGTACTAGTTCCAATAAGTCAGACGCTCTCTCAGGAAAACCTGAGAAAGGCGTCTTGGTCATCTTGCCTAATAGGCAAGCCTCACATGTCTCGTAAGATTCAAAATCAAACGAAGTTAGAAGTCCATCATCATGGAGCCTCTTCATGCGTTTTTCACTTATATGACCCAAACGACAATGCCACATATATGTAGAACTTAACTCATTAAGTCGAGGCCTTTTAGCATTAACATTACGACAGTGCATCATCAAGATTTAAAATAAATAATCCATTCACAATGGATGCAAAAGCCACAAACATGTCATTCTTTGCGATAACACAACCATTGTCTTTACTCGCAAATGAATAACCATCCTTCATCAAACATGAAGGTGACACAATGTTTCGACTTAAGCTAGGAACAAAATAACAATTATTCAATTCCAATATAAATCCTGAAGGCAGGTGAAGTTGCATCGTCCCGACATTCAACGCAGCAACTCTTGCATTGTTGCCCACGCGGAAATCAACCTCTCCTTTTCCCACGCTTCTACTTCTTATCATTCCCTGCATCGTATTGCAAATATGAGCAACCGATCCGGTATCAAATACCCAAGAATTGATATAAGAGTTGGCGAGGAAAATGTCTGTAACATAAACAACAAGCGTATGAGCGGGAGTACCTTTACTACCGCCGTCCTTCTCTAAGGACACCAAGTACAGCTTGCAGTTTCTTTTCCAGTGACCATCCTTACCACAATGAAAACATTTAGCATCGGCCAATGGTCCAGCTTTGGGGGCGGGCGGAGCTGGCTTGGAGATCACATCTTTAGCCTTGCCCTTTTTCTTCCCCCAGCCCTTCTTTCTCTTAAAGTTGGGCTTGTTCTGGACAGCCAACACTTGGCCACCAACCTGCTTCTTAATGTCCGCCTCTGCTGTTTTCAGCATGCCACACAACTCATTCAAGCCCCTCTCCGCACCATGCATATGGTAGTTCACAATGAAGTTTCCATAGCTGGGCGGCAGAGACGAGAGAATGAAATCAGTAGCCAACTCTTGGCCAATTGAGAAGCCTAGCTTCTCCAACCTCTGAGTGTAACCAACCATCTTGATTACATGTGGCCCAACAGCTGCACCCTCTGCTAGCTTGGTTTCAGCAAGCGCCTTAGAGACATTGAACCTTTCAGTCCTAGCCTGAGTTTGGAACATCTCCTCAAGCGCTACGATCATATCGTTCGCTGAGCGATTATTATCGAACTGCATCTGCAGATCGGGTTCCATACATGCAAGCATAAGGCAGCTTATCTCAAGATCAGCATCACATGCTTTCTTGTAAGCATTTTTCACAGCAGCAGATGCATTATCAGCAGGCTCATCTGGTAAAGGGGTGTCTAGATATTCCTCCTTTTTCTCAGCCCTGAGAACAATTCTCAGATTGCGGATCCAATCCGCATAGTTTGTTCCATTCAACTTATCTTTCTCAAGAATCGAACGCAAAGTAAATGGTTTAGAAGACGCCATCTACAACAAAAGTAATGCAAAATATTAAGACAAAGTATCCATGATAGAGTAAATAATATCAAATATAATCTACTCCCACTAAAATCAATATCCCTCAATTGAAATTTAGTGATTCAAGACCCACAACTAGCAAGTCGACTAGTGAGCTTTAGCATCACCGCTAGAAGACATGATAGATCGGTAAGCAACTCTTTGCTAATCATATCGCATATGACTCTTGTTGTTGGATAGCATCTCTATGCTTGGGTTACCAACTTCTTATGCTCCAAGGTCCCTAACCGTTAGGATGACCTTGTTCAAGCAACCAAACCTTCTGCAGTAAGTATCCGATACGAACCTGTCTAGTCAAGGAAAATCAGTGGCACCCTAATTTCATAGACCCACCACCGATTGTACAAGACAGTGATAGTGCAAGGTTTGGGGGAGCACGAACTCAAACATTACTGAGGGATCGTTCTACTTCACTACCGCACGAATGTAGACAAAAACATTATAGCATGTGAAAGTAGAACATTGAAAGAACGGCATAAACACAGATGTGACTTGGTATAGCCCATAGTTCTTTTCGAGATCTCCATCTCGTCAATCTGTTCATCATGGTGATCTCCATCTCCACGATCCATGTATGCCCTCCTTCTGTGATGAATCCGCCATGACTAACTATCACTAACGCCAAAGCTAGTGAATTAAAATTACATAGTCGCGGATAGGACATCACAGATTGGCACGGATAGGCCATTACAATAATTTTGACAATATCTTTATGGCTCCAGCCCATATTGTCATCCTCATGACATGCAAGCCATGAATTAATTACATACATGCATCACATACACATAAGGGCTATACCAATCACGAAATCCTGCAAAACAGAGTTAACCGATTCGACTACTAAAAGTAAATCGCGAAAAACCCTATCTTGTGGACCTCTTTTGACAATTCTAATCTTATTGAATCCGACGTAGTGGGATTCGGTTGGATCCATCTTGAAATTGTCTACATTTTGGCGTAAAGATCGTCTCCATCCGAGTTACGGTTGAAAAGTTACGGCCGTTTTACGAACAGAACTTTTCTCGGCAACTCAGCGCCCGACGGCTGATCCAATCTGCCGCCGCCGCGCATCTCATGCGCTCGGCACTTGACCTAGGGTTCAATTCGATCAATCTCATTGATCTCTAACTCGCCGTGATTGGATTTACATGTATCACTTAACTCGGATGGCGGAATTCCGACCGGTACGAGTAGATCGTTACAAGACCAACGCGGCAAGACCATGAACCAAGATCAGAGACACATCTAAAACCGCACATATCACATATGCGATATCCAGAACCTATAATGACGCAGTATAGAGCTCTGATACCACTGTAGGGTAATGAGGGTGCTACGCTAGCCAGAAAACAAAACTTTTTCTACCTCATCTCCCAGGATCTACTGCTAGTAACAGGTTACGGGATTACCACTAGACGCGCAGATGCAGCGGAAGATGACTCGATGTAGTCGAACGCGTCGCAGCAGTGCCGTGCAGTTGCGTGGTCGTCCAGCAACTCCTCCCACCACTTGCGGTTCGTGCGGTTCGTCCTCATGCTCCAGATGCAGCACCTCCGAGGTATCACACACGTACGAGGGAGAAGCGATGCGCCTCCGGACTGCTAGGTCCGCGAGGAGCGAAGGCGAGAGCGTGGAGGGCGACGGCGGCTACCAAAGGCGTGGATTAGGTTTAGCCGCGCCCCTCCCCTCTACTTATATAGGCGTATCTCATGTGCTCCCGAGATGGAGGCCCATTAGAAACCCTAAGCCTTGTCTAATTCGGGTCCAACCCGAATTAGGCTTCAAGCCCCTTAAGCGTGCGACCCTATGGGTTCACGCACACATAGACATGGGCCGAATACTCCTATTCGCCCAATAGCTGACAGCGGCCTCTAGCAAGGCGTGACAACTCCCATGTGCACGCAAATGATCATATCAGACGAACCACTACGACCACATACATGTTACTCCCTTGCCACATGATATTTGGTTCAACTCGTGGGTTAACATTTAACCCAAGCATGGCCATGCATTTGTTGATCCAATCACTTGAGTGATCCAGTGATATCACTCTCATTAGAGAGGGGCAAGTCCCATCTTGATTGTCTATGTCTCACAGCATGCTTCTCGACAAACCCGAAGACATCCTTTATAACTACCCAGTGACGGAGTAGCGTTTGTCAGTCCCTAAGTAAGTCGATACACATCTGGAGTACATACAACAATCTCAGGTCGAAGGACATAACATATATGACGTGTATAGAGACAATCTCATGTCGGGTCGGGTCCGGCCTACATGTCATACATGTGCCCACATTATTAGTTCGACATCTCCATGTCCATGACTTGTGAAACATAGTCATCAACTAATAATGTGCTAGTCTAATATTCATGTGTGTCCTCACATGAACTCCGACCGAGGACAAATATAGAATAACCATACAAGTAAAAGAGTTCCACAAACAATTCACATAATTGTCAATCAATACAAGTTGTCTTTAATGGATATTCAATGGACACTTTACATATCATGGATACAGGCGGAATATCATCATCTCTATGATTACCTCTAGGGCATATTCCCAACACTCAGTGCTAAATTAAGTAACTAAGTGCTATCCAGAATCATAATTAACTAAGTGTTAGCCAGAATCATATATAACTCTTATAAAGCAAAACTTTTATAAAGCCAATACCTACATGAACACTCCATTTTGTAAAGCTAAATTAAGCTAATACCTTTCGCGTCGGGCAAGGTGGAGGTCGGGGACGAAGGCGCGTTGCGTCGGGGTGGGGACCGAAGTGCCGTCAGCGGGGAGGCCGGCGTCGGGGTCGGGGTCGGGGCCGGAGGGCCACCGTCGCCGGGGAGGCGGGCGTCGGGGTCGGGGTCGGGGGGGTCGGGGTCGCGGCCGGTGGGCCGCCGCCGCCGGGGAGGCGGGCGTCGGGGTCGGTGTCGGGGTCGGGGTTGGGGCCGGAGGGCCGCCGTCGCCGGGGAGGCAGCGGCGTCGAGGTCGGGGTCGGGGTCGCGGCCGAGGGCCGCCGTCAGCGGGGAGGCGGACGTCGGGGTCGGGGTCGGGCCGGAGGGCCGCCGTCGGGCCGGGGAGCGAAGGAGGAGCTGCCGATGCGTCGGGGGCGCGGGGCGGAGAGGCGGTGCCGGTGCATCGGGGCGGAGGAGGAGGTGCCGGTGCGTCCGGGGCGGCCGAGGGGTGGCGGGCGTGGCGGTCGGAGGCGGAGAGCAGCGGCGGCGCGTTGAGAGTGGAGTGTCGGGCGGGGTGGCGGTCTGCGGCGGCTGGCGTGGAGGAAGGTGACGGTCGTATAAAAGGCTACCTTTTAATCCCGGGCCGGGCTACCAACCGCGATAAAAGGCCCACTTTTAATCCCGGCTGGAAACCCTACCCGGGATTAAAGCCTTTTTGGCGCGCAAGTGAAATTTTGGCCACCTTTAGTCCCGGCTGGGAGTCTAAACCGGGACTAAATATGATTTTGGCGCCCAGCAAAAAGTTGCCGCGCCCAGACTTTGGGTTCCCGCCATTTTAGTTTTGTTTTATATACTACATTTTTGAGAGGGTATGGAATTAACTTTGAAAATCGATAACTAAATTATGGATGCTCCAAAAGTAGTGATTCCAGTTGCTATGTTCATCTTTGATGACTAGTTTGTGTAGGAGCTATAACATGGTCAGGTGATATGGGAATTATTAGAGATGCTTTAGAGGGAGCCATTATTTGGTAATGGCAAATAAATTAACTTGGCATGTTTCCTCTTGTCTGTTAGTCATTTTAGTACTTATTTTTCCAAACCATTTATATAGAACTCAAGAAAAAATAAATATTTAGGCCAATATTTAGAAAACCTTATATTAAAATAAGATATACGATAACAAAGACCTTACAATGAAAATACATATACGATAACAAAGACCTTTATAAATTTAGGCCAATGTTACAATCAAAGTGTACTAACACATTATAATTTTACCACCTCAGTAGCATTCTTCTAGCATCCTGACGTCGATGATGCGCCGAGGTGGTACTGAGCTGTGCTGCTTCGAGATAATCAAGGAAGCGTGAAAAAACACATGCCTGAGTGCGTCCACGCCTTCTCTGTGTTCAGGTGCCGAGAACTGATGCACGGATGAACGGGACTTTAAAGCACAATCCAGAGCCCACAGGATTGCGCTCGGCGCCGTCACCATGCAGTAGCATCCCCGCCCTAGGAGAGCATCAGTGCACACCCTCGGATGGTACCATCAACCTGGGGGCGACACCAACATTCGGCCCAGCTCTATTTTCACTAGTATTCTTCTAGCACCTCTCTGGTGTGCACCATAGTGGTGATATTTGTATGTGCAGGGCTTTCTCCCACATAGACACCATTTTCGTGAGAGTTGTGTGTGCAGTGGAGACAACTCTCACTATTTGTAGAGATGAGAGATGTGTGTGTAGTGGAGTAGTGTGTTGTGGTGTGTGAGTTGGGAGCTGAAGGAGGGCTATATTTATAGAGGGAGCAAGGTGGTGGTAGGTGGCAACAGTGGTGGGACCTTTAATCCCGGTTTTTAATACAAACCGGGACTAAAAGGTCCGTGCTCCCACCTACCCCGACAGTGGGACCTTTAGTCCCGGGTTCTGTTAAAAACCGGGATTAAAGGTCCCCCTCTGCCCCCCGCCAAACCTGCACTGACAATCATTTCTCCCACCTACCAACAATTTTTTCTTATATGCAACTCAATTATTTTTAATGCAATTTCAGAACTAAGTAATCTCTAAATTCAAATCTAAAATATCCATGATTGACACCTAAAATAAATACTGCACAAATGACATCCATGACAAATTATAACTAGAGCTAAATAAAACTTAGATGACACTAAATTAAACTACAATATCACACTACAAACTGTGTCGATATCACAAGTTATTACATGACCAAATTAAAACATAAACCTTAAAACTAAGAAGCACTAATGAAACACTAAGAAGCACCAATGATACACTAAAAACTATCAGATTCAGAATCAGAATCACTGCCACCAGAGATATCGCCATGCCTTTCGATCCACCTCCGTAACCATATATCGCTGTCGATGTCGTAGATCGTGTATCCCCTTTCAGTATCGATGTACAATAGTGCTTGAACAATTGCATTCTACCGTGCCACGTGAGACACAAAGTTTGGACGACCGTAGACGTCACCTACTGAAACTTCACTATTTTTGGGAGTGAACCTTATGCAGAACTGTTTTCCAGATGTAGTTTCCTGGCCATAGTTGCCACCAACCCAATCCCAGTCATACCCGAAATGATCAGTAGCTGTACCTAGAATGGGCAACAAGGCACATGAAGCATGGGTAACATCCTGGAGCATATTCTACAAGTGGTGAAAAGAAAGAAAAATATTATTAAACAAATATTATGGACAACTCAATTGTTAATATATATGTATGATGGTTTTTACCACATCAAGAGTGTTGTTCTGCGCGTGCCATTCGCTTATTGCCGGAACAAAGTGTAACAAAGTGTAACGCAAAGATAGCTCCTTGAAGTACGAGAAATCAGATATATTGTACCCAACTTATCGAAGTGATTCTAAACACTGTTTGACGGTGTGAACTTCGGCGCTCCTCCTGGATACGCATGGACCCCCCGGACGGCGAATAATGTTCGGGGGAGCATTTTGTGTTGGGCTCCTCAAAGGAATGGCGAAACTGATTGCACATTGCCATTGACGAGTATTAGGAATTGGTCTCGTGTCCACTTGGAAGTGCTCGGCATGCAGCAAGTTAAGTGCATCCTGCAGCCAATCTGCTGCGGGAACCAACTTCAACATACAAAAACAATGCAATAATAAAATTAATAAACTAATTATACTTATTTGTTAGCATAAAAAGGATGTAAAAATATTTCATACAATTGCTGGATTAGGGAATCTCGGAGCAGCCACATCAGGAGCGAATGGCGCGTCTCCTTGGTGGAAACCAGGCTGCTGTGGTGGCGGAAGGGGAGGTCCGTTGTTCATGAAGCCTGATAGATAAAATTCAACCATAAAATATAGGCACAAAAATACCACCTCAGTAAGTAAAGTGATCCTAAATAATCGAATGCATATAAGGTATATATATAAAATATTAGAGAAATATGAATACCAAAGAAATATCCGGGAGCCATTGCAATAAATCGGCGGCCGCGAGCGAAATTGTTTCCGCTCGACTTTACCAACTACACTGAGTGTGATGAAATAATGTGTCAGAAGAAAAATAATTCACCATCTACCTTGTTGTTCTCAATCTAAATATGTAACCATAGAATATACCATAGAATATAGCCTAACTATATGTAACCGTAGAATATACCATAAAATATAGCCTAACTATATGTAATGCTCTAGCATATAACACATATATACACATAATAACAATAACAATGTGCCAAGATATGCAAATGCAAGCCATACTCACTATCTATTTAAAAACAACATATTACTAAGCTTATATTGCCTAACTATGGAATGATCTACACTATTTACCATTGAAATATTACAAGAGACAAAAAGTTGCTAACCTTTTCAACAAGATGTAGCCGCCGATGGTGAAGAAGTGGAAGAACTCGCTCCCCCAAGCAAGAACAGGATGGAGCAAATGAATTTTGGATGCCCCCGGTCGGGGAACAGTGGTACTTCTATGTATATATAGTGGGCCACTTAGTCCCGGTTTGTTGCTCCAACCGGGACTTTAGACTTACTCTCTAGTCCTGGTTGGGCTTACTAACCGGGATAAATAGGAACAGCCGGGACTAAATGTGTCCCGGCTGTCTCCTGCCTGCGCAACGCCTGCAAAGGCTGGCGCCGGAGCCGTTGGCCACGGGATTTAATCCCGGTAGGAGACACCGACTGGGATTAAATCACCCTTTAGTCCCGGGCTAAAAAATGGCCAGGACTAATTGCGAGATTCAAAAGTCCTTTCTCTACTAGTGGTAGCACTACACATGATTTTCATAAATCAACTCAAGAAGTTCAATCTCCCATGTCTGCATCCAGATTCTTTGTACCATGTCTCAACAAACAGGTTGGTGCTTCTTTGTCTTAGCAAGTTCTTCGTATGCACCTCAAATGGAAGTTTGTTTGGTAGCTACTTTTCAGCTCGCTTCAGTGCTTCGCTTCTACCTGCATCAAAGAGAATAGCTCATGTTTAGAATGAGAAAAAAATTCTCTACAGCAAGAATTATTATTTTTACCCAACAAGAACAAGTCTCATGTTTACCAGTAACTAGTAGCACAAGAAGATAGAAAGAAACATAAAGGCAAGAATAAATTATGCATGTTTCTTTTGGTCAAATATATTATTGTTGAAGTGAAAATCCAGACGAAATTAGTTTATTTCATAATTGATACATAATCGATGCCACAATGGCTCTCGCGTCGCCCCCTCCTCCTCCCCCACCGCCGCCTCCACGCCCCTCACCGCCGGCCATCATGATCTACGCCGGTGAACCACGGGAGAACGCCGCTGGTGGCCATGGGATCCACCTCGGATCTGGCTGCCGGCCTTGATTTCGATCGAGGATTGGAGTTTCAAGATGAAGTTCGCCATCTCTTCAGGTCTCCGGTACACCACCCCCTTCCCACCCCAGATGGATCATTCTTCCTGCTCGTCACGTTTCGAAGATTTCTCTTTCGCTTGACGGAGGATTCGTGGCCTTAGCCCTTCAATCCTCGCCTCGGGGGAGTTCCGAGAATTTCCACGTGCAATTTCTCAAAGCAACAACCATTTTCGTTTCTCTGTCTTCTCAAAGGAAGTGGGCTTTCATGTTTATAAGATCCGTCGTGTCATTGCCAAATCTTTTGATGCCTATTTCCATTTGTGGAGCAATGGCACCCCTCATTGGGAAAGAGAGAAAAGAAAATGGGAGATCGAGCAGGAAAAAGAATGGACTAAGATCATGTCCAAGTCGGCTAAGTGAGAGGCAAAGAAAAAAGAAACATTGGGAAAAGTTCGTTTTGCCAAGCCCATCATCCAAGTGCTCGCCAAGTCTGTCATTCAGCCTCCTTCTTCCCCTACAAACAAATCTGGTGTCTCCATCTCTTTTGGATCCTTCAGCAGTCAGTTTGATCCCTCGGCATCCTCTTCCAAATTAGTTTTCGGTAACAAGCCAGTGGAGGCCGCGAAGAACAAGGCGCCATCCACGGTGATCCTTGAGAAGCGGCCGTTGGATTCAAATACAAATTTGAATCGGGAGCTAATTTCCCGGCCTATCAGTTGCGTCCATTGTCTAGAATTGGGCCACGCGAGATGGGCCTCGCAAGTCCAAGATACGATGCGGCAAGTGTCGAGGACTTGGACATATTGCCAAATTCCCGCTTCCGTAAACCGAAGCCGATTTGGGTTTGGATGCCAAAAGCCAAGCCCACCAATACTGAACCTTCAATCCTATGGAGGCCCAAGGTTCCAATGCCAGAACAGAATTCGCACACACTGGAAGGCGCCAGGCCCCACGCTGCAACAACCTCAGATGAATCTTTAAGAGCTGAACAAGAAAATAATCTAAAGGAGAAATTCCAGGCAGATTTCTCGGCCGCTTCGGCCGCTTCGCCTTCCTTCCTGGTTGAACAGTGCAATCCACCGCCCCCATCATCGACTCCTTCTCCCAACACAGAAAACCCCAGTGCCCTCAACAACACACAGATACCTGCCGCCGCCGCTGAACCCAAGGGCGGCGAGATGGCAAACTTTCCAGTCAATCCACAGGCTTTTCTAGCCGCAGGCATGACGGTGGAACACGGTTGGAATCGCCCCGCCCGCGGCCGCATGGCGCTGGGTGGTGAGCCGACGAGAGAGCACGAAGACTACGCCATTGTCAGTCTGAATCCGATGCCGGTGCAACAAGATGCCGTCCACCTCCGTCAGGCTCTCGACGCAGTTTGTGACTTCCTGGATGATCATCAGAGGGTTCGTATTCAATCTGCATATCTCTCTCCTTTGGGTCTCGGTTTGATCAAGCTCAGGAATGTGGCTCAGAGGGAACGCTTAGTCCGGAATTCGCCATACAACTTGGGTCCTAATCATGTGGTGAGAGTGGATAGGCATGATGAAGGAATAAACTCGAGATCATGCACTTACATTCGTGTTTGTTGGATTATGTTCCTAGCTTTTCCTCTGGATTTCCAAAAGGATCTGTTCATCAATGCCACAGTAGCTCCTTATGGCAGATTACTAGAGTGGTACAGAGATGATAACAAAGCAAGAATCCTGGCCCAAGTGCTTTTGCTTAGTCCTGACAGAGTCCCAAGAAGCCTGGTAGTTTCTCGTGGTACGCTACTTGGGGGCATGGGGAGATCTTGGTCAGTCCCTGTGTTCATCTTAAATGGACACTTCCCAGATGCCTTCCCTGGTGATGAAGACCCAGTTCCTTTCGATGGCGAGCCCCACCCAGAACATGGACCAGTGGTGTTGGGCCACAACCCGCAAGACCCAAATTGGGAACAGGAGCAGCAAGGTGCTGCACCCAATCTGGGGGTCTTTGGAGGCAATCCACACCCAAACCCGGTGGATCAGATTGTAAACCACTATGCAAACCAAGGCAATGCTGGAGGTAATGGATTTTGGGGACACCAAGGAGCAGCTGCTCCAAATGCTGAAGAGGGCAACCAAGATGGTGCAGTGCAAGAAGATGATGAACAAGAAGAAGAGGAAGGTTGGCCAGCTTGGGACCCTGCTGTTTTTGTAAATGATAATGATGATGCACATGCTCCAGCAGGGGTCCCAGAACACCCACAGGTGCCACAAGACCTCCTCAACCTCAACTTGTCAGGCTCATCAATGAAATTTCTGAGAGCCAATGGCCCTGACATTGCAATAGAAGATGTTCTCAACCTATCTGATGACAGTTCATCCTCTGAAATCACTTCTGCAGCAGAGACCTCAACAGTTGCTGAGAACAGAGCAAGGTGTGAAACTGTCAGTAAGAATTGTGGCAACCTGATACTCTTTCATAAAAGAGGTATACCTGGCAATAGTTCAGCCCCAGCTCAAGAGATCATTCAAGCAAGCCTAAATCATGCTCCATCACCAACAGCCCCAATCAAAGAAGTGCTAGGAAATGAGCTTGTACCATATCAGGTGGTGAATGCTGCTGTTGCCCTGCAGTCTTGGCCTTGGGTGGACAATGCAGTTAGAGCAGCAAAACTAAAGCAGGCACAGGCAGATATGGACAACTCTGCTCCCTCAGTTCTGATCATTGATCAAGGAGGGATTGTCCATGAGCCCAATTCTCAGGCCTCTCCCAACCAGCCAGAACCTGTAGCTCAGCCAGTCATGTTTCATCAAGGAATGGACAAGGGGAAAGGTCCACTGGAAGCAATTGTACTGCCCAGTGACCTCATGGACCAGGATATACAGATAGACAATCCCAGCCCAGTTGCAAGCCTTATTCAAGTGGAACAAGTTGGGTCCCAGGATGCAAAAATGGTAGAAGATGAGGCCCAGGAAGTTCAAGTCATGGCTTCCTCAAACAAAAGAAAGGGTATGGCACTGTCTGACACAATATCCCTTTCTGATTATCGCACACCCCTTATCCAGTCCTCTGTTCGTCGCAGCACAAGATTATCCTCCGGAGCGGAGGGTTTTCGCCAGGTCAGGATCGTCAAAGAGCCCTCCAAGAAAGCCAAGAACTGGGCTGTAGAGGTCGATGAGAAAACAGGTGAAGTAAAACCTCTTTCAGTCTCTGTACTTCGAGGTTGGGGCATAGCATATGGTGTTGATCCTAGTGATCTCACAGATGATGCGCTATTGCAGGCGCCACCAACTCAGGTTTCTGATGACGAACAAGAAGAATAGCTTTTGGAGCATTTGGAGCTTGAAGGGGAAGGCTGGCAGGAGAACAATCAGAGTTGAAGTCTGCATGATCAGTGTCTGCATGTTCAGTGTCTTTCAGTCCTTTCTTCCAATTCCTAGTCTTCTGTTAAGTTGGAGTCTAAGCCCTTTGGTGGCCATTACCCTGAACAATAGTTTGTGTTTTTGTGGTTGCAACAATGTAGAGCCTGTGACTATGACTGTTATGGCTCTATCAGTGCCTTTCTCTGTGACCGAATTCAGTTTTTTCAGTGTTGACTCTGTCAGTGTGAAAGTCCTTTCTTCATCAGATGTTATAATGACATGTCTGCGATCTGTGATGTTTCTTCTAAGTTCCTGTTCCCTTGTGACCCTAGTGGCACAAGATATCTCTTTACCAGATCAAGTTTTTTAATGAATAGTCGAGATTGGAATATTTTGTGTTGGAATATTAGGGGGTTTAATGCTCAGGGCAAGTGGGACGCAGTGAGAAACAAAATTGAAGAAAGTTCATGCTCTATAGTTTGTCTACAAGAGACAAAACGGGAGTCTTTTGATATGTCATTCATCAGAAAGTTTGCAGCACGACGATTTGATAGTTTTGATTACATACCCTCGATAGGAGCCTCGGGTGGCATCTTAGTTGTGTGGAATAGTTCAATCTTCAGTGGAACAGTGCTTGACAAGCAGAGATTTGGGATCACTATAGAATTCAAATCGGTACATAATAATGACAAATGGAAAATGACAACAGTTTATGGCCCTTGTGAGGAACCAGTGAGGACAGATTTTGTCAACTGGTTCAGAAATCATGATATTGATGATGATGACAACTGGTTATTCCTGGGGGACTTTAATTTCTATAGATCACTAAACAACAGAAATAGAGCAGGTGGCAATCTAAATGACACTTTCATTTTCAATGATGCAATTGGGCACTTGGGGCTGGTTGAATTACCTCTAAAAGGCAGATCCTACACTTGGAGTAATATGCAAAGTGAACCACTGTTGGAGCAGCTTGACTGGTTTTTCACCTCAATAAACTGGACTATTGAGTTTCCAAACACAGAAGTGCTTCCACTGGCAAAGATAACTTCTGATCACCTACCATGTCACATCAGTATTGGCACAAGAATCCCAAAAGCCAATATTTTTCGTTTTGAAAACTATTGGCTTGAAAGACATGACTTCCTTGAGACAGTCTATAACTGTTGGCTATCCACAAGGACCTTAGAAGATAAGGCAAGAAAAATCTCTGCAAAATTAAAGGCTCTCAGATACAAGCTAAAGCATTGGTCCAGAAACATATCCAACCTCAAACAGCTCATCACCAACTGCAATGAAGTCATTGCACTGATGGATAGTATTGAAGAATTGCGGCCACTGTTTTTCCCAGAAGCAAATTTCAGATTTATCATTAAGAGGCAGCTGAAAGAATGGCTCAAGTGCAAAACAATTTATTGGAAAAATAGATACACTGTGAACAGGATCAAATTTGGGGATGAATGTACTAAGTTTTTCCATGGCATGGCTACCATTTCTTATAGAAGAAACAGCATCCCACAGCTGCAAAATGAACAAGGAGCAATAATACAGGATCATGCAGGCAAGGCTGGTCTATTGTGGTCATCTTTCAAAAACAGAATGGGCTCTACCTCATCTCCAAGCATGCTTTTTGATTTACAGCAATACATCCAGCCCACAACTGATTTGGACATCTTAGTGCAACCCTTTCAAACCGATGAAATTGACAAAATAGTGAGAAAAATGCCAGTAGACAAAGCCCCAGGCCCAGATGGCTTCAATGGAGCTTTTCTGAAAAGATGTTGGCCAATTGTCAAGGGAGATTTCTATGACCTGTGTCTGGGCTTCTATGAAGGGACAGTAAATCTGAATTGTATCAACACTTCATTCATCACACTTGTACCCAAAAAAGATAGTCCAGAAACTGTGAATGATTATAGGCCTATATCCTTGATGAACATTTCATTAAAGCTCATCACCAAGATACTAGCTGACAGGCTGCAAATGAAGATCTTGGACATAGTGCATCGAACCAATATGGATTCATCAAAACCGAACCATACAAGATTGCTTGGCTTGGAGTTATGAATATATACATCAATGCCACCAATCCAAAAGAGAAGTGATCATCCTCAAGTTGGATTTTGAGAAGGCTTTTGACACTATTGAACACTCCACCATCATTCTCATGATGACACACTTAGGCTTCCCTCAGAGATGGATACAGTGGGTCCAAGCAATCCTAGCATCCGGTTCCTCTGCTATTCTCATGAATGGAGTATCGTGCAAATATTTTAGATGCAAGAGAGGAGTTAGGCAAGGTGATCCATTATCACCACTACTCTTTGTCTTGGCTGCGAGCTCTTGCAAGTGTTAATAAATCAGGCTTCTAATCTCAACCTTCTGAGCAAACCACTGCCACAACCTGATGAAGACTTCCCCATAGTCCAATATGCAGATGATACACTTCTTCTTCTACAGGCAGATGCAAGACAGCTAGTCTTCCTCAAAGCAATGCTCAACAGTTTTGCAGAATCAACAGGGCTCAAAGTGAACTACTCAAAGTCTCAAATGTATCCAATCAATGTCCACCATGACAAGATGGTGATTCTTGCAAATACCTTTGGGTGTGACATTGGGACCATGCCATTCACTTATTTAGGCCTCCCCATGGGGACAACCAAGCCAAGAATTGAAGACTTAGTACCTATGATGGATAGAGTTGAGAGAAGACAATCAGCCTGTTCTACATGGCTATCTTACAGTGGAAGGCTTGAAATGCTTAACTCAGCAATAACACCCATAACCACCTATGCAATGAGCACAATCAAACTGCCAAAAGGTGTGATTGAAAACATTGACAGAGCCAGGAAGCAATGTTTATGGAGGGGAAATTCTGCAAAGAAAAAGGGAGGCAACTTGGTGGCATGGCCAATTGCATTGCTGCCCAAGGAAAAAGGAGGGCTGGGTATAATAAACCTGAGATTGCAAAACGATGCATTGCTAATGAAGCACTTGCACAAGTTCTACAACAAAGTTAACATCCCATGGGTAAGATTAATATGGAGCAAATATTATACAAGTAAAGTGCCACATGTAGCTGCAGAAACAGGATCCTTTCCGGTGGAAGGATGTCCTGAGGTTAAGCACACTTTATAGAGGCATTGCAAGATGTGTGGCAGGACAGGGAGACACAATTTGCTTCTGGGATGACCTCTGGACAGATGAGGTGCTGTCAAACAAATACCCAAGACTAGTGACCTTTGCAAAAACTGAAGGTGCTTCAATTCTTGAGATGATGAATGCTGAAGACTTAGACACAATCTTCATGCTGCCACTATCAATAGAAGCATTCCAAGAGCTAGAAGATATGCAAAATATGCTGGCAGAAATAAATTATGATGAAGAAACAATGGACAGATGGAAGCCCATATGGGGAGATACATTCACCTCGAAGAAATATTACACCAATGTGTTCAAAGGTGTTGATTCACATCCTATCTATAAGGTGGTATGGAAATCCAGGTGCATTCCACGAATCAAATTCTTCACTTGGCTAGTATTGGTGGATCTGTTAAACACAAAAACCATGCTCCAACGAAGGCACCTAAATGTACCAGGAACACAGGTATGTGTCATGTGCAATACAGGTCAACTGGAAACGATACAACACTTGTTCTTCGACTGTCCTTTTGCTCGAGATTGCTGGCAGCGCTTGGGAATCACCTGGGATGCAAACCTGGAGCTTTTTGACAGAATGTTTCAAGCCAGAAGTCTTAGTAACATCCCTTGCTTCATAGAGGTGACCATGATAGCTTCGTGGGAGTTGTGGAAGGTCAGGAATGACAAAATCTTCAACAGGCGTGATCCGGATCCTAGTTTTTGGTTCTGCAAGTTTAAACATCAATGTATTTTACATCTAGTTAGATTCAAAGAGGACCTTCGGTCATCTTTTTGCGTTTGGCTTGATTCTTTCAGTTAAAATATGTAAGTAAGACCCTTTACCACTTTATTAATGAAAATTTGAGCGTGCACTGTGGGGATCTCCCCCACAGTCTTTTTCGGTCAAAAAAAAAATATGTAACGTACTAAAGTTGATGTCGACACCACGGTCCAGAAGCTTGACCATCAGGGGTATCTGCCAGCTATGAAGGGGATGCATTTTCGGCTGCAAACAATATCAAAAATTAGATTTAGCATCCAATATTTTAGAGAAGCATTTAAATCAAAGCATTAATTTTAGAGTTTGATGTGAAGCTCATGGTAACGCTACGGTAAGTATACAAAGCAAGATACAGATGTAGGGAGCAAATATCCATGCTAGAGATGATAACCACTAATTAATCATATAACTTATTCCAAAGGTCATATAACTTAATCATACACCTTGGAATAATTCACTTGCTAAATTGTGTGATTTAGCAAGTTGCTAAAAGATATACCAAGTGAAATAATATGTCATCACCAACAACTCTCTATTTTCAGCTTGCTAAAACAAAAAAAGCCAGACTGGTAGAGGATAACTAGTTTTGCAGATTAGTCCAAAAAAGAAAATCTATCATGTAATTAGTCCGGAAAAGGGCATATCTATAACTCTCTATGTCTAGTACTTTTTCAGAAAAGTCCAAAAAAGAAAATCTATCATGTAATTAGTCCCTATAGGCCACCGCGACGGCGCGAGCAGCTGCGGGCGGTCGTCGGGCGAGCTGCGGCGTCGCGAGCGGCGGCGGGCGTCGCGAGCTGCGGCGGCGGGCGTCGCGAGCTGCGGCGGCAGGCGTCGGTCCATGCGTTCGGCGGCAGTGGCCTCCCCATGGGGAGCGCGGCGAGCGAGGGTCGGCGCCGGTGCCGGGCGGCGAGAGCGCGGCGGAGGGGAGGTGGAGCAGCGGGAGGTGCGGGCGCGCCGCGGCGTCGATGAGGCGGCTCCGCCGCGCTAGTGCTTCATCTCCAACAACTCCGACCGCGAGATCCGCCCGTCGCCATTGGCTTCCAACTTGCGGAACACGCGCGCCATCTCCTCCTCCGCCGTGGCCGCTCGCGGAGGAGGCGAACCGGTGCCCTTGGCCCCTGCCGCCGGCTCCTCCTGCGTCTATGCAGGCCGCGACTTGGACTTGGAGCGGCGGCGGAAAAGGGACGGCACGGGCATCCTCATCTTCCCCATGGCTCTCGCTCTCGCCTAGTTGTGTTGTGTGGCTGGCGACTAGGCGCGGGCGAGCGGCCAGAGGGCGAGAGGGGCGATACGTGCTGTCTTCGCGCGCGAGAGGGCCTGGATACGCAGTTGCAAGTTTAGCAAGTTGATTTAGGGAATTGTTGGAGAAGAATTTTTGTGTTTTTTGCCAAGTTTATAAGAATACCAAGTTGATTTAGAGAGTTGTTGGAGATGCTCTCAGTATGCCAATAGTTAAATCACGAGGTCGTTTTGTATCCTTTGGGCATTCGGTGCAAGGTGCATAGTGAGTACAACCAGTAGTACTATATAGATTATAAATCGAAAAGTATATAGCCACGAGTTAGCGTCTATGTTCATCATATGGATTTGTGTGAGTTGACCATTATTCTAGGCTATCATTAGTTGTAGAACACAGAACCCATACAAACTTCCATAATATACAAACCAAACTGTTAGCTCTTATTTATAATAAAGAAATATAATGTCACTATAATTTTAATTTTGAATGTGAGAATCTTAATTTTGAACGTGTGGTGTACTATTGTAAAAGAAAGGCTTTTTATGATATTCTCACGACAAATGATGACCACAGCAGAAACACAACGTGTTTTCTCTTTTCCCTTTTTTTAGGATCATGCCATGGACGGGAGGGCATGGCCAATCAGCGAATGTTCACTCAACTTGTTTTGAGCGAATGATACAACTAAAGAAGTTTTTATTTCAGAAAAACAGACCCTGCATTTTTTCATTATTGGCATGCAAACACTGCTTTTCTTTTCTGGAGCATGCAGACGCCTTTGTCTCTTTTTCTTTTTTCTTTTTTTTTTTTTTTTGAGAGCACACACTAAGTCGTCATTCGCTTCCCTCTCATGCATAACTCATGTTGAGTTACATAGTATATCTTGTAAGAAAAAATTAAGCGTGCTAAGCTATAGAACATTTCTTTTTTTTCTGTTGTGACAAATCATTCTCTTTAGGTGATCTTCAACGTTTCAAAGTTATACTCATAACTTATACATTTAACTTGTTACATGAAACTCATAACTTACAAAGCTACTACAACACCACGCACGAACTACAGAAGCTGATGCCACATTCAAATGACCTCTACATGTTGTCCTTGGTTCTGCAGCAATGCACCAAGTGCCATCCGACTTCCGCTTCTCTCTTAGCTTCCTGAATCTCCTGCTCAGAAATTTAATTTGCCTATCTTTCAGTGCCTTCCTCCTTTTCAGCGTCCGGGCTGGTTCACGACAACAGCGGCAAATCCGACCAAGCCTGCTACCGCAACACTAGCGGCAACAGAGGAGGAGGAAGATTTATAGATGCTCTTTTACACAATGAAATATTATTTTTTAGTTTTGTATCATAAGAAAAAGAAAAACTCGATGAAACTTTGGGTGGTTGTGCTATTTTGTTGTGGAAATTATGATGTACTTGGTTCTGTTCTGCATTTTTTTACTTTTTTTATCATCGTCTAGTTTTGTGACTTCTTGTCATTACATATAATAAGAGCATTGAAACGATGTCTAAAATACACTAAATTTGGGTGATTTAACACTAACCAACATGGTGACTTTGGTAGGTGTTGGGTGAAAAAGTACACAAGCATCGAACTTGAATACAATATTGAGATTGTATTTATTTTATCGCCTAGAGTTGGGGGGGGTATTTATAGAGGTCCTCAACTTCATACCATGTATACAAATGGCTATTATACCCTCTATACTTTGATACAACTATTGTATTGTACAAAGGGGCGAAGTGGTCATTTCAACTTCGCATGCTTTGAGCTTCACTCTTTCTTCTTCACTCTTCTTTGATTCTTTACATTTTTTGACTTCGCTTCTTTCCGTTAAGTCTTTGAGCGAAGTTCCTTCTCTTCATCTTGAAACTCTTGTGCAAAGTCAAAAACTTGTCTTCGTTGTTCCAAGTTTCAAACTATTTTCTCCTTCCAACAAAGTTGATTTCTTTGGAGCAAAGTCAAAAGTTCTCTTTCATTTGCTCTTACAAATGAACATTGTTATGGTCAAAAGTGTTTTTTAGTCTACAGTTTTACTCCTATAATTGTAATTGGGAGGTGGCCCCAACAAAATTGTTTGGCCATAGTGGGCTCGATATTAGCTTTGATTTGTACTTGATCTTTCTTGATTAGCATGGTTGATAACATTTGGTTACAAAGTTGCCTTGCTTCCTTCTCGTACTTCTTTGATGCTTTTCTTTACATTTTGGGCACATTTTTGTTGTGTGGCCAACCCTTTTCCCGTGAACTATGTAAACCATGTCCTCAGGATTGAGAATCTTTCTTTATTTCTCCACTTTTGCCCCTTTTTGGGTTGAAACCTCCTTTGGAATGAAAGCTTCATGTTTCAATTTTTTTTCGTTGTATTGTCTTTGATGATTGTATTGACTTTGCCAGGGCTGTTGTTAGCTATTATTGTGTTTTCATCATCTATTTGTTTGATTTGCTAATAAGTTTGAAATTGTCTTCACTCAAATTTGTTTGGTGTTGGTAAATAAAAGTTTTTTACTTGGCTTTTCTTGAGCCTTGAAGTTGTTGTCTTCTTGTATTCTACTTCTGTAATCATTATCTAATTTCTAATATTTTTGAATGACTTCGTGCAATTTTGAGACTATGCTTGGTGGTTCTCTGGCAAAGTGTGATAAGCATTGTCCCACTCGAAGCCCTTAGATGGCTGTTATGATTACCACCTCATCTACAATGCTTGGAATTTGAGCTTTCATTTGAATGGAACTTTTGTAATATTGATTTTGGATGTTGTCTGTAGCTGAACAATATGTGCTTGTGAAACCTGTGGGTTGAAATCCGTGAAAATCAACGAGCAAATTTGCCCCTAGTTGATCCCATAAATGTATGGATTTTGGCTTTATCGAAGTATTGTACAACCGTTGCGCTGGACCTCTTACTGCCATGAGAAGTGATTTGGCTAGTATTATTTCATCTCCACCACCAGAGGCAACTACTTCTTGTAGATTGTTTAATAGAGAAGAGCTTGTGTCGACTGAAATGAATGATCTTTGACATCTTCTTTCTTGTGAGGCTTTGGTAGCTGAATTTGGCTCGTCAATATTTATGACTTCGTTTAGATGGCCAAGAGTGACTTTGGCTTCTTTGATCTTTTTCTTGAGAGATTTTTCTCTTGCTCTTGTGCGACATTCTTGAGTTCTTTCTCTTTTTGGCTTGGAGTTAATTTTCCAACTCTTTCATTCTTTGCTCTTCTTCTTCACTTAGACTAGTCAAGTTTTGGTCTTGAAGAGTTTTGTTTTTTGTCCAATGGACTTCGCTGATTGGAGGTGGATCTTCATGTCGTCCGGTTCCTCTGGTTGGTCCTTTCCTGTTGGTCGTCCCATTGAGTACTTGGTGGTGGATGTCCTCAAGCACACACAAATGGTGTGTGCCAGATGTTGGGAAAAAAATACACAAGCATCGAAATTGAACACAAACTTACGATTGTATTCGTTTCGTCGTCCTATAATATATGTCGAAGGGGTATTTACCCAGACTTCGTACAATGTATACAAATGACTATTATACCCCGCTCTACTTTGATACAACTATTCTATTTTACAAAGGCGTGAAGTTGTCATTTCGACTTTGCATGCTTTGAGCTTCACTCTTTCTTCTTCCATCTTCTTTGATTATATACATCTTCTGACTTCGCATTCTTTCTATTAGTTCTTTGAGCGAAGTCCCTTCTCATCATCTTGAAACTCTTTGTGTGAAGTCAAAAACTTGTATTCGCTATTCCAGGTTTCAAACTATTTTCTCCTTTCAATGAAGTTGACTTCTTGGAGTGAAGTCAAAATTTCTCCTTAATGTTTTACTCCTGCAAATGAACATTGTTATGGTAAAAAGTGTTTTTGACTCCAAAGATTTGGGCTGAGTTTTCTGGCAAAGACAAACCCCTAACAGTGGACTATTTCAATTGCTGGAAAGTAGCATATCTTGTGGAATTGAAACAATTAGTTGATTCAAATTTACTCACACAATCCCCAACTCCAAGAAAATCAAATCTAGTGAAACAATAAAATTCTATTTCCAAAATTATAATTATCCATATGACCAACCCTAAATTGTTTGAATAAATGCATGTTTATGTTTTTGCAGTTAGGCATACACATATCTGCTGGACTAGAGCATTAGAACAACCACATAGTGTCAGTGTGCACGTGTGAATAACAAACAATCTGCGCCTCGCAGACGGAGATGGCCTGCACGAGCGTGGCAGTTGCAAGCGCCTCGAACGCTCCGATTCCTGAGGCAGGTCACAGACGAGCAGGTCACAGAAGAGCTCGAAAGCGTGATCCCTATGTCCCTGTTGAACCTGTGTATCGAGGCGACGTCGACGGTCTGGAGGTCCCTGTTGAACCTGTGTATGGAGGTGACGTCGACGGTCTGGAGGTTGGAGCGAAGGCTGTCGACTGAGATGAGCAACCTCAGGTCAGCGGTCAGTCCCAGGCTCTCCCAGCTGAAAGCAAACAGAACACATGTGTAAATGCTTCCGCTGGAATTTGTTTTCCAACTCCATTCCCAAGTTAATTCATTTCCAACATCGATCTTTTTTTAATGATAGAGGTGGGCAGTGTCTTAGTAATCCAACAAAACCAGATAAACCTGAAATCATAGGATAGGCAATACTTAATGAGATGGTAGGTTCCTGTGGTTTTTTCATTGCTCATCGCTATGGGTGGAACTTTTACAGTGGGATGTTATCCCGAATGTTCTATTGACAACACACCTTTTTTGAGGAGGGTATGGATTGGTTGCCTGCACGGGCGGCGCACGATGGATGGATTTGTGGCTGGCTAGCGCGGCGTGCGTGAGACGACGCTCAGCCGACATTGCCAATTTGAGTTGAGGAACCGTGCCTGGACGCCGCTGCCTATTTGAGTTGAGGAACCGTGCCTGGACGCCGCGTGGGCAAGCGTGTTGAGCTCCGATGCCACCGTCGTTCGGTGGATCACATAAAAACGCACCGTAGGCATGCATCGCGGTGCCAGCGCGTTCGACCGACGATCGGGCCAGCGGCCACTGGTCTGACTCGAATGAGTGACCTGGCGTCCTGGTCGACGAAAAGCGTTACGGCTTTGCCAATCCAGTAGTCAGACGACACTCAGACCCAAGAAGCTTTTTTTTTATCTACGACGGCTTTTGCCAAAACCAGGCAGAAAAAAGTCCGAGTCCCGTCTTTTTTTGAGGGGCCTCGCTGATGACAGCAGGCATGACACCTGGAATGGAAGGCTGGAACACCGCGCGGGTCGATCTGCCACGCAAAACCAGTCTCGGACAAGGCAACACGCAGACCAAATCGGATTCGAATTTTTGCCAACTCGTTGATTATTCAGCCTTTATTCAACTCGATCTACCGCAGCATCTATTGATTCATCACCAGCAGGCCAGCCAGCGCGCCGATCAATATCCCAGCGACCCAGCCCCATGCCCAGGAAACCTGCAACCATGGGAGCCACGGCGAGCCCCAAGCGGATCAAGGCCGCCGCGCTGCCCGACGAGATTGTGGAGGATATCCTGGCTCGCCTGCCAGCCAAGTCGCTACGCCGCTTCCAGTGCGTGTCGCGGTCGTGGCACGGCCTCATCACGTCGCCGCGCTTCCGCCAGCTCCACTCCAGCCGAGCCGGCACTTGGCCGCGTGGGCTTTTCGTCAGGCCGCCCGGGAACACCGGATCCTTCCACGCTTGCCGGCAACTTGGCGGCCGGGTGGAGGAGGAGATCCTGAGCTCCGCCCTCTTTGCGCCAAGGCCCGTCTTCCCCATAAACACCAAATCCTGCCACGGGCTCGTCCTCCTGTGCTGCCTCGACTACGCCGCGCACTACGTCTGGAACCCTTCCACCGGAGACATCCTGGCTCTACCTGACCGGACGCCGCTCAGGACGGCCGGGTACAAGCCTCGCCCGTTCGTGGCCTACGGTCTGGGCCACTGCTCGACGACCGATCAGTACAAAGTGGTGCGCATGTACAGACATCGTCACGCCACATTCTGTGAGGTCTTCACTCTCGACCAGTCCACCAACTGGAGGCTTGCCGCCACGGAGCCTCCCCTCTACGCGAGCCGCCGCCTTCTAGTCAGGGGCGGCCAGGGAGGCGTGTTCTGCAACGGGAGCCTGCACTTCGTCGCAGAAGACGGCGTCATCATTTGCTTCAACGTCACGGATGAGACTTTTGGGACACTGGTGCCCCCAGAAGGCCTAGAACACAGTGGTTTTGATCTGACAGAGCTAGATGGCTGCTTGTGCGCTTATTTCTCAAGCCAAGTCCCGACGCCGGCCAGCCCTTACCACATATGGCTGCTGAGAGATTATGATGCGGCGGCTAGAGGTTGTTGTGGCGGCTGGAAGGAGCTTTGTTGCTTCGATTGGTGGGCCATGGCTGATGCCGAACGCGAAGCGCTCAGGTCTCAATGGGTCGCCCCGCTAGCGATGTATCCTGATGGCGATGGGAGGAGCACCAAGATTATGTTTGGCACAGGCTCTTCTAAAGTGTTTGTGGTGGACCTTAGCAACGACGGCAACCCGCCGGTGACTCTCTTCTCATTGCAGTTGGAGGACTACGGTGTGGTGAATGATGGGCCGTTCGCTACCATGGGCTTCTTTGAGGAGAGCCTCGTGCCGGTTGGCTGCACAGTTGATGATATCATCTTGTCATCGCCATCTGCAGACGCCTGGTGCCAAGTCCTGTCACGGCTTCCAGCGCGCACGGTTGGGCGCTTGAACCAGGTGTGCAAGGAGTGGCATGCCATAATCAAGAGTGACTACTTTGTCGTCGGCTCACACTTACAATATCATCATCAAGCAAACCTCCTAAGCCCTCCTCAGATCATGTTTACTGACGGCAAGCCCAACAGTTTCAAACCATTGGAGAATTTCATCACCGACACATCACAAGTGCCGCCACTTATAGATCATAGTTCAAGAGTAGTTTGTTCCAAGCCTTGCCATGGGCTCAACGCGGGAGCCTTCATGTCTCATGACTTTGTGTGCAATCCTATCACTGGTTACTACAAGGCCCTACCCCTGGATGATGACGACGATGGACACCCAAGTGAAGACCATAATCCCCAAATGTTTGCGGGCCGTTTAGGCCTAGGGTATGATGTGGGGATTAGCATGCATGTCGTAGTCCGTATCACATTCATGGAGAGAAACTTGACAACACGGGATTACAAACTAGATTGCAAGATTCGGACCATTGGAGGTGATACCATGTTTTGGGAGGAGTTAGACCCTCCTCACAGGCCAATAGCTGACACGCCTCCTGCTTACTCAAGCGGGAAGATTTATTGGATGGCAGATAGTAAGCTCCGAGCGTCCTCAGGTTATGATGAAATCATCGCACTTGACATCACAACACGCGAATTTGAGATCTTGAAGGGGCCGCTGCGCAGCCGCAGCCATGATGAGTGTGTGTCTATCGTTGAGCTCCAAGGGCAGATTTGCATGGTTTGCTCGCACCCACGCTTGGACAGCATGGAGATATGGGCAATGAAAGGCAATGGCACGGCATGGTCCATGGAGTACTACATAGATTTCAAGAGGTTCACGCCTGAGTACTCAGCAAAGCTAGTGACGCCGATAGTCATAGATCCAAGGGATGGAAGGATTTTGCTCAACACGGGAAGGGCTTTAGGCTACTACGACCCCAAGAAGGCGGAGATACAGAATGTTTATTGCTTAGGGAAGCACATCAGCAAAGACAAGAAGTTTGTACCCATTCTATTCCAAGAAAGCCTGGTCAGTCCATGTAACGAGGTCCATTAATCATTAGCTAAGTTGTACGACCTTTTGCATTTTCGTCCTACTTGTTATTTACTGGGTTAAACTCGATCAGACTTGAACATGTTGTAATAAGAGCTAACTTAATTGACGGAAGCTGGTAAAAAGAAAATAAGATCTCTGTTCATTATGCTTGCTTTTGCTTAGGCTCAATAAGTAATTTTTGTACATAATAAAGTGATCACATGCCCTATTTGGCAGAGTTTCAGCTGGAAGTTTTTTTTTTGGAGCAGGCGGAGATGAGTTTAGCCCCCGCGCCCCCAAGTTGACCTCGAAAAAAAAACTCCAGAAATCTTCGTCATGGTACACTTTGATTTTTAGTTGAAATCTAGACAAAAAAAAATAGAGCTTTATCGTTCAATGTATAAGGTAATACTAAATGAGATGGTAGGTTCTCGTAGTTTTTTCATTGCTCATCGCTATGGGCGGAACTTTTACAGTGGGATGTAATCCCAAATGTTCTATTGACAACACACTTTTGATCTTGACATCTTGTTACAAGCAAATACGACGTAGATGTCAGTGGTTATGTTATGTCTAACGTCAGTACTCCTGTACTCACAGTAAATCTGCAGCAGAAGAAACGAGTGCAGACTACAGAGTATAACTGTCCGTCAGTAGTTCCAACTTTCAAGGTTTCGTTTCTCCATGATCAAATGGACTTCCTCAAACCAGTATCAGCTATCATTTCCCTGAGATTTGAAAATATTTGGAGTCAGCCGAAACGATAAAATATTTATTCCTAGTCATTAACTCATTAATCAAGCATCAAAATGTGCTAGCATATTCAGAGAGACTGTTGTATATTATATATCATTTCTTTTCCACACATCAAAGCCTAGGATATTTTATATCTCACAAGATGCAGCATACTCATCAATGTGCAACCCAAGTTAGTGTAGCCTATATGCAAAAATGATAACAAATGACATTGAGGCAGAGATAGAACACCTGTGAGAAGGGAAAAAATTATGACACAGAGCCAGGATAAATTGCAAAGCAAAAATGATGAAATCAAATCATACAAGCTAAAGGTTAATTTCAGTATAGTATATTACAAATATGGACAACCAAACTTACCATAATTTTAGTATTTCTTTGAGAAGTTATATAACGATTTCACAATGGCCCCATATTTCATTGATTTCAGTGGCCCCATATACCTGGAACAAGAAATATTAGAGATTTTTTCAAACGTGGTGATAGAGGACAGAATTATAGTGATGATTATTGTATAACAATTTCACAGTTAGGAATATTAATGTCTTGACAAAGAACTTACATAATTTCAGTATACCGTAATCTCCATGCTGGAAAGCCTAAATGGCATCTAGCAGGACCATACATGAGAAGAAGATCAGGTTCTGGTCCACCACAACCTAATGGATGAAGCCAGAAATTAGCTGATATAAAGTAATTAAAGCATGATAAATAACTAAATAGTAATTTTTATGAAATAGAGAATGCAGGAAACGGTGACTTTGCCAAGTATACCTACAGCTTTCAGCGCACTAGCCATGTCAGCTTCTGTAAATGTTGGTTTCCTTTTGCCATCTCCATGAGTATAACCATTGAAATAAGCTGAGCAAAGTAAACTGGCTGCTTTAGCAATACCCTCCTTGCCATTAGAACCAGAAAGACAGTCTACCACTATCTCCCTTTGACTACAGTGTAGATCTTTGATGTTTGCATCAATGCCCTACATGTTGCAATGAATGAAGATACATATTTACAGATAAGGAAAAAAAAATGAACAAGCATACCAGTAGAGATATACACAAAAGTAAGATCCTAATATAAAATGGAGTAGCAGAAAGCTCAACAGTGCATCTTACAACATATTCTCCTGCATTACTATCTCTTGAAGCATTCACAGCAGGTTCAAATGATTTCTTCAGGACTCCTACGATGCAACATAAAAAAAATGTGTGAGATAATCTTGCACATGCTAGATTCAGTCTACAGGTCCCAAGATAAAAGATAATCTGTGCACCTGTCAACTAAAAGCATCACAAGATGATGTGTAAAGGGCAATAGGGAAGTTAGTTAGATTGTTCTGCCTGGATATTATGACAGTCCAGTAATGTTTATTTAAGTCATTTGATTTCTCATGCCATATTTATTTAACAGAGAAGGAATGGTAAAACTAACTTGAGACTAAAAACAGCCATACCCTGCAAATTCAAATGCTGAACTCATTGTCTTACCATCGATGTCGTAGAGACATACATACTTCACGCTCATAGATGAGAGCCAGCATAGCAGTTGCTTGACCTTTGCAGTACTTTTAGCTTCTTTGCTATCTACCACAATAGCCAAGTACTTCAGTCTACCCAGATGAAGATTCTGATACTTCCGCAACAACCCAGATGAAATAAAATAGCATTCGAGACTATAAATCAGATGAGACCATAAATTTAAAAAGCTGATTGCTAAGTGGGTGATGGTCCACAGCAACCCCAAAACAAGATTGATAATAATTGATGGTCTAGACATCTGCACATATAGAGAGAAAAATACAATTTGTCATGCTCTCCCATGGAACATATTAAGGGTTATAGAAATATATCCAAGAGATACAAAAATGTTAGAAACATTTAGATTCTAAAACTTTATGCAATCAAGTAATATGATGTCAACATGGATCAGTTCTGTTCTGGGGTTGCACAACAATTCACAAATGTGCAGTTGCCTCATCGCATCATTCATACTGCTAATGTGTCATAATATTATCACATAAATCTCAACTCTCAACTGTTAAGCAACACATGAAAATTGAGGATATGGTTGAGCCTGAAACCTCTGCTATAAACAAATTACTAACTCAGTGCAGATATCTCAAGCTCAGCAAACGATTTCAAGGTTTTGCATCAATTAAAATAGGGTTGATATTATTGTCATACTTTGAAGCTTCACAGGGCTGGAAACTTCTGGTTTTTCAGCTAAGGTGATAAAAATGTAGGATTACTGAGCAATTGAACTTTTGGCAAAGGTTATAAGAAATGTGCAAAATATAACTCATAGATATCTTATCAAAAAATAAAACTTGAAATGAAAGAAAGCCATGTCTATGTACTATTTCTTCTATAATGTTCCTTCCATTGACTAGATTGAAGTCTCCCCTAAAATCAGTCTTATACAATAAATAAGAGGCAAAAGGTGCAAGAAAAGGAGAACAGTTCATCTGCATACATACAAGTGGAGGGGGCTGATTCATGAAGACAGAGGCCTCCCTGCCCACAAATGCCTTCCTGCACAAGAATAATGAGATAATTAATCTCAAGAAAAGGGGGAAATGGAGGCAGGGCGCATCATACATGCAACCAGATACATGAAGGTCAAAAATATTGCATTGTGTTGGACCTTCACCCTGTCTACTTGGTTTCTCAACAAGAGATCAAAGCAACACTAGTCACTCAGAAACAAACAAGAAGCCAGCAAACGGCACAGAGAAACAAAACAGAAAGTGAGGCAAGCAAGAAATCTAACATGGTTTTGCAATCCATGGCAATCACAACTGAGCTAAGGAGGGAAGGAGGCTGAGGAGGAAACAATGGAAGCAACAAGAACCAGGTTTGTGTGGCAGTCAAATTAGAGAAGCCTACTTGTGGCCGGAGCTGGACTGCCGGGGATTAGGCAAAAACTAATTGTCACAGGAAGACACATGAGCTGGCGCCTCATATCATATCGACGTGCACTAGTTGACCTGTTGAGTGTGACATTCTTGTTTGTTTTCAGAGACTAAATGAGGCTTCACATAATTCACCTCTCCCTTTCTTTCTAAGGTTGTCAACTTTATTTTCTTCTCCCTCCTCCTCACAATTCCCACCACCACCCCGAAGACCTTCCGCTTCCGCTTCGAAAACTCTTGGCTCAAGGCGCACTCCTTCCTTCCTGAGGTCCTGCCTGCCTGGTCTGGCGCTCGAGTTCCGGCGGACGCCACCGGTGGCTTGGTGGCCAGGATCAAAGCCCTTCGCCACGGCGCAAAGGCTTGGTCCAAGAAACACCGAGCCCGCCCGGAGTGCCTCAGCAATGCCACTTTCGTTGTTCAACTAATGGATTTCTACGAAGAAACCCGAGCTTTGTCTGCAGGGGAACGGGAGCTTCGCGTGCGGTGCCAGGCACAAGTGTCACTACTCGTAGCGCAGCGGGCAGCTTACTGGAAACAGCGAGCGAAATTCCGCGCGCTTCGAGAAGGCGACGCCAACACCAAGTTCTTCCACGCCAAGGCCTCGGCCAGAGCTCGCCGGAACGCGATCCGCGCCCTGGAAGCCGACGGCATGCGGCTGATTGCCCACGAAGACAAGGTTGCCGCGCTCACCACCTACTACACCGGCATCCTGGGTGGCACGCGGGCAACGACCTAGAGCTTCGACGTCGACATGCTATACGCTGGTTGCCCGCGTGCGGACCCAGACCAGCGGGTCGCCCCCTTCTCCGAGGGTGAAGCTCGGGCAGCCATCAGGGCCATGGCTCCTGACAGCGCGCCCGGGCCGGATGGGATCGACCCTGGCTTCTACAAAGCAGCCTGGGAGTCGGTCCGGGGTGACGTCATGACCTTCCTGAGCGCGTTCCATGGCGAATGCTGCGACCTGGAGAAAGTGAACAGGGCGGTGATAGTCCTAATCCCCAAAACCGAGGATGCTCGAACGCCGGCAGCGTTCCGGCCTGTCTCGCTCCAGAACTGCCCGGTTATGATCCTGACGAAGATACTGACTACCCGGCTGCAGCACCAGATTGCACGCCTGGTGGATCCGGATCAAACGGGGTTTATCCGTGGGCGCTCCATCTCAGAGAACTTTGTTCTCGCCGCGGAACTGGTGCAGTGCTGTCACCACCGCCGAGCTCCCACGCTGGTGCTCAAGCTGGACTTTGCTAAGGCCTTCGACTCCGTCGACTGGGACAGCTTGATCAAGATCCTTGATGCTCGTGGCTTCCCTCCCAAATGGCGACGGTGGATGGAAACCCTGCTCAGGACGTCGAAGTCGGCGGTGCTCGTCAATGGGGTGCCCGGCCCGTGGATCTCTTGCAAACAGGGGTTGCGGCAGGGGGATGCCCTCTCCCCCTACCTTTTCATCCTGGTGGCAGACGTCCTCTAGAGATTGATCAAGCAGGAGACCTCGATCAGGCACTCGCTGGCTGATGAGCCCGCCCCCGTTCTCCAGTACGCCGATGACACAATCATCCTGCTACGGTCGGATCCCGCCGGAGTACGGAGGCTGAAAGAGGTGCTGGACTGCTTCGCCGTGAGCACGGGGCTTGTCATCAACTACGGCAAGAGCACGATGACGCCCATGCATGTCCCCCCCCCGATGACATGCCCGCGCTCCTCGCTACCCTCCAATGCAGGCAAGGCTCCTTCCCCCAGACGTACCTCGGTCTTCCCCTCTCCAACACCAAGCTTCCGCTCTCGGCCTTCGATCCTCTGATTGCCAAAGCGGATCGGCGTCTTGCTGGGTGGCAAGCCCTGCTCCTCAGCTCGGCCGCCAGAGTCGAGCTGGTGAACTCGGTGCCCACGGGGCTGCCCACCTACGCAATGGGAGCCATGCTGCTCCCGCCGCGCGTGATCAAACGGCTTGATGCCCGCCGCAGGGCTTTCCTGTGGGCTGGATCGGATAAAGCCTCCGGCGCGCAATGCCTCGTGGCCTGGGAGGAGGTGTGCAGGGAGAAAGAAGACGGGGGACTCGGCGTCAAGCGCCTGGACACCCAGAACGCGTGTCTGCTCCTCAAACTGGTGCACAAGCTTCACCACCCCGGTGACTCGGCGTGGGCGCGCTGGTCGGGCGAGCATGCGAACCTCGCGTCCCTGGACGGCGACATGGCCGGGGCACATTGGAACGCGCTGAGAGCGTTGCTCCCTGCCTATCAATGCATGACCACGGTGGCCGTTGGGGACGGGAGGGCCACCGACTTCTGGCATGATCGCTGGTTGGAGGACGCCCCACTTGCAGAGCTAATGCCCGCTCTCCACTCGCACTTCGCGTCCAGAGCTTGCTCTTTCCGCGACGTCGTGGGCGCGGACCTGTCTTCCCTGTTCCAGCGCAGGCCAACACCACAAGCTGCCACGGAGCTCGCGACCCTCTCCAGCAAGCTGAGCGCCGTGGCCCTGCAGTCCACCCCAGACGTGAGATCCTGCTTCTTTGAAGATGGCGAACATAAGCTGCTTTCAGGGGTGATGTACAAGGCCTCACTCCGGGGCGACTGAGACCCTGACGCCTACAATTTTGTGTGGCGCCATTTTGCACCGCCCAGGGTCAAGTTCTTCGGGTGGCTGCTGGTTCGAGATCGGATCAACAGCAGGAGTAATCTTGTGCACAAACACATTGTGGACGACGCGAGATGCGCTATCTGCGGTGCTGCGGAGGAGACTGCCGACCACATCTTCTCCCAGTGTGCCTTCACCCATACTTTCTGGGTAGCAATCGGGTGGGATCCTGCCTGCATTGCCATGGTGCGGGAGCTGTGGCGATCAACACCCCCACCCCATGTGATGAAGAAGAACTCCCCCCCCCCCCCCCCCCCCCCTCATCTTGTTGCTCTGCTGGGAGATTTGGAAGCACCGTAACGCGGTGGTTTTCAACAACCTTCCCCCCAATGTGGGACGGCTCATCACTGCTTGCAAGTCTTCCCTGAAGGACTGGAGTTGTCGGATACCTGCCAAGGACACCGACCGCGCAAGGAATTGGAGTTTATCTCTTACCCTGTAATCTCTCCCTATCTCCGCCGGCAAACGGCTGTAAACACTTTGTTACTGTGCAAGGCGCATGCCTTCCACCAACTGCGGCCTCGGCCCAGGTATCTGTGGAATGGAAAAAGCAGGTGGGGATCTCCGATCCTCCCCGAAGTTCTTCTCAAAAAAAACTTTATTTTCTTCTCATTCCTAAAATGCTATATAGATATTTAAGGGCCGCAATGTCAGTAAAGGACGGTTTACAAATGTACAAGCGATATCTTTTTGCAAAACAATCTAAGTTATTAGTAGGCATAACACCTGCATGTACACTTGCAATCGATCAGATCCGAATACAAAAAGTAGTTCAGGGTTTTTGGGTTTGGGTGCTCGGTTCCGCACAGCAGGAAGGGAAGAAGAAGACCACGGGATGGGCGCACCTGGTGGTGTTCGTCGCCGGCGAAGGACCGGAAGGAGACCTTGGCACCTGCCTGCCCGTAGGACGGCAGCAGCCAAGGCACCTGGCGTAGTCGTCGCCGGGAGAGAGGGAGAAGATAACCGAAGAAGAGAAGGCAGTGTTGCTGACGTCAGGTCCCTGTAGGCCCATTTTTACTGCTCTCCGTCCGCGTGCAGGTGCAGCCCAAAATCGAGGCCCGAAAGGCAAAGAGTGAGACCCGGGCACCTGTTTTGTTAGGCCTAGAAGATGGCTAGTAAGTTTTTTTTTTTTTTTTTTCGAGAGGTACAAATTGTTGGTGACTTGGTGTGCTTTTGTCAAAAAAAAATGTTGGGGTGCAAATAAAAATCAGAAGTATATTGGTCTGCTTTGTGGAGATTGATGGGGAGCAAATAAAAACCAACTAATAATTTTTAAAACAAAATCGTATCGGATACGTAGCCATTGCCCAAATAAAACCCATCTTGCTCCGCCGCCCAGATGGCTTGGATCCAAACGAGTCCTCCCGCCGAGATGGAGCAGGCCGGATCGGGCGCCGCCGGGGCAGCAGCGACGTGCAACAAGAGGAGCAGCGACGCCGCCTTCGGCAGCACCGATGACTACGAGGAGATGTGCTGCCTCGGCATGGGCGCGTTCGGCGCCGTGGCCAAGGCGCGGCACCGCGTCACGGGCGAGATCGTCGCCATCAAGCGCATCACGGAGACGGAGCCCGACCCCGACGGCGGCGGCGCCGAGGAGGAGCTGCTGCGGGAGGCGCGCCTCCACGAGGTGTGCGGGGCGCACCCGTTCATCGTCGGCGTCCGCGGCCTCGTGCGCGATCCGGCCACCGCGGAGCTCCGCCTCGTCATGGAGTGCGTCGGCGGGCCGACCATCGAGAAGTTCCTCTTCCTCCGCGGCAACCGGCGCCGCGGCGCGCTGCCGCTCCCGGAGGCCACGCTGCGCACCATCATGTGGCAGCTGCTGACGGGCGCGGCGAAGATGCACGAGGAGCGCGTCGTCCACCGCGACATCAAGCCCGACAACATCCTCGTCAGCGACGACGGCAAGGCCGTCAAGATCTGCGACTTCGGGCTCGCCGTGTCCATGTCCGATCCCGAGGCGTCGGCGTCGCTGCGCGAGCCGGACGGCACGCTGTGGTACATGGCGCCCGAGGTGCTGCTGGAGAAGCCCGACTGCGACGCGGCCGTGGATGTCTGGTCGCTGGGCTGCGTCATGGCTGAGCTCATCAATGGCCAGGTGCTCTTCGATGACGGCCGCGACGAGGAAGGGCAGGCCCGCTCCATCTTCGACGTGCTCGGCTTCCCAGACGACAGCACGTGGCCGTGGTTCTCGTCCACGCCGTTCGCCACCGAGCTGATGCCGATACTAGACGACGTGCACCATGACAACCACCTGCGCAAGAAGTTCCCTGAGGCCGTGCTGTCCCAGCAAGGATTCGAGGTCCTGAATGGCCTCCTCACGTGCAACCCCGACAAGCGGCTCACGGCGGCCACCGCGCTCAAACACCCATGGTTTGCCAAGGTCGACGCGATGGAGCTGCTGAGGGACGAAGAGGTGGAATCGGCATTGCCCAAGAAGCAGCTGCTCGTGGCTCCATCACTGCTCCAGCGATGTGTGTAGTAGCCCGAGAGAGTCCTTCGATTTTTGGATGTAAAGAATCAGTCTATCCTTCTGAGCAGGTCATGTAATGCTGAGACGTACTGTAAATTGCTTATTGAATCGTTTCTGTAATGCTGAGACGTACTGTAAATTGCATTATTGAATCGATTTGTGAGAAAAAAAAATTCTGATCCTTGCTCTGCCGTGAACATCTCTCAGCTGAATCTAAAGCATCTCTGAATTTTGTTAGTCTAGAATCGAAGCAACACGTGTATATGCCGTTCTGTTTTGTATTTATATGCATAATAAAGTAGAAAACCAGATTCATTGCTGATTTGGTGGTGGTTGTCTGCATCTGCTGGCAAACAGCGATATGGTTCAGACACCACCTGATTTCTGGAACTTCTGTAACACTGAAGTTACTGAATCTGAGTTCTTGTAATTGTAGTTACTTGTGTTCTTCGAGGAGTCTCGATACCAATGACTTTGTTTGATAAATGTTAGAGAACACTTTACAGTTTTGCAGGCAGCCATCTGCATGCTTCAGTTTAGGACATTCTTTTTTAATATAGGTTGCCGCATATATCAAAACAGAACTGCATTATTGAATCATTTTGTGAGAAAATAAAATTCTGGTCCTTAGTCTGCCGTGAACATCTCTCAGCTGAATCTAAAGCATCTCTGAATTTTGTTAGTCTAGAATCGAAGCAACACGTGTATATGCTGTTCTGTTTTGTATATATGCATAATAGTGGTATAAACCAGATTCATTGGTGATTTGGTGGTGTTGTCTGCAGTCTGCAGTCTGCTGGCAAGACATGGTACAAAGAATCTGGATGCAGACATTGGAGATTGAACTTCTTGAGTTGATTTATGAAAATTATGTGTAATGCTAGTATCCGGATTATGTTGCTTGCAGTATGCAGATACAGGTGCTTTATTATGTACTGTACTAGTGAACTTATGTGGGCTAAGTGTTTTGGTTCCTAGTGAACTTATGTGGGCTAAATGTTTTGGTTCAACGTTTTGATTTCTCTTTTAATTTTTCTGCTGCACATTTTCTCTCTTGTTCCTGGCATCCCTCGTAATGTCTATCTAATGATTTATTGATTTAAATGTACTACTCCCTCAATTTACATTTATTTGTTGATACTGCTGTTCAAAACAAAAGCTGTAAAAATATACTGTCGCTGCGGTTCATATCAAGCACCGCCGCCTACCTGCATGACGGCTGCTCGAGTGCTAGCTGCTTCAGTTCGTCAGCCATTTTGATGTTTCCTGTCTGAAACTGAAATTGAGCTGAGCTTTCAGGAAAGGTGAGGGAAAAACTCATGGGTTATGAGGAAGGGACGGATGAATTGAAGATCTCCAACAGAGGACTGTAGTCTTTTTATTTTTTTAGGGAAGCCATTTGGCGTACTTTATTGATCTTGGAACACCATTACATCTCCAGCAGAGGACTGTAGTCTTGACGTAGCTTTACTTCTCTTTCCTTTTTTGTTCTTGACGAATGCCACTGTTTGAAGCATTGAAGCTTACTGTGCAAGAGTGCAAGTGGCATTCTTGGCCTCGGTTCAGCTGCAAGGTTGCCGCATGGCCGGCTGATCAGATCAACGGCAGAAGAATGTCAGCGTGTTCGACGGCAATGACATGTGCCGGCCAAATGCACGCGCGGCAAGAACATGCCGCTGCGCACCACACGGAAACCATGGATTGGATTCTGGCACGACCGCACGCACAAGGATTCCCAGAAATGGCAGTCAGTCTGGCACGGCCGGCAGGTAGGCGGTGCTGCATGTCGCGCGTGCAAGTGCAACAATGGCTGCAGCGTGCACGCAATGCATGCTCATGCATCGATCTGTGCCCGATGCCCGGCCGTTTCTACTCATCAATCACCGGCCAGCCAAAATTGGGTAGCGGCCTGCCGGTTTCGCCGCCGCTGACCCCGGCGAGCCCCCGCCCCGCAGCAGCCAGTCCCATTATTTATTATTATAATTAACCGGCCCCGTCTCCTCCGGCCTCCGCCCACGCCTTCCTTCCGCGGCCTCCCATCCATCTTGGGCGGTCGCCGCGCGCGCCGCGCCGTCGAGGGCCAGGCCAGCCAGAGCTCGCTCGCTCGCCATGGCGGCCGTCCAGTCCAACAGGCCTCGCCAGCACCGCCGCCCCGAGGCGTTGTCCCCGGCGACCTCGGTGGCCGTGGCGGCGGCGAGGGCCGACGACGCCCCGCGCCAGCGCCAGCCGCGGGGGCCCGTGCAGGTCCGTGACCAGGGCCCGCTGTCGGCGGGGCACCATCCGCACCACCACCAGCTGCGGCGGTCGGCGGCGTTCCCGCCGCGCCGCCCGGGCGCGCTGCCGGTGCGCCGCCCTCCCCAGCGTTGCGACAGCGACCTCAACATCCGGGAGCACCGCACGTGCAGCGAGGTGGCCGGCGGCACCGCGGCGGGCTGCGCCGCTGTGTGCTGCTGCTTCCCCTGTGTCATGGTGGAGGTCGTGGTGCTCGCCACGGTGCGCGCGCCCGCCGCGCTGTGCCGCAGGGCCAACAAGGTGCGCAAGCAGGCCGGCCGGCGGCGCTCCGCCTCCGCGGGGCAGGCCGCGGAGATCTACGAGCTCCTCGTGGACGACGCCGAGGTGGACGCCGGCGCCGCGGACGCGGTGGCGCTGCCCGTGAAGCCTGCCTTGAAGCTGGAGGAGACCGGGGAGCTGGAGAAGGAGGTGTGGGCGAGGTTCTACGGCACCGGCTTCTGGAGGAGCCCGTCGCAGCTCGACGACGACGAGGACGACAGGTGATCGGAGGCAGGCCCGAGAGCGAGCGATCGATCGACCAGCTCCTCCGGCGATGCGTAGGCGTGCTTATTACTCTGCTTGCGCGTTCTTGGTTGGGTTTCCTTCGTTTTCCGCGGGAAGAAGAGAAGATCGAGGAAAAGGAAAACGTGATTGTCTGTTCGATACTACGATTACGAACTTCGTTTTCCTTATTTTTTTTGTGTTTGGGTTTTTGGAAGAGAAAATAATTCTCTTCCACGATGCCACTGTGTATGTAATATGTAATAAAATGTATATATACTTGTATCAAACAATGTGATTGCGTTCTTTTGAACAAAATGAAATGCCTGAAGTGTGGTTGAAAAAGTAGCAGGAATTGCGATTGAACAATAAGTAAATGCTAAGTGCGGTTAAAAAAAATAGTAGGAGTGCCATTCGCCTTGGACGTGCACGTGTGCATTGTGCAGTGTACATTTTTTTTAGGGGGTGCAGTGTACATTTCTTGATCGGAAATTTATAGTATTTGACAAAAAGTTTTGGTCATCCATCTTGTTGAGGGCCTCTGGGCCTGGATAGTTCGGTTCAGCTGTCAGCGGCCTTGTTACAGGCTTTCCTAATTGGGCCTTGGGGCCTCATGCACTACAAAGAAATGGGCTTATTTTATACACTGAACCACCACCTACAGCCAGGTGTGAGCGCCGCTAGTCGTGTAATCGTGTTGATTTTTGCTAAAAAAAAGTAGTCGCGTTGATTTTTTGCTATAATCGTGTTTGGAAGAGATTATGGCAAAGAGAAAATTAAAGATATTAAAGACATAGAAGGCGAAGGAATAACAAATAGATTGCTTTTTGATCGATTGGATCTCTAGTATACAATATATATAAGAAGTGGTCTTATCCCATGAGGGCTACTTTGGCAACTCAGGGTAATTAACCCAGGGAAAAAAAGGGTGGGGGAGGGATTTTTCTGGACATGCAAATCCCCTCTGCACCCGGTTGGTAGATTCCACGTGCGGGGTTGTTTCCCTGCGGCTGTTTGGAAGCAGATGCAGGGGAGGTATGGGTGATGCGATCCAAAGCTAAACATGCATCCCAAGCGCTATTTGGCGCACGCGCACTGTAAAAGTTGCTGGCGCACACATGCTCTTTAGAGCAGTTATGGCTATTCCCGTTCCTTCCTTTCCTTTTTGCATTTTTTTTGGCAACTCGGGGAAGAGAAATTTAAAACAATTAACCGTTCCCCACTTTCCCCGCTCGACGCGCCGTTGGAATCCCCCTTGCCCCCGGCGATTTTCCGACACCGGCGCGCATGGATTCGCCATCGATGTGGAGGCTCAGGCGTCGGCGGCCTCGTCGGCACCGGAGCGACCCCATCGACGTGGAGGCCAAGGTACGTCGCTGCGCCTTGCGACTTTGATTTGGGGATGATTCGTCCTCGTGGTTTCCGATTCGAAGTGGAGGTGGATTTCGATTTGAGGGGTATTGGATTTCAGGCGACGCGGATTCGAGGTCGAGCAACTATGGGAGGAAGGAGGGGCCTCCACGAATCCGCGCGTTTCCGTCGAGATTTGGCGTCGCAGGTTCGCGACACCGGGCTTCCCGACGCCGCGGAGGACGAGGATGGCGTCACCGGCGGCGGCCTCCAACGATTCGAGGTCCTTTAGGTACGTGCCCCGCCCGTGCCCGCCCGGTGCCCGCCTCTCAACGATTCGAGGTGGCGTCTCCGCGACGCGCACCGTATAGCATCGCCCCGCCGTGGAGATCTCACGCGCTCGGCCCCTCACACCCGCGGCATGGCTTCTCTGCTGCGCCCAGACCGATCGTACACGCCCCTCAGCACCGACGATCCATCCGCCTCCATGTGCCTCCACCTCCAGTTTCTCAACTTGATCGAGAGGCATTTGACAAAGCTAACAAGTAGAGTGTACTATTGTGCATTGATCGGTGACTCAAAAATGAATTGGTTGAATTGCAAATCACTAGACTCGCCCATTAGTTTGTCGGGTCTAGTCCAGCATTTGCGTATTAGCTAATTACTACAATGCAACGACCTGTGTAGCATACTAGTGATTTTCCTTACTCGGGAATGGGAATTTCCACCACTAGGTGTCACTGGTTATCGATGATCAGTGGCTCAGGACAGTAAGCTGTAACGGTGGGCTGTGAAGGTTAACTACTCACATTGATGTGTCACTGGTTGGACACCTCATTGGCGATAAGATGATTTGTGCATCAATGACATTTGGTTTCGTATCGCAGTAGCGCTGCTATGACATGGTCGGGCTACCCTCACTGGGTGGATGTTTTCAAAGAGATATCTGCAAACATGCAGCAGGCAAGGACGAAAATGGCGGAGTTGGCTAAGGCGCATGCCAAAGCCTTGATGCCATCCTTTGGTGATGGCGAGACGACCAGCGTGCAATTGAGGTTTCTCACACATGACATGACAGACTTTGAAAAGGTCCGAGAAGAGGCTGCAGAAGCTGTCCATGAATGATTCATCACAAGATTCAAATGTCCGAAAAGAATGTCCAGGTGATGATAGGACCTTATTCATCATTGACAGTTTCAAGATAAAGAGTGACAGTTTGTTCTTTTCGCTCCTGTTTGACGGACCAAATATCCTTGGATGTTATGTGCAGCGTTCTCTTGCTACTGGACCCGCAAAACCTGTCAATGGAGTTCCGGAGAAAGCAGTCATAGGATGGATAGTTGGTTGTATGGCCTTGTTTAAATTCATGTTCGTTGCTAGTTAATTCCATCCTGCTAATCATTTGGGAACGTTAATGTGTCAAATATAAGTCCCTTGGTGTGTGCACTTGTCTGCTAGAGTTTAAGTGTACATGGATACTGAATGAAGTTCTAGAATATGGTTAAATTAAATGAAACCTGGAAGTTGTCCTGGACTGCATCTAAATTCATATTCCTCTCACATATCATCAGTTTCCATGTATGTTATTTGTGTAGTGGAGTGGAGACCATTTGTTGTGAGATGCCATCCTATTAAAAATTTAGAAGTAAACCAACCTGCTCGCCACATCTGTTTTTTCAGAACTTGCGGCTTTTGTTTGATCGATAAGAATAACTGTGTATTGCCTTTTTCCTGAAATTTTACTATGTTGGTCTTGTCACTCAGATTTTAATCTTCGTTAGCTGTGTAATCCATTTAGTGTTAGTCAGGCAGCTGCTTTGCTACTATCAAGGATAAAAATGGCTGCTCTGAATACATCATATTCATAACCCGACCATGCTAATCTCATTCTCATACTAATATTAATTGGATTCCTGGTTGGTAACCTATGGTGCTAGGCCCAATTTACTGAACTTTAGCTTGTCTTGTTTCTCCGTTCTTGACTTCAGATGAAGCCATTTTCTTTTTGAGTACTGTTATCTTGAGGATCTAACTGGATGGTTGTGCTCCCACAATAGGTGATGGTTGTTCTCAAGGGTTTGGTGCCTATGGCATTTGGAGGTACCCAAGAGCCTGCAGCTTACGGTGAGCTGGTTTCCATTGGAGGCCTGAATAAGAAGCTTAATGCTAGCATTGCTTCTACCATAGAGTCAAAGCTGTCCATTCCTTAGTCACGCTTCTACCTTAAGTTATATGACTCAAAGGTCAGAAGCCACTGTTTCTTATTGCGTTCACTTAAATCATGGGTCCTTTTTACCTTCCGCAAAGTTCTCACATTAATTTGTTGCTTGTTAGGCTCATCCCGCACAAGAAAATGGTCAATGTTTGCATGCTTTTGCATCAAGAATAGATGGTTCATTCCATCTTCTTTTGTTATGCATCTTGCCTGCATAGATGGTGTTAAGATCTTTTACTATCCAGCATGTTCTCAATGCCATGCTATCTGTAAGGACTCACTGATACATTAGTTACTGTGGTGTCATAATTTTTAGTTCTAATTCAATTTGTATTTCTTTTTCCTTATTTGAACCAAAAGGTTCTAGGTTCAGTTTTGTAGTCAATTAAATATTGCCGATAAAACCGCTGGAGTGAGTAGTTCTATAAATGTATTTTTGAGTTGCTAGCATTTAAAAAATAGAGAACTTAACGAGTTGACCCAAGATCACTCGTGACATATGATACAATGGTCAATTCTTTTTAGAGTTAGCTTTAAAGGTTTATGCAAATTAGGTAAAAATTGATGTTTTTTTTAAATGTCCAAAAATAATGTTTGCTTGAAGCTATAGTGCCACACACTCATTTAACATGCGGCTCGAGTATGGGACCCAACTTTTCACGGTTTCAGCATCATTTTATGGTTGCCCTGCCCTAGAAGTTAGCCCCCGATTCGAACTGGATGGCCATCTTTTTTAGGCATTTGCTTTCATCTGTTTTTCTCCCTCCCTCTCGCCCTCCGTGGATCGCCATGACATTGACATTGGGACCCAGCTACATTCGACATTGGGGGTTTTAGGATATGGTACAAGTATTGGTAGTAACATATCATCCACCGCTTATATTCTAGTTTCAGTTTTAGATCAAAGGCTTTAATTGCTGCCCATTTTTTTAGCATGCCTTTTGTCTCCATAAATCTGTTGTCTGTAGTGTTTCTTATTTCCCAATTCAGTTGTGGCATGTACCTTATAGTTCTAAATCCTTTTTGGAGGGGGAGGGGGGGGGGGTGGGTTCCGCACTTTTTTGGTACTATTTTTTTACTTTAGTTCGATTAGTTTGAACTTTGCTAATTTGTAACACCACAAACACACACTCTAGTTACGGGGATTTCACTCTCTATTCCGCATAGGTGGTGGTGCCTCTCAAATTCCCTATTTGTTTGAACTTATCAATACAAAGTTTGTAAATTGATAGTTCAAAGTTTATAAAGTCTGATTTAAAGTTTTGAACCTAGTGGTACAAAGTTTTATAATGTGATATTTCAAAGTTTATAAATTCTTAGTATAAAGTATTGATACCAGCAATATAATGTTTATAATATGATAATTTAAAGTTTTGAACCTAGCTGTATAAAGTTTTTAATGTCATAGTTGAAAGCTTTTAAATTCCGAGTGTGAAGTTTTGACCTTACGAGTTTTTAATGTCATAGTTCAAAGTTTTTAAATTGAACCTTAGCACAACAAAATAGTATAGTTCAAAGTTTTTTGTAGGTAGAAACATAAAATTTCTAATGTCATACTTGAGTTTATAAGTTTTGAGTTTAAAGTTTTTGAATCTAGCAGTGTAAAGTTGTTTTAATGTGATAGTTTAAAGATTTAAAATTTCTAAGTGTAAAGTTTTAGAGCTATTGGTACAAAGTTTTTAATATGATAGTTCAAACATTTATAAATTCTAAGTATACAGGTTTGAACCTAGAAAATGCAAAGTTTATAATGTGATAGCTCAAAGTTTTAAATCTACCAAGTAAAAATTTATAATGTCATGATTTGAAGTTTATAAATTATGAGTGTAAAGTTTCTAACGTGATAGTTCAAAGTTTATAAATTATGTGATACGCCAAGTATGGAATCTAGTAGTAAAAAGTTTCTATAGTGATACTTCAAAGTTTACTAATTTCCGAGGGTAAAGTTTTAACTTGGTACTATATAGTTTATATGTGATAGTTCAAAGTTTATGAACCTAGCCATACAAAGTTTATAATGTCATAGTTGAAAGTTCATAATTTGTTAGCATATACTTTTGTACCAAGCAGTACAAAGTTTATAGTGTGCCAACTCGAGTTTTGAATTCCGAGTGTAAAGTTTTAAACTTACCAACACAATGTTTATAATATAGTAGTTCAAAGTTTTAAATTTAGCATTACAAAGTTGTATTGAGTATATAAGTTTTTAAGTTTTGAACTGTAACTGTATATAATGTGGTATGAATTCATAATATTTATTTTTAAGGTTTCACACAGTTTCAAAATTTTTATTATAAACTTTTGTTCACCAATTTTTGTAGGGTGTCATTGTTCTCACTATGAGGATAAAACATTCTCTTTAATACGATGAATATACCAGGTTAACTAGCTCTGCTATGGGAGGAACCACAAGCAACATCCTTTTATCAATCCTCAAGTCATTATTTTCTCGTGAACGTTTCTATGTACTGTTTTTAGCATTTCGAATGTACAAATATTTCTACTGAAAAATAATGTCATATGAATCCTCAGCTACATATGCTTGTTTTGGTTCAAAATTTTATCATTATTAATGTGTTTCTTATTTTTAGTCTATTGTTTAATGTTAGTTATAAATGCTAAAAACATGGTACGTATTTTTATCATAAATCTATAACTTGCACTTTCATATGTAAGTGAAACCACCCCCCCGCCCATTAACTACCCACACATCCGCTGTCCCGAAAGAGAAAAACAAATAAGCTAGATTAGAAAATAATGGCCCAAAAAACTAGACATGAGAAGGTAAAATAGCTCGGCACACTTAAAAGACAAAAAAAAAAATCAAACTTGAAAAGCTAAATGGGCTTGGAATGAAGGTAGACCGGAGAACACAGAACAGTACGACTCGTGCATGTGTCACTTGGCTGGTTGGAAACTTGTGCGCCGCTAATTAACTCCAGCGCGCGTGCGCTGCTAACTTTGCTGGTGCGCGCGCGCCCAGTAGTTGTGCCCAACATGCATGGATTAACCTTCCTGATCACTCTCGTGTTTCTCTGCTATCATCTACGATATCTTGGCTTATTTGATAACTTCACTATAGATATAGTACATAGACATCTAAAAAAAAGAAAATTCAAAAAGGAAAATAATATGAGAAAATCACTACATAACAATGCTAGCATCTCATAGTGATAAAAAAAATCTCAGGAATATATCTGTTTACATAAAAATATATCGCACAACTACACAGAAGCTGAAAATGTCAATGTGGTACACAGAGCATCTCTTCTATTCTATTACCTGATCCTACATGGATTCAAAGGTGTTACTACAAGACACTAAAGACTGAAAACTGCTACTGAAAAGCAAAACATTCAGCTGACTTTGAGTTTAGTCAGCATCCTTGATCCGTCTATTTGTGATAGTCAGACTTCCCATGTGTCTTGTTGCTCAATTGTATTAGTATGTCTTCTTCCAAGCTGTAGAGAAACCATGCAAACTTTCAGCTCAATTGTATAGTACGTCTTTGGAAAAAAAATATTCTTACCTATGAAGCAACACTTAGATCAGAACTATACCCCACTAGGCTATCTAACCTTTCAACTCTCAAGCACAGTAAGTTTTATACTGCAAATATCAAAACCATGAAAAAAAATGAAATTTTGCGAAAGAAGAAAGTAGACATGACAAGCCTGTAGCCTCAGCAGTAATACATGACCTCATCAGCCAAGAAAATAGCCCCTAGCCTCACTATGGTTCAAGAATTTCTAATAGAATTATGGAGCATAAAGTCAATGTGGTACACTGACTCCACACAATCTATCAGCTAGTTTTAATTAGCAAGCAGGAGCAGAGCATTAAACTCTATCAGCATTCTTTTAATCGAATGCCAACACAATTACAACTGCATTCGCATCAACCATATTTGAAGAAAATGTCCTCACACATACAATGCGTGAACCATATTCCTAACATGAGGCCAACCTAAGGATGTAAAATTCAATTGGCATAGAGTAACAACTACACAAAAAACTTGACTTTGAGTGCACAGAGTAGAGTGACCTGATAACATCACTTCGTTTTGTACAATAACAGGCTGCTAAAATTCTCTTGTAATTTATCTCCTTTTCCCCTCTCACGAACTATTGTTCGTGCTAAGTCATGTGAAGCAATATAAACTTTTACACTACTGATCCTTAAACCAAAAGTAGTTTCATATGATTGTCGTGTCAAAATCTCAGTTGTAACTAATTAATTGCTTTTCTTCTCTTCTCTGACCTTGTTTCACTTCTAATGCTGTACTCTCCACACAGCCTAGCTAGTGCCTACCGTTATTTGAATCAGAGAAAAAAAGAATCTCCCTTGTTCATTTTCCATGAACTGTGAGAGTGAGAAACAAAAAATAGTAGTATGTAAGATATGGGCAACCATTCTGTTCGTATCCAATTTGTTCTCCTGCATTTCATTTTCCTCTTTTCGGATTTAATTATTGAGTTTCAGATAAAAAAGCCTCGGTCAGTTACATGCAAACCTAGAAAATATGCTGGTCATATTAAACATCAGTACTAACTCAGTTACTCAAGCCAATGATCAAATTATCAGAACAGTAATAAACAAATGCTCCTAAAATAGAAGTGCAAAGGAAACTAAAGAGTCACCACCACCAACAAAATTGCTAAATCAATGACTGGCTCCCAAACTGTGAAGGCAAAATCTCAAGTACTAGTCTCTATCCTCTACAATACTGCATGAAGCAGCAACCTCAGATTCGAGTGATATGCTCGATATGAGGAAGACAAGGAGGAGAGAGGAACGGCTCACCGGATCTTGGGAAGAGGCAAGGCGGCTGGCCGGGGCAGTCACGCGACAGTGGTGGAGATTGAGACAGCGTTGTGGGTTGGCAGGCGGCGGCGGCGCTGGATCAGGATCAGGCCTGTTAGCTGGGCGTTGTGGTGGCAGCGGCAGCCCCAGGATCTACGGGAAAAAGGCTGTGAGGAGAGGATCCGGGAGACGGGGAGATGTGGGTTGGGGAAGGCTCACCTACGGAACCGGAGGTGCTGGTGGCACGAGCCGGAGCGACGGTGACGACGGATGAGAAGCTAGAGGGGCGGCGGCGGCGGCGGCGGCGATGACGGTCTCCGCAACGCGAATCGGGAGCTTCGGGAGAGACGAGTCCCGCAACGCGGCCGGGGAAACTCACCCGACCTGTTGACTCGTGGATTTCTCTCCCGTGGAAAACGCAGGGAAGCGGGCGAGATTCCACGTCTCCTCCGGCTTCCAAACACGGCGGGAGGTTAGCCCAGGGGAGGTGGCCCCGTGGGTTTCTCGGCCCGGGACAAGACCGGGATCCCGGCGGGATCCCCTGCTGCCAAAGTAGCCCTGAAGGGTTTGAGATCCCCTAACCAACCATGTCAGAATATTACTTAAATGGATTTTTTACCGCCATTTTGAAAAGCTGGTTTAGTCGCTTTCCAAGATCCGGATCTTTTCTAGGTCATAATTTCTTCACCTCTAAATTTGATATTCTGTATTGCATTTCGGCCATATCGACTAGAAACCACAATGACACAGTTGATTCTACAATTTGAGGAAGTTTTAGCTGGTTTGGGAAAGTGGCTAAGAGACAATTTTTGTGTAAGGTGGACTTTCCCAATTAACATCATTTTTTCTTCATCCGGAATGGACGTTCTCTATATGCTTTTCGATCATGTGGATAAGTAGAACACAATGCTGAGTCCATTTTGTATTATGGCAAAGCTACTAAAACCGGCTTAGAGATGGTTTTCATAGGATCAGTCCGGGAGCCGTTTGCTTTTACCTATGATCATATATGCCCACACAGTTTAGGGGATCCAAAGCGTCAGCCTCTCAAGAGAAAAGCTACTATATATGGTAGAGCCACAAAACGGGAGAGAGGCCATTTCCCATTTGTCAATGTTTGCCACCCAAGGACTCGCGCGTCACACGTGTATATTACGTACCCTGGTACCTATAAAACAGTACTGGAGCGAGTGATTGACAAACAGTACTGGACGGACACTGGACAGGGGCACAGGGACCGGGCGTTGCAGGGCTACATAGCCTGATGTGAGCTGAGCAAGAGATCGATCGGTGAATGCCACGCGCCCCACACCATGTACGAGTCGTACGTGTACTGAACGATTAGCATGCGTGCATGCATGCGTCGAGATTAATGGACGTAGGCCAGGCCATGCCATATATGCATGCATGCGACCGTGTACGCGCTTGCCCGGTCAATCGGCCGGTCATGGATCGCCATCGTCGGTGCCACTACTGCCACGCCACGGCCAGCAGGCTCTACAGCTCTGTGACGTACCGTCCTCTGCGCTGCGCCGGTGCTCTGTGCGCTGTGCTACTCCTACATGTGCTGCCGTAGTGCCTGTTTCAGCTCCGTCATCAGGCAGGCTAGATATAGATAGAGGTGGAATTGATGGACGCCAAACAAAATAAACGAAGATAATCACGCGTCCTGCACTGCACCCCGGCCGGCCACTACTGGTACTCCTCCGATCCCAGGTCCCACTGTATCTGTGTGCAGAATGCAAAGCATCAGAAATGGCACGGCGGCCAGTGGGCACCCCTGGGCTGGCAGAAGTGGCAGGTGCAGGTCGGCGCGGAAGTCGAGAGAATTACCAGCACCAGTAGTGTGGCCTGTGGCCTGGTGTGGTAGTAGTTGGCCGGCGGCGTTCGGCTCGATCTCGGCTGATCGGCAGCTTGCGAGTTCAATGCACTCACGTGTCTGACCCACAAAGTACACCAAAAACACGGCCTGACCTGTGTGACAGTGGGCTCGAAATGTATGGAGTACTTGCCGGCAGACACGTTTTAGGAGTATCTATTTTAAACTATAAGAAGTTCTGTCTTTTTTAGATACAAAGCTTTTGTTATACATATAGCTATGTCTAATAGTTTAAAACAAAGAGAATAAATATCACTACCCATTTATTTGAAATAGAATTGTTGCCCATTAAAAACACATAGGTAGTGTAACACTACTACACAAACACCTACTAATGTCTCTTACATTATTGTCGTTTTGGTAGAAATTGTTAGAAATAAAGTATCACAACTAGTTTCTAGAAAATGCTGGCAGTGGTAATACATTATTACTACCAAGCCTAATTACAAATCAACGGTGATAGTAGTATCGTCAGTTTTTCATTTAGCATCATTAGTGTTATCGAGAACAAATCCAACTTTTTTTTCAATGCAACTGCTCCACCTGTGATCACTTCCATTCAAATTTGATCACATCTTTAATTTATACTCCACTCGGCCTCCCTCTCTCGTTCCCTCCTCCCACTCTCTCCCTCATCTAGACCGGTCACCATTCCCTCTCTCGCTTCTACCCTATGCTTCTCCCTCCTTCCCTCTCAAAGCCCAACTTGACGAGGGCACATGGACCTAGCGCAACGCACGAGCTATCCACCATAGATTCGAAAGTGCATATCTCACAGTGGCACATGATGTAGGGCTCCCTTGGTAAGGGCGTCTAGGCAGACCCTTTGCGGTGCATGGGGCCAGGGTCATGAGAATTCTACTGTGCATGGTACAGGTGCCTATCTCTTTCCGGGACTGTGGTAGGTGTGAGGCCCCCTCGGCGTCGTCCATAGTGAGACAATCGTGACTAGATTCAATGTAACGCCCCAGAGTCCAAACAGCTCAGATCCACTCAACACGCTAAGCGAATCACACCTACCACACCATCCCACTTAAGCTTCCGTCCTCGCTTCGCTTAAAAGGATTAACCCGGGGATGGTGGGATGGACTGTAGAAGCCTTATATGTTGGTTTATCCCACCCTAAACAACCAAGATGAGACTAAACTCTTCACAATATCTCATTAACACACACGGACCACTACGGGCCAAACGGTCCGGGCGTGACATCCAATGAGGAAGCATCCCTAGTGGTGGTGGAGGAGCCTTGTTTGTGGATTTTTTCCGTTGTTTTTAGACACCAATGTCATTATCAATCGACCAACAGTGAAATGTCAGTGCATCAATGGCTCACTACTATTTGTCATTTATGGGCTTCCAAATCCCGTAATGATGGTAGTTTGGAAAAGAACAATGATTGTTCTTTATTTAGTAGTATGAAATCTCTAACTACATAACAATAATAGTAGCAACAACAACACATGCTAGTATCTAGTAATCCTATAGATGCAAAAATTATAATCCTCATAGGAATTTTGTAGCCCCTTGTTCAAACCAGTTTGGATGAAACTACCCCCAAACTCTTAATGGTTTTCATCCAACCCATATAGGGTCTAGGACTACCCGATATGAGGAACAATAATACTTTTGTATTACCATGATTGGACCCTCAAAGGTTGGGCAAAAACAAATATTAAAATCATCACACAAAGGATAACTTATTTCAAACAATAATTCATATAATACCGTGGCGCAATGAAGTTTATTTAGTCTTTCATGATACTAGGAGCATGTTCTCGTACATACATATAAGTCTTAATTCCTTAACTCACAATCATATCACTCATCTATATATATGTACGCCACTCACAAACTAGTTCGGAACTAAGATACATTTATCTCAAATTACTTACAATAGGAAAATGAAGGACGATGTCAATACACGTCTTAGTAGAGATCTTGGACTTTCTGGGGATGGGCCATTGCACCGATGGCCTCGTCAAGCTTGTTGCTACTTTCATAGGGCCCTAGTCCAAAATGAATGTTTGGAAAATGTGCCCACTGAAATGAAAAATAAAATTAGTATGGATTAAGTTGCGTTGGGGGCACTTCATTATTGTTTGCTCTTGTTTACCTTAACTAATTCTTTGAAGAAATAAAATTAATATAAAAATGAATATTTGAACAAATTTTGTTGGATAACTAAATGTGTTCTTATTAAGAAAATTGTGGTATATATCCTACTTTTACAATAATGTTAATGACATAGAGTTAATACGAAAGCATGGTATGGAGTATCAAGGAGTTATAGGAGAACAATTAATCACCAAATAATTAAGATAAGTACTTTGTGATTATAAAAATAATTGTTTACCATTTTCAAAAAATCTTAAGAGAAATGACACTGATTTTTAAGATACATGTATTAATAAAGTCCAATGTTGATCAATTTATGTTTATTTTTCCCATTTAATTCATTTTCATTGGATAATTATCCTCACATGCACACCATATATGTTAGATACAGGACACTTTTGCTGTGGAAACCATGTACTTACATTCTTAGCTGCAGTGCTGAAGGCTTCCCTATGGCTTATGTCCGGGTTGCTTGCTTTAATCCTTCGTATCTCTTCCCTAAGACAATGCATGCACCATCAATACTAGTTTATATAGAACTAAATTGTTTGTAACTAGAAATAAACCATACTACAACATACACCCTTTACTCCAAAGTATAAATTATATATTTTGGATTTGTCCTAACTAAAGATTCTTTACCTTTGAACAAGTTTATGGAAAATTACATGAGCATCTACGGTACCAAACAAAAATCATTAGATACACTATGTAAAATATTTTTATAAAACAGAATTCATTAGCTACACTATTTTATATATTTTGATAGTGCATTAATTTAATATTGTAGATGTTATGTAACATACTTTTCTACAAAGTCGGTCAGAGCCAGATAAGTTTAATTTAGGACAAAACTAAAATTTAAATTGGAGGGAGTATATAATAGAAATGAAATTATATATTGGTCCAACTCACTTAATAAATCTGTTATATGCTGAAGGAACACGTTGCCTCTTCTCTGGAGCTGTGTAGTTTATTGCAAATACCAGAAACATGAAGTTATTAGGATATACACACCATAGATGTACATATTTTAAAAGAACACTCTAATATAGTTAAATAATAACTAATAGAATTGCGAAGTGTGTTGTGCATTCATGAACACCTCACACCATTTAGGGGAAAACTTAAACATTAGGGAAACCTTTTAGTCAGCGGTTCTAGAAATAGAAGAGCTAGCATGATGTATATATGAACTTCAAATATTTATAAGATTTTTTCATAGAAAATTATAAGCACGCATTCATCTATATTTGATTTATTCACTTTTGGAACCATGTGTGTTTTTAAAAACACTTCATAATATGGTTACTAAACTTTATGGTGGTAGTTTTACTCTCCAAGAATTTTGCAATGCATTTTCAAATTTCAAGTTGTGATTTCAATACTAAGAGTAGAAAATTTATATGCACTCCCTCCATTTAAGTTTTTATTTTATAAGCACACCCTCCATTTTTATGAGATGTCATTTTAGCTTTGTCCCAAGTCAAACATGCATGCCTTCGACCATTGATTTTAAAAAAAAATATTGATCAATGTCATAAAATTTATGTTTTTAAATTCACTACGAGAAATAATTTGGTAATATATAATTCATATGTTGTGAAATTTTAAGGATTTTTTAAAAAATGTTGGTCACTTAGGACAAAGCTAATTAATGTGACATGTAGAAAAAAACTGAGGGAGTATTATTAAATTTGCATGTACCCAATACGTGCTTTCAGTTCTTTTGGATTCTTCATGCATGTGTCTATATTTGATAGAAAAAAAGGTTTTCTATAAAACATGCATCCACTCATCGCATGTGTGCATATAATTTATTTACCCGTTAAATTAAATATTAATAATTTAATATACATCTATAGAGACTGGAGAGAGGAGACTAGAGAGAGGAAACCAATGTTTAGAACTGTAGCATATATACACATATACTCCGTATGAATCAATCTTACCACGCACGTGCAGCATATGATCCAGATGATCACCTTTCGCTGACAGCATCGTTGGCATGCGGTATTTGGAAGATGAAGGTGCATACTCAGGGTAGTTTTCAGTAAAGCTGATATTTTGGAACTTGAAATTATCCTGCCGCCATTTGAAACACAATCATGTTATTATCAATGTGAAACTCTTTTTTTCAAGCGAATTAAAACTACAGCATGTATGTATATCATCACACAAATTAAATAAGCAAGATAGAGAGAGCTGTTGATATGTTGTAAACACACACACATTGATAATCGACCCAAGTTCATGGTAAAGGACTCATGCATCTGGTTCAAAAGCTTGCTTGTGCAAGCTTTAAGTTCTTTCATGTGAGAAAGCAGTGTACTGATCCAAACGCTTTAGTTTGTCTCTACTGTATAAAGTCGTATTGAAAAACATGACAGGATGCATGCACACATTGACACATTGTGGCTTTTATCTGCTAACAGCTATATCTATATGTAGGTAGGGCAAACTCTAGATGTTTGGCATCTCATATGCTATCTGTCCTTTAAGAACCGTCTATATATCTGGTCCTGTAGAAGGTAACAGTAAAAAATGGCAGAACAAGCTAGCACAATGCTTGGTCGCACACAGGTTAGGGGTAACGTTTCCTTGAACTCTGCAGACATATATTGACATGAATAATAAGATTAAAATTATGAAGCAATGTCAAAAGGATTATATTTTATATTTAGCTGCTCTTTTTTTTAAAACAAATTTTATTAGCTGTTCTTAGAAGAAGTTTATTAAGTTGTGTTCATATTCCATGCACAGATCAGACCACGCATTTATATATTGTACGAATTAATATAATGTTGCTATTCATTTCAACCTGTGAGTAGTGATTCTGGACAGGGAGTGATTGGAAGAGTCCTGTCAAGTTCACCGACAGCAGGCTAGTGCAGTGCCCACAACGGACTGTCACGATGTTCAGCATGCTGTGACTCGGGACACTGACCTGAAGATTGAACGTTCAGGAGAAGCAATCAGTAAGATATGGGCGAAGTTTCGAAGAAAGAATATCATCATTGTACAAAACTAATAAAAAGCTACTGCCAGTTATACATATTACTAGTAATAAGACTGCCAGTTATACATATTACTAGTAAATTTGAATGGAGAAATTTCAGCATATATACTTCAGAAGTAGACGATGAGTAAAAATCAAGGCATGCTCGAACGATTTCTGCATGCAGATGCATATCTATATATATGATGCACAAATAAAGCTAATGTGTAGCTGTTGCTTTTTCCCTTTCATAAGATGCTTTTATATATATGAATGATATGCACGAAGCATCATGCCGTGGAACGCCTTCTCTCTTTTCCTTTTTCTGTTACCGCTGCCTGGCTGCTGCCTGCGAAACTGTTGCTCTATGACTTTTATCAGGGCTCTGCTGCTGAGTGCCTGAGCCTGAGCCTCGACAGGCCACAACTGGGGCACTCTTTTCCAACGTACGGTACTACAACACTGGTGGTGTTCGTTCCCTTTCCCTTTTCCATTTTATTTTCATTATTTCCACACAAACTATTGATGCACACTAATACTCTACTGCCATCCAAACTGAAGAAACAATAATGCAAAGGTCCTACTTTGTTTGATTCCTCACGCTGACCTTTTTCTCTTGTGCGCACAAACTCCCATGCATAAGGCCTTAAGCTAGTGTGCGTATATATGCCCTACAAATGATTGTGTGTACATGCTCCACGAGGGGATAGATGACTTAAATCTGACACTTCATATGAGGGGAGCTTCCTATATATCATTGTGTGTGATGTGATGTGTGATCTAGAGAACTCATCATCCATTAGCGTGCAGATATCTATATATATAAATATAGATTTTCTGCTCCATATGCATGCTCGATCGTCTCTGCCACAAACACACAAAACACTGAAACTCTGAAAGAATATATTTGGACAGAGTTTGGGGATCAGAAAGATGCAAGAGATAGTGACAGTTCATGCAGAAGCCACTTTGGCATGGGCATGCGATATTATATATGCATATATTAGTGGGGTCTTGCAGGGGATGCCAACAAGATCGAGCAACCCCTTTTTATCTTTGTCTAGGAGAGAGGGAGACGGCATTGGAGTTGCAGAAAAGTACTGCCACTTCTTCAGATTTCAGCGAAGGCAAGATCTCTTGCCAAAGATACGTGACCTCGCTCTTAGTTACAGAGTCTGATTGGTTGTCTATACTATCTTCTATCTAGGCTTGTATATATATTACAGTTAATTTGATTATGTTTGGTTGCTTGCATAGGCCCTTAGAATTACACAGTGCTGAAAGCAGACCGCGGATTCTGTATTAACTAGTATGCCATATTAAACAATGCAAGTTTGCACACCAACATGCACACAAAAATGAAATAATCTTATATCCACCTATCTCTACTAGAAAAACATGGTATCTCAGCTAGAACATGGAGGTGCATACATATAACAAAAAAAAAAAAAACAAACAAATTTTCATTAAAAGCGGCTTGCCTCTGCGGAAAAACCAAACACCAAGATATATTGCATACGTTACGCGGGATTGAGTTGTGATGCACCGTCAATTCTAATGCAGGCTAGCTAAGACTCATGTAAGTGATCAGTCAGATCCATAGTACATATTGAGACTACTAGCATTACACATTTGTGATAGATATAGTGCTCAGTGTAGGATCTACCATTACTAGCTAGAGATCTTTGGTATTTACGTTTGGAGAAAGCGAAAGGGCACTCAAGTTACGCGTTGAAGTGTAGAGAACGGAACATAACGTGTGAAAGATATGATAAGCCATTTCATGCACAAAAAAAAAAAAAAAAAAAAATCTCAGCATTCATGTCCAACTAGCTAGAGATAGACATAAATATAGTACAGCAAGAAATCTGTACTCTTTTTGGTGTATGGATTCCCTGTAACTACAGCTAGAATTTTGAAAAGGTTAGAAAGAAGAACTTGGTTGTGCACTGAATAGGCTAGATGGAATCTAGTGATTTTTGTTTACACTCAAATAGTTATGATGGCTATATCGATCACCGCCCATCCACGATTCCATGAAGAAAGGCTGACTATGGAAAGAAACCACAAGAGAACAAAAGTAAAAAATAGGGAAACTGAAGCTAAACTAATAAGCAAAAATTCTATACAGTTTGCTAGAACGCCTCCTTAGTTCTTTCGAAAACACGTGAATGTTTTAGCAGAGCGGAGTTTTTTTCCCCTTGTATTCAGTACTGTCAATAAGGTTTTGGAATATGATATATATCATAATAAGCAGCCTAGCAGGAACTAATAAAACCAACTAGGAAATCAAGGAAAAAATGTAAAAATAATCATCACAGGACCATGAAAACAAAATAAGTAAAAGAAAAAGAGGAAGTAATGATTTCGATTTAGTATTGGGATGAAGTCACCTGCAGTACACACTACATATATATACTGCTTCTGCATTATTGCGTTGTTCCGCTATTGTTCCAGTTAATAGTTTTGATCTTTAAAGCACTCTTTTCAGTAGATCATATGTTCAAACTTCTCTAACGGAAATTGTTTGTTCCCATGAATAAAATGTTGCAGCAACGCTAAAACAGATATTGGCCAGTATATGTTATTAGTATATTATTATACACACGGCTTCTTGCTTTATGCGAGGAGGAAGTGGCCGAAGGAAGGTAAGGCATGGTCTATATATATATACAACATTCATATCCATGTTACACACTAAAATTTTTATTGACTTAATGGTTGTTATTGCATGCTCTCTTTGTTGCAGTTCAAGTAGGGAGATGAGTAAATCCAATGCTCTATATATTGTGTTTTGAGTAGTAGCTGAAACTAACCCACAGGAGTATATGCAAGAAGCGGGTGCTCCAGAAGCTATATGTGCACATCTCACATACACCAGGCAAAGAAATCTCATTTGCTATACTTGAGATCTAATAGACCACCACTCAGCAATGATGGTAATTTCAAGAGAAAAAGTACAGAAGGAGAGAATGCTTGAAAACTTGCAGGTATATATGGAATTGCTGAACCATACGAAAGGTGAATGCATATAGTGGAACTAGCACCCTGTTTGCTCACTAGTTACGTCTAAGACAGCTATTAATCATGTTGTTCCCAAGATTTGATCAGGGGAAAATTAAAGATGCAAGAAGCATCCCAATTTTCAATGTCTGCTGACTTTGTCTTGGCCTTCTCTGCTCTCATGTCCATGGTGAAAGAGAAGTAGTCAAATTCGAAAGGTATAAGAGACCACCAGCTAGCAAATGCTTCCATTCAAAAAACTGAAACCGTGTGCTTAATTGAGATCGAGTTGAAAAGGAAAGGAAGAAAATTCAACGGACTCCAGCCAAAAATAATGATTGAATGAAGGACGACATGACGGGAGTTAGAGCTAGCAAAAGATGAAATCCAGCAAGAGGAACAGCCAAATCCAACAAAATTAACTGTAGATGTTGCATGCATGCACGCAGCCAATCATTTCATGCATCTTCCCCCTTGTAGATCTGCACTTCAGAGGCAAAGGCAAGCGAAGAACTGGGAAATTGAAAGAGGGAGAGACGAGAGGGACAAACAGCAGAGAGATCATAAGGGGGGCGGGGTTTACCGCGAGAATTGTATTGCAGAAGTTGCAGTGGACGTAGCACACATGCTCCGGCACCGGCGCGATCATCTGCTGGGCCGACGACATTCCTTCGGCTTGCCTTGAGTTCTGCAAACAGCTGATGGAGAAGAGAACGAGAGAACTAGCTAGAGGAAGCGAGCGGGCCGCCGATATGCACAGGCACCAAGCAAGGACGAGTAATAATCAGGAGCAGATCGAGAGGTCAGATAGGATTGGACGATATATAGGAGTAGCAAATCAGCAGGGTACAGCCTACATCACCAACCTGCTTGTAAATACAGAGGTGATAGGAGACATTGAACTACCGATTTTTGTGTGCGAGAGAGAGAGAGAGAGAGAGAGAGAGAGAGAGGCTTTTCTGTTCTCTGGCTCATGTGTGAAGGGGTTGATGTGGGTGCAAAATGCCCCAATGAATTGTTGGGGCCTCGCTGTACGTGTCTATAGAAGGATTCTCTATGACTGACTACTCAGCAGCCAAATTCGAAACGGACTGTTTTCCTTGGCTGGTCCAAATATTACTGTACTAACTTGCTTTTAGTTTTACCCTAGCTAGCCATTAACAAATGCTCTTCCGTATGTGAGTACAAAATGGGCAAGTATTAGAACGAAATTTATAGATAACATAGGACCATGTTTCTAATTATTTGTCTACATCAGTATGCACTCCATTATGAAATGTAAGTGGACTTTGCTTCTCTATATTCGTTAGTTTTTAGAGAAAAATTACAATGGTTGGAGAGGCATCAGGAGGTATTTGATATGTCTATGATTTGTGGGCCCATAAGTCGTGAGGCATTGAGAGACATCAATACAGAGGCATCAAAAGACATTTGATGTGTCTATGATAGGTGGACCACATGCGCTGTAACGCCTCGCGACGCCTCTGAATTTAGGGAAAAATAGGACTCCAATAAAAAAGTGATAATTACTTTTTTCATAGTTTATTTTTTTTAACCAAGGATAAAACGGTAATTTTATAATTGTAACAATGATCTATTGACTAGTATAGAGGATGAACATTTTTTACTGTGCTGGGGCAGAAGATCACCAACTACAAGCCGTGGTGGGTGTAGATGTACACGCTGCTGCTGCGCAAGATGTCCGTCCACGACGTGATCAACTTTGATGCCGCCACACCGGCGACGGCGAGGTGCACTGCTTCTCGGCAGGCGCGTTCTTGGGGCTGTACCGCGACCGGGACCTGATCCTGTCGCCGCACCCGACCCGGAACCCGTGCAACCTGACCATGGTGGACTTCACCCGGTTCCTGCGCGGCGTGCTGGCGCTCCCCCGCGACCGCCCGGCCGTGCTCGGGGAGACGCCCGGCATGCGTCCCCGGATGCATGACGCAGGATGTCTCCGTCAACCATCATGCATGACGCAGGATGTCTCCGTCAACCATCATGAAGCGGGATGACCATAGTGTCCTTAAATAAATTAATCAATGAAAATGATAATTTTGTGGAGGCATTGAAAGGCATTGGAAGACATCTTGATGCTTTTCCAACCATTGTAAAAGGGCTCTAGTTTTTATTATCTAATCAAGACATTATGTATATCTAGGTATCACACGGCTAATATATATGGCTGCTTCATGTGGCAGAATAAATGGGCCACCAAGAGGCCTAGGAGGAGGAGGCGTCGTGGCAACCGCTACGCCAGTTGGGCCTCACATTGTGCCCTAGAGCACACATGTAGAAGGAGGCCGTCGCGGTCGCTGCCGCCGCCACCACTGTCGTCGCTATCTCGTTACCATACTGAGTCCTAGGCAGCAGTTACCATATCGTAAGTCAATGGAATTGAGTTTGTTAAGATGGAAAGGAGAATCCAAATCCTACAAGGATCAACTAGCAGCATGTAATCATTTCAGTCAGGCAAGAAAGAAATAGCCGAAGGGCACTAAACTCTCCTCTCTCTCCCTTCTCCTGCACCTCTCTCTCTCTCTCTCTCTCTCTCGCTCGCTCTCTCTCTCTCTCTTCCTCCCTCCCTCTCTCTCCCTAGCGGCCCTCTCTCCCTACACCAACGCCTCTCCTCTGCTGTAAGGTCAAAGATGGCTAGAGGGGGGGTGAATAGCCTATAAAAATTTCTACAAACTCACTAAGCAAACTTCGTAGATACACAAACGGCGGAAGGCAAGTTATGCTTAGCCTACTAGGTGTTGCAAGCCTCCTATCCATACAATTCTAGTAGGTGATCACTAGTACACACAAGAGCTACCACTAGTGATCAAGAGTTCTACCCACGGGATTTAGTCTACACAAGAAGTGGTTCCCGACCGACCACACAAGCAATTCTACTTTGCAAGAATGTAATCAATGTAATGCAAGAGAGGGTAGAGACTTGTTATACCGACGCGTCGAGTCGAGGTTGCCAATCACCAAGGAGATGAACAATCAATCACAATGGCAACACACAATCGAAAACCAATCACCGGGAACAAAGATGAACACAATTGTTTTTGTTCACCCGGTGTTCACTTGGGCACCGCCAAGCTAGTCACCGGTTGTGTCGACCAACACCTAGATGGTTCTTCGGTGTGACCCTCAAGTCACTAGCCCCTCAAGGCTCGCCCCGCAAGGCACCGCAAGAAACCACTCTCAAGCGAGGTACTCAACGACACGCGCAATCCACTAGAATGCTCTTCGTGATCCCCACGAGGTGAGCTCAAACCTCTCACAATCAACCGGAGGTGGCCAAGAACAATCACCTTCTCTTGCCAACGCCTCCAACAATCTCCAAGCCGGCTAGGAGCGGTACTCTCCAAGAGTAACAAGAAATCCACCGGCTAAACCACCCACAAGTGCCACTAGAATGCTCTCAAGCAATGCAATGCACTAGGTGATCTCTCAATCTCACTTTGGATGAGCAACAAGCAAGAGAGATGAGAGGGAGAATGTTTCTCGAGCACAAATGATGAGCAAGTGAGTAGAAATGGGCAAGAGACCTCCCCAAGGGCCGGCCATCCTCTATTTATAGCTCACAAGCAAAATCCAACCGTTACCCCCTCGGGGGCCTGAAACGTACGCGTCGGACGCGTCCGCTTGCCAGCGCCGGACGCGTCCGGCGCCCAGCCGCTGCCGACCGTTGGCCGAGCCAACGTTCAAAAACTGATGACGTCACGAGTCCGGCGCCCGCGTCCGGCGCACACCGACGGACGCGTCCGGCGGCCCGGCGCGCGTGAGGCACTCACCCCAGAACTTTCTGGTGCGAGTCCGGCGCCCGCCGGACGCGCCACCTCGGCGTCCGGCGCTCGCTTCGCAGCCCACCAGCACCGCGCCGAGGAACAACACGCGCCGAACGCGTCCGGCGCCAAAGCCCTGCGCGTCCGGCCGCTGCGTCCGGCGCTGTCAAAAACTACGTTTTTTCCAGCCCGTCGAGACGCCAACTTCTCAGACATGCTATCCAACAAGTATACCAACTTGATCAACAGAGATAGCATGAAATCAACCAAATTTTGCATCTGGCGCAATAGAAAATATGCATCCATTTTTCCCGAAAGCGCAATAGGAAGAGAGGGACCCAAACCCATCTCTACCCTGCAAACCACAGCACGCCCAAACGCCACCTTTGAAAATGTGCCAACACCACCAAGTGTACATCTCCATGTGTTTGTGTGTTAGCTTTTCACAATCATTTCCCAAAGGTTAGGTTAGCTCACTAGGCCCTACATGCAATGCACTTCATGAAATCACCTAGTGGCACCCGTGCGTCGAATAGCCGATAAGACTTCCCCTCTTAGTAGTGCGGCTACCGATCCTAAACCACTCACACCCTCTATGGTGTCTTGAGTGCAAAACAAAATGGCCCTATCGGTTATACCTTTGCCTTGAGCCCATTTTGTTCCTCCAAATGATATGAACGCTTCACACCATCATGTGACCGTCTCGATCCATCGATCTTGACTTCACTTGCCCTTCACCGTCCATCGGTCCATCGGCGCCTAGTCTTGCCCGAGCTTCACCATCGCATGGTCCTTCACTCCAAGCCTCAACTAGCCCTTCACCTTCAACATCGGTCCATGGAGCCAAGCATCGTCTTGATCTTCATCTTTGATCACATGACACGTGTCATGCTTCATATGCATTAAGCTCATCATGTGGACAACCTTTCTCTAAATCAACCACTTAGATAAACAAGGTTAGTCCTAGGTTTCATCAATTAGCTAAAACCAAACTAGATACTTTCATCTGCCCTACCGACGCCGCCCCTTACCCTAGCCGCCATATTAATCGTCATCGTGGGGCAGCCCCCCGACCATACCCCTGACATCTGGTATATAGAGACCAACTTGATCCCCACGCTACTGCAATGTGTGACACCACAAAAATGCAAAAACTCTTCACCGAGTTCTCCAAGACCGTCCTCGCCAAGATGAACAACGTCGCGATGCAAATGACCAACATCAAGAGTCGCCTCTCATCATTGAGGCATGAGGTTTGACGGAGACAGAGGGGCTTGAACGTGAGAAAGAAACCCTCACCATCAACACGGAGATCACCACCAAGCATCCCATGGAGAAAGTGGGTCACGACTTCCGATAGCAGCAAGCTAGCTCCTCCATGACATCGTTCATGATGAAGATCATCGCTAACCTAGAAGCCAAGCCCTTCTGTAAAGAAGAGCCAACACAGGAGGCCAAGCCAGTAGGAGAGGCTCTTTGCGCTCCTCCGGGCTTGGAGGTTCAACAGCAGGTCAACATCTTTAGCACCGAATTGCAGTAGTCGCTGAGAGGGGGAGACCGAGCTGACGGTAGCCCTAGGGCTAAAGTGCCCGTCCCCATCCTAGGCAGCCATGACCACGATGACGACAACCGCATTGCCTAAGAGTACAACAACCATGACAACACCCATCCCCCTAAGGAGGCTACGCCAGCCTTAGGATGGTCATCGACAACGACGCAGTTATGGCCGACCTCATCACTATCAGCCATCTCCACAGCGACCTCATCTCCAAGACCAAGGATAACGACGATCTTTTCAATAACGAGAATTCACACCCCAAGGAGACCCCCAATATTAGCATTATCATCCTACCAAGACAGGAGATAACAACTATGCCACAGCTACAGTTTTTGCTCCCTCTTCTAATAGCAGATCCCACGTTGTCCCTAGCTACAACACCAAAGATGATGCCTCTCTAGAGTTTATTGATGGCACCAATAGTACTATAGCTGCTCTTCGTGTCATGTTCTAAAGCACTAAGATGGGCCATGTTTAGTCCAACAATAGCGCAACCACCTCAAGCAAGACTTGTACCGCAACCGACCATTTGGTTGCCAATGCAACAAGCACCCCTAGAGCGCCTAACTTCCTTTGCAACAACAAAGGAACCACATTTATACCACCATGGATCTTTAGGATGGACCTCCTCTTCGAGCTACAACAACTAACAACAACATATCAACATATTTTGTATGCAGTTTTCATCTAACAGGTACGATTCAGCTTTGGTTTAATTGTTTGACTGAAGACTGGGCAAAATCATCACATAATTGGTGACCTCACTCCCCCTCGAGAAAATGACACCCTGAACAACTACATCGACACCTTCACCACATACGCCCTCCACATCGACTTCACCAACGAGCTTCAACAAGTCCATCCCTCCATCAATATCCTTCCAGATGGGCTTTAGATGGATGTTGTTCAGCATCCTCCTCAGGGGATGAAGACAATCTTCCTCCTCGCTCATGCGCTAGTAGACCTACACGCTCTTGTCATTCGAGCCCCAACGAGCGACATGGCAAGCGGCTCAACCAAAACCTCTACTGTAGCGACTCCAACACCTTACAACACTCCAACAATGGACCTTCCACCACAAGTCAACCCTGGCCTCCATTACCTCGACACTGACATTGATGCTGAATTCTAGCAAGTGTTGGGCGTTCTACTCCTCATCAACAGGCATGACAAACAGGCCGCATCTCCCCCATCAATGACACCTTCAATTCTTCTCGTATTTTCAACCATGACAACAAATTAAATCTACCATTTTGTCGCTTCACATGGGTACGACATGTGACTAGGTGCAGGAATTCTTGCGAACGATAGCTCCATAGCTCCTAGCAGTCGTTCTTCCCACGATGACATCCATGCTGACAACACCAGACCACAGGATCTCTTCATCGACCATACTACCCGGGCGCCCTTGGCAACAGGACACCGCCTCGCCAACCACAATTATCCTCATCATCAATCTCGGACATCAACTACTCTATGTCATGAACGCCCACATTGCCCTTTGCTCCAACGAACTTCGCCTCCTCCCAAATGACTTCACTTATGGTGAGTTTACATTCGGTGACATATTCATCTTGATTTTACTTTCGACTTCACTTGTGGCAACACCATCAACCAATTACCGCTGCTTCCTGGGCTACGTCTTCCTCGTCATCAATAGTCATCTACATGACTTCGCCTCAACGCCAGGAACCATGCACCGACTCTACGTCAACATCACCATGGGAGTCATTAGAACTTTCAACTACAACATCTTTGGCTACTTTAGCGCCTACGATGACTGCTTCGCCCTCTCCACCAATGACATCAACAGCTAGCAAGTCCATGGAATCCTTGGTCATACCCGCCCAAGTCATGGAAATTCCTTGGAGCACCCAGTAACCAACGAACAACTCCAACGCTTGGCGATTATTTCAGCATGAGGACACGTTGATCGGAGATGCCTAATATGAGCTCCTCCCCATGTGGAATAAATGAGCCAACTAGGGGCCCGAGGAGGATGCACCACCACAGCCACCGCCACGCCAACTAGGCCTCGTGCCATGCCCTATGTCACACATGTAGAAGAAGAGCATCATTGCCACTGTTGTTGCCGTCTTCGCTATCTCATTACCATATTGAGTCCTAATACATTTGGAAAGAGTCGGTTATCAATGGAATTGAGTTTATTAAGATGGAAACGAGAATCCAAATCCTGTAAGGATCTCCTAGGGTTTGCTTAGGAGTCAAGTTTCGCTGGGACTATAAATACTAGCGGTATGTAATTGTTAAAAAGAAATAGTCGAAGGGCTCTAAACTTTCCCTCTCCCTTCTCCTCTTCCTCCCTTTCCACCCTAACCCTAGCTTACCTCTCTCCCTGTGCTTGTGCCACCCATGCCGCTCCTCTACCCTAGCACCGCTGCCACCAAACCCTAGCCGCCACCCTAACCACCACCGTCGGGCAGCCACTTGGCCAAACCCCTAACACTAGGTGTATAGCAAAAGCTATATATCTAAAAAATCCAAAATGACTTATCATTTAGAATGGGGCTCTCAAACATACACTAGAGTTTTACAACAAATTAAGAGAGAGTGCAAAAGACCTTGAGTACATGCCGACCCTCACTTTTTAATATATTTATTAAATTAATACATGCTTGTATAATCGCTATCATTCATAAGATTAAAGGGGGTGAGATTGCATGGTAAATGACATTTAAAAATATAAACCATTGGAAATTGTCCTTATGCCCCCCGAAATATCTTGTATTTGCTACAAACTTTTGAATGCCTCCATATACCCTAAACTCTAGGATCGAGGGGAGTACTATGTAGATGCTTTCTTTCCTTGTTTGGTTAGTACCACTACTACTTAATACATTTTGATAGGCAGCAAAAAACCATTAGTCGAGGTGGGCACTCTTCGTCTATGATTTAATGACTATGATAACCATTTATGCGGGTGGCCTAGTGCTCATCTTCAAAAATAGATTCAAAATTAAAAAAAAAATCAAAAGCCTGATGGCCAACCAGATAGCTTCTTTTGTGTTCCCCGCTATCTGCCATCGCCGCATGTGCCAACGCTTTGGATCTAGGGTAGAAGAGGGGCTCAACTAACTAGATCTGGGTGAGAAGGGTTTGCTAGGTATGTAGAGGACAAGAGGGGGTTTTTTTACGACAACTTGAAAATACTTCGTTAGAAAGGCCATAATACATCCATCCGGAGCTCGACTAAGGTCAATGAGCACTTGATGAAAAGCTTGTTTCATAAGCTTCCTGAAGGACTAGTAACGGCGACCGAGGGGGGTAATTGGGAGCCTCAAAATTTCTTTTGAAACTTTTGGTCCTTGGCTCAATAAACAACTCCAAGACGCAATACACAGAGTGATGATGACCAGAACCCTATTGACAGGGTGGATGTTCCCTAGGAACACCGCGGATCACCACAAGAGCAGCGGAACAAACGAAAATTGAATTGCAGTCCGAACAGTCTGCTACAGTAACTCGGACAGTACTGCTATGGTACTCGGACATTCCGCTACAGTAACCGCGGACAGTCCGCGGTACTGCTACAGACAGTACTGCGGGCAGTCCGCTGCAATACCTCGAACAGTCCGCGTGTTAAAAATCGAAAAACATACAGTTCTGTCCATAATATGAAGACAAACAAAAAAACTCTACTACAGACAGTTTGGAAATCGAGCACGGACTGTCCGAAAGTCAAAAATAAAAAAAAACACTCAGAAAACTCACAATCTGTCTGAGATGAACCCGACGCCCGCACTGTCCGCACTTGAGGTCTGGACTGTCCGAGGGTCACCTAGAAAATCGCCCGAAAATCCCCTCCAACACAAATTTGTTCCGACCTCTTTCAAATCGAAATCCCCTACAATCGAACTTGGTAAAGATGTTCATAAGGTAGTGGGTCAGCTATCTCTATGAGATCATCGCCCAATTTGAAGAGAATCAAGAGAAATCAAAAGGAGTAGGTGAAAACCGCCAAGAACAAAACTTAGACATGTTCTTGCCTGATCTACGAACTCATGAGGAACTAGCTCAAATCCTTTGGTGGAAATGATCCTCTCATGTCATAGAACGAATCAAGGCAAGAAAAACGAATCAAAACGCCTAAGAAACGAAGAATCTTAGCTTGAAACAGAGAGGGGAGAGGGAGCTCGGGATGAATACATCAAGCACCACAAGAACACAATAAGATTTTAACTCCCAGAGGAAATAGAGAGGACTAGGGGCCTCTCTTCCCTTTGACCTTGGTTCAAGCATGAATTTTAGGAATCCATGGACCTCTCTCTCTTACTAAGAACACTAGAGGGGGAAACCTAGCAAGGAAGAAAGAAAAATGCTGAAAGTGGAAGAGGTAGGGAGAAGGGGAACTCCACCATCCATATTTAACAAGGTTATTTTACATGGGAGCGTATGCTATGGAAACCAGGTTCCCGTGGAAACTATGAAAACTCGCACGTGGATCGTTGGATCTAAATCCGATGGACATGGCTAATCTCTCTTTTTTGCAAAATAAACCCCAGATTTAGATCCAACGATCCACTCATCCGTCACCAGGTTTATTTTGCAAAAAAAAAGAGATTAGCCATGTCCATCGGATTTAGATCCAATGATCCACGTGCGAGTTTCCATAGTTTCCACGGGAACCTGGTTTCCATAGCATACGCTCCCATTTTACATTCCCCATTTTGCCCTTGGATTCATTGAGACCAAACCACTTAGCTGGGGGTGTTATGGTCTAGTCCAAGCATCTCTTCATCCAACGGACACTGCGCCTCCTCACTAGTAGCTTCGCTTCAATGCGAACTCACCGATGCTGCCATGTGTCATCCATCCTGCATTGGGACCTCCGCCGAATTTTGAGGCCCAAACCCGCGAAACCCGCTGATGGTTTTGAGGCGAAACCACCAAACCGCCGCCTATGGTTTTCAAGCAAAATCACCAAATCGTCGCGAGTAGCGTAGCCCATACGCGTCCCCCGCCATATACACTTGCACTTGTCGATGTCTCAAGTGTCAGCCACCGTGGCTAGCCACCTGGCCTCTTGGTCCCTCGGTCCAAGCCTCACGTCCGTCCTTCACCGCACCCGGTCCGTCAGCACGGCACGCCCTACTTGACCTTCACCACACTGTCGGCTACCGCCTCCGAGCTCAACACCTGCACAACACAAGCCAAGAGACTTGTTTGTTCGACACACTCCGTGTGCCAAGTTAGATGAAACATGCACACACAACAACGTATTGGCATGTTGACAATCGCTAATCATAAAAATCGCTACACAATGGTTATAGAAAAACATATGTGTTCACACCTCCAAATAAATCTTGTTCCAACCTCAATATAATGTCTGTAGATCAGTGGAAGTCATCTATATGGAATTAAGAAAGGAAATAGTGTGTGGAAAAGAAGGAAATCAGTCGAGAGTGTTGATGGATGGGGTGATATTACTGCATGAAAAGAAGGAAATTAGTTGAGAGTGTTGATGGATGGGGAATACTGCAGTTACCGCTAGGTACAGGGATAGTGACGGAGGACAGTGAAAAACCGATGAGAGAAAGAGAGAGAGGGTGCCACGAGGAGATTGAACCGTCTAGGAACGTGTAAAGACGGGACGGGACGTGACCATTGCTAGATTTAACCTAGATGATTAGTCTCTTTCCGCTGGATTAAATCGTCCATTACACTATTGATGATATATCCTTCAAAAATGTTGCTGAAAAGTTTCTCTCCGCCTGTCCTATCGCGTTGTTTTATTACGCACACACACAAAAAGTTCTCCGATATGCATGATCGAATGCGTGTGCGTGTCTGGCGCTAGCTACCAGCAGATAGATCCTGACGTAGACAATCCAGTCCGAGAGGGATTAATGATGGCCAACGACGATTATTCAGACTTCATTACGTACCATTTGTTTTAGCAGCACGGCAATTAGCGACGATGACACCACGTGCGCGTGCTTACTGTGCTATTGCCTGTAGTACGCAGAAATTTAAGTGAGGTGTCGCGTTCGCTCATGTCAGCCTCTCGCCTCCAGCTGCTGTTGCAGTCGCTTGCATTGGGATCCAGCGATCCATCTCATTCTGATCGCCGGAGTGCAACAGTCCAACGCGCACAGTAGCCAGTAATAGTAGCTACGAGTATGCTGCCGACAAGCGGTGTTCTGTATTGCACACGTTGGCACACAAATGCTAAACCACTAGAATAACAATGCCGAACCAAAGCCTCAGATTTTTCCCCTTCCCCTTCCCGAATTAGGGCTACAGTACCGCGGGCGACCGAGGAGGCGATTTCGCCCTCCCGCCGGCGGGGGCGCCGATCCCCTCCGCCTCCGGCGGCCCCCGGGTCCACGGAGACGTGGGGAAGCGGAGGCTCTTCGTCCGGCGGGGGCGTCGAGCGTGGGGTCATAGGTGTCGGCACGTTCGGCCGTCATGGCGTCTTCGTGAAGATGACGATGGCGGCGGCGCGTTGCAGGTTAGGTCCCTTACTTAGGGTTGGGTTTCCCGGCTGCGTGTGCTTGGTGGAAGGGGCGGCGCAGCCAAGGAATAAAGTCCTTCTGGTCTTCTTCCACCCCGTCGTCTCTTACTCCGGGGACGAGGGGAGGCCGGTGAGGCGTAGGAGCCCGCGGCGGCCGCTGGTTCGTCCTCGAGGCGTAGCAGCGGTGCTCGTGCCGCGATTTAGGGCAAGGATACGGCGATGGCGGAGGGTATGGCGGCAAGAAGGAGCGTGGATCAAGCTCTCTGCTGGCGGCACAGATCGTTGGCAAGCTTCGATCCATGGAGAAGCGGGCTTGGTACCACAGCGACGACGGATTCGTCGGCGTCGTCTTCGTCGATCCAGTGGATAGTGAGCCCGACGGACGGGCGTTCAAGAATTTCTTCGCTTCAGCGATACTGAACGACTGCTGCAGTCCATCTTCAAGCCGGTGGCTTCCTTCGGTCGAAGATGAACCAGACTTGGTGGCGACGGCGGACTTCGGCGGCTTCCGACGGCGATGGTTGGCGCTGAACGCGGTTCTTAGTGGGGAAAAGGACCGAGGTGTAATTTCTAGGTTTCTGGGGGTCCTTTTCGCAAATAGTGTGGAAAGCTGTTTTCCGTATCCTTATACGGTGTATTTGTATGTGTTCTGTACTGTTTACTTTAATTAATACAGATATACTTATCAAAAAAAAAAGAATAACAATGCCAATAATCATAGTACTACTACTAATCTGTATTGCAAGTAGTGTAATTATTGTTTTCATCCACTTCACCCTACAAGCATGTTTGCAGGCTGGTAAAGAAAATAAAGATATGCTTGGCAGGCCGGTACAATGCTGGGGCCTGGCCACCTGTGCTGTCGACAGCCCAAGCATTTGGAGCAGAGAGTGCCAGAGTACGGGCAGTGCAGCTGTGCGTGTCCGGCACAAGAGAAGACCCATGTTGTGTCATTTCGACAGGACACTTTTGATCCGGCCCGTCCGGCACGGCAGCTCTTTTCCTCTTTTTTCTTTTTTTCTTATTGGAAAAAAAAGACCATCATGGGGTACTTACACTTAAGAATCTTGTGGCAGCAAGCAGCACCCACTGACCCACATCCATTAAAGGCACTTACTCCATTATATCAGATGCTAATTATTGCACGTTATGTTTACTCGATTGATGGCAGATTGGCATGCATGAGGCACTGCATGCAATGCAATGCAAGTCGCCAAATTTGATGGAGGCCGGCCGGGGCCGCCATCGCTAGCTCACCACTCGACCAGTGTGTCGCTAGCTCACCACTCGACCAGTGTGTCAGTCACTCTCTGCTGAGTCTCTGTGTGCACCACGACAAGGCGCGCGCCCCATGTGCTGTGTCGTCCCGTCCACACTATCCGGCTATTTGCGTGCGCGCGGTCCAGTTTCCAGATGGATCGATGCATGTACAACTAGTAGTACATGCACAGAGCCACACGGCCACACACGGGTACTACGTCTTGCACACATCTCCAGTTGTGATCCATCTCCACCGTTGATAATTTGGTAGAATTTCTTTACATTAAAATCATGGATTTTATCCTAGACAAGCTTTTTCTTTATTTTAATATCCTAATTACTTCCTATATTGTTTACCTAATAATCAATATGTGGCCCCTATGCTATGTATACACACTAAATAAAACTATTTAAAAAAACATGACCCCACTTATAATGGATTTTTCTATTATTAATTTGCCTATGGAAGAATAAAATATGGTTACTTAGAAATATATTGAAACAAAGATATTACTTTGAAAATCTACACATCTGTCATCATAGATATATGGTTCCACTCAGTGGCGGAGCCAGAAATTATGCATGAAGGGGGCGGTTGAAGGTTTCAACCATATAAGAGTTGTGTGTACCTTATTTTCTTGGATTTTTGCATTGGGCTAGACTCCTTTTTTTCTAAATTAATCTAGTATTTCATGATTTAACCATGCACGTTGTTTTTCCCGTGGTAGATGACTGTATCCGTCGAGTGCGGAGCTAGAAATTATTCATAAAGGACGGCAATCTTCACGGTAGGATAAATTTATAGTAAATTTTGAGTACTAAAACACTAAGAGAAGCCTACATCATTGGAAGAAATCTAAAATTATAGTGGCGTCCTAAAGATAAAATGTGAATTTTTGTGATTTTGTTGTCAAGAGATCATCAAAAAATACATCACAAAGGCTTTTATTATATTATATCTTTACAACATAATATTAAGTTATATAGTACATAAAAAATTGTAGTGATGTTCGGGGGGGGGGTGGGCATGGCCCCCCGCCCCCTTGGCTCCGCCAGTGGTTCCACTCCTTGTCAAACGCGTACTATACTCATTCAAAACAGTACTTCTAAAACCATATCAATGTCATTATGGACCATAGTGTATATAATGCAACGGCACATGTAGTCGTGGGGCTGGGTGGGCTTGAGACCGTCCTATTTGCTTCAAGGCCTTGAAACCCCTCCTTGAGCCTCTCATCCATTTTTGGACCCATAGAATGGAAGAGGAGCTAGAGTCCGGAGGTTGAAGATAAAGCCCCTCCTTCAGTTCGGGTCGATCTATGTCTGATACGGAACTCATGGAAGGGTACGTGGTGGTCGATTAGGTAAAACTAGAATCACTCTAAGACCATTCAATAAGAGTAATTGGCACGAGAGGCTACTTAACTAGCAAAGTTTAGTTATCATAACAAATCATCAATATTCCAACTTTTTTAAATGATGGATTACATCGATTATTTATATTATGAATAGTCCTCATAGTTGGGTGTCAACATAATTACAAATTATAACATCAAGTAGAAGGTCTTCTCAATGGAGTATTTCATGAGTAGTCTTCTTTTCTTTGCTAGCCACCAATAGCCCATGCGACTTCCATGATGGGCAGCTCCGCTCCAATGGTGATTTCCGAGCTAACTTTAAACCTTTAGGGACTGTGTGATAGAAGCTAGTATATTAGTAAAGAAGTTGTCTAAGAGCTTGTAATAACTAGTTCATATTATTGAGGGTACCCTAAATTAAATGGCCATAAATAATGGCTTGCAAGTGCAAGATGCATTGTTTGTTACTCCCTCCGTTACAAAAAACATGCAATTCTAGAACAGTACCATGGTTTAGTATCTCAAGTTTGATTAATTATAGATAAAAAATTATTAATATTAATGTTATCAAACAAATATCATTAGATTCCTTATGAAATGTATTTTTTTAATAAATTAATTTGAAGTCATAAATATAAATAGTATTCGCTAGAAACTTGGTCAAACGTGAGCTACTTTATCTGGCACGCAACCCAGAGTTGCAAGCTTTCTGGAACGGAGGGAGTACATTGAAAACTAGACTCACATATATAATATTAATTTCCAATGGTATATATATAGTAGTATATATGAATGGCTGAAACCACACATATTGTTTTCGCAAAAAAGAAACCACATATATTGATACTGTCTTGTCGTCTTTCAGTTCTACTAGCAATAATTCTACATACTTCCTGTGACTTCACCCATGTCCATCAGACCATCGTAATAAATAGTAAAAACGAAACTAGTAGGACTGAAAAACGATGAGACGCATCAGTGAAATCAAAATAACATCTTTGTTTTTTAGGAGGAATCGGTTCGCAGCGGCGCATGTGTGTTGCCCATTTTCACCGCATGCATGCATGTGCCAGCTTCCCTACCGACAAAGCCTATATATGTACCAATAATTCGTTAGTGGTCCGGGCGAGGGACTTGTGCAGCTCTATCGGCTATATATCGCGTAGGAGTAGGCCATCCATAACACGAGTGGACTGGACGTAGTTTCGCAATTATTCGGAGAGTACCCGGCTGTCACTGGAGGAAGGGCGGCGACGACAAGAACGACCGAGACCGACGACGCGACGCTGAAAAGACAGCAGCTAAATAGCGCCCTCCAGTCTACGATCATCATGCCGAACCCTAACACGTGGTGGTCATCACTCTTCATTTCCTCTTAATACTTAGGGCATCTCAGGATTGAGCCCTAGCAACAAACTTTGTTTAAAAGATACTACTACTCCCTCCATTTCTCTTTGCTTAATTATATATTAGGCGTAAGTATTTTTTTTTCATTTTTGACAATTAGTTAGGCATAGAGTACCAATTTTCTAAGTTGGGAAGTTGAAGAGCAAAACATTTACTGGTTCATAATAAACCCAAATAAAGCGTTTGTAACATGAATCGATCTGTGAATGGTCGTTTTTAGCTGTGGGAAGGGTAGGCCACGAGCGGGACTTGAAATGCTTTACAACGAAGACCCGCACACTGCTAAGCGTCTCTACTCCTTCACCTTGTTATGTGAGATTCCATATTATTGCTGTAAAATTAGAAATTAGTCTCCATGGCTAAGAAAAGAGAATGGAGGGAGTACTACATGAAATAAACTCTTCAATAATCTAACTCTAAACATCAATCTCAACATGGATCCTATATCATTTCTTTTATTCCCACCTACACAGCTACACCTCGCTTACTCTAGGCCTAAATAGTTAACAGTAACATGTTCAAGCACAGCTAGGAAATAACAGATTGCTCCTCTTTCTCACCTCTACATAAGCAAAATGTCAAGATGACTTATACTAAGCCAGTTGAAGTTTCACAATTGGAGCTGCAGAATCCTAGGCCACCCTAAATGAGGCCTTTGAGGTCACTGCATGTGTTGTGCAAAGCAAAATAAAACACTATTTTACTCTCACCCTCGGTCCCTCGGTTCCATTTGTTCTCTTAAATCCTTGGGCTGTGGGAAATCGCTTGATGACTTGTTCATCACTAGTGAGCTATCTCTCTCCATGTACCATCTTCCATGTTAGATGAGAGTTAATATGGTCGCCCCCATTGCAACACCCTTAGGGAGTGTCCGTTAATCCATGATTAGAAGGAATTAAGGGGAATTTAACCTTGCATTTCATCTCCCCTACCCACCAACTAAACAAGGACTTCATTAGAGAGTGCCCCAACAAGTTTCGAAACCATTGACCCATATGACACAACACTGTGGAAACAAATAATAATAAATAAAAAATCATTGTGTACCACATACAACATGGGATGATCGTGTCGGACAAATGGAGACCTAGAGTTTTATGAGAAACCATACAAGACTAGCGGCAAACTTGTAACTGGTGTGAGATCTTTTGATTTTATTTCCACCTCCGCATATATTATTAAGAGCAACTCCAATAGGTTCGTCATATCCTTCTGTATTTATATGAACAGAGATTTTAGCGGGGAAAAAATTCTCCAATATTTTCTTCACTAGATCTCCAAATATTGTCACACATTTCTCACTATCTAGAGTACACACACAAAATATAGAGAAACTGTTGGAGGGAAAGATATATATATATAGAGTGGTTTTATTTCAGGCTCTCTAAATTAATGTGAGGATCTAAAGAGTGAGTGTAAGAAAAAGCCTTGAGATGCCCTAAATTTTATACTACTTCATCTATTCTAAGGGCCTTTCTGGTTCCTATGACTTAAACTAAAGTGGACTAATCTTTAGTCACTTTATGGACTAAAGAGCCAAACAAAATGACTAAAAGGTGACTAAAACACTTTAGTTCTACTAGTCTCTCAAGATGGACTAAAAGGTGACTAAAACATTTTAGTTTCACTTTAGTTTTAATCATGAGAACCAAAAAACCCCTAAATTATAAGCTGGTTTAACTTATGTGTGCATGCGTTGCTATTGCTACATCACGGTGTGCGTACTACATTTGAAGATGATCCCAGCATATATGTCATGTTCTGTCTGTGCGGTCTGCCGCGCCGCATCTTCCACACGTCCCCCTCGCGCCACCGCCACCTTCAGCTTCTTTTGCCATACTTCTCACGGGAAAAAAACACAAAAAGTGCAAGAAAAAGCCCTGCGCATTCAAGGAGAAAAGAATCCCCAGAACTCGACGAACAAACCCGCTGATCGAGTTGTGCAGAGAACGTCAGAGCTTGATGCACGATCGACACTTTGTCGCTCAGATATATCATCACACCACAGAATCTGAATTTCTCAGTTTGTTTGTTTACACTACTGGAAAACCCGATGATGCCGGCGCCTCATGTTTTGCCACGCAAGGCCACGCGGCGCAGATGGACGTCGACTTCGCCGCCTGTGCCCAAGTTGACGGGCGGCCGTCAAAGGCATATCGACCGTAGCTGTTGCTTCACGTAGGCCCTTTCCGCCGCGACTAAGCGATCGGCAAAGGATGCCTTTGGCTGATCGCTTGACTAAGCGGCGGCAAAGAATTTTTTTTTTCTTTTGAATTTTGATTTGAAAATTTTTCAGTGATCATTCTAGATTGTATTGAATCATATTTTAAAATTTAAAACATTTTCATAACTTTTTTCTATATTTCTTGAATTTATTTTGTTTACTTGCATTTTTCTCGAAAAAGTAAAAAATTGAACCGTAGGTGCATGAAATAATGAAAACTAGCCATTCAAAAAATTATATTCATGTTAGGTAATGTATTTTGAGGCCCTATGCAGGAACTCACCTAAAAATTTTAACTCCTACTTCACGAAACATGGTTCTCCAATTGCGGAAGACGTGTTATTTAATTATATAAAAATGCAAACGAAGTCCGAAAATCACGAAACTTGGCGAGGTGTCATCCCATGGCATGTGGAGGTTGTGATAAAAAATTGAGAATGTTTCGACCAAGTTCTAACATCGGATGGCTAAAACCCAGACATCTCCTCATGTGATCACATGTGATCACATGTGGAGATGTCTGGGTTTTGGACATCCGACGTTGCAACTTGCTCCAAACTTTTTGAAATTTTTACCATAGCCTCCACATGCGATAACACGACACCTCGCCAAGTTTTGTGATTTTCGGACTTCGTTTGCATTTTATATAATTAAAAAACACTTCTCCTACAACTAAATAGTCATGTTTCGTGAATAAGTCTTTCAAAAATTTGAGTGAGTTCCTAGATAAGGCCTTAATATACACTCTCCATCATGAATATAATTTTTTGAGTGCCTACATTCCATTATTTTATACACCTGTAGTTCAATTTTGGATTATCCAAAAAAATTCAAGTAAATGAATTAAATGAGCTAAATATAGCAAAATGTCATAAAAAAGTCTCAAATTTGAATATGTGCTTGTAAACAATATACTTGGACAATAACAAAAGTTTGAGTTTCAAAAGACTTCATCTTATCATGCTTTTGAATTTGAAAAATTTAAAAAAAAAAAAAATAAAAAAAAAACTTTGCCGATTTTGCCCTTCATGGGCCAGTCGGCAAAGATTCCGGCCCAAAGGCCCAACAGCCCACCAGCCTCCCTTATCCCCACCCCATCTATAAAATCCCACGACCTAACCCTAATCCCCACCCCTCCCTTATCCTCTCCCGGTCTCTCCCACCCCCACCCGCCCGCCGCCGCCCTCGCCTCGCCTCGTCGCACCGGAGCGGGAGGACGCGGTCGTCCCCGCGACCCGCAGCCACCGGAGGAGGAGGCCGCCGTCCCGCGCCCCGCATCGGCACGGCCGTGGCCGGGAGTGAGGCGGCCTCCCCGCCACCCGCCTCCACCGGAGCAAGGAGGCCGCCGTCCCCGCGCCCCGCGCGGCGCGGCCGTGGCCGGAGGAGGGCGGCCGTCCCGCCACCCGCCTCCACCGAGAGGAGGAGGCCGCCGTCCCCGCGCCCCCCGCGCGGCGCGGCCGTGGCCGGAGGAGGCGGCCGTCCCCGCCACCCGCTCCACCGGAGCGGGGAGGAGGCCGCCGTCCCCGCTCCCGCACACCTCCACCACGGCCGCCGCCACTTCGCCTTCTCCTCCGCCGAGGAAGCCACGACCCGAGCACCGGCGCCGCAAGCGCCGCCTCCCCATCGTCGCCGCGAACGTGGGGATGAGGTCCTAGTGCGCCGGCGAGGCTCGCCACCCCGGCCGCCGCCTCTTCGCGACGCACACCTCCAAGACGGCCTCCTCTCGCCGGGACCGCCCGCGGCGGTCAGGAGGGAGTGGAGAAGGACGCACGGCGGCGCGAGGCACGGCGGCGACGGTGGCGCGCGCCCACCGGCGATGGGCTTGGCGGGCTTGGAGATGGGCTCAAGCCCATCTTTCTTTTTTTTTACTTTTTCGTAACTTGTTTGCCGCCCTGGTGGCGGGCGGCAAAGGCCTTTGCCGCCTGCCGCCACGTGACAGCCGGCAAAGGCGGTCTTTGCCGACCTGGCCTTTGCCGCCTTCCCTTTGCCGCCTACCACGTGGAATGCAGTCGGCAAAGACCTTTGCCGACTGCATTCGGGCCTTTGCCGACTGCCGTCAGCAGGCGGCAAAGAACCGGTTTCCAGTAGTGTTATTAGTACTGTACGTATGATGAACGGCGCCTCATCACCACGCGCGCGCTCGCCGCGCCGCAGATGGGCGTCGACTTCGCTGTGATGACGGGCGGCCGTCATAAGCATATCGACCGTAGCTGTTGCTTCACGTAGGCCCTTTCCCATATATAGATCGATGGGCGTCGCGCGCGTCGTACGTCGTCGTTGGCTGTGACGATCAACGTCATCGCTAGTGATCCTCTCGCCTCTCTCGGCATCACGACGACCTGGTGGCCGTACGTCCGGCCGGTGGTGGTAGGCAGCATATGTCATTCTTGGATGAGCCTACGTATAGAAGCAAGGCTCATGCACGCTCAAGCAGTTGCTCCACCACCCGTACATAATATACATGCAATCCGATTATGCGAGTGTGAGAGGGGGAAATGATCGGCATTCAACAAGAGATCGATGCGTACGTTCTCGCGCATGCATATGGGAAGCTCACATCTCGTGCGCGGTCCCGTGGGACGCATGGCAAAGGACGAGCGTACGACGTCTCTACCTTGTGTCACGTCCGCGAAGATAAATCATTGAGGTGTGAGGCCTTGAGGGGGCGCCCTTTAGTGGTGCCAATGGAGTGAGGTTGTTACATATATATAGAGTCCTGAGTATGTTCGGGGCTATCTCTCGATCGTTTTATTTGATTGAATTGTACCTACTGTAAGATTTTTTCCCCTGGTTGTTCTGTTAAGGTTGTATGTATACGGCTAAAACACTAAGATGGGTGGATGGACTAACCAAGATGGCCCGTTGATTGAGTGACAGAAAGATGGTATGAGAAAGAAAATTTATTCTCTTGGGATGTGGAAAGTGTGCACAGGGCTATCCCATCATTCCACGTTTGATTAAACTATACCGACCACAATGCCGCAATTCCTTATCTCATTCTGCTAACGGCGTATAAGACTAAAACACTGGTATGGATGGATAGACTGTAGATGGCCTCGGAGTGACAACGAGAGTACGAGATGAATAAAATTCATTATCTTGAGATGTGGCAAGTGTGCATCAGGTTATTCATCATTTCACGTTTGATCAAACTATACCGACCGCAATTCCCTACCGTCCTGTTAATGGCGTATACGACTAAAGCACTAAGATTGATGGATAGACTGACTAAGATGGCCTCTGAACAAGAGTACGGGAGGAAGAAAATTCATTTCTTGAGATGTGGCAAGTGTGTGCACAGGGCTGTCAATCGTTTCAAATGTGACTAAACTATACCGGCCACAATGCCACAATTCCTACCGTCCTATTAATGGCGTATACGACTAAAACACTACGATGGATCGATCGATAGACTGACTATAAGATGGCCACTGAGTGATAGAAAGATCGTATGTGAGAAAAAAATTCCATTCTCTTGAAATGTGGCAAGCGTGCACGGGGCTATTCCACCATTCCATGTTTGATTGAACTATACTATCCGCAATGTCGTAGTTTCTTAATGTTTTGTTAATAGCATATACGACTAAGAGACACTAAGATGAGTGGACATGCTAACTAAGATGACCTCTAAGTGGCACAAGAAAATCTAGAGGAAGCGAATCCCTTCTTTTGAGATGTGGCGATTGTTTCTGAGGAATGTCATTCTTTTGGTTGAATTATACCGGCCACAAGATTTTCTTGCCATTCTATTAACGACGACTGAGGGACTAAGATGGTCTCATAGAAGAAAATGCCTTATTTTGAGATGTGCAAATGTGCACGACGGTATCGGTCCTTTCATTTGATTATATTGAACTAATTATTGGCAATATTTTTTTCTTGCCATTCTGTTAAGGGTGGATACGACTAAAACACTAAGATATAGGTGAACGGATTGGACTAAGATGGCATGAGTGACAGACAAAATATGGGAGAAAGAAAATTTCATTTTCTTGTGATGTGGCAAGTGTGTATGGGGCTATTCCATCGTTTCATGTTAGATTGAAATATCGGCCTCAAATGTCGCAATTTCTTAGTGTTTTGTTAATGGCATATACGTCTAAAACACTAAGATGACCTCTAAGTGGCACAATAAAATCTGAGAGGAAGAAAATTCCTTCTTTTGAGATGTGGTGATTGTGTATGGATTGTTAATTTGTATCATCTATAAGATTTCTTGTCACTCAATTAACAGTATACATTAAATTAAGTACTAATGGGTAGAGAAACTAACTAAGATGGCCTCTGAGTGGCCGAAGAAAATCCGGAAGGAAGAAAATCCTTATTTTGAAATGGGCGCAAGCGTCGGTTCACCTAGACCCGTCCACCCCAGACCGTATGTTTTGGCGTTGGACGACCGGCGGAGTCTACTCTAGCGCCTCGGCTTACCAGGCGTTCTTTGTGGGGAGGACACGGTTGGCGGGCGCGGCCGAGCTTTGGGAGGCTTCCGCGCCGCCGAAGGTGAAGTTCTTCTTCTGGCTTGCCTTGCTAGGCCGCCTGTGGACTGCGGAACGTCGAAAACGGCACGGCTTGCAATTGCAAGACACTTGCGTTTTCTGCGACCAGTTACCCGAGACCACGGACCACTTGCTCGCCGGCTGCGTTCTCGCCAGGGAGGTATGGTTCCGCACGCTGCTGCGCGCCGGCCACGCGGACCTTGTCCCGCCCCCGGATGCGGTGCTCTCTGACTGGTGGCTCGGGGCGAGGGAGAGGGTCCCAAGACAGTTCCAGAAGGGCTTCGACTCGATCGTCCTTCTCGTCTCGTGGGTACTGTGGAAAGAACGCAACAGGAGGACCTTCGACGGCATCCACAGGCCCCTGCTAGAGATCTTGGGAAACGTCAACGACGAGGCGGACGCTTGGTTGGCGGCGGGCTTCCGTAGCATCGCCCCGCTGTTCGCGTCCTAGAGCTCACACTCTTCTGTCTTTCTCGTCGCAAATTGGTTTCCTTAGAAAGTTACGTCCCTAAGCACCACCGTTTAAGCCGGTGATTTGTGTTAGTGTGTGCGCGTCCACCCGGTGGCAACTCGTTGTTGGGTGCCCGCTGTGTAAAACTCTATCTTCCCTTAATGAAAAACGTGCTAAGGCACGGTTTCGAAAAAAAATGGACGCAAGCGTGCACGATCGAGACTACCCCACCGTTAGTTTGATTGAACTATACAAGCTCTGCAAGATTTTCTTGCCATTCTATGTGACGGTGAATAGGACTAAAAAACACTAAGATGCATGGGTGGCCTATAACGATATATAAGATGGGTGGACAAAACTATAAGATATATAACCTCCAAAACAAAATCTACGAGGACGAAAATTTCTTATTGATGAGCAAGCGTGCAGAAGACCTCTGAGAAGCGATGGATGGATTAAAATTTAAGGGAAAAAACATTTCATTTAATATATTTGGTAGAAATTAATGGGTCAGTGCTGGCCTGGCAGGATAGGATACTAACAAGTATCACCTCGATCGCTTCGTACGAGGTTGCAGGATTTCTCAATTCATTCTATTAGCATTAGAACTAAAGTAGGAATGCTAAACAGGCCAGCACTCACACAAGCTTTCAGAATCGTCCGTTATCTGGAATGCATATAGCCGCCTGTTCGTCAAAAGCTACCTCAAATATATGCTAGCTATATATAGAAGTGTGGTGGATGCGGCTACTGTGTAGAGGGCCGGGGCACCCTTCATCGTCGGATCCTGTTAATTGCATGCTTCATCGTCGGATCCTGTCAATTGCATGCACAGTGTCGTCTCCATGCATGATCTATCCAATCGATCGCGCCGCACAAGTAGTGTGTGTTCTTGCCGATCGATCGAGCTAGCACTGTAGCACATGGCTTAGAGATCTCATGATAGGCTAGCTACCAATGCTACTCCTGCCCGGCCTCTTCTTCCTGTACCATCTCCAGAATTTGATGTTGTACACGTACGGTGCTAGCTACACGCATGCATGCTTTCCCTAGTCTCTACAGATGCTTGCCTAACTAGCTTGATCTGAATTGAATGGGCCTATAATGGGCGCGCGTCTAGATCCAGGGATCCAATCCTGATGCTCTCACCAACTAGGACTCGAGTAATCCTTCCGTATTGTTCATTCAAGTAAGTTTGGAACAGCGACAAAACATAACTTTGGCTTTTGTATAAAAAAAATGAAAAGTGGTATACATATATATATTTTATGAATGTACTTTTAAGACAAATCTATATTCAAATAGTTTTCACATTTCCAATAAACTCAACAAGTTAAAAGTTATTCATGGTTTATATTCTTAGCATTTTGACCCAAACCTTGTCCAAGACGAATTGAATTACCAATATGAAGGGAGTACACCAAATTACGGTTCTGGCAATATGGAAAAATCAAAGGGGAGAAGAGGAGAGGATAAATAATGCCATGCTAAAAATCGATGAAGAAGATAACTCTTTACCAACCCAATCTTGTTATAATTACGGACTTGACTTTTAACATGCCAACAAAAAAATAACCTCTGCACTCAAGTATTTCTCTAGCCGACACCAATTTATCTTATTCTATGGCCGTTGAACACCAGGTTATTAACCACCACCTCTACCTCACCCACCCTAGCCACTTTGACTATTCGCTCTCGCCTACCCTCCTAAGTCCTTGTCGGATGTAATCCATTGAACGAAAGTTGGAGCCCTTGTCACCTCACCTCATAGTCTGCCAATGACCACCATCACCTAGCTACAGCCAATTGCCATGACCATTCCTTTAAGCTTGCGCTTCCCTGCATGCCTTCTTCCCCAAACCCTACCATAACCATCGCCATGACTCCCCTATTAGCAAGAGAGAGGAAAATAGGAGGGCAAACCTCTTCGTTGGTCACACAAGAGCATATATAAACCCTAGTGCCATTGGGCTACTCCATCTGCACAACTCATCATGCATTCTATCTTGTGTCAACACTGATTTCTTCTCGTATCGTGAGGAAGAGGGATACATAGAGAAAACGTTGCATACGAGGAAGAGTAGTGGCTGCGACAAGCAAGGGTTTCTCTATATGTGAGGCAAGGTGCAAGAAGCAACCTGCAATGGGATGGTGAGAGGACATTAAGATCGATGATTGGTGAGGCAATAAGGTTTTTGGGGCCTACATACGGTTGGGTTCAACCTATGCACTTCGGATGGGCGGATGTGTGATGACACGCATATGACGGAGTTAACCCTCCTCGCACACACACATGGTTGCCGCTTTGACTATTCGTGTGCCCTTGCTTACTCTCTCTAACCACTCTATGCAACCCTTTATTTGCCACTATCAATGGCACGTGTGGGTCCTCTATGCCATTGGCGGATACAGGGGGAGGCTGGGGTGACTGCAGCCCTCGCATCCCCCCCCCCCTCCTCTCGGCGCGGTGAGCTTCATTTTCCCTTTAAATTGCTATAGCTTAGCCTTAGATCCACCATTAATTTTCAGTTTAACCCTTAAATCTCCATTAGTTAGCTCCCCCCTGGGTGATCATCTTGGATCCGCCACTGTTTATGCCACTGATATAACACATCAATACCGTGCATAAGGGATTTGGAATTTTATCTACCAATGGTAAAAGCTAGTGGTCTAAACGTGCCCAAAAGTTCAAATAAACAGGGCCTTGGCGGCTATGGGAGTTTCGTTACTTCGTCCGCTTTCTCTCAAAAGCATTTATAGATGATTCTCGATGCACTATATTATTGTAAGCATTATTTGCTCCTCTCGTTGCATGGTGCGGTACAGGGACTAGGATAGGCATCGAAAAGCATGCATTGTGATGCATATATATTCCGATCTCAAGTCATGAGCCTGCGCTCACAGTCACCCTGCCCGGGCCCGGGAATTCGAACCAGATGCATGCGCGTTGTATTGCCATTTGCCAGCGCCGCCTCCGTCGTCAAGCCTTAATTAGCCCTAGCAAGATAGTACAAGTGGCCTGCATGCGCGCGCGTGCGTGGGCCTCATCTTATGCCTGCCCGGCCGGCGGGCCCATCCAGAGCCAGGTGATGCGACCACAGGAGGAAGGTACAGCACCCACCCTACCAGGCCCCCATGGCCCATGAGCATCCAACATGAGCTCGAATGCGTGCGTGGTCACGCGCTCGCTTTTTTTCATTTCGTTTTCCCACCCGTCTTTCCCCTTTTCGGCTAGCTTGGCCACGGCCGGCAGCCTCGGTCGGATGGGATCGATTTGAAACGCCGTGACGATCGAGCACAGCTAGTGCCGGCCGGCCGCCGAGTAGGACGTAGACGTAGCGGGGTTGGTACGACGACGGAAATGCATGCATGGACGGTGGTGTCGCGGTGGGGATGATGCATGGGAAATCCTTGCCCGCGCGCGCCGGCCGTTCGTGTGCGCTCCTCGGATCCTCCCAATCTCTGCTCTCTTGTGTTGACATCGCGTCGCGTCGTCACCTTTCAGCTTTCATTCAAGCCCGACGCCCTCACTCTACTGACTGCATGTACATGTACTCGTGTCGCCCGCTGCACTTGGATCGATCATATATGGGCGCGTATTCCGCGTAAAAACGTTGGGGGTAATAACCGAGTTTCTATTCCAGGAATTGAAGAAGGCCATGGATATGATCGATTGGGTGGGCCGTTGGCAGTTGGCACTCGTCACTTCATCAGTGATCGACGATACACTGATACAGTATAGCCTCTCTCTTTTTTGTTTGGCAGTGGTATGAACAGCTGGCCAGCAGCATTCCCCAACACGTACAGTACATCCCATCAAACTCTAGTAGGAGGAGTACATATACTTGAGTAAAAATTCACACGAACTGCACCAAAAGGTCCAGGTCCAACACAGTACACAGCCAGTCAGCCACACAGGTGAATGAACTACTACATAAGAAGGAATTGTCTACATGGTTTCTTTCTCTCTCTCTCTTTTTTTTTTTTTTTTTTTTTTTGAGTCTAATTGTCTACATGGTTTCTGGGAGAACTGAATACGGGTACGGCAAAAAAAAAGGGGGAAGGTACCCAGAAGGCCACAAAGCAACAAGGCCTCCAGTTACAAAATCAAAATGAGCCAGGCCGAAAGAGAGAGAGCATTCAATACCGGCCCAGTTCACGTCGGATCTTGCGTTTCCTTTTTTGTCCTTTTTCGCAAATACTAAAATGCATTAGAACATCGGCTACTCGAAGCTTGCTAACCTGCCACCAGAGATTGGCTTGTGTAAGTGCACGTGCTTCAATTGATATGTTGTTTTCCCCCCGCTTTGATTCGATGGGCAGCTCCACAGAGAAGCAAAGAGTTTGTGCTGTGATTCGAAAAGAAGAAGAATGTGTGCTGTGCTGAAGTTGGAGCACATCACGTATGAGTAAATTATGAAAATGGCCCTCAAAATGAAACATGTTAGAAAACTAGCCCTATTTTTTCTGAAGTTAGGAAACTGGCCTCGAAATGACATTTTGCTTTGGAAAATGGCCTTCCGTTAGTTTTACCCCCTAACGGTGTTAACTTTTGGAGAATTGGACCATTTTACCCTTGGTCAGAGTTTTTTTTGGACAGCATGTAAATTTGGACAGCATGTATTTTGAAAAGTGTTCTATTTATTTATTATATATTTGGACAGCATGTATATATATATTTGGACATCATGTATATTTGGACAGCATGTATATATAAATAGAACCATATATTCACATTCAGCCACATATATTCACATATGCAACATAACCATATATAAATATTTCACAAATGCATAGTTCACTAATTCACCATAGTTTGAGTTCTCACATAAAAGAGGTCACACAACATGATCACAAATCCACCATAGTTTCAGTTCTCACATAAACAAAGTCTCACATACATAGAACGAAAACATGACAAATCAAAGACTAAGCCTTCTTTTGCTGCGCGTGCTCATGGCAGGGCTGGTAGGAACTTCTTTCTTGCTTCTTGTACCCATTGATGGGCTGTCCAATGGCACCTTCGGATTGTTCATGGCTTTTTTCTTTGGTAGGCCTAGCTTCTTGTTGCTGACTTTGTTGACTTTCTGCTTCTTCTTAACTTGAACAACTTGATCTTCAATGGAAAGTGCTTGGGGCTGATTTGACCCACTTCTCGACCTGCACATATTTTGCATTCACAATGACTTGAATTAGGAGAACAATTTTTAGAGAGATTGCTGCAATATGTGGTATACCTTTTAGAGGATTGAGGTGTGCAATCATCATTTGTCCTCTTTTTCTTAGTAGTTGATGTCATGGTGAGTAATGTCATGGTCGCCGATGGTCCACCCTCTAAAAGCATGGAGCTTTGGCCACTTTTGGCCCTCTTCTTTGCTGCTGCCATCTTCTTTTGTGCTGCCCTGAAATAGAATGAATATAATGAATACCCTGTAACTTAGATGGTATTGAAAAACTTAGATGGTATTGAAAAATACACAAATTATTACTTGATGGCTGCCATAGCTTCAATATCTTTTGGATTTCCTCTCTTGCAACTCTTGAAATGATGTCCATAGTCCAAGCAAATGGGGCACTGGTGCTGTCCTGTTTTCTTTCTCTTCTCTCCACAACCCTTGTGCCTTTCAGTTTTAGGCCTACCAGCTACTGGTGTCAATAGAGGTGGGTGCATAAAGAAGCCATGGATAGATTTAGGCCACTGAGACTTGTCTGGCATAGCTGGAATGGGAACACTATATGCAGCTCTAAATTTCTCAACTGAGTAGTACAAGTCAACATAACTCTCTATTGATTCATCACGGGAGGTGATGAATGCTAGTGCATGATTGCAAGGAATCCCAGAAACATCCCATTTTCTACAATAGCATGTCCTCTCTTTTAGGTTAACAAGAAACCGAAATGGACTTCCTCCCATCATTGTAACTTCAGCTACCTCATCTGAGCACTCTAGAACTTCTAAATTTCCCTCTTTACTCTCCTCATTTAACTTTTTAATGATGTGGGGTAGAATCAAGCCGTGAAGTTTGTTGCCTATTTTCCTTCTTCTGTTCCACTTGGTCATGAGCATTTGTCTAAGCTTGTCCATGAAATCATCCAAGTTCAAGGACTTGTGAGCCTTTATCCATTTGTTAAAACTTTCCACAAGGTTGTTGGTCACATAGTCTACCTTGCAGATGGTATCAAATTTGCTCCTTGACCACTTTTTAGTATGTGTTCTATCTAGCCAATCTGTTGCAGCTGGCTTTGCAGTATGCATAGCATTCCAATGTTTTCCATACATATATGGGGTCCATGAGTAAGCTCCAACACTTGATTTCTTGACTACACTTCTTTCGGTTGCCCAACAATTTTATTTCAAGTTTATAATTGGAATCCATGCTGTCATGCAAAATTAAAATTCGGTTCAGAAATTGGACCATCGGTACATACATCTATGAGCTCTAAACAATGAACTTACTCTTGCAGCATGTCGTCTTGGTCACTGGAGGCGATGTCCGAGGGTAGCAGGCCAGCAGGGCTGCTGGCGCTACCCTGGGGTGGCCGCGGCGCCCCTGCCTCCTCCCGGCCAGGGGGCCTGCTGGTGCTGCCCTAGGGTGGCCCTGCTGGGGGCCTGCGGGCGCTGCACTTAGGGGGCCGCGGTGACCCTGCCAGGTGCCGGGGGGGGGGATGGCCGCGCCGCCGCAAGTGGCCGCTCGAGGGGGTTGGGGTAGGCCGCGAGGCCTGGCCGTCGAAGGCTCCACTTCAGCGAAGAGATGCGGCTCCTGCTCGACGTCGCTTCGCTCCCACGAATCGGGCCGCCGCTGTAAGGTCGAGATGGCGGACTAGAGGGGGGTGAATAGTCCTTTTTAAAACTAATCGCTCTGGCTAACCGATATAAGTGCGGAATTAAATCTATCGGCCTAACCAAGACTTTCACCCCTCTATCTATGTCTCTAGATGCACCTTGTAAAAGATCCTAAACAAGAAGACAAGGTGCCAATCTAGCTAGTGCACACTAAACAAGTCTAGCTTGCAAGGTCACACAAACCTAAGCAACTAGTACTTTAGCAACCGGGTGTGCACCTACACAATTCTAATGAGCAAAATCACAAAGCCAACCTAAGCTCACTAGATGCTCATGGACAAAGCTACACAAGCCAAACCGAAGAGCTCAATTTTACTTAACTACACAAGCTAAGCAAGGCAACTTACTCTACTTCTAGCTACACAAGCAAGAAGGTGATTAACAAGCTACTCAAGCTAACTAACCACAAGAGCAACTACACAAGCTATACAAGAATGTAAGAAAAGTAAATACAAAGCTTGTGAAAGAGATTGCAAACCACCGCGAAGTGTGGACACAAGATGACTCGGCGATTTTTCACCGGGTTCACTTGGTTGCCCCCAAGCTACGTCGTTGTGTCGACCAACACCTTCGGTGGTTCCTCCGGTCTTTTCACCTAGATGGTTCTTCGGTGTGACCCTCAAGTCACTTGCCCCTCAAGGCACGCCCGCAAGGCACCGCAAGACACCACTCTCAAGTGAGCCCCTCAAGGCACCGAGCAAACCCACACACTCAAGGGTGGTAACTCAATGACACGCGCAATCCAATAGGGCTACTCTTCGCGATCCCCGCGAGGTGAGCACCAACCTCTCACAATCTCTTCTCCGGAGCACCGTATCTCCACGCGTGCTACCACGGAGCCTCTTGCCACCAAGCCGTCTAGGAGGTGGCAACCTCAAAGAGTAACAAGCTCTCCGGCTTGCAACACAACCACCTAGTGCCACAAATGCAATCTCACAAAGCACTCGCACTAGAATCGCTCTTCTCACACTATCGGATGGTCACTACCAAGCATATGTGAGTTAGAGGGCTTCCAAGCACCACCACACAAGGCAACATAGCCAGGGCGTGCTCAGCAACCGGCCACAGCCGGCCAAACCATGTATTTATAGACCCAAGGTCTCAACTAGCCGTTACCCACCTCGGGCAACACCGCAGTACTCGCCGGACGCGTCCGGAGCAAGCCGCCGGACGCGTCCGGCGCTCCACCGCGCTCCACGTGTCCCTGCGAATCAAACACAACCGTTGACGCCCAACGGCTCTTTCTCCTTTGCTCGGAAGCCATGCGCCGGACGCGTCCGCCGCAGCCGCCGGACGCGTCCGGCGCGCCTCGCCCGCCCGCGCCCCGGATGACCCGTTGGCGCGCGGCCAACCACGTGCCGCCACGTCGGCGTCCGGCTCGCCGTTGCGCGTCCGGCGCCGCGTCCGCTTCGCAACGCCGCGCTACGGAACTTTCGTTCCTAGTAGCGGCGCGCCGGACGCGGCACCTGCGCGTCCGCCGCCTTCCGTCGAGAACCCCGCTCCGCGCCGAGCCGCAACACACGCCGGACAAAGACGAAGAACCGCTCTGCGTCCGCCGCGTTCCGGCGTCCGGCCCCGCGTCCGGCCCGACGCCCGGCCGAACGGCCGAAAACCGAAACTTTCGGTCGGCGTCCGCCGCCGCCGGACGCGTCCGCCGGCGTCCGCGCCTCGCGCGCGCAGCCTTCGTCTTTTCGTCGCCGCGTCGCAACGCCAACTTCTCCACCATGCTATCCAACAAGTATACCAACTTGATCACCATGGATAGTATGTTTCCAACAACAATTTGCATCCGGCGCAATGGAAAATATGCCTCCAATTTTCCCGAATGCGCCGAATCAACCCAAGCCCAACTCAACCCTACAAACCACAGCGCGAACATTCGCCACCTTTGTAAATGTGCCAACACCACCAAGTGTACAACTCCATGTGCTTGTGTGTTAGCATTTTCACAATCATTTTCAAAGGATTTTCTCTTCAACTCACCACGCCACTCGATCCTAGCACATCGCAATGTTAGATCGCTCAAGTGGCACTAGATGACCGATATGCAAACAAGATTACCCCTCTTGATAGTACGGCCATCTATCCTAAATCCGGTCAAGTACTTATCTACTCAACCTTAGACCGGTGAAATGAAGTGCCCTAGGTTATACCTTTGCCTTGTGCATTTCCATCTCCACCGTCATCCTCCATTGTGCCAATGCACCGCATGCACGACACGATCATCAAATGATATGATCCACTTCATATCATCATGTGACACTCTTGGTCCATCGATCTTGACCTCACTTGCTCTTCACCGTTGCGTCGGTCCATCGGCGCCAAGTCTTGCCCAAGCTTCACCATCGCATGGTCCTTCGCTTTGCAGCCTCAACTTGCCCTTCACACTTGCAACCGGTCCATCAAGCCAAGCCTCATCTTGATCTTCACCTCTTGGTCACATGACTCCATGTCATGTCTCATTTGCAATGAGCTCCTTTATCAACTCATGTGTTGAGCCTCACAACATCTCCAAGCCATCTCCACCATGGCATATGTTGCTCACACACATGTGCTTGTGAACTAACTCCTGTGTATCTCAATCATCACACATGTTAGTCCACCTAAAGTTGTCACTCAATTATCAAAACCAAACAAGGGCCTTTCAATCTCCCCCTTTTTGGTAATTGATGACAACTCTACAAAGATATGGAATTTAAGAATATTTGGACTTTATGTCACTTATCCAACATTTAAGCTCAATGTTATGATTTGGATAAGTACCACAAAGTCAACTTGGTAGTGATAGCTCCCCCTACATGTGTGCTCAAATGGTTTGGTTTCAAGCTTGCACACATGCATAGATATGAAAATTTTGGGAGAGTTAGCACTACTAAGTGATGCTAAGGTGTATAAGATAAACCTTTGAAGCGTGATACAAATCGGAGTTGCACCATTGAAGTTCATCCTTAGCATCATGGTTAGCTAGAAATCACATGAAACACAACACTAGATACCTCATGAGATCAACATTATAAGCAAGGTTCTAGTACCACTTGTAAAGCACAGTGACTAGCTAAACCATCCTATACATGCTAGTTTTTCAAATCATCAATCAAGTTCTACAACTAGCATTCACCACACAAGCATTGCATATTGAAATATAAGAACTTATGCGAATGCAAGCAAGCACATGAATATGCACATATCAAATGCAATCAAACAAGTTCATGAGCTTGCTCCCCCCTACTTGTGTGCTTCTCTTAATCAGGAATTTTTTATCCTCCTCCATTCTTTAATGTTGCTCCCTCTTGATCCATGTCCATTTTCTACTCCCCTTTGTATGCTTCTTTTGTTCCATATTTCTCCCCTTTGTATGCTTCTTCGCATTCTCCCCTTTGTATGCTTCTCCGCATATCTTTGTACAATTCTCTCCCCCTTTGTCATCAATGACCATAAAGGTATGCAGCAATACCACTTGAAGATACCACATGTAAGAAAAATTCTCTTGATGCAAAGGATTGGAACTAGGGGTTGATGGTTGAGTCTTGAATCTTCATTTTTGATGGACAACACCATATGTTGGAATGACACCACTTGTAAAATCCACATGTAGTTGCAAGGAATCCACTTGTAACTATGCATTGGGCACTCCCCTTTGTCATAGCACCAAAGATACTACATGTAGGTCACTTGAAGTTTCTTTGTCTCTAATACCAATAAAGTGGGGCTCCTCCCCTATGATAAAGCATGGGTCAAACCAATCCATAGACACCTTCTTGTTGGTGAGGGTAGCTTCTCTTAATTGAAGTTGATCACTTAAAGTTGAGGATCACTTGTGGAACCATCTTGTTGATGTACTAGATATCACTTGAATAAAAACCATGTGTACCATACTACTTGTAGGAATACCACTTGAAAAGATAGTGATAAACTAGACATTTCTTGCAAGAACTATCATTATGGTAACCACTTGTTGGATTTATCATGAATAACCAATTCTTGAACTTGATAGTCTTCATGAGCTTCTATTTCTTTGACTTGAGCCAATATGAATCACTTATAAACATCCAAGTCCGGTTTGAACCAATGACAAGCTTCTTCACACCTCACTAGAAGGGTTATCTTGTCAATGTTGTACTTGAAACTTATATGCAATTCAAACTAGATCAAGTACTTGGGTTCACTAGCACATGAACAAACTCATACTCATACCACTAGATAAATCAAACAATCAAGCAATAGTGGTAGACTATGAATTTAAAACATTTCATTGTTATGCATGATCCTAATAAGCATGTACTATATGCACTAACCGCATACTAGTAAGGGATGAAATGATCATGCACAATACAATGATACCTTTGCTATGTTGGAGTAGAGGATAGTCACATAGATTCCAATTTCATTACTCCAATAGCAATGTGAAGTCCATTTATAAGCTTAATGAAGCCAAAAGATACCATGATTGAACATTATGCTTCATCCATGTGAAATGATGACCACTTATGATCAAGTGCACTTTCTTGTTGTGGTTGGCTTGCTTCTTTTCTTGACTCTTGCTTGCATGAGAGAATACCACTTGTATGATTACCACTTGTACACCACTTGTATTATTTCTTGACTTGTCATGTATTGCTCTCTATTTTGGGTGTTGCTTGCTTTCTTGATCAACCCTTTTGATTGCTTCAACCGAGCATCTCCAATAATCCTTAGATCACCATTTCCATAGTAGCCTTCCAAGTATCCTTACTTGGTTTACCCACTCATGGGCGGCAAGCCCCCTGCAAGGGAGAAGTGATCTCTCACCAAGAACTATCCTTGACACTCTCTTGAATTGCCTTTGTTGATTGATCCTTGGACTTCATATGATGAATCACTTGAAATCTTCCTTAAGTCCTTTTCTTTCTTGTTTAAGTTCTTTTCTTTCTACCAAATGATCTTCAATTTGTCACTAGAACTTAAACTTCATCTTCATCTTGAGTTTGATCTTGATCTTCGATTTGAGTACCCAACTGTGTAACAAATACACTTCACAATCAAATGACCTTGTACTCATTATTCTTCATGCTTCTAGACCAATTCAAATCCAAACTTAGGTTCCTCAACCACTTGTAAACATGAAACCAACTTGAGGACCTTTCAATTTGAGTGACTCTTGATATAACCAATGATAGTCACTTTTCTGGCAGATTCTGTATGAGGACACATGGTTTTCACTATAACCATTGTGTGGATCTTTATGTGATGAGTGATTGTCAACATGCCAACACAAGGCTTGTGTGTTCTTACTAACCGATGGCACGCGGATACGTGTCAAACAATGGTGTCTCTTGGCTCATGTTGTCTGCAGGTGTCGAGCTCAGAGACGGTGGTCGACGGTCGGTGAAGATCAAGTAGGGCGTGCCGTGCTGACGGACCGGGTGCGGTGAAGGGCGGACGTGAGGCTTGGATCGAGGGACCGAGGACCGGGCGGCCGGCCATGGTGGCGACGATACTGGGATATCAACGAGCACAAGTGTACACACGGCGGGGGATGCGTACGGGCTACGCTACTCGCGGAGGGTTTGGTGGTTTCACCTCAAAACCATCGGCGGCGGGTTTCCCGGTTTGCGCCTCAAAACCGGGGCGGAGGTCCCGATGCGGACGGACGACACGTGGCGGCATCGGGGAGATTGCTTGGAAGCAAGGCTACCGGTGAGGAGGCGCGGTGGCCGTCGGATCAAGAGAAGGCTGAGTTGGACCCTTATGCCCCTGGCTAAGTGGTTTGGCTCTTCATGTATCCAAGGGCAAAGAGGGAATGTAAAATAGGCTTGCCCCTATAAATAAAGGATGAGGGTCTCCTTCCCCTCACCTCTTCCATTTTGCTATTTCCTCCTTTTAGGATTTCCCTTCCTCTAGTTCTTTGTGTGAGAGAGAGGTCTCGCAAATCTTTTGATTTGTACTCGAACCAAAGTGTGTGGCAAGCGGAGCGCCTAGTCGTGTCTTTGTTTCCTCCGGGATTAAATCATGTGTCTGTGTTTTTCCTGAGATCTCCTTTTGCCTCTTGTGTTTCCGATTTTTGCTGTGATTTTCGGTTCACCTTGCTTGACATTTTGGTTTAATTTTTGTTGATTTCTATGGGCAATACTTCTCAGGTCTAGCACTGTACTGTGCTTATGCTTGGCTTAAGAAAGCCGCAGCCGCAAACAGAGAAGTCGCTCTGCCAGTCGTCTTCTTGATGTTCAGTTGAATCGAGTGCTTCTCAGGAGGGAACCATCGGGAGCAGCTTGCTCTGGCCCTTGTTCCAACATCCACTCGACAGGATCCCAGCGCCAGCAGGAGTGCTAGCAGGTCCGGCCCTCATCTTTTCTCTAGCGTGGATTTTATTCTGGAATTTGTGCGAGTCAGATCTTGGTCAGTTCGATCTGTAGCCCGCGGTATTCGTCGATCTATTTTGTTTGGTGCCGGTTCTCTCCGATGCTGCAGGTACTTCTCGTGTGGGTTTAGATCACAGGGACGCTCTAGTTCTGTCGCCAAGCTAGCAGGTCTGAACCCAGCAACGAGCTGCTGTTTTTCTCTCGTGCTTTGCTGCCAAAAAGCTGCTCCTGTGTTGGATTGAGATTGGAGCCGTCGTGCCCCATCGATTCTTTTGTGTGCAGGATGTTTTTACCGTAAGCACAAGGGACGTGCTTGTTTCTGGTTGGCTAAAAGCAATAGCTTGCTTCGGTGATTCAAAGATGGAATCACGTGCTTGACTTTGCTAGGTGAAAAAGCTTGCTTCTTGCACTTATGAATTTCCGAGAGAAATTATTGTCTAATGCATTTCGTTGGTTTGTTATTCCTTGAGTTCGAGTACAAAGCATCCAAGCCTTAAGCCGAGTAGCTTAGGCCCAAGTGCCTTGTTCGATTGGCTCGGTCTGGGTATGAAGAATGGACAGATTTTCTGTTGATTTTCTGGAGATTTTTCACTAGCTCTGATTTCTCGTTTTGTGCGTAGTTTCATCGTACGTGCTCGATTCACATTCCGCTTGTTGCGTTGAGTTTCTATTGATCGAAAGAATTTATCTAGATACTCCCATCACCGGTTGGTGCGAGTATTTTAGATTTGGGGATTTTACTTCTTGGGGTTTTGAATTTGGGACAGAGGCCAAATATTTCGAAAGAAATTTGAGGCTCCCATTCACCCCCCCCCTTCTGGTCGCCGTTTCCGGTCCTTCAATTGGTATCAGAGCCGGTTAAGGATCACTTCACCTTAATCGGTCCGTGATCCCCGAAGGCGACATCATGGAGAACCGTGGGCTTGGAAAGCCACCGCACTTCGATGGCAAGAACTATCCCTATTGGAAGATCCGCATGTCGGCGCATCTCCAAGGGATTGATTCGCATGTTTGGGAGATCTCGTGAGAATGCGGACTACGTGGTACTTGCTGCCCGTGTTGACCAAGCACAGATCGACCAACACAAGGCGAACAACACCGCGTAACCTGTCTTGTTTTCTCGCTCTTTCTATGGAGGAATTTGAGCGTGTTTCGATTGTACCATTTGCTCGAGAGATCTCGGTCTAGGCGCAGAAATACCATGAGGGTACGCCCATGTCAAGACCAGACTCTATGAGACACACAAGAGAGAGTATGAGAACTTTGTTCAAACCAATGGTGAATCTATTGATTCTTTGTTCACTCGCTTTCAAACCATCGTGAACAAGATGAGGGCAAACAACCCTCAGATGCCCTATGACGATCATCAGAGAGCGCTTAAACTTCTATATGCTCTAGATCGGAGGGTTTGGGAAGTAAAGGTCTCGGCGATCATCGAATCGCCGGCTATGAGACTCTCACCGTGGATGAGCTGTTCGAGTAAGCTCAAGTCCACCGAGATTGACCACCGAGACGCGGGCGAGGATCGGAAATCCGTCGCCCCTACCATGGCTTTGGTCTCGTGCGGGAGGTTCAAGTTCTTTGACTAACCCTTCACAGTTGTCTTTTGCCCCGTCTTCTGCGGGTCTCGGCTACGAGAGGAGCGAGATGGAGGCTCTTGGGGACGACGAGCTCGCCTTGGTGATTAGCCGGTTCTCACGGTTTCACAACAACCGTTTGAATCGCCGGCGTGGCATCACCAAGCAAGGATGCTTCGGGTGTGGAGATCCCGACCACTACGTCGCCAACCTGTCCCAAGGCCGACAAGAACCACTACAACAACAAGAACGACTACAGCAAAGCGCAAGGACAAGCACGAGTCCTCGCACCCAAGTACAAGTACAAGTACAAGGGAGGATTCGACAAGGAAGCTGTCAAGAAGAAGTACTTTGAGAAGCAAGAGGCAAGGCGGCGAGCTTTCCTCGCATCCTCGGCGATCTCGACGACGACTCCGACGGCGGCTCACCTCCAAGTGATGATGAGGCCGAGCGGAAGGTCGAGAACAAGTTTAACGGGTTTGTGCTTCTTCGCGACTCCAAGCTTGGAGGCTCTTGCACCATGGCGCTCGATGAGTCTACCCCAAGCATTGAGAAGAACGACGACACCGAGCCCGAGGTAGAACAAACTCTTGAATCTCTTGCTGAGGTTGATAGCTTGACTACCACTTTGCTTAGACAAGATGCTCGCTTAAGCTTGCCGCTCGTGAGAGAAAAGATTTCAAGGCTAAGTGGTTGCTTTGTCAAAGAGCTAGAGTCTATTAGGAGACTGTGCACATCTCGATGAGTCCGAATGTGATGCTTGTGCCATTCATATGGCGAACCTAGCTGATGTGCGGTCCAAGTATGTGGCTTTGGTAGATGAGCTTGATGAGGTTAAGGCTAAGTCTGTCTCTGTGAGTCCTTGCAAATCTTGTGATGAGTTGAAGTCTGAGCTTGGTGAGAAAATGACTAAGATTGCCATGCTAGAGAAAACTAGTCAAGTTTCTAGATGTGCTTGTTGTGAAGCTTTGGAACTAGAACTAGGCTCTTGTAGGCATGACAAGAAAAGGGCCGAAGAAGAAATCACAAATCTTCGGTCCATGCTCAGTTGGTTGTCTTGCAGTGAACCGCAGCTTGGCATGATGATGAGTCAGTTCAAGAGGGGAACTGACACAACGGGTTTAGGCTTTGCTACAGGTGGGAAGGGTGAATATGTTTTTGGTAAGGTTGGTGATCACAGTGGTCTGAGTGCATCTGAAAAATCCACCAAGCCTTCCACCACTCCCAAGTTGATCAAAATCACCCCACCACAGCCTAACAAGCCCAATGTGAAAGATGGTGTGTTTGAGGAACCTCCCAAAGCTTCACCTCCAAAGCAAGTGTGGACTCCCAAGCCAAACCACCTAAGGAACTCACTTGACACACTTCCCGACATCTCTATTAAACCCCCTCCAAAGAACAAGCAAACCCAAAGAGTGACCCATACCCATGAGAGAGTGAGTAAACCACCACCCAAAGAGAGGTGTATCACTTTGTGATTACTTGTCACCATGATGGTCACTTGTTTGAGTTTTGCTTTTGGAGGAAAGAGATGAGCGGCATGAGTATGAGCTTTTCAATAACTCTACTCATGGTGTGTTTGCTCCACGTTTCCAGAGGCACAGTGCTAGGCCAAGAGGTGCAACACCTCAAGGACCTAGGCCTCAAGGTGTGAGACCACGAGGTGGTCGTGCCCGACGGGGTTCAGGTTTTTCTTATGACCTTGGATCTCGTGACCGTGGCTTTCAGTCTTACAGGATGAGCGGACCACGTTTTTCTCATCGTGGTGATCGCTCTACTCAAATGGGACATGGCATGCATGATGCTTTTGCTAACACCTCTCGTGGGCGAATGAGCCAACACTGGTTTTCTCCTCAGTTTACTAACCCCAGTGTTGGATCATTTGCTCATCCCATGTCTCGCTATTGATGCGGGATGAAGGAATTTGGAGAACACGTGGCTAGTAGATTACGGTTGCTCTCGACACATGACCGGGAACTCAAAATGGTTCTCCGGCCTCACCCAAATGAAGTGTAGTGAATACATTACATTTGGGGATAACAAGAAGGGTAAAGTGCTTTCACGTGGGTCCATCCGTCCGAATGAGAACTTTGTGCTTAAGGATGTGGCCTTGGTTTCAAATTTGCACTTCAATGCTTTGTTTCTCGGCTTCTTGATGACGGTTTTGAGGTTCGGTTTAAGCCAAGACTTTGCCGTGTTCTTGATGCTCGGGAGAACCTCGTTTGCAAGATTGTGCCTTTTGGGAAAGTGTTTCGTGCTGATTTTTCTCGATCATTTGGCCTTTCCGTTGTTTGGTGGCTAGCTCCTCCTCGAGCTCGGAAGTGGCACCGCAGACTTGGTCACTTGAGTTTCGACTTGCTTGCAAGATTGAGCTCACTTGATCTAATTCGAGGTTTGCCCAAGCTCAAGTTTGAGAAGGATCTTGTTTGTCACCCGTGCCGTCACGGGAAGATGATTGCAGCTTCTCATTCTCCCGTGAACCAAGTGATGACCAAGGGACCCGGCGAGCTTTTACATATGGACACTGTAGGTCCAGCTCGGGTTCGGTCAGATGGTGGAAAGTGGTACGTGTTGGTTGTTGTTGATGACTTTTCTCGCTATTCGTGGGTCTTTTTCATGGAAAGTAAAGATGAGGTTTTTACTCATGTTCATGACTTGATCTTGAGGTTGCAAAATGAGTTGCCAAAGCATGCCATGCGAGCTATTCGCAGTGACAATGGCGCTGAATTTAAGAACACTCATTTTGAGACCTTTTGCTCATCCATAGGTCTTGAACATCAGTTTTCCTCGCCATATGTCCCACAGCAAAATGGGATTGTTGAACGCAAGAATCGGACCCTTGTTGAGATGGCCAGGACGATGCTTGATGAGCATAGGACTCCTAGGCGCTATTGGGCCGAAGCAATCAACACGGCTTGTCATGTTTCAAATCGCATCTTCCTTCGAGCTTTTACAAAGAAGACTTCTTATGAGTTGCGGTTTGGTCGTTTGCCCAAAGTGAGCCATTTTCGCGTGTTTGGCTGCAAGTGCTTTATCTTGAAGAAGGGAAACTTAGACAAATTTGAATCGAGATCTTCTGACGGGATTTTTCTTGGTTATGCTTCTCATTCGCATGCATATCGAGTACTTAACCTTGAAACTAACCGTGTCATGGAGACTTGTGAAGTCACCTTCGACGAGACCGCACCTTGTTCTTCTCCTGTCTTTGAAAGTGCAGGTGATGAGGAGATGAACAAGAGTATTTTTGTGGAGGAGGAGCAGGACGATGCCGATTGGGGTGATCCCGAGCCGACTCCACCGTGTAAGGTCCTAGATGGCTAGAGGGGGGTGAATAGCCTATAAAAATTTCTACAAACTCACTAAGCAAACTTCGTTAGATACACAAACGGCGGAAAGCAAGTTATGCTTAGCCTACTAGATGTTGCAAGCCTCCTATCCAAACAATTCTAGTAGGTGATCACTAGTACACACAAAAGCTACCACTAGTGATCAAGAGTTCTACCCACGGGATTTAGTCTACACAAGAAGTGGTTCCCGGCCGACCACACAAGCAATTCTACCCACGGGATTTAGTCTACACAAGATGTGGTTCCCGACCGACCACGCAAGCAATTCTACTTTGCAAGAATGTAATCAAAGTAATACAAGAGAGGGTAGGAGCTTGTTATACCGACGTGTCGAGTCGAGGTTGCCAATCACCAAGGAGATGAACAATCAATCACAATCGGCAACACACAAAGGATGATGACCAATCACCGGGAGACAAGATGAACACAATGATTTATCCCCGGATGTTCACTTGGGCACCGCCAAGCTACGTCACCCGTTGTGTCGACCAACACCTAGATGGTTCCTCGGTGTGACCCTCAAGTCACTAGCCCCTCAAGGCTCGCCCGCAAGGCACCGCAAGACACCACTCTCAAGCGAGGTACTCAACGACACGCGCAATCCACTAGGATGCTCTTCGTGATCCCCACGAGGTGAGCTCAAACCTCTCACAATCAACCGGAGGTGGCCAAGAACAATCACCTTCTCTTGCCAACGCCTCCAACAATCTCCAAGCCGCTAGGAGCGGTACTCTCCAAGAGTAACAAGAAATCCACCGGCTAAACCACCCACAAGTGCCACTAGAATGCTCTCAAGCAATGCAATGCACTAGGTGATCTCTCAATCTCACTTTGGATGAGCAACAAGCAAGAGAGATGAGAGGGAGAGAGTTTCTCTAGCACAAAGGATGAGCAAGTGAGTAGAAATGGGCAAGAGAGCCTCCCATGGCCGGCCAAGGGTCTATTTATAAGCCCAAGGCGAAATCCAACCGTTACCCCTCGGGCAGGCCGATTTCAACCCGCCGGACGCGTCCGCGGCCCAAGCGCCAGACGCGTCCGGCGCCTCCTCGCGCTCGCCCAGCAGCCGACCGTTGGTAGCCCAACGTTCAAAACCTCCGCGTCCGGCCCGCGTCCGGCCAGCGTCCGCGGCCGCGTCCGGAGGAAACGCCCGCTCGAAACTTTCGGGTCCGCGTCCGCCCACGCCGGACGCGGCCAGCCCGCGCCCGCCGCCCTCGGACGGCCAGCGGCCTCGCGACGAAGCCCAAGACGCGCCGGACTCGCACGGTGAACGGCCCGCGTCCGCCGCGTGCGTCCGGCGCGCGCGTCCGACGCGCGACACTCGCTCACGCCAAGTCACAATGCGCCGGACGCGTCCGGCGCCGGCTGCGCGTCCGCGCTGTCAAAACTTCGTTTTTTCAGCCCGTCGTGACGCCTACTTCTCGACATGCTATCCAACAAGTATACCAACTTGATCAACAAAGATAGCATGAATTCAACCAAATTTTGCATCCGGCGCAATAGAAAATATGCATCCATTTTTCTCAAAAGCGCCGAATCCCGCCCTCACGAGCTCGGCGGGAGGAAGAGAGGGACCCAAACCCATCTCTACCCCGCAAACCACGCGCCCAAACGCCACCTTTGTAAATGTGCCAACACCACCAAGTGTACATCTCCATGTGCTTGTGTGTTAGCTTTTCACAATCATTTCCCAAAGGTTAGGTTAGCTCACTAGGCCCTACATGCAATGCACTTCATGAATTCACCTAGTGGCACCCGTGCGTCGAATAGCCGATAAGACTTCCCCTCTTAATAGTGCGGCTATCGATCCTAAACCACTCACACCCTCTATGGTGTCTTGAGTGCAAAACAAAATGGCCCTAACGGTTATACCTTTGCCTTGAGCCCATTTTGTTCCTCCAAATGATATGAACACTTCACACCATCATGTGACCGTCTTGATCCATCGATCTTGACTTCACTTGCCCTTCACCGTGCATCGGTCCATCGGCGCCTAGTCTTGCCCGAGCTTCACCATCGCATGGTCCTTCACTCCGAAGCCTCGACTAGCCCTTCACCTTCAACACCGGTCCATGGAGCCAAGCATCGTCTTGATCTTCATCTTTGATCACATGACACGTGTCATGCTTCATATTCAATATGCTCATCATGTGGACAACCTTTCTCTAAATCAACCACTTAGATAAACAAGGTTAGTCCTAGGTTTCATCAATTAGCCAAAACCAAACTAGGGACTTTCAATCTCCCCCTTTTTGGTAATTGATGACAACCTCAACAAAGACGATTTTATAATAAAGATTTTGAACTTGTCATACTTGTCCAATCAATAAGCTCACAAGAAGAATTTTGGACAACTATAGCAAGTTCGGTTTTGGTAGTATTGCTCCCCCTACATATGTGCATAGAGTTTGGATTTGAAGCTTTGCACATATGCATGGATAGAAGTGTGGGGAGAGTAATTCTACCAAGATGATGCTAAGGTGTAAGAAATGGACCTTTGAAGCGTGATACCAATCGGAGTTGCAATTTGCACCATCCTTAGCACCATGAAGTAACTAGACACCCATCAAAAACTCAAGAACCTCATGAGATCAACATTATAAGTAAAGTTCTTGAACCACTTGTAAAGCAAGGGGAGTCTAGTTACAACCTATGCATGCTAGTAGATCATTTCATCAATCAAGTTCTATACTAGCATTGCACCACACAAGCAAGAAGACACCACTTGTACAAAACTTTAAAACTAGGTGCCATGAGCAAGTCATATGAGAATGCACAAATAAATGCAACAACTTTGTTCATGAGCTTGCTCCCCCTTCTTGTGTGCATCAAAAAATTTTATTTACTGACTTTATCATGTTCAATCATCTTTTTCTCTCCCCTTTGTCAACAATTGCCCAAAAATGGGATCAAATTGTGGAGAGAAAAGGACTTTGATGGAGTAAACAAAACTTTAGTCAAATTTGGTTCAATCTAGACCACTTGCCAAAGACATTTAATTCGGTTTGAACCAAAGACAAGCTTCTTCACACCTCATGACAAGGGTTATCTTGCCTATGTTGAATTAAACACTTGTAGCAAATATTCTAGATTCAACACTAGGATTGCAAGCCCACAAACATGTCATATGTCACCACTAGATCAAGCAAAGCATAGAAGCAATAGTGGTAAACATATATACATCAAACACATTTGATTTATCCTGAATGTTCCAAATGCACCTTGTATGTCTACATGTGCTACCATAAGTATAGCCCTAAGCATGAATGACATGTCAACCAATGGTACCTTGCTTAGTCGAAGGAGAGGCATGTCAAGTAGTGGTGGGGTGCATTCAACACATGTTTGAGAAGTCAAGAATATTCAATTCATTCCTTAGCTTGCAAAACCTTCTTTCATCAAGTGGCTTGGTGAGGATGTCGGCAAGTTGATTATCGGTACCCACACTTTCAATGGAAATGTCACCCTTTTGTTGATGATCTCTAATGAAATGATGCCTTATGTCAATGTGCTTTGTTCTTCCATGTTGAACCGGGTTTTGTGTCATCTTGATTGCACTCTCATTATCACAAAATAATGGCACATTCTTGAAATTGATGCCATAATCCTTCAAAGTTGACTTCATCCAAAGCAATTGTGCACAACAACTCCCCGCACTAACATATTCGGCTTCGGCGGTAGAGATTGCCACACTATTTTGTTTCTTTGAGGACCATGACACAAGTGATCTTCCAAGAAGTTGACATGTACCACTTGTGCTCTTTCTATTGATCTTGCAACCACCATAGTCGGAGTCCGAATATCCAATCAATTCAAATTTTGACCCCTTGGGATACCACGGTCCAACATCTCTTGTTTGCTTCAAGTACCTCAATATTCTCTTTGCGGCCGTGAGATGACTCTCTCTAGGTGAGGCTTGATATCTAGCACACATGCAAACACTAAACATGACATCCGGCCTTGATGCGGTGACATAGAGTAGGCTTCCAATCAAAGACCGATATTCCTTTTGATTCACCATATTGCCATCAAAATCACTATCAAGATTCCCATTAGTGCCCATTGGAGTTGAGATTGGCTTTGCATCTTGCATCCCAAACTTCTTCAACATGTCCCTTATGTATTTCCCTTGACTCACAAATGTCCCATTCTTCAATTGCTTGACTTGAAGACCAAGGAAATAGCTAAGTTCACCAATCATGGACATCTCAAACTCTTTTGCCATCATTTCACCAAATTCTTCACAATATGCTTGATTGGTTGATCCAAAGATGATATCATCAACATAGATTTGCACAATGAAGAGATCATTACCAATCTTCTTGGTGAATAGAGTAGTATCAACCTTGCCCATAATGAACCCCTTGGAGTGAAGAAAAGTCTTCAATCTCTCATACCATGCTCTAGGTGCTTGCTTCAAGCCATACAAAGCTTTCTTCAACTTGTACACATGGTTGGGCTTCTTCTCATCTTCAAAACCGGGAGGTTGCTCAACATATACTAGCTCATTGATGATCCCATTGAGAAATGCACTCTTGACATCCATTTGATATAACTTGATGTTGTGGGCACATGCATAAGCCAATAGAATCCTTATTGCCTCCAATCTTGCCATGGGAGCATATGTTTTATCATAGTCAAGACCTTCAACTTGAGTATAGCCTTGTGCAACTAGTCTTGCTTTGTTTCTAATCACAACACCATCTTGATCTTGCTTGTTCTTGAAAACCCATTTAGTTCCAATGACATTGTGATCCTCCGGCCTCTCAACTAACTCCCACACATCATTTCTTGTGAAGTTATTGAGCTCTTCTTGCATTGCCATGATCCAATCGGCATCATCCAAGGCTTCCTCAACTTTCTTTGGCTCTTTGGTTGACACAAATGATGCATACTCACAAATCATTGCCACTCTTGATCTTGTTTGCACACCTCTTCTAATATCACCTATGACACTATCAATTGGGTGATCTCTTGCAACATGTTGTGGTTGTAGCACTTGCACTTGATTGCTTGAACTTGGTTGATCACTTGACTTGTCTTCATTGGATGAACTAGCACCATGATCTTGCACTTGAGCATTGCTAGCTTGCTTCAATGGAGAATTGAGCACTTCATCTTTATCATCTTGCACATCAACCACTTGCTTTGCTCTTATGTCACCAATGTCCATGTTCTTCATAGCTTCAACCAATTGGTTTCCACCAACATCTTCTAGATTCTCATCTTCATCTTGTGACCCGTTGGTTTCATCAAATTGCACATCATGGACTTCCTCTCTAATGCCACTTGAATTGTTCCAAACTCTATAAGCCTTGCTTGTAGTTGAATAGCCGAGTAGGAACCCTTCATCACATCTCTTTTCAAACTTCCCCAATCTAGTGCCCTTTCTCAAGATGTAGCATTTGCAACCAAATACTCTAAAATAGCCAATATTGGGCTTTCTTCCATGAAGTAACTCATATGGGGTCTTCTCTAGCAAAGTATGACAATAGAGCCTATTGATGTAGTAACATGCCGTGTTGATTGCTTCATCCCAAAATGATTGACTAACATTGTACTCATGAAGCATTGATCTAGCCATATCAAGCAATGTTCTATTCTTCCTCTCAACTAGGCCATTTGATTGTGGAGTGTACTTGGCCGAGAATTGATGACCAATGCCATAGTGATCACACAATTCTTCCATTCTTGTATTCTTGAACTCACTCCCATTGTCACTTCTCACTTTCTTGATTCTCATGTCAAACTCATTGTGAACTCTAGTGAGAAAGGTCTTGAAGGTGTCATACACTTCACTCTTGTCACTAAGAAAGAATACCCATGTGAATCTTGTGAAGTCGTCCACTATGACAAACCCATATTTGTTGCCACCAATACTTGTATATGTAGTTGGGCCAAATAGATCCATGTGCAACAACTCAAATGCCTTGCATGTGCTCATTATACTCTTCTTTGGATGTGAGCTACCAACTTGCTTCCCGGCTTGACATGCACTACACAACTTGTCCTTCTCAAATACAACATCTTTCAAGCCTTCAACAAGATTGTGTTGTGTGAGCTTCTTCAATTGTTTCATGCCAACATGCCCAAGCCTTCTATGCCAAAGCCAACCCAAACTTGATTTTGATATCAAACATGTTGTCAAAGAAGCTTCACTAGTGTTGAAATCAACAAGATAGAGATTCTCATATCTAAAGCCTTTGAACACCAAGTTGGAGCCATCAAGAGAAACTACCTCAACATCATTTGCTCCAAAGATGCACTTGTAGCCACGATCACAAATTTGTGCCACGGAGAGAAGATTGAAATCCAAGCTTTCAACTAGCATCACATTGGAGATACTTATGTCATTTGATATTGCAATCTTGCCCAAACCAACAACCTTGCCTTTCTTGTTATTGCCAAAAGTAATTGACTCAATGCCACTATCATTCTTCTCAATTGAATCAAACATTCTTGATGTGCCGGTCATGTGTTGAGAACACCCACTATCAATAATCCAATGCCTTCCTCCGGCTTTATAATTTACCTACAAGCAAATCAATGAAGCTTAGGTACCCATTTTTGTTTGGGTCCTTGTAGGTTAGTGACTAAGCTCTTTGGTACCCAAATAACCTTCTTCTTTGGGCCAACAATGGGTGTACCAACAAACTTAGCTTGCACACCTTTCACACCCTTGGTAAGCACATAACAAGAATCAAAAGGTATAGCATTGTCAAGTTTCTTGTTTTGTTGCTTCTTGTTGCAATTTTGCTCTAGGTGCCCAACTTGCTTGCATCTATAGCAAAACCGACCATTGCTCTTCACAAAGCTAGGCTTTGGAGTTGCAAAGGCCGACTTGCCCTTCTTGGGGGTATATCCCAATCCCTCTTTGTTAAGAGAGAACCTTTGGCTACCCAAGCACTTTAGCAAGCGGGCCTCACCACCATAGGCTTTGCCTAAGGCATGAGTGAGCTCATCCACCTCCTTCTTGAGAGTCTCATTCTCAACCATAAGTGTAGCATCACAAGTGAAGCCATCACTAGTAGTAGAGGTAGAGTCGGTGGTGGTGGTGGATGATGTGCTACAAGAAGGGTTAGCATTTGTCATGATGATAGGTTGATAAAATGACTCATCAATGATGTCACAAGTAAGGCCTATGTCACATGATGCAACCACCACTTTCTTTGCTTGTTGCTCAAGTAGAAGTGAGTGAGCCTTTTCAAGCTTAGAATGAGCATCACCAAGTTTCTCATGGTCTTCCACTAGACACTCATGAGTGGTCATAAGCTCACCTAGGGCTTTCTCAAGTATTGCTACTTTCATTGAAAGCTTCTTGCACTCCTTTTCCTTGGCAATAGCTATATCTCTAGTTTCTTGCATCAAGTCATATAATTGATCCTTAGAAGGTTCATCATCATCATCAATATTATCAACATCGTGAGCATATTCCATCTCACTATCATCATCACTATCATCATATTGTACCTTGGTTTCCTTGGCCATGAAGCACGATGGTGATGAAGAGAATAATGAAGGCTTCTTGTTGATGGCGATGGAAGCCATAGCCTTGTTGCTTGTATCTTCATCTTCATCATCATTGTCACTCTCCCAAGTGACCACAAATGCACCATTCTTGCCCTTCTTGAGTGTCATCTTGGCCTCATGCTTCTTCTTCTCAAACTTGCCCTTGTTGTAGTTCTTCTTCTTCTCATATGGGCATTCGGCTTGTAGATGCTCGGTGCTATCACAATTGAAGCACTTTCTTGGTTGCTCTTGCTTCTTGAAGTTGTTCCTCTTGAAGCCTCTTCTCTTGATGAACATGTGTCCCATCTTCTTCACCACAAGAGCAAGTGCCTCATCATCAATCTCAAAGTCACCATCTTCCTCATTGGTTTCTTCTTCTTCAAAGATTGGTGCTTTGCCCTTGGAGGATGTGGCTTGGAATGCCACGGTCTTCTTCTTCTTCTCTTCTTCCACCTTCTCATCATCTTGATCAAATTTGTCATATGTCAAGACTTCCCCAAGCAAATCATTTGGCTTCTTGTTTTCAAGCCCATCTCTTTGTAGCATTAGCTTCAACATCTTGAAGCTCTTCGGCAAGCAAATCAAGAACTTGTGACAAAAATCTTCATCTTTTGTCTTGTGCCCCAAACTCTTGAGATCATTTACAATCACTTGCAAGCGATGAAACATTTCAATGATTGTTTCATCCTCCTTCTTCTTGAAGTTCTCGAACTCACTCTTGAGTCCATATAACTTGGCACTTTTCACAACCTTGGTGCCCTCATAGGTCTCACCCAACCTTGTCCACACTTCACTAGCAAGCTCCAAATCTTTGATCCCCTCAAACACCTTTGTATCAATGCCATTGTATAGGGTGTTGAGAGCCATTCTATTGCATGTGATGTTGGCTCTATCTTCATCGGTGAGGTGATCATGATCAAGTATAGCATAGTCATGCAAAGTGACTTGCAAGACTCTCTCTTGAATTGAACCAAGATACATGATCATCTTTCTCTTCTAATGATCAAAAGAACTAACTCCATCAAACATAGGCGGTTTGCCCCCAACATGGTTGAACACAATTTGAGCCATCTTAACACCGTAGGATGTTAAGCCTTGCACTAAAACGGTGACCTCGGCTCCGATACCACTTGTAAGGTCCTAGATGGCTAGAGGGGGGTGAATAGCCTATAAAAATTTCTACAAACTCACTAAGCAAACTTCGTTAGATACACAAACGGCGGAAAGCAAGTTATGCTTAGCCTACTAGATGTTGCAAGCCTCCTATCCAAACAATTCTAGTAGGTGATCACTAGTACACACAAAAGCTACCACTAGTGATCAAGAGTTCTACCCACGGGATTTAGTCTACACAAGAAGTGGTTCCCGACCGACCACACAAGCAATTCTACCCACGGGATTTAGTCTACACAAGATGTGGTTCCCGACCGACCACGCAAGCAATTCTACTTTGCAAGAATGTAATCAAAGTAATACAAGAGAGGGTAGGAGCTTGTTATACCGACGTGTCGAGTCGAGGTTGCCAATCACCAAGGAGATGAACAATCAATCACAATCGGCAACACACAAAGGATGATGACCAATCACCGGGAGACAAGATGAACACAATGATTTATCCCCGGATGTTCACTTGGGCACCGCCAAGCTACGTCACCCGTTGTGTCGACCAACACCTAGATGGTTCCTCGGTGTGACCCTCAAGTCACTAGCCCTCAAGGCTCGCCCGCAAGGCACCGCAAGACACCACTCTCAAGCGAGGTACTCAACGACACGCGCAATCCACTAGGATGCTCTTCGTGATCCCCACGAGGTGAGCTCAAACCTCTCACAATCAACCGGAGGTGGCCAAGAACAATCACCTTCTCTTGCCAACGCCTCCAACAATCTCCAAGCCGCCTAGGAGCGGTACTCTCCAAGAGTAACAAGAAATCCACCGGCTAAACCACCCACAAGTGCCACTAGAATGCTCTCAAGCAATGCAATGCACTAGGTGATCTCTCAATCTCACTTTGGATGAGCAACAAGCAAGAGAGATGAGAGGGAGAGAGTTTCTCTAGCACAAAGGATGAGCAAGTGAGTAGAAATGGGCAAGAGAGCCTCCCATGGCCGGCCAAGGGTCTATTTATAAGCCCAAGGCGAAATCCAACCGTTACCCCTCGGGGCAAAGGCCGATTTCAACCCGCCGGACGCGTCCGCGGCCCAAGCGCCGCACGCGCCCCGGCGCCTCGCGCGCTTCGCCAGCCCGACCGTTGGTAGCCCAACGTTCAAAACCTCCGCGTCCGGCCCGCGTCCGGAGGAAACGCCCGCGCTCAGAAACTTTCTGGTCCGCGTCCGGCCCGCGCCGGACGCGGCCAGCCCGCGTCCGCCGCCCTCAGACGGCCCAGCAGCCTCGCGACGAAGCCCAAGACGCGCCGGACTCTGCACAGTGAACGGCCCGCGTCCGCCGCGTGCGTCCGGCACGCGTCCGACGCGCGACACTCGCTCACGCCAAGTCACAATGCGCCGGACGCGTCCGGCGCTGTCAAAACTTCATTTTTTCAGCCCGTCGTGACGCCAACTTCTCAGACATGCTATCCAACAAGTATACCAACTTGATCAACAAAGATAGCATGAATTCAACCAAATTTTGCATCCGGCGCAATAGAAAATATGCATCCATTTTTCTCAAAAGCGCCGAATCCCGCCTCACAGGCTCGGCGGGAGGAAGAGAGGGACCCAAACCCATCTCTACCCCGCAAACCACAAATAGCGCCCAAACGCCACCTTTGTAAATGTGCCAACACCACCAAGTGTACATCTCCATGTGCTTGTGTGTTAGCTTTTCACAATCATTTCCCAAAGGTTAGGTTAGCTCACTAGGCCCTACATGCAATGCACTTCATGAATTCACCTAGTGGCACCCGTGCGTCGAATAGCCGATAAGACTTCCCCTCTTAATAGTGCGGCTATCGATCCTAAACCACTCACACCCTCTATGGTGTCTTGAGTGCAAAACAAAATGGCCCTAACGGTTATACCTTTGCCTTGAGCCCATTTTGTTCCTCCAAATGATATGAACACTTCACACCATCATGTGACCGTCTTGATCCATCGATCTTGACTTCACTTGCCCTTCACCGTGCATCGGTCCATCGGCGCCTAGTCTTGCCCGAGCTTCACCATCGCATGGTCCTTCACTCCGAAGCCTCGACTAGCCCTTCACCTTCAACACCGGTCCATGGAGCCAAGCATCGTCTTGATCTTCATCTTTGATCACATGACACGTGTCATGCTTCATATTCAATATGCTCATCATGTGGACAACCTTTCTCTAAATCAACCACTTAGATAAACAAGGTTAGTCCTAGGTTTCATCAATTAGCCAAAACCAAACTAGGGACTTTCACACCGGCTGCCCCAGTTGACCCTGCGACGACTACTTCGGTTGACGGCCCCACTGCTACATCCTCTACCACATGGGGGCCGTACGACCAGGCTCCTCAGCTTGTTCCAGCTGCACCTGAGGGAGCTCCAGCTGCTGTTGAGGGGGAGGTGTCTTCATCAAGGGAAGCACCACGACACATTCAGCATCGCCATCCTCCTTCAACCATGATCGGTAACATAAATGAGCGGGTCACTCGCAACAGATCTTATGAGATTTCGCACTTTGCACATTCCCGCCTTTGTTGCAAATTTTGAACCCAAAGAAGTGGTTGAGGCATTAACTGGTCCAGATTGGGTGAATGCCATGCATGAGGAGCTTGAGAACTTTGAGAGAAACCAAGTGTGGGTTTTAGTGCCACCTCCACCTCGTGTCATCCCATAGGAACCAAGTGGGTGTTCAAGAACAAGCAGAGTGAGGATGGGGTTGTGGTGAGAAACAAGGCTAGGTTGGTTGCTCGGGTAATGGGCTTGTCGGAAAGAGGGGATAGATTATGAGGAAACCTTTGCACCTGTTGCCCGTTTAGAAGCCATTAGGATCTTCCTAGCCTATGCAGCTTCGAAAGGTTTCAAACTGTATCAAATGGATGTAAAGAGTGCTTTTCTAAATGGGTACATAGATGAGGAAGTGTATGTGAGGCAACCCCAGGCTTTGAAAATCCCAAGCATCCCGACCATGTTTTTAAACTCCACAAAGCCCTATATGGTCTCAAACAAGCCCCAAGAGCGTGGTATGAGCGTCTGAAGTCCTTTTTGCTGGGCAAGGGTTTTACCATGGGGTCGGTTGACAAAACCTTGTTTCTCCTCAAGCATGGCAGTGACACTCTATTGGTGCAGATTTATGTCGATGACATCATTTTTGGTGGTTCGTCACATGCTCTTGTTGCAAAGTTTTCAGATATGATGAGCGGGGAGTTCGAGATGAGCATGATGGGTGAGTGACGTTCTTTCTCGGTTTGCAAATCAAGCAAACTCGAGAAGGGACATTTGTACATCAAGGCAAGTACACGAAGGATCTTCAAGCGCTTCGACATGGGTGATGCCAAGCCACTTCAACCTCCCATGTCGACCACGACCGCCTTGGATGCCGATCTAGAAGGAGAAGTCGTTGACCGGAGGAGTACCGCGACATGATCGGGTCGTTCTTGTACCTAACGGCGACAAGGCCCGACATCCGGTCCGCCGTCCGCCTTTGCGCACGCTTCCGGTCTTCACCGCGCACTTCGCATCGGCAGTGTCAAACGCATCTTACGGTACCTTCGCTTCACTCCCGAGCTTGGTCTATGGTACTCGACCTCTTCATCTCTTTCTCTTTCGGGTTATTCGATGCGATTATGCGGGTGATCGAATTAAGAGAAAGTCCACTTCGGGAACTTGTGAGTTTTTGGGTTCATCGTTGATCTCTTGGTCTTCTCGCAAAGCAGTCTTCTATTTCCCAATCCACTTGTGAGGCCGAGTATGTCGCTTCGCGCGTGTTGGTCTCGTTGCTTTGGGTGGTTGCTACCTTGAGAGACTATGGGTTGAACTTTAGGAAAGTGCCTCTTTTCAAAGGACAGCACTAGTGCCATTAGCGTTGCTAAGAACCCGTACTCCACTCAAAAACCAAGCACATTGAGATCCGATATCACTTCTTGAGAGATCACCAAGAGAAAGGAGACATAGACCTTGACTGTGAGAACCCATGAACAGCTTGCGATATCTTCACAAAGCCCCTCGATCAAACCCGGTTTGCCCACTTGAGAGCGGAGTTGGGCATTTGCTACCCTTTTTAGAGTAGGGTTGTATCTTGATGTATAGTATGATCTTTGGCTTTCTTCTTTGCTTGTTTCTTTGGTTTTCATGTGTATCATATTGCATATCATCATGTATCATATTACCTTTGTTGAGCTTCATGACTATAGCAGTTTTTGATTACATTCATGATCTTGCTAGTATGACTTGTATATGTCACTTGGAACTTGCGGCTTAGGCTTCTTCTGATCACTTGTTACATGTTATGAGCTAAGCCTATTTTCTAAATGTGAACCTGCTTAAATCTTGATGCAACTCGAAAATTGTTCACCTTTGAGATGGCAACTAGCATGTGTAGGTTTTGTGAGAACCTCGTTGCTTTCATGTGTATGCTTGAGTTGCTATGTCTCATGTTTCTTGAGTCATTCACTTAGCTCGGATCTCTTGATAATCTTGTGCTAAAACTTGATGTCTAAGCTAAGAAATGATGAAAAGTTTTGAGTTGGATCTTTTACGTCCCACGGCAATGTCACGAGATTGCTTCTCATTCACTCGAGTGAGATGAACTTGGGCATTGTAGTGCTAGTCCACAACCACTCATGACGAGACAGCTTTCCACTTGCACTAAGGGATGAACTCGGCGTGGTTGAAAAACATGATAAAAACAATCTTTTTGGCGGGACAGTTTTGATCCTCTCGTGCACACATGTCTAAATGAAACCTTGTTAACTACTGTTTTAAATCGATCAATGTTGTAGTAACAAGTGTTGTTAAGTGTATCTTTGAGACATGATGTGTGACCGTTATATGGGGTAGTTCACTCTTGTATACATGTGTTAGCACTTGTTTGATCTCCCGCTTATATGTGCTAGGTGCTATTCTTTTTGGTGAACACCTTTTATAAAATGCCCAACACCCGATCAAAATGCTTATGTTTCATATTCTCGTACCACTTGATCAGCTTGAGCATTGGTTTTGTCTTGTGCCTTTTGCTATATACTTGCCATACTTGCTAGATCATCTATGTACTCAAATTGCTATACTTGTGAAGCTCTACCTTTTTGCATTTCTTTCATGGCATGATTTGAGGGGGAGATGCAGTCTCTTTTGTCTCAATCTTGATAAGTGCATGTGCCAACAAGGGGGAGAAACATCCACAAATCCAGAGAGTTCATTGGTGAGGATGCATTTGTCAAGGGGGAGTTGCACTCCGAGTTATGAGTTTGAGCCGTTTTTGCTAGATGTGTTGAGTGTTGCCTCTTCTTGAGGATCTATTTGTTTTTCAGTTGTTCTATCTTTGTGCTAGTGGTGTTGAGCCTTTTGCCTCTTCTTGAGGGCTAGCTTTGGTTTTCTTGGTCGCGTTGAGCCGTTGCCCATGTCTTTGGGGACCATGTTGTGATCTCGCTTTGCTCATTGCAAATGACCTGTTTTCTGCTTTTCTTTGGCTCTTGGTCATTTGGATGAGTTGTCTCTGGTTTGTGTTGGTGTTGACAATGCACTCATCAAGGGGGAGATTGAGGACACATGGTTTTCACTATAACCATTGTGTGGATCTTTATGTGATGAGTGATTGTCAACATGCCAACACAAGGCGTGTGTGTTCTTACTAACCGATGGCACGCGGATACGTGTCAAACAATGGTGTCTCTTGGCTCATGTTGTCCGCAGTGTCGAGCTCGAGACGGTGGTCGACGGTCGGTGAAGATCAAGTAGGGCGTGCCGTGGCCGACGGACCGGGTGCGGTGAAGGGCGGACGTGAGGCTTGGATCGAGGACCGAGGACCGGGCGGCCAGCCATGGTGGGCCGATACTGGGATATCAACGAGCACAAGTGTACACAGCGGGGGATGCGTACGGGCTACGCTACTCGCGGAGGGTTTGGTGGTTTCGCCTCAAAACCATCGGCGGCGGGTTTCCCTGGTTTGCGCCTCAAAACCGGGGGCGGAGGTCCCAATGCGGACGGACGACACGTGGCGGCATCGGGGAGATTGCTTGGAAGCAAGGCTGCCGGTGAGGAGGCGCGGTGGCCGTCGGATCAAGAGAAGGCTGAGTTGGACCCTTATGCCCCCGGCTAAGTGGTTTGGCTCTTCATGTATCCAAGGGCAAAGAGGGAATGTAAAATAGGCTTGCCCCTATAAATAAAGGATGAGGGTCTCCCTTCCCCCTCACCTCTTCCATTTTGCTATTTCCTCCTTTTAGGATTTTCCTTCCTCTAGTTGCTGTGTGAGAGAGAGGTCTGCAAATCTTTTGATTTGTACTCGAACCAGTGTGTGGCAAGTAGAGCGCCTAGTCTGTGCTGTTTCCTCCGGGATTAAATCATGTGTCTGTGTTTTTCCTGAGATCTCCTTTTGCCTCTTGTGTTTCCGATTTTTGCTGTGATTTTCGGTTCACCTTGCTTGACATTTTGGTTTAATTTTTGTTGATTTCTATGGGCAATACTTCTCAGGTCTAGCACTGTCGTGCTTATGCTTGGCTTAAGAAAGCCGCAGCCGCAAAAGAGAAGTCGCTCGCCGTCGTCTTCTTGATGTTCGGTTGAATCGAGTGCTTCTCGGAGGGAACCATCGGGAGCGGCTTGCTCGGCCCTTGTTCCAACATCCACTCGACAGGATCCGCGCCAGGAGTGCTAGCAGGTCCGGCCCTCATCTTTTCTCTAGCATGGATTTTATTCTGGAATTTGTGCGAGTCGATCTTGGTCGGTTCGATCAGAGCCCGCGGTATTCGTCGATCTATTTTGTTTGGTGCCGGTTCTCTCCGATCTTCGTTGGTACTTCTCGTGTGGGTTCAGATCACAGGGACGCTCTAGTTCTGTCACCAAGCTAGCAGGTCTTAACCCAGCAACGAGCTGCTGTTTTTCTCTCGTGCTTTGCTGCCAAAAAGCTGCTCCTGTGTTGGATTGAGATTGGAGCCGTCGTGCCCCATCGATTCTTTTGTGTGCAGGATGTTTTTACCGTAAGCACAAGGGACGTGCTTGTTTCTGGTTGGCTAAAAGCAATAGCTTGCTTCGGTGATTCAAAGATGGAATCACGTGCTTGACTTTGCTAGGTGAAAAAGCTTGCTTCTTGCACTTATGAATTTCCAGAGAAATTATTGTCTAATGCATTTCGTTGGTTCTGTTATTCCTTGAGTTCAGTACCAGCATCCAAGCCTTAAGCCGAGTAGCTTAGGCCCAAGTGCCTTGTTCAGATTGGCTCAGTCTGGGTATGAAGAATGGACAGATTTTCTGTTGATTTTCTGGAGATTTTTCACTAGCTCTGATTTCTCGTTTTGTGCGTAGTTTCATCGTCTGTGCTCCGATTCACATTCCGCTTGTTGCGTTGAGTTTCTATTGATCGAAAGAATTTATCTAGATACTCCCATCACCGGTTGGTGCGAGTATTTTAGATTTGGGGATTTTACTTCTTGGGGTTTTGAATTTGGGACAGAGGCCAAATATTTCGAAAGAAATTTGAGGCTCCCATCACCCCCCCCCTTCTGGTCGCCGTTTCCGGTCCTTCACTGTACTCTTCAAAGAATAATTCATATCTCACAATGTACAGCTCCAAATGCCATGAAATTTCATGGAGATGTGCAACATTGAGTATACCAGCAGCTATAAAAATTTGAGCTTCATTGGCCTTCTAGATTGCTACCAGATTTCACATCTTCACTTACTGTTGCATGCTGAAAACTGATGCACTAATGCTGACAAGATATACTCCAAAACCGAAGCAATTCTTATCCAATCTTCATGAAGTTTGTACAGCATATTGTACCATAAGTGTAGAGCATCCATACAAACTTTCAAGCCAATCCAAATAAATTTGATCACTCAATCATGGCCGTCTTTTCAGCTAGCTCAGATTCTAAATATTTGGACAGATTTTAAGCAATTGAGCTATGCTTCTTTAAATTGAATCAAACTTGATATCAACTTGTTTGAATACCAACACAAGACATATATCCATTCAAACCACTTATTAAGAGTCATCTTGTGATCATATCCAACCAAACTAATTCAAATTTGACTACTAAGCAATTAATCCATTCAATCATCTCATAGCAAGCAACATATGCATATATATCCAATTCAATCAACTCATATGCACCTAAATGAATAGATCAACTAGGAATATACCTTTGATATCTCATGATTATCCACTAGCAAGCTTCAACTCAAATACTTTGCAAGCCTTCGGATACAATAGATAACCACAACTTGATTATTGCACTTGTATGTTGTAGCACATTGGACTTCACTTGTCATGACTTGGCATTGAGAAAGAAATAGCACTAAGCTTCAATACTTGATTCAATCAAATGATAAATGAAATAAACTCAATTGAATCAAGTCTCCAATGCCATGGTACCTACAAATAATCATCCACTTTTTGATGGTACCCAAACATGTTTGGGTCCTCTCAAGTTAGGAGCCACATACCTAGACAAAGCCTTAGTATGGATAGCGGGATGTTTTGCAATAGAGACCGTAGAGGTACCATTACCATCCTTTCTAAGCATATTATTTGCATCAATTGAAATAGGCTTAGAATTGTTACCTAGGGGACATGAATGAGCCATGTGTCCCCTTTCCCGGCATGAATAGCATCTTCTCATTAATTGAGCCTTTTCTTCATTGCTCATGTGATGCTCTTCATTGCCTTGCCTCTTTGAGTTGCTTGAGCCTTCTTCTCAAGCTTGGTAGGACACCCCGAGGCATAGTGTCCCATCTCTTCACACTTGAAGCACTTGATGTGAACCAAATCTTTCTTCTCTTGATTCTTGCTCATCATCATCTTGGCATCTAGAATAAGAGTTGGATGCCTTGAATAAGCTCTTCCACCCCTTCTTGTTTTCTTCTTCTTGATCTTCAAGTCATCAATTTTAACTTCATTGTTGATCTTGACTAGATCTTGGGGTTTTGGTTGAGGCTTCTCATGCTTGAGCCTCTCTTCTTCTTTCTTCAACTTGAGCTTATCTTCATTGGGGCAAGCTTTTGCGAGATGTCCCTTTTCATGGCATTGATAGCACATGAAATGAGATAGATTTTCTTCTTTTTGCCTCATCATCTTCTTGGCCAACTTTCTTGCTCCCTTTGTCACCTTCCTCTTCTTGATGAAGCCAAGGCCACTCTTGTCATGAGAGCTCCTTTGACTCTTCAACATTTTCCGGAAGAGGACTTTGGAGTTGTTGCACCTCTCTAGCTTGTTGCTCAACTTCTCCACTTTCTTCTTGAGCTCATTGTTCTCCTTCAAAATGTTAGTCTCACAAGACAAGGAAGTAGAACAAGCATCTATATGTGAAGAACATGGCATATCATGTAAAGCATCATAAGAGGTGGATACATGCTTCTTCCCTACATCACAAGAGTTAGTCATATGTGATTGATCATTCAACCCAAATGATGAGCTCTCACTAGTTTTAATTTCTTCAATGGAAAATTTCTTAGTGAGAAAAGCATGATCTTTCAACAAGTTGTCATGAGTAACACAAAGTTCCTCATGAGTCAATTTTAGCACATCATGTGAACAAGTAGTAACATAAAGTAGATGCTTTTGTTGTTCACATGTTGTCTTTAGAAAAGAGTTTTCATTTTCAAGTTTCATGGTTTTTGCTTTCTCATTTTCTAAAGACATGGTCATGCTAGCAAGTCTACTAACAAGCTCATCATAAGAGGCATGATCAATCACATTGCAACTTGATACCTTAGTGTCACCTTGTGACATGAAGCAATATGATGATGTCGGAGAGCTTGTAGTAGCATCATCATTGGAGCATGATCCATCATCGCCGTCAAGTGTGCTTGGGGTAGAATCATTACTTGCATCACTTGAGGCATCATCCTTTATCTTGTCAAGTGAGCTTGAGGTAGATCGATCATCTTCCTCACTTGACCATGAGGTGGAGCAATCTTTCACAGCAATCTTGTTGTGATCATGCTCAACACACTCATGTAGCACCATCGTGGCTTCCTCCACCTCATACTTGCCATCATCCCATGTGGAGGCATCGCCGAAGATGTGCTTGATGGAATCCCACGCCATACGTGCGGTTCCTCGATGATTCACCTTCTTAAACACATCAAAACTCAAAGCAAGCATTAGAAAGCAAAGAGCTTTATCATTAAGATCATAAAGAGCTTGTTGAGCTTCGGTAAGGTTCTCATCGTCCATTACGTGAGTGAGACCCTTTGTGACAACCCACCAAACCTTAGGTCCCGATGCACGAAAATGATCAAGCATATGGTGTTTCCACCGTGCAAAGTCCGTGCCATCAAAAATGTGTGTGTCACAAGAGCACTCAACATCTATCCCACTAGTCGCCATCCTCTCGGGTCGGTGAAGACCACTAAAATGAGAGACCCGGCTTTGATACCACTTGTAAGGTCGAGATGGCGGACTAGAGGGGGGTGAATAGTCCTTTTTAAAACTAATCGCTCGGCTAACCGATATAAGTGCGGAATTAAATCTATCGGCCTAACCAAGACTTTCACCCCTCTATCTATGTCTCTAGATGCACCTTGTAAAAGATCCTAAACAAGAAGACAAGGTGCCAATCTAGCTAGTGCACACTAAACAAGTCTAGCTTGCAAGGTCACACAAACCTAAGCAACTAGTACTTTAGCAACCGGGTGTGCACCTACACAATTCTAATGAGCAAAAGCACAAAGCCAACCTAAGCTCACTAGATGCTCATGGACAAAGCTACACAAGCCAAACCGAAGAGCTCAATTTTACTTAACTACACAAGCTAAGCAAGGCAACTTACTCTACTTCTAGCTACACAAGCAAGAAGGTGATTAACAAGCTACTCAAGCTAACTAACCACAAGAGCAACTACACAAGCTATACAAGAATGTAAGAAAAGTAAATACAAAGCTTGTGAAAGAGATTGCAAACCACCGCGAAGTGTGGACACAAGATGACTCGGCGATTTTTCACCGGGTTCACTTGGTTGCCCCCAAGCTACGTCCCGTTGTGTCGACCAACACCTTCGGTGGTTCCTCCGGTCTTTTCACCTAGATGGTTCTTCGGTGTGACCCTCAAGTCACTTGCCCCTCAAGGCACGCCCCGCAAGGCACCGCAAGACACCACTCTCAAGTGAGCCCCTCAAGGCACCGAGCAAACCCACACACTCAAGGGTGGTAACTCAATGACACGCGCAATCCAATAGGGCTACTCTTCGCGATCCCCGCGAGGTGAGCACCAACCTCTCACAATCTCTTCTCCGGAGCACCGTATCTCCACGCGTGCTACCACGGAGCCTCTTGCCACCAAGCCGTCTAGAAGGTGGCAACCTCCAAGAGTAACAAGCTCTCCGGCTTGCAACACAACCACCTAGTGCCACAAATGCAATCTCACAAAGCACTCGCACTAGAATCGCTCTTCTCACACTATCGGATGGTCACTACCAAGCATATGTGAGTTAGAGGGCTTCCAAGCACCACCACACAAGGCAACATAGCCGGGCGTGCTCGCAGCCCGGCCACGGCCCGGCCAAACCATGTATTTATAGACCCAAGGTCTCAACTAGCCGTTACCCACCTCGGGCAACACCGCAGTACTCGCCGGACGCGTCCGGAGCAAGCCGCCGGACGCGTCCGGCGCTCCTCCGCGCTCCACGTGTCCCTGCGAATCAAACACAACCGTTGACGCCCAACGGCTCTTTCTCCTTTGCTCGGAAGCCATGCGCCGGACGCGTCCGCCGCAGGCCGCCGGACGCGTCCGGCGCCTCAGCCCGCGCGCGCGCCCCAGACGACCGTTGGCGCCGCGGCCAACCACGTGCCGCCACGTCGGCGTCCGGCGCTCGCCGTTGCGCGTCCGGCGCCGCGTCCGCTCCCGCAACGCCACGCTCGGAACTTCGTTCGAGTCCGGCGTGCGCCGGACGCGGCACGCGCGCGTCCGCGCGCTTCTGTCGAGAACCCGCTCCGCGCGAGCCGCAACACACGCCGGACGCAGCACGATAACCGCTTCGCGTCCGCGCGCGCGTCCGGCCACGTCCGCCCGACGCCCGCCGAACGGCCGAAAACCGAAACTTTCGGGTCGGCGTCCGCCGCCGCCGGACGCGTCCGCCGGCGTCCGGCGCCTCTGCCAGGCGCAGCCTTCGTCTTTTCGTCGCCGCGTCGCAACGCCAACTTCTCCACCATGCTATCCAACAAGTATACCAACTTGATCACCATGGATAGTATGTTTCCAACAACAATTTGCATCCGGCGCAATGGAAAATATGCCTCCAATTTTCCCGAAAGCGCCGAATCCCACCTCGCAAGCTCGGCGGGAGGGAGAGAGGGACCCAAGCCCAACTCAACCCTATGTTGACGGTAGTTAACGTCAATTTTTTAACCGTCAACATAACTTCTATAACTGCAAAAGGTTGGTCACCAGCATAGGTCTAGAGGTTTGAGCTAACAAATTCCACGAGTTTTGGTGCACCTATGTTTTGCAGGGCTTACACAGGAATAGAGCTAAAATGGATAAAGTCATCGAATAAAAGTATCTCAAATGATAAATTGGACTACACCATTGCGAAGGGCTCGTCGAGACGATCAAAATGGATATATTATTTGCTATGTTTGGAGTTCCGGGTCACAAGATATTAATTCTCGAAGATTCACATGAAATGATAAAAGTCAAGCGCGACCAGAACTGACACGCGGGCCCAGGCGGCAGGCGGCTGTCCCCTCAGCTCCGGCACGCGCAGGGCGTGGCCAACCACGCGCCGCCACGTGGCGGCCGGTCGGCGCACACGCGCGCGCCCGAGCGCGCTGGCGGAAGCGCGGGAGCGGGAGTGGGCCGCGGCAGGCCGGCCCACGAGGGCGACGTGGCGGCGAGGCACTGGCCCAGGCGCGGTTCGGAGCGGTCCGCTCGGCCGTGGGCGACTGGACCGGCTGAACCGAGCGGCCCAGTTGGCCGGAACCTTCCAGACTTCTCCAGAAAATGCACCAGCAGCGGTTCTGACCGGTTCAGGTCCGGTTCAGGCCCTTAGAGGCCGGTTTTCTGCGCAGATCTTCAAGGGAATATTCCAAGATTATGCTGGTGATCTCCACCGCCCATCTAGGTCGGTTTCATCCAATGGTGAAGAATAAACGTGACGCGGATCGATGACATGGCGCCTCACGCGGATCAATGACGTGGCGATGCCTCCCAGGGCTATATAAGGAGGGCGCCCCCCCTAGGGTGGCCATCATATCTCTTCTATAAGATCAATTCTAGGGTTTCAATTCCTCATCTAATTAGAAGAGGGTCCCTCTAGTTCATCTAGTTCTAGTTCTAGTTCATCTAGTTCTAGTTCTAGTTCGTCTAGTTGTATCTAGAAAATAGGGAGAGAGAGGAGGAGAGAGCTGAGGAGGAGCCGGATCTGTCGGATCTTCCTCAACATTGTAAAGTTGCAGCATCTAGTTCGTCTTCCAGCTACTCTCCAGGTTCTTTAATTATTATTTCTAAGTTCAGTTCTTTATTTAATTATTACTTTATTATATTTACTTGATCTCTGCTCGTATTGAGTGCTCTAGTTATTCATGGTAATTAGAGTAGTAAGCGATAGTGTAGACGTGGTGTCTAGGCTATAGTTTACCTGAGTTTGCGCCCAATCCCACGGATAGTTGTGGTAGCCCCAGAGGTGACAGCTCTGCCAGGCCTTTGTATTCCACCACGTTCGGGTTGGTGTTTCGTAGAGCTCTAGGCAGCCTTCTCCCAACTACTAACTTCCCAGTCTTTTCGAGAGTTGGAAAGGACCTGCTGCTCCATAGTAAGTATAGTATAGTAAGCCTGATTTTGATCATCCAATCAACTTAGAAAACTCTAGAAGGTTCCTCTCTACCCACCAAAAATATATATATCTTTCTTTTCTTATCTTTATCCTTGGACGGCCTTGTTTCTCTAGTACACTTCACGTTCCCCGTGGAAATCGATACTGGAACACTCCCGGGTGAAAGCTACATCGGTATCCGTACGCTTGCGGATTTTTACGTGTGCGTTTAAAATACCCAACAAGCTTTACGGCGCCGTTCTTGGGGAACGGTGTTTGTGCTAGTTTAGAACCAAGTTCGCCCGTGTATCTTTTTGTTTTACCACCATTCTCACCTCACCACAAAAATCAACCACCACCAACCATATGGATTCCACTCCTATTCATAAATTCTCGCACCAAAGGCCGAGTTCCTAGAGCCACCACAATCATCGAAGCCAATCACAGCTTCTAGCTTTAAATTCAAACCCGGCTTTATAGCCATGGTGCAGCGAAACCCTTCTCTCGGGCTAAAGGATGAAAATCCTTACACCCACCTTAGGGAATTTGAGCACTTGTGTTCATGCCTCACCATTGCCGGCATGGCACAAGAGACCATTAGATGGAAACTGTTTCCATTCTCCCTTGAAGGAACAAATGAAACATTGGTATGCTCATTATGTGGGAGGAGTAAAAGGAGATTGGGATGAACTTCGAGACAAATTTGGTCTCGCTTTCTTCCCATCCAAACTTGTTAATGCCCTTCGAAAAGAAATTATTAATTTTGAACGAAGGAGAAGGAGACTTTAGGAGCACTGGGCTAGGTTCACAAGTCTTAAAAACACCGGCCCGAGACCTCTCTTTGCCCGACCATGTCCTTCTAAGTCATTTCTACCATGGTCTTAGCGAAGAAGTTTGCTCTCTTCCTAGACACATCTTCTCGGAGGATCCTTCATACACATGTCCTTTAGTGAGGGGGAAGCTATCCTAGAGAAAATTCTTGAAAACACCCCCTACACCGGCATTTATGATGAGTTTCCGAAGAAGAAAAAGAAGTCGAGTCAATCTCGACCAACAAAAGGAGATAAATGCAACCGAATCTCAAAATCCTTTAGATCCTTCTAATGATTCGGTTACTAAAGAATCTCTCACTATGGGAACACAACCCACATTGGAAGTCGAGGAGCCCCATCCTACCACGTTTCTCTCAGAAATCGAGGTAGATCTTTTTGAAGATTTTGGGAATACCTCAAACTTTCCAATGCAAGTAAAGCCTCCAGTGCACTCTGCACCATCTGAGGATAACGATGGTCCACCTAATGATCCTTTCTTAATGGAACACATTAAAGGACTTTCAGCCATCATGAGTCGTGAGTGGTTGGCAGAAACGGAGTTATCCACAGAGGTAGCCCGAATCATTGCCCCCTTAGAGACTTTTTGTTGCAACCTTAAGGGGACCACCATAGAGGCTTATTATAGTCCTACCGTTGGGATGAACATTATGTCAAAGGCTGTGGCCGAACAACTTTGCCCCAATGAGTCATTGATCCCATCTCATAAGCTTCTAAGAATTCCTTCTGGAGTTACTCTTGAAAGTTATGGGGTCATCAAGACTATTATGTTACGCATAAGAGGCTTTGAGTATTTTCTAGATTTTCATATCTATGACATCTCAAACACATCCCTCTTGATTGGTGTACTGTGGGGACACTCTTTCAAGAGCGACCAAAACAAAGTCTCTTGAATTTAAAGCTGGGAACTCTACTATAGATGTCTCACTTGCGCGCTCACATAACGCGATAGTAGAACCCAAGCCCGAAGAAGACCCTATTGAGGAAGTCTTAATGGCATCTCTAGAAGACTTAGCTCAACCTCGGTTCGATCTCGAACACTTCATTGAAGAAGAGGAAGAGCTAGCGAGAACCTATAGAGTTAGATCCCTTTGAGTTGCCACCACGACCCCCAATAGAGCTAAAACCTCTTCCTCTTGGCTTGAAATATGTCTTTCTCAATAACAACCCGTAAACACTGTTATCATAAGTGACAAGCTTTCCCAAGAAGAAACCAACAGACTTGTCACTGTCCTAGAAAGACATAAATCGGCCATAGGCTACTCACTCCATGACCTCAAGGGGATTAGTCCCGCTCTTTGCACTCATCGTATCCCTACGGATCCCTACATCTCACCATCAAGGGAACATCAACGCAGGCTTAACAATGCCATGCGAGAGGTTGTTCAGAAAGAGGTCCTTAAGCTTTTGCACGCCGGGATTATTTATCCCGTCCCTCATAGTGAGTGGGTTAGCCCTGTCCAAGTTGTGCCAAAGAAAGGAGGAATGACGGTTGTTAGAAATGAGAAAAATGAACTCATTCCTCAGCGCACTGTCACAGGGTGGCGAATGTGCATAGACTACTGAAAACTTAACAAGGCTACAAAGAAAGACCACTTCCCATTACCATTCATCGATGAGATGTTGGAACGGCTTGCAAAGCACTCTTTCTTTTGTTTCCTTGATGGGTATTCTGGATATCATCAAATCCCGATCCACCCTGATGACCAAAGTAAGACTACTTTCACATGCCCGTATGGAACTTTCGCATACCGACGAATGTCCTTTGGATTGTGTAATGCTCCAGCTTCTTTCCAACGGTGCATGATGTCTATTTTCTTCGACATGATCGAGAAAATCATGGAGGTGTTCATGGATGACTTTACTATCTATGGCACAACCTTTGATGATTGTTTGGAGAATCTAGACAAAGTCTTACAACGATGTGAAGAAAAGCACTTAGTACCGAATCGGGAAAAATGCCATTTTATGGTTCGGGAAGGAATAGTGCTAGGACACAAGGTGTCCGAACGTGGGATAGAAGTGGATAAAGCAAAGATCGAAGTTATTGAACAACTTCCACCTCCCACAAATGTGAAAGGAATCCGAAGCTTTCTAGGCCATGCGGGGTTCTACAGACGTTTTATCAAAAACTTTTCTCAAATCACTAGACCCCTCACTAGACTATTAGCTAAGGATGCACCTTTCATCTTTGACAATGAGTGCTATGAATCTTTCCAAACTCTCAAACAAGCACTCATTTCAGCTCCAATCATCCAGCCACCTGATTGGACGCTGCCTTTCGAGATCATGTGTGATGCTAGCGACTTTGCTGTTGGTGCCGTTCTCGGCCAAACAAAGGATAAAAAGCACTATGCTATATCCTATGCTAGCAAAACCTTGAGTGGGCCACAACTCAATTATGCCACCACCGAAAAAGAGTTGTTGGCGGTTGTCTTTGCAATAGACAAGTTTAGATCTTACTTAGTTGGAGCGAAGGTAATCATTTATTCGATCATGCCGCGCTTAAATACCCGCTCACTAAGAAAGATGCTAAACCTCGGTTGATCATTTGGATTCTTTTACTCCAAGAATTTGACATAGAGATAAGAGATAAGAAAGGAGTAGAGAATTCAGTAGCCGATCACTTGTCTAGGCTCCAGTACAAGGAAACACATGAGTTGCCCATTAACGACTACCTACGGGACGACACACTCCTAGCAGCAACGCACTCTAACCCCTGGTACGCAGATATTGTGAATTTTATGGTTGCAGGTTATGTCCCACCAGGAGGAGATAAGAGAAAGCTCAAATATGACGCTCGATGCCACTTATGGGATGACCCATATCTCTATCGACTCTGTTCTGATGGAGTATTACGGAAATGTGTCCCGATGGATGAAGCGATGAAAATCATAGAGAGATGTCATGCATCACCCTATGGAGGACATTATGGAGCATTCCGTACGCATGCAAAAATGGCAAAGCGGATTCTTCGGCCCACGATGTATCAAGATACAAAGGAGTTTGTTAGAAGATGTGTCGGATGTCGAAACATGGAAACATCAATGCTCGGAATGCAATGCCACTCCGAACAACCTACAAGTAGAGTTGTTTGATGTCCGGGGAATCGACTACATGGGACCATTCCAAAAATCTGGAGATCTTTGAGTACATCTTAGTGGCGAGTTGACTATGTGTCCAAGTGGGTAGAAGCAATACCATGTCGAGTGGCGATTCTAAGCACGCCAAGAAGATGTTCCATGAAGTCATATTCCCAAGATTTGGCACACCAAGAATGGTCATAAGTGATGGAGGATCACATTTCATTGACAAGAGCTTCAAACAATTCGACGAATATGGAGTTAAGCATAATGTTGCAACTCCATACCATCCCCAAACAAGCGGTCAAGCGAAACATCAAATAAGCAAATCAAGAACATCCTGAGAAGTTGTGGACGAAATGGGAAAGAAGTGGAAGTACAAGCTTCATGATGCACTATGGGCATATCGGATCGCATACAAAACACCCATAGGCATGTCACCTTATCGGCTAGTATATGGGAAGACATGTCATTTGCCGGTTGAACTAGAATTCGAGCTCATTGGGCAATCAAGAAGTGGAACATGGATCTCCATCTAGTCGGCAAGAATCGTCGATGCAAATATCTCGAGCTGGAAGAGTGGAGAGAAAAGGCTTATCACAGCTCCAAGATTTACAAGGAAAGAACCAAAAGGTGGCATGACAAGAGAATCAAGCACAAGGAGTTCAAGCCTGGAGATAAAGTTCTATTATTCAACTCAAGAATAAAGCTCTTCGGTCATGGAAAACTTAGAAGCAAATGGGAAGGACCATTCAAGGTGATTGAAGTCGCATCTCATGGCGCGATCACACTTCAGGATGATTCAGGTAACATATTCAAGGTAAATGGTCAACGTTTGAAAGTTTTTCTTGAACCTGAAAACATAGAAGAAATCGATGTGATTGAATTCTTGCAATTTAAAGATCCAATATAAAAACCTCGTCGTACATGCTCTAGACAACTAAGGCCTAACACTTAATCAGTTCCACAAGTTTTGTTGTCTATTTGAGTTGTGCAGGATTTGAGGAGTCGGACAGGCGAATCATAAGAGTGAGAGATTATGTCAACATTTAGCTTGGGGAGAGCATCCCCGTGTATCTAGATAAGTGTTTCTCGTTACCTTCTTATTTATTTTACTTCGCTTGCTATATATATTTAGTTCTATATAATTTTTAGTTCGTTAAATAAAAGGAGGGTGTACGAGTTTTTGCATGCTCAAATAAATCCCTAGAATAAACTCTTTGGAAGTGATGAATAGTTGCTCGCCGTAATTCCTTTCAAGTGCCACGTTTTCAACCTAGAACTCTCTCAAGTTTTGGATACACTTGTTTTGATCTAGGATTTGCTCGAACACGAAACTTGTGGGTAGCGAATGCTTGATCTAAGTCTAGGTGGTTGACGGGTATGATATGGGAAGGTCTCGAGTTCTTTGTTTATCTTGTTCTAAGTGATACTAGAGTTCTGGAGAATTTATCTTTTGAAAATTCAAAATGTTGCATGATGAGTTCCTGTATGACGAGAGTTTAAAGACCTACCACAACCATATACATGCTTGCTAGACTAGGAAGTCCACTTATACTTACTTATGCTTTGAGTGTGGTCGATTGTGTTGACCCTTAGAAACTCGTCATACAGTTAAAGTCAAGATCACACACACGTACATCATGCACCCCTCGCTACTTCTACCCTGGAAGTATGCGCCACCATATTCATCAATTTAGACACATCCCAAAACTGTTCTACTCCTACACTAGGAGTGAGCAGAAATTCCCCTTCATCCATTGCTAGCCCTTCTGTTATCCAATAAGCTCCAAGTATCCGTTGCTGCTACCTCCGTCAATGTTTTCAAGGAAGAGATCAAGGTGCTTCATCAATATTATCAAAGAAGAGACCAAGGTGCTTCATTAGAAAAAAAAAAAAAGAAAAGAAAGAGAAAAGAAAAAAAAAGAGAGAAGAAAAAAAAAGAAAGAAAAGAAGAAGAAGAGAAGAGCAAGAAGGAATGTCCCAACAATGTCCCATCATATGCGAGATCTTCAATTTGTCCAAGTTCCATCCAGGTTCTTCATAGTTCAATTGCAAAGGAGGTATGAATTTCTTCAAGGAGCTAAAGTAGAATCGGGTGTTCACCATTATCATCCCTCTACCCCTTCATTTCTCTTATATCTATCATCACCATTTTCCACTACCACCATATATCCACTTAACCCATATATAGGGCCACACACATGCACATCTTGATTTGATTGTATGTCCAGTTTCTTCGGATCCATGGTTTGACTATGCAACATATGTATAAGCTCCCACCTACAACTCCACATAAGCCTATTAGAGGTAGGGTGAGAGAGTGAAGGCACAATATTACTTTGCCTTATGCCAAAAAAAATACCACATATCTTGAGAGAAGAGAGAAGGCATACACCATCAATGCCTTGGTAAGGATCCAGAAATACCACATACGAGAGACTTGAGAGGATCATACAAAAGGATCTCTGAGTTTTATTTGAAAATCTTGCAAAACTCTGGAATGAAGGTTGAGCAAAGAGCTAGAGACATAGTGCTTGACTTGACCGTTCTGTCTTTCAACTGCTCAAGACCCAAGTGAAGGCTACAAGCCCCATGGTGGAAGGTAATACGGGTAAGTTGAAGTCAGAATAGTCCACTCTAATCCGGAAGAGAGTTCCTGTTTGAACGCATGTGTACTTTTGAGGCGTGAAAGCATTGTAGCAACTCCTGATCCTTGGCTGAGTTTAGCTTTGCTCAGGGACGAGCAAAGGTTTAGCTTGGGGGAGTTTGTTGACGGTAGTTAACGTCAATTTTTTAACCGTCAACATAACTTCTATAACTGCAAAAGGTTGGTCACCAGCATAGGTCTAGAGGTTTGAGCTAACAAATTCCACGAGTTTTGGTGCACCTATGTTTTGCAGGGCTTACACAGGAATAGAGCTAAAATGGATAAAGTCATCGAATAAAAGTATCTCAAATGATAAATTGGACTACACCATTGCGAAGGGCTCGTCGAGACGATCGAAATGGATATATTATTTGCTATGTTTGGAGTTCCGGATCACAAGATATTAATTCTCGAAGATTCACATGAAATGATAAAAGTCAAGCGCGACCAGAACTGACACGCGGGCCCAGGCGGCAGGCGGCTGTCCCCTCAGCTCCGGCACGCGCAGGGCGTGGCCAACCACGCGCCGCCACGTGGCGGCCGGTCGGCGCACACGCGCGCGCCCGAGCGCGCTGGCGGAAGCGCGGGAGCGGGAGTGGGCCGCGGGCAGCCGGCCACGAGGGCGACGTGGCGGCGAGGCACTGGCCCAGGCGCGGTTCGGAGCGGTCCGCTCGGCCGTGGGCGACTGGACCGGCTGAACCGAGCGGCCCAATTGGCCGGAACCTTCCGACTTCTCGGAAAATGCAGCGGTTGACCGACCGGTTCAGTCCGGTTCGTGCCCTTAGAGGCCGGTTCTTGGCCGGTTTTCTGCGCAGATCTTCAAGGGAATATTCCAAGATTATCTTGGTGATCTCCACCGCCCATCTAGGTCGGTTTCATCCAATGGTGAAGAATAAACGTGACGCGGATCGATGACATGGCGCCTCACGCGGATCAATGACGTGGCGATGCCTCCCGGGGCTATATAGGAGGGCGCCCTAGGGTGGCCATCATATCTCTTCTATAAGATCAATTCTAGGGTTTCAATTCCTCATCTAATTAGAAGAGGGTCCCTCTAGTTCATCTAGTTCTAGTTCTAGTTCATCTAGTTCTAGTTCTAGTTCGTCTAGTTGTATCTAGAAAATAGGGAGAGAGAGGAGGAGAGAGGCGAGGAGGAGCCGGATCTGTCGGATCTTCCTCAACATTGTAAAGTTGCAGCATCTAGTTCGTCTTCCGGCTACTCTCCGGGTTCTTTAATTATTATTTCTAAGTTCGGTTCTTTATTTAATTATTACTTTATTATATTTACTTGATCTCTGCTCGTATTGAGTGCTCTAGTTATTCATGGTAATTAGAGTAGTAAGCGATAGTGTAGACGTGGTGTCTAGGCTATAGTTTACCTGAGTTTGCGCCCAATCCCACGGATAGTTGTGGTAGCCCCAGAGGTGACAGCTCTGCCAGGCCTTTGTATTCCACCACGTTCGGGTTGGTGTTTCGTAGAGCTCTAGGCAGCCTTCTCCCAACTACTAACTTCCCAGTCTTTTCGAGAGTTGGAAAGGACCTGCTGCTCCATAGTAAGTATAGTATAGTAAGCCTGATTTTGATCATCCAATCAACTTAGAAAACTCTAGAAGGTTCCTCTCTACCCACCAAAAATATATATATCTTTCTTTTCTTATCTTTATCCTTGGACGGCCTTGTTTCTCTAGTACACTTCACGTTCCCCGTGGAAATCGATACTCTGGAACACTCCCGGGTGAAAGCTACATCGGTATCCGTACGCTTGCGGATTTTTCTGTGTGCGTTTAAAATACCCAACACCCTACAAACCACAGCGCGAACATTCGCCACCTTTGTAAATGTGCCAACACCACCAAGTGTACAACTCCATGTGCTTGTGTGTTAGCATTTTCACAATCATTTTCAAAGGATTTTCTCTTCAACTCACCACGCCACTCGATCCTAGCACATCGCAATGTTAGATCGCTCAAGTGGCACTAGATGACCGATATGCAAACAAGATTACCCCTCTTGATAGTACGGCTATCTATCCTAAATCCGGTCAAGTACTTCTCTACTCAACCTTAGACCGGTGAAATGAAGTGCCCTAGGTTATACCTTTGCCTTGTGCATTTCCATCTCCACCGTCATCCTCCATTGTGCCAATGCACCGCATGCACGACACGATCATCAAATGATATGATCCACTTCATATCATCATGTGACACTCTTGGTCCATCGATCTTGACCTCACTTGCTCTTCACCGTTGCGTCGGTCCATCGGCGCCAAGTCTTGTCCAAGCTTCACCATCGCATGGTCCTTCGCTTTGCAGCCTCAACTTGCCCTTCACACTTGCAACCGGTCCATCAAGCCAAGCCTCATCTTGATTTTCACCTCTTGGTCACATGACTCCATGTCATGTCTCATTTGCAATGAGCTCCTTTATCAACTCATGTGTTGAGCCTCACAACATCTCCAAACCATCTCCACCATGGCATATGTTGCTCACACACATGTGCTTGTGAACTAACTCCTGTGTATCTCAATCATCACACATGTTACTCTACCTAAAGTTGTCACTCAATTATCAAAACCAAACAAGGGCCTTTCAGCCGCTGAGCACCCTCCTCCTCAAGGGGCTGGATCCCCGTCGCGCCCGCAGCACAGCAAGCGGCTATGGCGTCGCGGTGCTCGATCCCCTGGCCGCCAAGCACCGGCCGCGCGCGGGCGACCAGCAAAGCCGCGGCGCCGCCGGGCTTGCGCCGGGCCACGGGAGGAGCTCGCGCGTCGGGGGGACAGGCCGGATCCGAGACCGGCGACCCCGGATCCACAGGCTGGAGGGCCGCCGGCGGTCCCTTCTCGCCGGTACTGCCGGTGGCGGCGCCGGCGCCGTCGCGCATTTTTTTTTTCACCTCGGTGCGCTGCGGTCGGGGGGAATCGAGAGCGAGGAAGGAGGCGGTCACAGACTGAAGGGGTAACAAGGGTAAAATTGTCTTTTTTCACTGTGTACAGTACAAAAGTTCACAGCATCCCTTAACAGAAGTAACAGAGAGCCTTTTTCCAAAGCAAAATGTCATTTCGAGGCCAGTTTCCTAACTTCAGAAAAAATAGGGCCAGTTTCCTAACATGTTTCGTTTTGAGCGCCATTTTCATAATTTACTCATCAGGTATCCGTCGATGGCAAGCGCTTTGGTCTGTCTGGAAAATGCTTGTTTCGTAACCTATATTGGGCCGAGTTCAGTACTCGTCCAAATGTGCTGATCGGGCCCAACAAAGGTTGTGACCCTCTACATCTCAAAGCCCGTTTAACAGAAATCCAGCAGACACTGTCTTTTCTTCTACTCTACTGTAGTACTTCATTGTGACCTAGCGATTGTGGATTTACTACCCCACCGTCCAAATCACAATCCACGCATGTGTCATTAAGCATCGTTAGGTCACAGGAAAGAAACCTAGGGCAGTATTAGCACAATAGGATTGAATAATCTTATGATTAATTTCGGCATCTGGATTAATTTAGGCATTCGGATATGGTCTAGCTAATCAAGGACAATTTTAGTCTACACACACGTCATCTTCATGTCGGTATATATACTGCGTGACTAAACACTGAAGAATATTTTGGCCCGCCATGGAAATTAACCAAAAGGAATCGACAAGTAAGGTGAAAACAACAGATTCTAGGTTCTCCGTGGCATGATTATCCCATGACGTGTTGCAAATTCCTAGCGGAGCACGAGGTAGGACGAGGTAGGTGGTGCCTTTTCCAAGCTTTTCGCGCTTGTGGCATGGTGCTCTTGTGCTTGTCTTAATCTCAGAAAATTGACCCTTGCGCTCGTGTAAAAACTAAAAAGGTAGCCTGAACAACAAGTGCTGAATATTTTCCTCTGGCCATGTGGTTGCGGATTGCTAGCTGGTGCTAACAACGAATTTTTCTGACCCATGTAAAAGAAAGATCACCCTTTTTTAGAACTTTTTCCCCTCATAAATAAATAAATTAGGCCCGGTGAGATTTCAACATCAAGCAGATTTGTAATGGGAACACTACGGGCCTTAATTTACAGTCAGAGTATTGTTAGTCCTAATGATTATATGATGATGTTGTTATTCAATTATTCACTGAGTGTTCACAACAGCACTTTTTTTATTTTTTTTTGACAACAACAACAGCACTTTTGGAATGGAGGACCGGTAGATCGTCGATTTCTGGCACCACACAGACACACACAGGTGGCTCAAATTATTACAGCTTACAAGCTCAGCACTAGGACGGGTGGCTGCGATGCGTTATCTTAAAGCAGAATTCTTGCCATGTCAAACGGCTAACAATAGCCACTAACTCTGGCTGAAACTTTGTTCATTTATCTAAAAAAAAAATAGCCACTAACTCCAGTTAGGTCCTGTGTGATCGACTTGCCTTCAGCCCCAGTGCTCGCCACCACTCTATAGCTAGTCTCTGCCCTCGTCCACATATATGCTTCCTGTTGCTAGCTCCATCCATTCAGCACCAGCAGCGTGTTGCGTCTTGCGGATCGCAGGTGATCACGATGGCCGGCCTGAATCGAATTGATCTTGACGAGGAGAGCTAGGTTAGTGATGTGATTTGACAAGAGGATCCATAGGCGCACGGCCGCTAGGGATGTGATTTGTCTACTCTCATTCATCCGGCGAGGGTTCCTGGCCAACCGGCCAGGCCACGTCGCCCCGTATAAAACAGTACCCGTATGTATAAACAGTACTGTATATATGAACAGTACCATATATATGTACAGTACCGTATATGAACAGTGACCGTACGTACGAACAGTAACCGTATGTATAAACAGGTTTTTTTTTTTTTTTTTTTTTGCCTTCCTGCCTGCCTGCCGCCGCGGATGTGCAATTTGTTGGCATCATTCTGTCTTCGGCATCTCACTCTCCATCTTCACGCGCGCTTTTGTTATTATTATTAGTCTTCTGCTTGACCAGTCACAACACTCAACAGAGTTCCTTGAAACTTTTTCCTCCTCGTCTGGGACTCTGAGAACGAAAACCTATTGCTCCTTTGCCTGACATCCGCGAGAAACAGTACAACTTTGCGGTTTCTCCAAGCATATTCGTCAGAAAATTATTCGGAACAAAAAAAAAAGAACATGGAAAACGCGCTTAGGCGTTGTCAAAAAAAAAGAGAAAGTCTAAGATTCACTAGTTAGCATATACGTACAGTACATGAGCGCCACACACAAAGTACATGTAGGCCTGTTTGATGTAGCAGTTCTGGAAAACTATAGTATCATAAAACTGTAGTTTTATATGCCAAATAGACACAAAACAACCGTGGTCTAGAAAAAAAAAAGTTCTATTGTGGCGCTTTTAAAACTCTAAAATATTACAGTTCCAACAATTCCATAGTATTAAAGCCGGGGCGCGGAAACTAGAATGTTTAGTGCGTGAGTAATCCGTTATATATGCTTTCTTGGGGTGGCGGGTAGTGTTTAAAATTATGTATCCACCCCAGAAAAAATATGTAAAACTCTCTTCTACTTGATACAATGATGCACAAACCTTTTACGTATTCGAGAAAAGAAACAATTCCATGGTATTAAAAACTATAAAATTTGTTGCATCGAAATATTTTATGGTACTCTAAAACTAAACCACGGTGTCCTTCTAATATACTTCAAAAATACTTTGTATCCATACGGTATCCCAAACGATGGCAAGGTGAGGACGAGCGCTTAGCTCTTCTGATCACCTCGCCAGGTGAGCGAGTGGCCGGGCGTGAGTTCTAAATCCCAGGATTCACAACTCGCGTGTCTCACTCAAGGATTTATTCCCTGTTAATAAAATCATGTTGTCTCCTACGCGTGATGCCACAATGGTCAGCACGAAGTGCTCGTCGTCTACGGAACTTCGTGTTTCGTCCATCTCTAGATGGACGCGGTTTCTACTATGTGTAGTTGAGGCCTGTAAGGTGTGCATGGGGGTGTGAGTTGTTGTGTGCGTGGTGTGTGTAGGGTGTGAGTATGTATATTGAACAGATGCTACAGCTGTACCAGCAAGGAGGCTAAAAAAACGGTGGCAAGGTGGTGGAGGTTGGCCAGCGGACCACCGTGGCGAGCTGGCCAGCGAGGGAAGCGGCATGGTCGGGAGCGCGATGGCAGTGGATGGGCGCTCCTCCTCGTTTTTGGCATACTATACACAACTGGTAGCTAGCACTGATACCTATCAGTATTCAGCAGTAATCATGCGTCACCCAATGTGCACGCGTGGGGCAAAGCTTTGCCCTCAAGGCACATCTCTGCGAAGATCACACAGCTTTGACTTGCTGTCCAATATAAGTAGTCGCGCACGCATGGCTCTCCGCCTGGTCTTCCGTTGGCGTCCCCGTGCCATCAGTATTCAGTACAGTATGGTTCACGCACGGGTGCGCCGCGCGTCTGCTTCTGCGTCATCAACGAGAGTGTTGCGGCAACTTGGGCGCGCGAGATCATTGATGATCTGCCTCTCCAGTCTCCACTGCACGCTAGCTCAGCAAGGACCGCGCAAGGGGATGGTCCTCATCATCGTTCCGTTCTGGCACGCCTCCATCTGCGCAGACATGAAAGAGCAGAGCAACAGTAACGTAAAGTATTCTACCAGTGTCTTGCCACTCTCTTTAACTTGATGTCTTGTGACCTTTTGCCGTGTTTGCGTGATTGTTTTGTCACTTTCACGATATCCGTAAGAAAATCGTGGAAGTAAACCACAAGACTAGGGGCGTTCACGTTGGGAGGTACGAAAGATCTTGTTAATAGTAAGATACACTGTGAAAGACTAAAAGATAGAAGAGCAGTTTTTTTTTTAGATTACACAGTACAACGTAGACGCTCAACACGCGCACACACTCACCCCTATGAACAAACGTACGCAAACCCTACCCCTATGAGCACCTTCGAAGGACTGAGCCGGCAAATCTTGAAGTTCACGAAGTCACCACAGGCGCCTCGCTGTCGACAGGCACGTCGCCTACCACTTAATGTATAGCGCCGGAAAATCCTGGAATAAATCCAAAATAATGTGTCGCACCCAGAATTTGAACCCTGGGTAGAAAAGCAGTTTTAATTGATACTGGTAGCAACTTTACAACTCGGTAAAGATGGATTAAAAAAATTCATGGTTGTTGTTCTGACAACCGAATGAGCAGGGCAGGAGATTGGAGTTGGATTGCTGATTGTTGTGGGGCCTATTGCGTCAGGGGGACTTCCTACAGTTTTTTTCCTAGAATGTGCATAGCACGTGTTTCATAAAGAAAAAGTTAGAATTATACACGTCTCATCACATCACAGCGAGATGCCATTAATAATGGGATTAAACACAAACAAAAGGCATTGCAGGACAATGGAAAGCACACTAGCTTGTTTAACTAAGAAACTAGTTGTGCGACCTCAACCTTGCACTAGGTTGTGATGTCATTAGTGGGGGACTTTCTACATGGCTACGAGGCAGGCAAATACATTGTTGATGCTCAACATCTATAATTAGGATTTGTTTGGATCTCCTCTAAGATTTAGATATCTAAAATTTTAGGGCACTTTAACTAAGTTCAAGCTCAAAAGTAAGAAAGATTAAGCTTTAGAGCTAACTTTAGACTATGTGCTTGGAGACTTTAGTTCCAAAGTACAGGGAAGAGGATCCAAAGATTCATTTGCTCCCTTTGTTTATAAATTATAAGTCATTTTTTTTATTTTTGTGCCCGTGTGTGTGTGTAAGTTATTGACATCAACTCAAACATATATGATGGATGCCGGCCGAGTCTCGTGGGGGTGACTGGTGACCATAAGAGGTGTGTCCAAAGAAATAGCGGATGCATGCTCTTCTAGAAGGACTAGCTTTGGCTATTTGATAGCGCTAGCTGGAGCAAGGAAGCACGCAAGGACCAAACCTAGCTAGCTACTGATGAAAAAAAATAATGCGTTGTTGTTGTCATCACTCATCACCGGCCAGGACAGCTTTTAGTGGACACTAGTATGTGTTGTCCGCTCTCAACACCCACTCAGTGCTGGAGTCACGTCGATCTTACTGATAACGATTTAAGCTGGTTGTGTGCGTGCTTACTGCGTAGGGTAGCACCGTACTACCTGAGTGCGTGCCTCCGTGTGGGGGCCGGCCGGCCGGGTCCATGAACACACCTGCAGTACCAGTGAAGAAAACATAGTATAGACGACCTAGAGAGGTCCACTCATAGTCATCTCTCACTAGTCACTAGAGCCTTGTTTAGTTCATCCTAAACTCCCAACTTTGGCACTATGTAAAAAGAAGATTCTCCATCACATCAAACTTGTGGTACATACATGGAGTACTAAATATAGATGAAATCAAAAGCTAATTGCACAGTTTTATTGTACTTTGTGAGACGAATCTTTTGAGTCTAATTAATCAATATTTGGACAATATTTCACAAATACAAACGAAATTGCTACAGTGCGCTACCGTGTGTGAACGCCTGAATTTGTCATACCAAATTGGTGATCTAAACAAGGCCTAGATATACAGTCCTGTTCAACTCAAGATTACGGATCCCTTTTTGGTGGAAAATTCAGCAGGTAGAGTCACAAAGCACAACATGATGCACTTTCCATTTGTTATCACTCTGAGAACCTACTCAGTTCGGTTAATCCTTTCTCCATGGGGATTTGGGGACTGACGAGGAGAACAACTATTTATCACCTCAATACTAATAAACAAAAAATCAATAACATGTTAAAATATAAAAATAATAAATGCACATAACAAAATACTATCTTTGTCAATTATTACTAGTTTCTTCGTTCTAAATTATAGGTTATTTTAATTTTAAAGATCTATTCTGACTTATATGTAGAAAAATCAAGGACGGAAAGATGCATGTTATCATCTCCACTCCTGTGACTGTGCATGTGTAAACGGCACGATCTAGCTAGACGACACACAGCGTGACAGGGAAGCAGCTTGTTGGAGTTTGGTTTTGCACGATGACAGACCAGACGCCACGAAACGGAGCCGCAATGTGGCCGATCTAGTAGTGGGAGTTGACATGCCGGTCACGATAGATGAATGGAGTGCAGAGAGCAGGAAATGGAAGAGGAACGAGGAGTGTGAGGCACATCGCACATGGTCTGAAAGTCCGACTAACACATCATTGTTCATGTCGTACAGAGTACAGTATGTCCGTGGACTGCGGCTGGGAGAGTCTGGGGAAAGTGAATTACCAACGTCAGTTTGTTAGTGCCTGCCACTGAGTGCTGCGTAGCCATCTTGAGTCGTCTGCGTGTGTGGGTCGGTCGGCCGGTCAGGTCACCCTAGGAAGCAGTGATCATCGGGTAATCATCATGTCCATGCGACATGCGTATGTGTCCAAGTGATAAACCTTCCATCTTCTCCTCGTACTCGATCCATGTGACGTGACACATAAATAAATAAATGTCGTCCAGCCTGTCCTTCCTTGTACAGTAATCCTAAACAATTTAGCATAACATATTATCTGACGTATCAATCGCCAGCTAACAAAATTGGAGGGATCTCTTCTTGTTGCCGAAGCCGAGACAAATGGAACGCCGTCTGCGTTGCGCTTGGACGACGGAGCCAGAATCACGCTTTTATAAATCCATCCAATCCAACAAAGGGCCGGCATCTGTTCCGATTCCAAAGGAACAACCGCACAGGCTGTCCTCCTCGCATCGCAGCTGGAATGGAAGGAGACCACGGACAGGTTGGATTTGCTTGTGGTTTGCGATCGAGCTGCTAGCTGCTGATGCATATGCTTCGGCAATTCGTTCGGCATCGATCAATCATGTATTCCTGCGTGATTATTTGTAATATTCTCTACCACGGACCCGGAGATTGCTTGGCGCTGAATTAACTTATGCTATAAGCGGGTGAGAAAAAAGGAGAAAATTTTAGCCACAAACGACAGAGGCTGAGACAACTCTGAGACTTTCAGCTTTCAGGGTGGAAAACGATGGGGTTCAGGTTCAGCGGCTCTCGGATTGAGTTCAACCCAGCCCCCAGGGGGTTATGTGCAAATCCTGTTTCCCCCAAAATTTTCTGTGGCCGTTAAAAAACTGCCGTGGCCTTGGGTCTCCTGCCGTCGTCCTCTGCGGGCGCACGCACAACTGCAACAAACGAGGAACACGCCCGTTCCCCGGTGCCAGCCCACCGTCGTTTTCCCGTCAAACGACGCGGCAAACACAACGCGGACGCGGAACACACGGCCGCGGGCATCCGCCACGGCCACGGCCGCACACATACCTCCAGGCCACTTGCAAGTTGTAACGCCACGCGGCCCAACGTCGCCGCCCAAAGCCCCAAACCCACTACTAGGTACTCCGTAGCTTTCTCACTCACTCCGTCCAAAACAAGTGTTCTTGTGGTACTCGTGAGTCGTGACAAGTGTTATTGTGGTATTAGTATCTATCAATTTTTCTTAAGTTTAACTGTATTTTTAGAAAATATTAATAATAATTAAATAAAGTTATTATGAAAATAGATTCAATATGTATTATAAATATTAACAATTTTCTTGTATATATACTAAGAATTAAAAATGTTTGACCTTTTGGAAACAAGAAAAACATTTATTTAAGATGGAGGGATTATTCAGTAAGTAGCTTGTTGCTTGACTGAATAAAAAATATAAGAAATATTAAATATAAGAGATACCATATATACTTTCCTACAAAAACACTATATGTATCCTTGTTCTTATAATATACTTTTTTAATATCATAAACATTGTCAATATTAATTTGGTCATATTTAAAGTACCTTGACTTAGCATATAAAGTTAGAGTAATGGAGCCCAATGAGTAATCAGATGGCGACAAATGGGGAAATTAAACCACACGAGACGAACAAAGTACAGCGTAGAAAAGCCTGCAGTGGGCTCCACCGCAGAATAAGAATATACCAGAGGCAAAAAAAAAAAAAACAAGAAGAAAACCCAAACGGAGACGACGAAGAACCACACTGCAGTCTCCAGTCTGCAACGCCAACGCCTTCCTTCCCCCGACCTAACGTTCACCTCCCTGTATTTATTTCGGAGCTCCGCTTCTCTCTCCTCCCGTGCTTCCGCCGCGGGCCTCCTCCTCCTCCTTCCCTCTCCCTCCCCCGCCTCAAATCCAATCCCACTCCCACCTCGCGCTCCGGCTCGCCTCGCCGCCGCCGTCTCGCTTCCGACGCGTTCCCTTGTCCGCTTCCTGCCGTCCCAGACTCAGTCGTCGCCCCGGTGCTTGTCCCCCCAAAACCCAGGGCTCCGGCCGATCTCTGCGGCCCTCGCGCGCTGACCGGCGCGCCGCTGATGGTGGCGAGGATGATGCGGTGGCCGCGGCCGCCGGCGGCGCGCAAGTTCCGCGCGCGGCTCGTGCTGCGGCGGGCGGAGGGCCTGCCGCCTTCTCCTCTGCCTTCGCCTGCGCCTGCGACAGCGGCGGAGCCGGGCTCGCCGGAGCGCGAGGCGCCGAGGCCCGGCGTCGCGGCGGAGGTGAGGTGGAAGGGGCCCAGGGCCTCGGCGCTCGGCTCGCTGCGGCGCGCCGGGGTCCGGCGCAACCGCACGCGGGAGGACGCCGGCGCGGCGTGGGAGGAGGAGTTCGAGAGCGTCGTCACCCTCGCGGCGGCCGCGTCGCAGCGGGAGGGCGCCGCCGCGTTCCACCCGTGGGAGCTCGCCTTCTGCGTCTTCACCGTGAGCGTCTCCTCCTCCTTGGATTTCTCCTGTTCTACGGTCTGCTATACTGGTGTTCATAATCCTCATAACAATGCAGCGAACTATACAGTGTGTATTACTAGATGGTTTCAGTGTTCCCCTGTTGGTTATTTGCATCATTTCCCACTTGTTTGACTCTGTCCAGTAGAAAATCTTGTGTCCAGAATCTGGTTGCTTAACTTTTTTCCCCACATATGGTGTGTTTGTAAATGGGAAAGTGCTCCGTAGGTTTTGGATTTTAGTTGGATTTAGACCTAAATCCTAACGATTTGAGTTCCTATTCTGAGGTCCAAACAGGCACTACGTTTAAGTAAGAAATTCTGACCAGGGTATCCTGTTTGTCCATTTTTATTCTACTTTCCAGTTTTTGTTCTGCTTTGCCTTTTTTTGCAGTTGGCACTCATGTGTGTGTAGTAGACCCACCTATCTATTCTGTTAAGTGATTTTAATGTTTTCTATTTGCTTCAACTTTCCTGTCTGTGTTTAATGTAACAAGTATTGTGTTTTACTTCTCTTGTAAGCTATAGTAGGAGAAATAATCCACTCATATTTCATTTCAATCAAAAGGAAAAACACACAAGTGGTTTCTGACGTCATATGGTCCATGACTAGTCGTAGGAAAGAAATCTCTGTATCTATATTCCTGTTAGTATGGAGCAAGTTTATGTTCCTGACAGTAACATGTTACCTTGTGATGATGAGTATTGAATAACAACAAACCATGTGGACAAGATAGTTTCCTTGTGAAGGCAATCAAAACATTTTGTTTTATATGTTAGCTTTGGAGATACCGTCCCTTGGCAACTTTGTGTATATTTCTTTTGACCTGATTTCATCTTTGCAAGCAAGTCTGATCTTCCTTCTCCTTGTTTCTTTGGCACAGGATATCAACAAAGGCCCAAAGAATAAACCATCAATTCTGGGAACTGCTTCTCTCAATCTAGCAGATTATGCTTTGACGGCAGGGGAGACGATTGAGATAATTCTCCCATTGTCTGTACCTGGTGGTGCACCTGAACCAGCCCCATCCCTTCATGTGAGTATACGATGTGAATTAGAAGTTCCATTAAACTGTTGTCCTTCAAATTTTGGGGAAAAAATCAGTACACCATGTGACCTTTGATCTTATTTTTGTGCAGCTCACTCTGAGTATGGTGGAACTAAGAGCTTTTCAAGAAACATCTGATGCATCACAGCAACCTGCTGCAACCTTGCCATTGTCCCCATCATCTGGTGATTCTCTTCCTGGAGGAAAAGATGAGGTTTCGGTTATTAAAGCAGGGTTGAGGAAGGTGAAAATTCTCACAGATCTGGTGTCAACAAGAAGGCCTAAGAAGACTTGCCAAGATGGGGAAGGCGGCGAAGATAAGTTCTGTGTTAACAGTGATGGTGCTGAATATCCATGTGATACTGAGTCTCTTGATGACGATCTGGATATAGTACAGGAAGATGAATTTGGAGATTCAACTATCAGGAAGTCTTTCAGTTATGGTTCTCTGCAGTCTGTCAACTACGTTGGTGGCCTAGTTTATGCCCATGCAAAGATTGATGGGGAGCATGAGGACTGGATATATTATAGTAACCGAAAATCTGAGGTCAGTTTCCATGTAGAGAAAGTGTTGCCATCAACCACAGAGACTGGGTTGCTAACTGCTAAGCGCAGTATACTTCCTTGGAGAAAGAGGAAACTGAGTTTACGGTCACTGAAGGCTAAAGGTGAACCTCTGTTGAAAAAGGCATATGGGGAAGAGGGAGGTGATGATATTGACTATGATCGACGCTTGCTAACATCTTCTGATGAATCTGTTTCAGAGGTAAATCTTCCCTCCTATTTTTAGCATTATAAAACAAGTTATTAGCATATTTCATGAATTCACTTCAGCTTCGTGATATTTATTTTAAGCAATGCGTCTTTGGATTTCAGGGATCAAGAGGAGAAGATGGATCAGCAAACGGTATGGTGTCAGAATTTGGTGACGACAATTTTGTCATTGGAAATTGGGAGCTGAAGGAGATAATTAGCCGCGATGGCCATATGAAGCTTTCATCCCAGGTGTTCTTTGCATCAATAGACCAGAGAAGTGAGCGAGCAGCTGGGGAGAGCGCATGTACAGCACTTGTGGCTGTTATTGCAGACTGGTTTCAAGCAAATCAGAATATGATGCCTATCCAGTCACAGTTTGACAACCTTATCCGTGAAGGATCATTGGAGTGGAGGAACCTTTGCGAGAACGAGACATATAGAGAGCGTTTTCCTGACAAGCACTTTGATCTTGAAACTGTCCTTCATGCCAAGATTCGCCCACTGACAGTTTCCCCCGGTAAATCTTTTATTGGATTCTTCCAGCCCGAAGGCGATGATGATATGAGTGGTTTTGACTTTCTTAATGGTGCCATGTCATTTGACAACATCTGGGATGAGATTGCCCAGGCGGCTGAGTTCTCATCTAGTGATAGCCCTAACTTATACATAGTAAGTTGGAATGACCACTTTTTTCTACTCAAGGTTGAGCATGATGCATATTACATTATCGATACCCTTGGAGAAAGGCTCCATGAAGGGTGCAGCCAGGCATACATTTTGAAGTTTGACAACAATACTACAATTCACAAGGTACCTGGGGAAAAGAAACCTTGTAGCCCTGACTCAAGTGGACCATTGAAGGATTCTTCAGGTTCTGAGAGCCCTTCAACTGACCAGGACAGTGAGAATGATACTGAACAGGACATGCTTGTGTCAAAGGGCAAAGAATCATGTAAAGAATACATCAAGAGTTTCTTGGCAGCCATACCAATCCGGGAACTACAGGCAGATATCAAGAAAGGACTAATGGCGTCAACCCCATTGCACCACCGCCTCCAAATTGAGTTCCAGTACACCCAGTCGTCCCCAAAAGAGACTGCATCAGCCACTCAGCTTCTTACCGTGGCTGCCCCTTTTGAGTTTTCATGGCCTGAGCCACCGCCAACAATGGAAGTTGCACTAACACCTGCCGTCTCTGTTCTATAGCTTGTTACCCTGGTGGCCAGGAACCCAAGACATGACGACGATCTGCCCTGTTGTTCAACATTGAGGACCCCTTTTTCCTTGGTTGCCTGCATGAAGGGGACCTAGATAAAGATTTTGGTTCTTGTGTTTGTACTAATTTGTTTAATATGAGCTGACTACTATGGGTTGTCCCTCCTGGGTGTAGGAGCATTCTACTTGCTTTTGTATAGAGGATGTATGATCCTATATCTCCCCTCACCTGCTGGGTTGTAATCTTTGGAACCTTGTATGACTAATCGAGGAGGAATTTCCCTTTGTTATACTGAACTAGAGGCCTGATTATCTGTAGATGTAACATGATAATATGTTCCCAACAAGTATGAACTACGAGTTCTGAATCTGCTACTCAGTTGGAAGCAGCGTATGCCTGCGCATCTTGAGTGCTGTGTTCTATGTTTCTCAGAGCCTTTGTGTGCTGTATATAGAAACAACTGGATCTGCTGTGATCAAAATTATGACTCCTTCGCTGTTAACTAAAGTTCCTTGTGGACGCACTTTACAAAATCTGTAGAAGCAGTAGCACATGAAACTTTGTTCAGACGTTCAGTAGTCGGATTCAATCCGCGTGATAACTCATAACTGCAAGTGCATTTTTCAGAGAATGCACCCACGAGCCACGAGTTGCTGACGATATCCACTTCTTTTGGGGGGATTGACATGTGAGACCGCGAGCTCGGTTTGATGCCTCACGATGGTTCTGTGCACAGCTTCCAACTCCTGGTCAGTACTTAGTTACTGTAATTCTTTATAGCGAGTAGCGAAAGCGCGAAAACCATTGGGAGCTCATTTTGTAAGGAAAACGAAATGGGGGATAAAAGAATGCAGTGTACAGTACTTTCGTACAACATACAGGTCGTTCATAGCTGCTCATATATCATCTTTAGTCAGAATATGATTATGTAGGATGTCAACATCATTGCACGCCCCCAATGAATGCCCATGATGCATGCGTCGGGTTGGAAATCTTTGGCCTTGTTTAGTTCCAGAATTTTTCCCCAAATTCTACTATAAAAAAAAGATTCTCCGTCACATCAAAACGTCGGACATACATTTTGGAGTATTAAATATAGATGAAATCAAAAACTAATTGCACAGTTTTATTGTACTTTGTGAGATAAATCTTTTGAGTCTAATTAATCAATATTTGGACAATATTTTACAAATCTGACGAAATTCTTCTGACGGTCAACAATACTACAAGTGTGTGAACTGCCAAATTCGGGATCTAAACAAGGCCCACTACACCAACTGCCACTTTGTCCAATCATTCCTAATGTAATCTTGTTGATTGAGATGAGCTGGCCATCATTTTTTCCCCATGGGGACTACGACCATTTCACATGGGTATGGAAATGGAAAATCATCAGATTATATGGACGTTCAGGGCGTTCAGGTGTCGTGCATGTGCATCGTTTAATTCATGAACGATGTTTAATTCGGCCCAGGTCAGTTGTTCCCCGCAGCCCAGCCCAGTAGCCCGCACGGACTCATGAGTGGCAGCCGAACCAGCAACTTCCCCCACAGCACCGCCGCCCCGGTTCGTCCACGTTCACCAATCCGCCCCCGTCCTCCCTCAGCCGCCGGAATGCCTGCCGGTAAAGCGCCCAAGGGAGCGGGGCAAGCAGCTCCGGCGAGCGGCCGGCGACCGCATCGGCGCCCTCCCGGACGAGCTCCTCCACCGGATCCTCTCCCTCCTCCCCGCGCAGCAGATCGTGCAGACCTGCGTGCTCGGCCGGCGTTGGCTCCACCTCTGGAAGTCCGCCGCTGTCCTGCGCATTGTCGGCGCCGACGGGAACGCGCCGCTGCCCTTCCAGGAGGCCCGGGAGTTCGTGGACAGCCTTTTGCTCCTCCGTGGAAGCCTGCCTCTCGAGTCATTTGAGCTCAGGGTCGACGGCGCCGCCATTGACGTTCGCCGCGTGAGGCTCTGGCTCAGCTGCGCCGTGCAGTGCAAAGTTCAGGTGCTGCGGCTCAGCTTCCACGGGAACAAACATGGTTTGCACTCGCTCCGGCCGCAGGATGCACCCCTCGCCTCCATGCACCTGGCCAAGCTGGAGCTTCGCGGCGTCGCGTTCAATGGTGACTTCCTTGACCTCTCCAGGTGTCCCATGTTGAAAGACCTGGAGATTCAAGGCTGCTCCTTCGTGCTTACGGGAAGAATCTCATCCCAGTCCTTGAAGCGTCTAAAAATCATAGAAGCTGAGTTTAGGCAATGAGCCTAGCGCATCAGTTTCGCTTGTGAACGCTTAAGTCGTGTCGAACGTGCTTTTAAGCACAGAATGCTGTGAACCTGGTTTGCTTTTGGTAATACAAAAGCGGGGGAAACCCTTTTCTCTAAAAAAAATCATAGAAGCCGTCTTCAACCGGAGTTCCCGAACCTGCATTCATGCCCCCAATCTCACTAGGCTGGAGCTACAACTCAGCTATGGCAAAACTCCTGTACTTGAGAGCATGCCCTTGTTGACCTTCGCATTTGTTGTGATCTGGGGGAAGTTTGATTGTTGCAGCTATTCGAACTACGGGGACTGTGGTGACGAGAGGTGCCAAAATTGCATACCAACCGACACTTCCTCCGTGCTTTTGCATGGTCTATCACAAGCAAAGATTTTAGAGTCGGGAGCTAGCGATGATACGGTATCTAACACCTCAAATCATCAAGTTCATGTTCACCTTGTTTTGGACATCATGATTGTAGTAAAGATCTAATGATAAACTTGATGCTGTTTGTCTAGTATATTTTCAGAAGGGATTTGAAATGCTGCCCTACTTTTACTCGATTAAAGTCTCTGAAGATCAATGAACAATGGTGTGTGCCTAATATACATGTGCTAGCACGTATTCTTGAACATTCACCAGTTTTAGAGGAGCTTTATCTTATCCTAATTTACAAGGTAAACAATTTCTAAATGGGCAACTCTTAAATCGTGGAAATTAATGTAGATTGTTTGTTGATCTTGGTGAACTCTTTATGGCACTGCAGATGCGGGAAATTAATGTTACATTGAAAGGTAAGTTTAGTCCAAAGGAGCTACCACCCACAATATCTGCACACCTTAAGAGAGTGGTAGTCAAATGTGGAGTGGTTGATGAAAGAGTTATTCAAGTTTTGAAGTTCCTGAGTGAACTTAACATCAGTAAGTTAGCTAGTGCCTAGCAACATTCTTATCCTTTTTATTATTATTTTTTGGTTGTTGTTTGGCTTAATATATTGGGAAAATGAAAGTAGCAAGCAATGAGGAAACAGAAAGAACCATTTGATCCATTTTGTTCATGAATCAGAATTGTTTTGAAAAAAATGGTTTGCCTCTATATGTGGGAAAGAGAAAGCAACATGTTGCTACTTTTTTGGCATTGCAGGGCAGCAGCACAATGTGCTGCTTGCTGATTAGTTGTGTGCGGTAAGGAAAATATGCCAATATGTTGTGCTCGTTATTTTTCTCACAAGTTCAGTAGATAACCTTCTCTTTGTCCATTGGGAATCTGTATATAACTAGTGTATAAGTGTCTTCCATAGACTATTCTTATTTGTCCCCCTTGTTTTATTTTCATTATTGCTGGGTTAATCATCATGACACTTTGGATCACCTGAATATGTTTTCACCAACTTAGAAAGTTTTAGGACCCATGTGCTGGTTAAACAGTTAGGAAAGTAGCCAAGTTCTATGCAAGGAAGTTACTGAAGATGTCATGTTCTTGAACAGAGGAAGTAATTGAGTAAAGCCTCTATGGATGCTGCATTTTAGTTGAATAGTTGTACATCACTCCAGTTTTGGAATATTCCAGTATGCTACAGTTTGCTCGGTTGAAATTTTTATACACTAGTCTTTTTCCCGTGTCCGCTGTTTACTTTCCCTTTTCACCACGCAAGCATTTCCCAGATGACAACATATCCCTTGGCACTTACTCTGCTTTTCGATCTGAACAGGTTTTAGTTTCTAGGAATATAGAAACTGAAGGTGAAGACGGAATGAGGATGGAGCTTGCACCACTTCATTCCGAACTAGCTTCATCAATGCGGAAGCAAAGACGACAGATATCATCAGTAGTGCTGCCTTCTGTCAGTGGGATCGTTTAACAGTTGCACTCGTTGGACCAAGTTGAGAGTTACACGTAGTAGCTAGCTGTTTCATCTATATGGCTGGACTGATAAGTTTGATCAGGGGCACACAGAGATCGCCTTTACCTTTAGTTTCTCTTGGATTGTTTTTCGGTTGAACCTGTAGTGCAAGCTTAACAGTGTCAGTCGTTCTGATCACCTAGCTGTTTGTTTCCTTCTTCAAAACAAAAAAGTTCTCTAGCTTGATCTGGCTTACCGTGCTACGCGGTTTCAACCTTGCTACATGGTGGTGTGCAGATGGGCAGAGTAGCAGCTGCGTTCGCCCCGCGGGAGCTCGTGCACTAGTACAAGTAGAAGCCACGAGATCGGGCGGGTCATGGCATCAATGGACGGGTGGTAACAGGGATCCAATGCCGTACGTCGTCGGCGCCGTGGCACCGCGGCCAACGCACGACGAGCTCCCTGGCGACCGCGAGTCCGTGCTCCACCGAGCCCTTTGCAGCGCGTGCTGTATTTTGCTGTTCGCGACAATCTCCCAGGCGCCCGCAGGGAGGCCGGATAGCGTGCAAGGGCTACGGCCGGCGAACCATAGCCATAGAGCTGGTCTTTGGCTGCACGCTCCGGCCGACCACAGGAGGCTGCTGGCCGGCCGCAACCAGAGGGGGTTGGTCTTTAGTTGCAGGGAGACTACAGGAGAACGGGTTGGTAAATGGTACACGTAAAAGCTTTCAAGGTACATGATACGGGCGTGCACGATATGATATATTTCCTTCACTTTATAAGATCTCATGATTCTTGTAAGTTGCAAAACCCTTGACCAGAAAAACAAAGCCGCATGGAGCTGTAGTTCATCACGATAAAGCCACAAACAGATCTCACAACCACCAGAACAAATAGATCACCCTGCCTTACAGATAGATTGGATTCATGGTAACATGAAGTAGGTTCAGGAAGACGAACCAACCTCATATGTGCTTCACCCATGAAATTACCTTTCTTTTAACAAGAATCAATGAGCTATCATGGCATATCAAAAATTGACAGCAAAAAACTCAGAAGAATAATGTGGAAATTTCATAGTACACATGATCATTGGATTAGCTTACAAGTCAAGATTGATCATTGCTACATGGGCTCTTTGGCCCTGAAATGAGCCTATACAACAGCTGCTTAGGAAGCAAGCCTTAGTTAGCAAGAGTGACAGATCTTAGATTTCCATGTGAGCGAGCTGCCACAGCTGCAAAGTTCAGGGAAAGATTTCCTTTCCTAAGGGGCAATGGAAGATCATTGGATTATGGACATAATTCTGACACAAGTTTCACAACTCCCTGCATTGGAGCATCATTCTGTCAAAAGCAAATTACATTAGAACAGGTACTGAATATGGTGTAAAACTACAATAGCATGGAGGAAACAGATAAAATTGCAACATGCTAAGCCGTGTCTCACCAGATATACAATGTCAAATGAGCTAGAGTAATCCTTCAAAGATTTCTCGATGTTGGCATTCCTGGAAAATCAGTTTGGCATTACTTGATGCACAAATCTGTATAGAAACTATTTTTTGTGTGGTCGATAATATACAGAAATAGGAATATACAAAAAGAAACAAAATTTCACTATCATTAAAAATTGCCTGTAATTTTACTACTAGTTATGTAGGTCAAGAAAACAGTAATCAGCTTAGTTGACTTGAGCAGAATTAAAAATGTTATATATCACTGCTACTTTGAATGAAGCAAAGGCAATCAAAAAGTTACTAACAGGAATCCGACAGCAATTCTGTTTTCGTAGTTTAAACCATCAGACATCCCCAAGTCCCCAATGTGATCACCAAGTAGCAGCACATTGGTCCTTTTCTTCACCAATGAATAGTCATCATTAAATCCATTTGGATCCCCCAGATTGCCATGCACTGGAGCAGCCATGTCCAAGGCATGCTCATTTTTGTTTAGAACGTGAATTGTTTTCCCTGCATTAGGCTTTTGTTAGTTTCTATCAGAAGACAGGCAATAGGATACATTTTACTCGATAATTGTAACCAAGCAATCAATTACTCATAGACCCCATGGTAAAAGATACTAAGATAGTCAAGGTTAAAAAGGGATCCACAAATCCACAAGGACAGGTATATGTACCAATTAAAAGCAAATCTTAAAAAGGATGCCTGTATGATACTATGATAACAACAGCAACTCAGCAAGGCCAAGAATTTCCTTGAGTAAGCAACTAACGCAACAAGAAATGATGCTGTTGCTTCTTTTTTAACAATCCTATATCCATACATAGAATTCATGATGAATAAACATCACTGCAAATAGAAGATTATGATGATTAAAAATTCACCTTTAAATGCTACAAGACGGCCTTCTTCATTAAACACCATCCTGTTGGAGACAATCTTGATGTTCTTGAATGATTTGTGTAGTTTCTGCCGGAAGACCTAATGGAGTAGTGGGATGTGTCACAATGTCAGTCAGCAATCAAATTCATCAGAACATATGTTGAATCATTCCTTTTCATAGCTTACCTCTTCAATTATGTCAGCAAGTCCTGCAGAAAATACCAGCACTGGAATATCTCTCTCCTGAAATTATAATTGAAAGTTTAATCTTAATTAAACATTCACCTAAATACTTAATGATTAGTTCTTCTCCATCCTGAAAATGCCGTTGCCTTGCCCCAGGTAAGCCCGTTTTGATCTAGCCATTACCTACACGGCTACACTACACATAGGACATGAAGGAGGAGAAAAGAACTATGCATCACAGAATTCTAGGAAATGGTCTCTTCATTAGAAGTTTTTCTGTCCTAAGGAGATAATAATAATATGTTACTATGAACTCCTGAAGCATATATGAAATATGGTGTATCCAATCAAATCAGCATAGTAAGTTTGAGGATCCAGATGCATAACAGTCAAAGTAGGGAAATCATTTGATGACATAAATTTAAGAACAAGTCGAAACATTGAGGATCCAAATCCCAACCAGCCTACTTCTTCATATGCACAGCAAAACTCACTTCAACAAGACAACAAGAAGAATTATGCAGGTAACAACATAGCAAACTTCAGTCGATACTACATGCTTGCTGATGGATGTGCTAACAAACTCTACAAAAGGAAATACCCAAACTATATAAAAGAAAAAATTTGCAAATGAGAGCACCACAAGTTTGCAGCCTTTCAGTTCAACAAATTGGTAAGAGTGAAAGAACTGTGGATCAGAATCACTCTTAAAGGAAAAGGACAACACAGAAAAAAAAGGGTGGCATCAAAAGAAAATAAGGGAGAACAAAGAAGGTTTTGCATGCTTCAAACTTTTTAGGAAGCAGCTTAACAGTTAGTTCTTTTACTTATAGCGACACAAGCAAAGTTATTACTGATCTTAATCTCTATATACGAGAGACGCACCAAAAGCTGGCCGTACAGCGTGCCACGTCGCCCGCAATTCTCGGCCGTCCGATCGGCCGGACGGACGGCCGAGATCGGGCGAGTCCCGGCCATTTTGCAAAAAAACCCTCCAACTTTCGTGAAATAGAACCCGCCGTCCAGGCGATTCAATGGGCCGGCATGCCACCGGGCCGCGCTTTACGCGGGCGTGCTGGGCCAGATTAGGCCCAAATGGCCTTTTCCTTTTTTTTGTGCCTTTTATTATTTCCGATCATATGCTGATTTTGTTTATCTCATACAAAAATAATCAGAGCTCCTAAAATCATGAAAATTTTTGTGTGGCCTCTCCAAGATGTACTCTATGTACAAAAAATATTAAACTTCAAAAATAAAGAAATTTAGAATTATTTTAAATAACCTCTTCTAATTAGTAAAGGAAACTTCCATGATTTCTAGGTACTCAAATATTGTTTTGTACAAAGAATCAAAAAAGCTGGCCGTACAGCGTGCCACGTCGCCCGCAATTCTCGGCCGTCCGATCGGCCGGACGGACGGCCGAGATCGGGCGAGTCCCGGCCATTTTGCAAAAAAACCCTCCAACTTTCGTGAAATAGAACCCGCCGTCCAGCTGCCTCTCACAGGAATTTTTGCAAAAAGGCCCTCGAGCTTTCCAGTAATAGGACGCGCCGTCCAGGCGATTCAATGGGCCGGCATGCCACCGGGCCGCGCTTTACGCGGGCGTGCTGGGCCAGATTAGGCCCAAATGGCCTTTTCCTTTTTTTTGTGCCTTTTATTATTTCCGATCATATGCTGATTTTGTTTATCTCATACAAAAATAATCAGAGCTCCTAAAATCATGAAAATTTTTGTGTGGCCTCTCCAAGATGTACTCTATGTACAAAAAATATTAAACTTCAAAAATAAAGAAATTTAGAATTATTTTGAATAACCTCTTCTAATTAGTAAAGGAAACTTCCATGATTTCTAGGTACTCAAATATTGTTTTGTACAAAGAATCAAAATATTTCGAAAAAAATGATTAAGTGCTGAATTGATAAATTAACTAAAAAAAGGGACTCTACGGTTGACCTTCGTAGGACTCAAAATATATAAACAACAAAACAAAAATTACAAAGAGAATATATATAACCATCCACAAACAATAATTTCCAAAAAAAAACATGAAGAAAAACAAAAATACATTGAATCAAGAATAATTTAGCTAGGTACCATTATTCATACTCATGTACTTAACTACGAAGGAAAACAAAAAAATAACAATGGCCACGCGCGGCAACGCCGCGCGCCTTTCTAGTCCATACCGAACACAAAAAGTGTATCTAGGCATGTCCCAAATAAGTTTACTAAATATAGCGACACAACAATAGAGAAGGCTTTGATAAACGAAAATCACCTCCAAGTACTCAAAGAGCTCCACCACACCCTCTCTGAAAGCAATTGCGGCATCAGAGACGGATTTTGTGATAGCTTCTAATGTGAGACCACCCTCAATAAGGAGACCATGAGTCTTCTCCCACCTGTAGCACACAACAACTTCAAATGTAAGCGACTCCGCTCCTGCTGTTGAAAATATAATTAGGTTCATGACTTCAAGCTGCAATAAAAAATTAAACCAAATGGCATACAACTGATAGTAGGAACCAGGCTCGCCAGAAACTAATAGTTTCAAGAAAACTTTTCAGTTTTAAGTCCTGCTGTAAATGTTTTCACTTTCAGGTACCGTGGTACACAAGAAAGCCCACACTTCAGTATGTTCAGCTGTTGCGACAAACACAATCCCAAACTATCAGAAATGAAAATATACATAGTAGGCTTAATGGTCATACTAAAACTACGTGGGTTACAACACAGTTAAACATTAAATAAAGATTGACCATTCAAGATTCACCAATTGCTAGACAGCTCTTCTGCATTTAACAATCTTATATATCCATGTTACTGGATCCAGAGTCAAGCAATATGCATTTCAAATATGCTTCTGCTACCCCAACTTCAAGATTCTAAAACGCAGTGGGGTGACATTTTATTATCCATATAAGACGAATGGACACTGTAAGAGCACACTTCACTCACTGCACCAACAATCTACATGCCAGCTAAAACCAAGATATTGATTTATTATGAATTACGGACTTAGTACCATTCCTCCATGAGCTTGGCCTTCTCCGGGAGTGGAATGTCGGGGCAAATCTCGATGGGGTGGTAGTGCTGGTACAGTGCCTCCCTCTTGGCGTCGAACTCCTCGTTCCCTTGCCTGAGCAACCCATGACTACCTGGCACCCACACAGAGACACAGATAAACCACTCAGCCCATCCAAAACCTTAATTACTACTCCCTCCATTCCAAATGCATTCCAAGATTCTTAAAGAGTCAAAGTTTTTCAACTTTGACCAAATTTATACGAAAAAATAATAGTATTTATGATGGCAACTAAGTACCATTAAATTCTCCATTACTTATATTTTCATTGCATACCTAATTAATGTCACAAGGTATTATAGTTTTTTTCTATAACTTTGGTCAAACTTAATATGTTTTGACTCTCCAAGATTCTTAGAATGCCTTATAATTTGGAATGGTGGGAGTAGAACTTCCGAAAACTAGTGCAACAGAATCGAAAACGTACTCTGCCCGCGGGCGCCGTCGTACCAGTACCGCGTGAGCGTGCCATCGAAGTCGGCGATGACCTGAGCAAATGGCAATCCTAATTAGGATTCCAGACGCTAAAAGCCACGCGGTATTGCGAACGAAAGGGGTGCCTACCTGGAGCTTGGCGGGGCCGGCGGCACGGATGTCTGCGACCTTGCGGGCAAGAGTAGTGGGGTCGGCGACGACGGAGTCGGGGGCGGTGGTGGAGTCGGAGGACATGGCAGCGGGGAGGAGGCGACGGAGGCGGTGGCGGAAAGTACTAGGAGGTGGCGGCCCGGCGGTAGGGTTCCGGCGGCGAGAGGCGCGCGAGAGGTGGAGGAGGCGGCGGAGGAGAGGGCACGGGGACGGTGAGTCAGCAGGGGCGGGTTCGTCATGGGCCGCATTTCTGAATGGTGGGCCGGAATTTGGTCGGTGGACCAAGGCACTTAGGCCCTGGCAAAATTGTCGTTTAGCGATTCGTTTTATTGGTTTGGGCTACAACCCAATTTTTTTCCCAAGGTTTCCAACCAAGTCTTCTGCAGTAGTCTGCGTGTGGAGTTGACCAGTTCTAGTTTTGATTTTCTTATGACTGCTTGAAAGGCACATTCTATAGTCTGCGTGTGGAGTTGGCCAGTTCTAGTTATGATTTTCTTACGACTCCTTGAAAGCCACACTCAGGTAGTACTGTACTGCCTAGACTTTTTACACCAACAGAGTTCAATCCAGGTTTGGATAGAAGATTAGAACTTGAAGTTACTACCGATTTGGATCAGAACATCGTGTTTGGTGATGCCAACTGACAGAGAACGAAGCTCAGCGAATTAAAACAAGCCAGATGATGATGCCTTGTACCTTTGATGGCCACCCTGGTTGAATTCCAACTCCAGTTTTCTGGAGCAGAGCAATGCATGTCAGACCACAAGAGTTGAATGATATATACATATCCCACTCATTCTGGAATTACTGTACACATAAACTGATTTAACATACGTTTCCACAAACATGTTACTCTGTTCAGGGCAAATATCACACCACCAATCAAAAAACATTCATCCATATTCATTCCAGTGTACTGAAAAGAATACGACAATTATTGCAGATGCAATCCTTCTCCAGATGTCAGCCAGAGACTCAGAATACACTCAAAATCTTTCACTAGAGCTATGCATCGTCTATTGAGGGGGCAAAGGACTAGCAGTAGAACATGGACCCCTTCAGCTCATTCTTTATCTCTGGAAGTTGCATCAGACCACCACCAGGAGCAGATATACTGCCGGAGCTTGACGCTGACGCCGTAGCAGATGTACTGCCGGAGGTTGACGATGGCGCCGTGTCAGAGCCTTTGGCGAGGTATGCGAGGGCACGATGTGCGAGCTTTTGGGCGTAGAATGCCGGAGGAGCTGCCATTACAAACAACCAGCATAGCATCACGTTAACATTTTCTTCCATGAACTATGCAAATTGTGTGCACTATGCGAAATTGTTGTAGTAAGGTTTTATTTTTGTTGTTAACAATCATGGTTCTGCATATGTGCATGGATGTAGATTACAGATTCAGACAGAACCATCCAGTTTTATGAAAGTAAACCAACTGTAGTCTGGATGTTGATTAAACTAGTTACCATGCTTGACCAGGAAAAAAATGGGGGCAAGTTCGTTTAAACTAAATTATATGTGAATACATAGAAGAATGACATACCGATCGACACAGTCTCAGTGCTGCTTGTATAACTGATGAGAGAGAGAAAACAGGACAAACTGTCAGACACCTGAACAGCACAAACCGCAAAAAGAAAGGGGGGGAAGCAGCAAGTAACAGCATGCTTACGTGTAGCACAGGTTATTTGTGAGAGCCTGCAGTTCATCCGCCGTGAAGTTGTTATCATCTCGCAGCACAAGGTACTTCACTGGACGCCTTGACCCCTGCATGTCCATAGTCATCCAATCTTTATTGCTTAGGATACAAATTGGCAAGAAGACAGTGAAGTTATTGTGATATTGTGGACATCTTACTTTGACATCAGCTTGGCTGCAAAGGTAGAAATCAAATTCTGCTGGGTGACAGATCTCACTATCAACCACTGTGCCTACAATTTTTTCAGGAACATGTGATTAAGATGGCTTATGAAACATGACACCATAAATTGACTGCTGTGAATAATCTCGTAGTTCTAAGTTCTAACCAGGCTCAAGAATTTTCTTCGTAGCAGAACGGAGATAGTTGTTGTCCATAGGAGGGGACAACCTTAGTCCATGCCTCTTCTGCACAACAATGAAGGTGATCTGTGGCTTCTCATTATCATACAGTGCGTTCCAAGCCTGGAGATGAAAAAACATTGTTGTTACCAAATGTTCTAATCAAATATGATATTGGCATTTGGCAAGCACTATTTGCTCTCAAATCACTTTACCTTTTCTATCGCTGGGATTTCTTTCTCCAAAATTTGTTTGAACCGACTGTCACTTATGCCATCCCTATTAACCAAATACATAGCAAAAGTAGATAGAGAGAAAAGCAGTCAACTGTTGATTTCTATGGATGGTGATCAAAAATCAAAATCGCGCATCACAGAGCAAATGAGATGTTTGAACCTGAAGAATATCAGCTGCTGGACCTTCTTCTTGGACTCGTTTGCAAATGCATCAAGGAGCTCCCTTCAAAAGTTTCATTAATTAAAATGAACCCAATTTGGTGGCATGCATGTTTCAAATAGTTACATAGATTGAAGGTATTACCTGACAATGTCTTCAAGGCCACTGATCTCTTCAGTGTGCCCTTGCGCACAAACAACACTGTTATACTTAGACACCTCATGCCAGTCTTGGGATGCAACGACCTAAACAGAACCTCAAGAAGCATCTGTTAGTTTAATGAGATGAAAATGGAAAAGGAACTATCCACTAAACAAAGGAAACCTTACAGAAGCAATGGAAGGGGCAGCAGAACCATATTTTTCCTTAGGATGAGAAACATGAGCACCAAATATAATCGTCGGCTTGTTTGAAACAACCGGTAAACTCTTCTGCACGTCACTGAATACTGAGTTCCTTCCTCCAGCCTATCAAGATGGTAAGAACATATCATATCATGTTGAACTGCAAGTTTTTAAAACAATATACATGAAGAAGTGAATCTGAGGTTTACCTTGGCATTAATCTTAATAGCAATATTTGCCAATATCCGAGCACTTTCCGTGAAGACTTTTGACCTTAGGCAACACTGTGACAAGAGACCAATATCTGTCTCACAGATCCTTTTAATATTCCCTGTGGTTTGAAGTAATATCAGGCATCACATATATGTAACAGAAGTGAATAAATTATGTCTCCCATCATAGACACTACCATATAAATTGCCATTTTTATCTGGTAGTATAGCAAGCAGTAAATCAATCTTCTGATCCCCCAGCTTGTTCTTCGCTTCCTGATAGCATTTACGAATACCATCTTCAACTTGATCTGGACGTGCAGTGAATATTGGGAGCTTCAAATTGGCAAATTCCTGAGATTAAAGTGAAAAAGGGTAGGCAAGACAGTTTGGACCTAGGTACAGTAAAAGGGAAGAAGAAAAAGCAAATTACCACTCCAGTATTACGAGAAATTTCAGCCAGCCTAAAGCAAAACGGCTCAATATTTTCCTTGGATAAATCTTCACAAAAGTTAAGACATGCCCAGTTGCTGATCGTGGCACCATTTATCACTTTCTGCAAACAAAATATTCAAGCAATGGTTATAGATTAAGAACAAATATATGTATGTACTACCCAAAATTCATGGAAAATTAAAGAAAATTGTCTTGATTCATTACTTCACTGAAGAATGTAACATCAAGTAAATGATAGAATGGATCTACTAGAAAGGTTATCAAAATGGATCTTCATTGAAGCTGTAATATTAAGATTGGTTCAGCAGTTCATGACGTACCTTGTCTTTCATATTCCAGTACCCATCCATTGGAGACCATGTTTTCTGAGATCCAGAATCATGATACCTAAGCTACAACAGCAACAAAAGGAGAGCATATAAGACAACCACACGCTTCTTTAGACCTAAAAGTACTACATCAGAACTCATGGAAGCAGGAGTACATTTGGAGGCAGCAGAACTCTAGCATCAACTGTTGTAAGTTTGTCATCAACTTCTATGCCAAATTCATTTGCATGTTTGGTACATTTGTACTGCTCCCAACCCAATCAACAATGTAAGACAATTGAAAGTTAGGTTATCAACAACTTAAAGACATTTTTTATCAGTTCACAGCTGACACAACATTACGAGTGCAGTGAGATCATGAACCTGATCACTGGATTGCTCCGGTTCAGGATAAATGCAGGCTGACTTCCTTAGAGTAGAAACCTGATTACCTTCCAGCTTCTTCTGGTAGCACTTCCTGGGAACTATCTTGCAAACCTGAAATTCAAATTTACATTCGAAAATAGCAGCAGAGTATGGAAGGGTAAGGAGTATAGAAGCATAAGACATCATGTTGAAGTTGAGAACTCCATAATTACCAACCTCTATAGGGAGATAGACTGGATTCGGCCCGCTGCGAGCGATGATGATGCATGGGAGAGATTTGTAATTCAGTTCCAGGCTGTATTTTTGTCTGAAGAAATCAATGACTGTCGTTGTGGCTCCACTCCATTCAAAACTGATATTTTAAAGGAACCATGAAACGTTTGATTAGTAACAAAGAAGAAGTGCTGTTCACAGAATTTGACGGCACCATGTATTTCCGAACTAGAGAGGCTAAGTTGAACATAAATGCAAACGAGAGGAATCCAACCTCAGATCATTAGTAGGATTCGCTGACAAGCCAACAATTCTGTGCCTACGGCATCTATTATCTCCTAGCTGTGTCACTTCAATCTTCACACCCCTGAGGGCCTTCAAGAGCTGGAATTCAGAAAACAACAGCATACATCTTAAGTTCTGATTTGGATAGTGCATTTTGTATCAAGGCAGGAGAAAGCACGGATACCTTGTCATACTCAGGTTTAGTCAAGTTCCTATCCACGACATCCATATTTAGGATCTTCTGAACGACTTCAATCAATAGCAAGGGTTGAACGAATACAGATAAGGACACATCTGCAATGGAAAAATTACTGCGCATTACAAATTCAGCAAACACACCGAGATCTGAACTGCAATATTACCAAGTGCCATCGCAAGTTTTTCTTTCAAGCAATCACCTGAAACTACAGAATCCACTTGATTTCAACTGAATATGATTTGCACCAACCACATGAAAATGAGTTGAACTTATACAAGTACAGATTTGTTTCCAAATTTCCCCTATTGGCCAGTTCAGCCATCTAAACATCCTATCTGTGGTTCTGACCATAACTAATATAAAAAGGAAAAGCCACATTTAGAAGTGAAGTGATATCTGACCTGCAATCAGAGACAAGCAGTTCTGTGTTGACATGATGCTCTGATAGAGCCCCTTCCATGCGTCAGCACCCAGTGTGCGATCCTTTGTGGCATTCGCAGCGCATCTGTTCACAGTCCAGAGACGGTAACATTATCATCCTAAATCATGAACCAAGTGAGATCATCAGAGACGGTGAATGTTTCGTTTGTTACTCTATGTCATTGCGTTCGTTGGAGACGACATCACGCAGCACGGTGTCGAGGACCAGCAGCGCCTGCGTGGGGATGTCCGTGGGGTAGCCCGCCAACAGCATCCTGAGCTGTAGCAGGCTAATCGTTGCGGCATGGTTGATGACCACCTTGTACTTCCTGTCCATCCTGCACAATTCGTCGAGCATTTGCATCGCATCTCCGCAGCGACCGACATGATCGAGATGGGAGAAGCAGGGTTTACGTACTTTTTGTCGCCGCCTGCAGAGAGGGTGACCTCGAACTCCTTGGTGTCGAACGGCAGCGCGCCCGCGGTGAAGAGCGAGTCGTGGTCGTCGAACGCGGGGAAGCGGCCGCCGAGCTCCGTGTGCTGGTTCTCGGACACCAGCTTCGTCATGACCTCCCTGTACTCGGCCTTGGGCGTTGGCTCCGGCGAAATGGTCACCTGCATGTACAACGAAACGAACGGCGATAAGCATGGGAATCCATGGAAGTGGCGCTCGGTCAGATCAGATCAACGAAACGAACAACAGTAAACACGGGAACCCGCGGCAATGGCGCTCGGTCAGATTAGATGAACGAAACGAACACCGAGAAGAACGGGAACCCACGGCAATGGCGGGCGCTCGGTCAACAACGAAGAGTACTGGACGACGAGAGAGTAGAGTAGCAACGGAGCACTTACGCCGTACTGGTGGAGGCCGTCGTCGACGAGGCGGCCGAGGAAGCGGTTGGCCCTGAGGACGCACGGCGTCCCCTCGGCGCCGTACCCTGGGCGCGGCGAGAACACGGGCTCGGCGCGGCGGACGTGGATGCCGAGCGCCTCGAACTCCGTCCACAGCGGCGCGGCGGGCGCAACGGGCGCGACGGGCTCCTTCCCGAGGGCTGGCCCAGCTTGGCGGGTATCGGCGGGCGGGCGCTCGTCCTCGTCGACGCGCGGGGGCTCGTCGACGCGGTGCTCCTTGCCGCTCCCCGGCTTAGCGCCGCTCTGGTTTGCCTTGGCATCCCCGTTGTCGGCGGTGTCCCCCTTCTGATCGCCCGACGGGTTCACCTTGCCGCCGCCGCCGCGGTTGCGCTCTCTGCCACCAGGCTTAACGCAATTCCCCATTACGTACTTGGAAGAGAAGAAAAGGGAATCGGGGAGGCCGGGGAGGAAGAGATCAGTTCAAAGTGTTAACACGGCGTGCAGCCCACCTGCTTATATAGAGGTTGCAGGTAGCCTGGGAAAACCCACGGCCACGGATATTTTCCAAGAAATGTTAATGTGCAGTGGATTCTCTTTTTCACTTGAACTAATAATAAAGAAAAGGCGATTTTTGCCACAGGACACTGCGAAAACACGCAATTGGCTGGCACACACCGCCAACGGGAGGATTTTCCCAAACACACCGCAAATTCGTGAATGTTTGCCCAGACACACCGCGCCGATTATTTTATTCATTTCTCAGTTTTGAAGAGAGAAGATAAGGGAAATGTCCTAATTGCCCTTGTCTTCAACCTCTGTTTTCTTTTTCCTTTTTTCCCCCTCAGCCGTCGCCTTCCTCGTTTCCTCAACCGGCCCTCCCCTGCGCGCGCCGGCGAGGAGGGTAGTGGCGGCCAGGCGCCGGATCTAGGGCGGGTCGGGGCGAGCATGGCGGCGGGCGCGGCCCCTTCCCTCCGCCCGGCCCCACACCAGCTCGATTCCCATGGCGCCGCGACAGCGGAGCCCGCGCCCGTGCCGGCGCGATGACGGATCCCCCACGCGGCGGCAGAGCATGGGTGGCGGTGGAGGTCGCGGTCGCGTCCTCCACGCGGCTTCCGAGCTCCCCGGCGGCGAGGTGGTGCGGCGGGGCGTCATTGCGAGGTGGGCGAGCGCGGGGGGCATGGCTGCGAGCGGGCGGGGACGGCCGCCTCCTTCGGCTCGGCCACCAATGTCAACACGGGGCCCTCGCCACCCGGTCCACGGTGGCGCCCCTCGCCAACCCGCCCCACGCGCGGCGCCCCTCCCCATCGCTTCTTCTCCGTCGCGGGAGCAGGCACCACCGGCCTCGAGCTCCGCCGCGCGCCGGGCTCGCGGCTCCAGGGATGAGCACAGCGAACGGAGGTCGCGGGTCCGGCGGTCGTGCCGGCCACCATCCCTCGCACCGGCGGCCGGAGCCGGCGGCGGTGGAGTTTCCTCGGCCATGGAGCTACGGCGGCCTCGGCTCGATCTCTCGGTGTGTTGCAGCAAAATTAGTTCATAGCCGAGGTTGAAGACGAGGGCAATTAGGACATTTCCCATACCTTCTCTCTCTTCAAAAGCGAGAAATGAATAAAATAATCGGAGGCGGTGTGTGCGGGCAAACATTCACAAATTTGCGGTGTGTTTGGAAAAATCCTCCCGTTGGCGGTGTGTGCCAGCCAATTGCGTGTTTTCGCAGTGTCCTGTGGCAAAAATCCCCTAAAGAAAAGGAAGGAAAAGGTATTTATCGTGGCCGAACCTCCTTTCTGCAAGCATTGTTTGCGTGGGCATTCTGTGGGTTCTTTTTATCAAGGCATGTCGGTTTGGTTGCAACGGAATCAACGCATACGGAGATGGAACAGTTCAACAAGGGATCGCATAGCAGTCGCGGCTGTACTTCGCTCATCCTCTACCGCCGCCTTCCAAGCCAGCACTGTTTCGCTACCACACCATTGTCCATTGGACTCCGGATCGAACCCAATTCGAATTGTAGCCTCGTAGTCGTAGGGATAACTAGAAACCACACGCGACGCTTGCCTGTATTAGGCCATCCTGCCACGCCTGCCGTGCGATGGAATGGGCGTCCACACGGCATCAATCGGGCTAGGGAGCACACGCACAGCATCATACACCCATCTCCCATACATTTTTCCCCCTGTATTGTGGCATTGCTGAATGAGAAAGCTTCAGGATCGTGGAAACTCTGAATGCGAAGGTTTCAGGATCATGGATACTCTTATTGGATGTATCCAGAGTCGGATAGAATTGCATGGACAACAAAAGGAAAAAAAAAGGGGGTGGGGGTGGGGGTGGGGGGGGGGGGGGCATAAGACGATGGACTTGACTAATCTGTTCATTACAAAAAAAAAAAAAAACAAGTCCAAGTCCTTATGCACACTTCTAGTCTGGGCATATTTCAGTTCTAATAGACTCTAATAGTGACTTCATGCACTGCTATGTTCTAAAATCAAATGGGACTTCTCTTGGGCACAGTCAACCAGATAGATTGTGTGTTCACAATACACTTTATTATGTTGTAGCAGCTGCCAATTTAGGTGGATAGCCTGGTTGCACAGGTGCAGATTTCATTGTGCAATTGCTTCTTACCTGGATAAGCAGGGCGGCTGCTTCAATCTTGTTTCTCTGAAAATATGGAAAGGAGCTCAACATGTTTCATTCTGTGTTTTCTAGGTTGAAGCACCAATTATATTGCAGCGGGGTCTTCTCTCTAAAGCCTAGAATCGATTATGCCAAGAAGAAAAACCAGAAATGAGCTCATTGCAAGTTGGTCGTTGCATTCTGGAGGAGGTCGCGCTGTGGACAGCAGCTGGCTACCGCAAGTTGGCGGTTTTGGAGGCTAGACGTGGACAGATTTAGCTAGCTTTGCTTCTTTGTGGCTGTTACACTTTTAAAATGTAGTCTTCTGTGTAATCCAGTAGTTTAGGGCTTGGGTAACCTTCGGTTACCTTCTGTACGCGAACTTCGGTTCATCTCTGCTTAATGAAACACATGCAAGTGCATGTTCTCGAAAAAAAAAACCAGAAATGAGGGCGAATGAACTAACATGATAGACATCATATTTTGGCTAATTGAAAGCAAAAGCAAAGTTTATGTAATTTATTGGATGGAATCATTGGCATCACAGCTCATCAAATCAAGCAAGATACTATTAGAGCTCGTGAAACTATGCATTTGTAAGACATGGGGATTTCGTCAAACAAATTGTCACTGGCCATCAAGCCTAGTACGGGGGATGAAGACCAAATTGCAATCATTTTCCTACGACGATTAACTCGCCTAAGCTGAACGTTGTGAGCCTGGATCTGTATCCGCAACACTGCGTTGCTTGTTCTAATATCAGGGAAGAAGTTTATCTGGGTAGTTTACTGGATAGAAGAACTGTTAGCATTGCAGCTCATGAAATCAAGCAAGAGGCTATATTGAAGCCTGTGAAATTGTATATTTGTAAGATGTGGGCTCTTTGCCAAACACATGGTCACTGGTCGGCAAGCTTGCCTGGCATGGGAGAATGAAGACCGAATCGCAATCTTTTTTTCCTACAACGATTAACTCACCAAAGCTAGCAGCGTGAATCCGGCTCTGTATCCACAATACTCCGTTGCTTGTTTAGTGAGTTCAATATCTGCATTAAATGATTGAGCTAGCTCTTGAACCTTATTTGCATCTTCTAATAAGTGGCATACCAATGGGTTAGTGGAACGCTTTCAATAAACATACCAATGGCAAGCACACTGAGGCATTTCACCGAACGGCTGGGAGGCAATGGAGGGAGGAGAGAGGGAGTATGGTAGCGGGACGGACCTGAACCTGGAACTCGAGCTCAGTGTAGTACACATCTGTATGCTCACTGCAAAGAGCTTGGTGCCAGCGTAGTTGTTGATTGTCGTGCAGCTGGTGCCGGTGCCGTTCGGGGTGGTGAAAGCGGAAGCCTCCGGCAACTCGCTGCAGCGGCGACGGAGCGGATTACATTGCTCCTGTAGCATAAACAGAGTGTTCACTGGACGTGCGAGGATAAACAGTGTGTGCCTGAGCAAATTGATCACACAACTTGCCGGCTACAGTGTACATACAGCCAATACTCCACAAGTAGTTGGTGTCATTTGAAACGCAAGGATTTTTTTTTTGGGGGGGGAGTAATACGTTAATTTCGTAGAAATCGGTTGCCTTCCAAAGTTACCTCTATTAAATAATGACTTCGATTTGTCTAGCTAGCCAAGTATTTTTTCATCAGGTTGACAATGTGTTACCCGGGCAACTGGTGTCCTGACGCCTCTCTCGTGAATTCCCCAGGGCTATGCTATTTACATGTCACTGCCAGGCAGGTACCACTGGCTCTCTCATTTCCAAAAAAACATGTCATGTGTTGCACAGAATAAATGAACAATGAAGGGTTTGCAGATCGCAGGAATTGTCTGCACGACAGACAAACAGAATGGAGCCACAGGCAGCCAATGATTTTAATAAATATAGTCTGTTGAATTCGATGGATGAACAAAGAACAATTTACAGCTTGCTCTGCAAAAATGATCCCTTCAGTTCCCCAGCAGCAAGAGCAACCATGGGAGCGGGAGATACTGCCAATCTGCCACTGATATGCTGCTGATTAATTTGGTGACAGGAGCTAGAATCACACGCGATTTAATTGGATCGGATTTTATTGTACACAAGACGAAATAATCTAAAGAATGCCCTCCCAAATCAGGTCCCTGCACATACCACACCACCTCATCTCCCCCTTTGATTGATCTAGCTGCAGAGAAGGCATGGCACGAGGCCGTTCTCGTTGCACGCGGAGCACGGCACGCGGCTGGCGCCGGCGGCGTCATGGAGCCAATGACTGCCGCTGCACTTGCCGCACACCACGAACCACTCGCCGCCGCAGACCGCGCACGGCCCTTCCCCCGCGCCGCGCCGCGCCGCGCGGCGGAGCACGGGCCGGAGCTGGGACCGCTCGTGCAGCGCCACCACCTCCTCGGCGCCGCCGAGGTACCGGCCGTCCACGAAGAGCCGCGGCGGCAGCGGGAACGCGCCGCCGCCCTCTTCGCACATGAGGGACCGGAGCTCCTCCCTGTAAGCCGCGTGCATGGAGACGTCGCGCTCGAGGAACGCGACGCGGAGGCCCTCCAGCAGGCGGCGCACGCGGGCGCAGTCCTCGAACGTCTTGCGCACGCCGCGGATCGACGTCGTGTAGAGCACCACCGCGCGCTCGCCGCCCGGGGGGCACCGCGGCTCGAACGCCTCCAGGGGATCCGCGACGCCCGGCCCTCCTCCTTCGCCGCCGTCGATGTCGACGATGTCGAAGATGTCGTCGTCGTCGCGGCGTGTGGCCACCTCGAGCGCCTGCGCGTAGGCGTCGACGGCGCGGCGGAAGGCGGCGAGGAGGTCCGGGTCGAAGAGCGTCGCCGAGGCGAGGTCCGGCCGGCGATAGCGTGTGGCGCCATCCGCGGCGGGCTCCTCCCCATGGTGGTCCGAGCTGAGCTTCATCTTCTTGGCCTTGCGCGGGTTGACACCTGGCGAGGCGTTCTCCTTGTCGCCGTCGTCATCGCCTCCGCCGCCGGGCACCTCGGGCGCATCATCGACCAGCGGCGGCTCCTGCGGCGCCGGTTCTTGGAGCTGGCCGCACGGCGCGAGGGCCGGCACCGGGAGGCGGCGCGAGGAGGAGGTTGGACGGCTGCGCGGCGGCGTTGGGGAAGGACTGCAGGGTCCTGAGGATCCTTGATCTGAGGCCTCCCATTTCTCCTCTCCTCCGTCCACTCTCACTGAAACTCGCTCGCTCGCCCTGATCGTCACTCGCAAGTCGGCCGTTGCTAGATTCTGGGAAGTGGAATGGGGAAGAGCAAAGGGGACGGATCAGTTTCTCTGCGCGTTTTTTTGGGTGGGCGCAGACGCCAAGGGTGCGTGCGAGACGTTGGGTGCCTTACAACGGCTAGAAATGGACGAAATGACGCCTTGCCGTTTTCAAAGCGAACAGGCGAGCAACGGCTAACTAAGGTCACCTGTTTAGAAAACCTTAACGACTTGTGGAAACAAATATATATCACTCCACTTGCAACATACTCTGATCAAACGAAATGAAAGATCATTTTAAGCCTGGTCATCTGATGCAGCAGTAGCGAGTACCATACCCAGCTTGCACGGTGGTACTACTGTTGCAGCAGCCAGATCTCTTCCTGATAAACAGATGAAGCTGGCTGCTGCGGCAGTAGTATCGATCAAGCGACTAATGTAAATACGGCCAACAAACAGATGCATCTGGTGCCTGAAGGTGGTCAGGGAATGACCCTGCCACGCTAATGGCTTTATTTATTATGATCATAATAAGTTCAATAACACAAAGCAACAACACATAGTCACGTTACAACAGTCGGAGACAGTACTATGTCCTCCAGTCCTCTCCTGAGATCAATGTAGACCACACTAATAAAGAGTTACACTTACACCGGGTAGTACAGAACTTAAGGTGGCTGAGGCGGCATAGGCCAAGCCCATTTGCCACTGCTGCACTGCACACCACCGCTATAAAAAAAAACGGAAGGGTAAATAAGTGCTGGGTAGCCTAGTGCTACGCAGCGCTATCAGGTTAACCACGATTACAATTATCAAAGCAAATGAGGGTATTGTCCTAAACATACAAGGCAACAGAGTCCCATCTGAGACCAAGCTCCCTTATGTGCACCTCACAGCAGAGGCACCAGGTTGGATCTGCCCCTTGTTGTCGCAGTTCGCTGCCGCCGGTTCTTGGGGGGCGGTGTTCACCTGGCTTGAATTCTCGGTCCCCTTTTCTGCCCCAGCTAGAGGAGCATCTGCCTTTGTCTCAGCCAACAAGCGGGGCTGCAGGTTCAGTGGCACCTCCATTCTCTTTCTTCTCTTCCTCAGAAGATGCCAGGGAAGGCACCGCAGATTCAGCTGCCGGACCGTTCTCGGTCTTCTCCTCTTTCTTCTCTTCATTAACAATTGCAGGGGGAGCTGATTCAGATTCAGCTGGCTTTCCGTCCCCTTTATCCTCAGATTCGGGGGCAGCAACATTATTAGGCTGTGCTTGGCCTTCGGTGCTTTGTTCAGTCTTAGCTGCATCTACAGCAGGGGCCACCTCTTTCTCATCAGTCTTCTCTGCTGCATCTACAGCAGGGGCCTCCTCTTTCTTTTCTTCACCTTCCTGGGTCTTCTCTGCTGCATCTGCAGGGGCCTCCTCTTTCTTATCTTCACCTTCCTCAGTCTTCTCTGAGGCATCTGCAATTGGGGCCTCTTTCTTCTCATCTTCGGCATTTTCAGCATCTTTCATCTCCACATCAGTAACTTTACCTTCCTCCGAAGCACCATCTTCTCCAGCCTCATTTGCATCTTCTTTTTCCTGCTTCTTGCCCCTCTTAGAGCTTGATCTTCCCCGTTTAGGGGTCTTCTCACCCTCTGGGCTCTCAGTTGCTTTGACCTTCTCGCTTAAGCGTGCTGAGCGTCTGGGAGTATCACCTGCTTACAAGCTTTTTAGAGGGAGCAGCAAGACATTGAATATTGGGAAACCTACTAGTACCAAAACAGATTAATTTACAATACAACTAAGTAGAAGTGATAAAGAAATGATGAAACTAGATGCCTACTGGTTCCCCAATCGAACTCTGAAGATGCAGGGCCTCCAGGATGAGCTTTGAGGTACTGGGTCAGCTGTCTCTTGCTCTTGATTTCCTCCCCAGATGGGGAAACAAAAATAACCTCAAATCGTCCACCTCGAGCTGGAACAAGCTGCAATATAACATGAAAAGGTTAGCATAGAAGATATGCAATGAAACTAAAACAATCGAACATGGTATGAGACAAATTAAACTTTAATTCAAGCTGGTTGCAGGTAGTGTTCGTATATAATACTGACCAACATAGCAAAGGGCCAACTGGTTACAGGTATATCCATTTCAACAAATATTGTCTGCCAGTTTCCAAGTATATAATGACTTCCAACAAATTCATCCACAGGAGCAGGCTCATGTTGTAACTGGGACAGAACTACAGTAAATATACAACCGGAAAATGAACGCATCTGAGGAAGACCTTTTTTGTCAACCTTCAGAAAATGATTAAACCAGTAGGCCCATATTCAATTTTAAGAATGCAACCAGTCCGAAAAGGTTGTGATAAAGAGAAGGCTCATGCCATCCAGTCAATTTCAAATCATAATAATTTCTTACAACACAAGACCATAACATGAACAAGATTACAGAAGTTCAAGCAAGATACATGTAAACCAATATCTGCAGTGCTATTAATCCTCCTTTTACCAGTATATCTTTAGATGAAGTCCTCATTTTTTAAGAATCGTGCACGCCCAAAAGAAGAAAGGTTTCATGATCTACACAAAACAAAACTAAAGGCAACAGTCCTGCATGATCATCACTTGTTTTATACATAGGAATCGACAATTAAGCATATGAAACTTACCACAACAATAAATCATCCCAAAAACCAAAGATGTAATCAATGAGCAACCAAATGGTAGGGCACTGTTACTATCCAGTGGAAAACACGGGGCCCTTCGTTCCAAATTATAAGTCACTTTGAATTTTTTGGTACATCCATTTTGCTATGCATCTAGTCTAAGATATAATAATATGTCTAGATGCATAGTAAAAAGTCAAAGTGACTTATAATTTGGAACAGAGGCAATATAATTATTTGATACACTTAAACGTTAACGTGTTAATATGTCCTTACCTATCTGAACTCACCATATGCTAGGATCCTATTAGGCAATTAATGTCTATCTAATGAATCTTAAAAGGCTTGTATTTCAGTTCATTGACGAAAATATGAAAACAATAAGCTAACTAAGATGTTCCCAGGAGCTTATCTGTACTATCAGCATTATAAAATCAAGTGAAGGATCCTGCCAGCTAGGGAACTCTTCATATTATGCTTATTTTTCCTTTCATTTCATAGCATATGCAAAATCAAATAAAGAACATGCTTAGTAGGCTAGCAGCACCAAGCTCAACAAGCCATGCACCAAGCCTCCACACAGATCAGCTAAAAATAATTTCAAAGAAGTAACACAATATAACCAAATAAGCCAAAATCTATATAACCAAATGAGACAAAATCAAGGGAGAAGATGTTAATATAAGTTCAGATGTTGCTAAGGACCAGATGAACTCATGATCAATTGGGTATAGTCTAGTCAAGTTGTCAGTGTTACCAGGTCACAGGTGCAGCTGTAAGTGTCTGATTCAGGTGCAAGTGTAACTGTGTAAAGGTCATATTTGGTTTCTTTCTTCAGCACTGTGCTGCCTGGCTAAGCAACAATTCCAGGCACTCTGGGTGTTTGGTTTCTCTACCAGAGCACGCTGGATTCTGTGCTGTTAAGATTCTCCTCGCTTCTGTGAGAGCCAAAATGGCTCGTATCATTGAGCAAAGTTTCATTGTCTGTGCGTAGAGCGAGGTCAGACTAGGTAAGATCTCCGTGACAACCAAACGCCCTCTAAGTGTCTGATTCAGGTGCAGTGTCCAATGCAGTGTATACTATACAAACATAGGAACAGAGATTCATCTAACAAATATTACTGTTATCTTCCTTTTTTACACCTACTATATACATGTAATGAATATTAAATAGTATATTTATGCCACTTCCTTAGTATATTAGAAGAGAAAACAGATTAGAGTCCAAACTGTAATTAAAAATCCACAAGAATTATACATCCAATAGTGCAAGATTGAGAAGGGAAAAGGAAGAAGAAAAAAACAGAAGGAAAAAAAAGAGTTAGTGGCCCACACAGCCCATCTCTTCGTTTGTAGTGGCTGACCTTAGCCCCTACAGACTCAATGGACTAAAGCGCAGAGCTGCCACAAGTCACCTGTCCTCACTGTCTTGATCTTACAAGCATTAGAGCTGTGTCGCCACATAAGCCCTCTCCTAGACACCACCTCTCATCAATGTTCAATGGGTACCAAAACGGATTGATTGCATCCGCCTCATCTATCCTTTGCGCTACCCTCCATTTCACTGAAGACATCTATGCTGCCAACCTGTGTGGCATCAAACACAACCGCTGGTGTCCAACACGAGTCAATGCCAAAAGAAAAGGCATGCATGTTCCACTAACGCTGTCTCTCAGTAGCATCTATCTATATCAGTAGAACTAAATATACTAATACAGGCCAGCCAACTCAAACATTAAATCATTAATCGACAATTCAATACTCAACACTCAAGCAATCCACCGACCAAAATTACCATAGAAAACAACAACGGAAGCAATTTGTCGTATACGTAAGCAAAAGCAACACGACTAGAAAACCTACAATCTAACCAAATCTACAATGAAGTTATTCCACATACCAGAAAAGCAAGTACAGAGGTGAGCTCAGATTTCCGGTTCCCTTCTAGACCTATTCACATATGACTCGTGGCTGGTAATTGAAATTTCCAGGCGAGCCCTTAACTTTTATGCGTTTGCAGCAAGAAATTTCATGATTTTGTTGAATAAAACCGGGGCAAAACGACAAAATTTGTTTTGATGCCTTTCGCATTCAAAAAGGCGTCGTTTTAAAAACTCAAATTTCCCGCGTTAAGTTCACAGCTATATGCTGCTTCATTCCAACTCATGGTCATATAGCATTGAATAGGACTTAGGAGTTGGAAAGAAAGCATTGAGCATAGATTTTCTTAAATTTTCATAAATTCCGGAAATGGCTGAATTTAGAAACATAGAAACTTCCATACAATCAAATCATCCGAGGATAGCCCATATTTGGAACATGGAACAGGCTTCCTTAAGAGACACAACATGAGATACAAATAGATTGCACAACTATGGCAAGCCGCCATGTTAGGATCCACCCATACTGCTTTGCAACGACCAAATAAGAACCAACACACACTATCGAGAGCTCTGCAGTCTAAACTTACTTATACAGTGCAAAAACGCTCACGTTCTGTTCGTCTAAAAACAAACGATAAATGTAAGTAAGCAGCATCACGGCTACAACTACAACCAAAAATCAGCTAAACCGAATCCAAACAGAATGGATGCCCTAATTCATCTACAGAAATGGACTCGGATGTTGCGATAGTATGGAGAGCTAAAAATACCGCACTCTACAGTACTCTGCACTCGCACGTACGTCGGTTGGACCCGGTTGTTGCAAGTTGCAACCCAATCGCGAGCACGAACAGTGAGCTCAAATCCAGCTCCTAAACCTTATACCCCTGTTCGCATGGCCGGCTAAGCAAAATAACAACCGCCCCAACGAACGATATGAACGAATCGAGCTCGAAACCCTAGAAACCCGACGCGCCAGCCTCTACCGCTCGGTTACGGAACCCTGCAGCAAAATTCGCGGAGACGGAGCCCGGAACCCCCGGATCCGAGCGCTAGCAGGCCCCCCGCGGCCCTCGGAGCCGCGGCCGTCGGGCCCGGAGCAAGCGGCGAGCAGAGAGCGTGCGAGGAAAATTGGGAGGAGCGGGGCAGCTACGGGCGAACCTTCTTCGTCCAGCCTGAGGGCGCGGGGAGCTCGGTCGTGCTGCTGGGCTCCTTCTGCTTCTCCGGCGTCTCCTCGACCGCCGCCACGTGCTCCTCGCCGGTCGCCATGCCGCTCGCTCGCCGGGTTTCGAGTTTCCTCTTCCCGCTCTCGCTGTCGCAATTCGCAGAAGGCTGGCTGGCTGGTGCTGAATTGGGGAATGGGTGGGTTGGACTTTGGAACGGCGGGGACGGCAGAAATAACGTCCTAGTCTACTACCCCTAGACGTACGCAGACGGCGTGAGCGACCGGGGAGCGCGCCTGGACCCGGTGCACGTGCTCGTGAGAGCGTGTCGGCGGATGCGTGCAGAGATCGAGTCGTGGACCGGGTGCAGGAGGTGGTCGTGTGCGGCTGACGGGAGCAAACGGCGGGACCGAAAAGGTGGCAGAAAATTTCCGAGAGCCTGGACGGTTCTAGTCCGGTGTTGTGCGATAGGCGGTGCGCGATGTGCACGGAGCCAAGTACGATACGCTAGCCGGCGGAGACCGTTGACAAGTGGGCCACGCGCAGCACGCTTGGAACCCGGCCGGGCGTGTCAGCGGCAGAAGTAGAAACGTGGCGAGTTTCGATTGGTTCGAACTTGGATAGTAGGGAGCGCAGAGACAGATGCCAATCGCGCGATCCTATCGGTCGCTCGTTGGGCACGTGCTGCACTCGGAGGGCGTGAGAGGAACACGTGGCCCGGAAAGGACAAAGTGGGACGCTTCCGCACTTTGGGGCTGGATGGTAAAATGATTTTCTCTTTTTATAATGTCTTAAAGTACGAGTATAAGTGGCTTTCCAATTAAGTTAAATGTTCTTAACTTTAGTTAGATACGAGTATAATATAGTAACAAATACTCTCACCATTCTAAATTAGAAGTGGCTTTAATTTTCTGGTTCATTCATCTGTTATACATCTAGTAATCCAGATACATAACAAAATAAATATACTCAAACAGTCAAAGCGACCTATATTTTAGAATAAAAAAATAATTAATATTTATAATGCATAATAAGTATCATTAAATTAACTACTAGCCAAAAATGATCCAATGAACAACACGGTTCAACCGATTAAGTCCTAAATCATGTCATTGCATTGCATGACACATGACTCGAGATTTCCATGTTAGTACATAGAGATGATGTCGAACATGTGGAGATCAAGTGGCAAACTCGGTAGCGCCACGCGTAATGGCACGACTGAGTACGTCGCATGGGTTTTAGAGCCCTGGTGTGACTGAGTCATGTCAAGCTCTATAGCATGACTTAGTTGTATATGGATGGAAACACGTCGAATATAGTGTGTACACATGTCGCATAATGGCATGACTGAGTATGTCACATGGGCTTTAGAGCCCTGGTGTGACTGAGTCATGTTAAGTTGTATATTGTGGCCTTGTCGTAAACACGTCGGATGTAATGTCGGTGAAACAAACACTTGTCCACGACAACACGTGTACAAGTCACACCAATTCTTGATACACCTATGGGTGCAATTTTCCACCTGTGTCGCATGCCCATGTTTTTTTCTCAAACACATAGAAGAATTGTACATCATTTCATTTAAAAGGAAAAAAGTGTATAAAAAATACAAGGGGAGAAGAGTTCCCAAACAAACACACACTAGAAAACTTATATCCAACACCATGCTCTTTGTGAAAGAAAACATGGCCAACACTACCGGAGATGTCAAACATATTGTTATCAACTAGACAGATACTTAGCTGCCAAACATGTTCTTAATGTATCATCATGATTGTATTATTACATGGGATGTTCCTTGTATTCAGGCCCGATAGGAACCATGCGAGTGCAATTTAGCACACATATTGTCCTACTCCGTCCTTGCTCATTTTAGCCAGGGTGGGACCCGATCACGAGACTCAGTGTGTGATTTGGCACCTGTGTCTCTACCCTATCAGGTCTAGGGTTCAACTGTCATCTAGAGCCACCCATCCCTTTTTTTCTACTTACTTCTTTTGTCCTTTCCTAGCGCATACTCGAGCTCATGACCATGGTACTGACACGCCGCCCTCTCGCATAGATCTACACCTCATATAAGGGGACTGATCTACACAAAAGATGTACCTCATCTTGCTCCTATTGTTGTTACCATTGATAGATTTTGCTAGTTTCGCCTAAGACTTTCGTGCTACAAAGAGGGGATTTAGAGAAGGTGTAGGGGAACAACATGAGAATGAAGGAGTGGTCGGTTTGGGGTGGACGAATGTGATAAAGAGGACGTGTTGGTCTAAAAGAGGAAAAGGGGGCTGGTTGGCTTGACCCCAACTTGTCTGCCTTTTCCATTTTCCTTCTATTTTTCCCTCTAGTGTTACAAGCACATATCTCATAATATGAACACCCCTCACATTTAAACCCTACACAATCTTAGAGTATGTGTAAGAGGCTAGCTCTTGATCAACATATAGTTTTTCTTTCTCTTCTACCCTCTCCATTCTAAATTATAAGATATTTTGGCTTTTCTAGATACATAGATTTCACTATGTACTTAGATACTCCCTTCGTCTATTATACAGGGCGTAAACTATTTTGGTCCTAACAAGGAATATATTTAATTCTTTCCCACGATTGCAATGTGATTATGCAATGCGATGGTCCTGAGGTGAAACAGTGAAACACAGATTTCACTCGCACTACAAAGATAGTTTTTCTGGTGTGTCTAGTCAATGCCCGCACGTTGCTATCATTAACCGTGCACCCCACTCCCTTCTTCTTCCCCGAGTAGCCCTACCCCCGTCGAGGGCGACCTCGCCGGTGTCCTCCCCACACACGACCCGCCCCCTGACCCCGCCTCGGCCACTCTAGGGGTCGCCGGAGCTCCGTCAACCCCTAGCGCGCGCCCTTCTTCCCTCTCCCCCGTTCTGCTCCTTCGCGGGCGTGGCTCCGTTCGCCCTCGATGCCCGCCCATACCCACTGGCCATCCAACCCCACCACTGTCGTGTCAACGACCGCCACCAGGCCACTATTACCCCTTCGCTCACAGCAAAATCAAACGGCACCTGTATCGCACGCAACGCACACGCACCTGGCCCCACACCACGAAACGCACGCACGGGACTGCTTGCACAGCGCAATCCGACGGCCACCACGAATCGGGTGACCCGAGCCCAAAAACACCCAAGCAACGTTTACATTTCCCGATACAGTGAAACAGAGCACGTTACATTTCTTGAAAAATTACCGTACCCGTGGGGTTTCCGTGGCCGTGGGGTTTTCTACGCTAGCTCTATATAAGCAGGTGGGGGTGCACGCCGTGCTAAACACTTGAACTGATCTACTTCCTCCCTCCCCTCCCCTCCCGTCCCCTCCTCTCCTCATTCCTTCTCTTCCAAGCACGCAATGGGGAACTGCGTACGCGGCGGCCCCAACCCCAAGGCCAAGGGCAGGGTGAATCCGTTGAAGGGCGACAAGGCCCTCGGCCCCGCCGGCGGCGACGGGAAGGCAAACAAGAGCGACGATGAGGAGGGGCACCGCGTCGACGAGCCCTTGCGCCTCGGCCAGCGCCCGCCCGCCGATACCCGCCAAGCTGCGCCAGCCCTCGGGAAGGAGCCCGTCGCGCCCATCGCGCCCGTTGCGCCCGCCGCGCCGCTGTGGACGGAGTTCGAGGCGCTCGGCATCCACGTCCGCCGCGCCGAGCCCGTGTTCCCGCCGCGCCCAGGGTACGGCGCCGAGGGCACGCCGTGCGTCGTCAGGGCCAACCGCTTCCTCGGCCGCCTCGTCGACGAGGGCCTCCACCAGTACGACGTAAGTGCGCGAACTCTTCGTTGTTGGTTTCGATCATCAAATCTGACCGAGCGCCATTGCCGTTGGCTTCCCGTGTTTATCGTGTTCGTTTCGTTCCTCAAATCTGATCGAGCGCCATTGCCGTGGGTTCCCGTGTTCATCGGTGTTCATTTCGTTGATCTAATCTCTGACCGAGCGCCATTACCGTGGGTTCCCGAGTTTATCGGTGTTCGTTTCGTCGATCTAATCTCTGACCGAGCGCCATTGCTGCCGTGGGTTCGCGTGTTTATAGCTGTTCGTTTTGTTGTACTTGTAGGTGACCATTTCGCCGGAGCCGATTCCCAAGGCCGAGTACAGGGAGGTCATGACGAAGCTGGTGTCCGAGAACCAGCACACGGAGCTCGGCGGCCGCTTCCCCGCGTTCGACGACCACGACTCGCTCTTCACCGCGGGCACGCTGCCGTTCGACGCCAAGGAGTTCGAGGTCACCCTCTCTGCAGGCGGCGACAAAAAGTACGTAAACCCTGCTTCTCCCCATCTCGATCATGTCGGTCGCTGCGGAGATGCGATGCAAATGCTCGACGAATTGTGCAGGATGGACCGGAAGTACAAGGTGGTCATCAACCATGCCGCAACGATTAGCCTGCTACAGCTGAGGATGCTGTTGGCGGGCTACCCCACGGACATCCCCACGCAGGCGCTGCTGGTCCTCGACACCGTGCTGCGTGACGTCGTCTCCGACGAACGCAATGACATAGAGTAACAAACGAAACAATCAACGTCTCTGATTATCTCACTTTGCTCATGATTTGGGATGATAATGTTACCGTCTCTGGATTGTGAACAGATGCGCTGCGATTGCCACAAAGGATCGCACACTGGGTGCTGATGCATGGAAGGGGCTCTATCAGAGCATCATGTCAACACAGAACTGCTTGTCTATGATTGCAGGTCAGATATCACTTCACTTCTAAATGTGGCTTTTCCTTTTTAGTTTAGGTTCACTAGTCAGAACCACAGATAGGATGTTTAGGTGGCAGAACTGGCCAATAGGGGAAATTTGGAAACAAATCTGTACTTGTATAAGTTCAACTCATTTTCATGTGGTTGGTGCAAATCATATTCAGTTCAAATCAAGTGGATTATGTAGATTCAGGTGATTGCTTGAAAGAAAAACTTGCGATGGCACTTGGTAATATCACAGTTCAGCTCTCGTGTCTTTGCCGAATTTGTAACGTGCAGTAATTTTTCCATTGCAGATGTGTCCTCATCTGTATTCGTTCAACCCTTGCTATTGATTGAAGTCGTTCAGAAGATCCTAAACATGGGTGTCGTGGATAGGAACTTGACTAAACCTGAGTATGACAAGGTAACCATGCTTTCTCCTGCCTTGATACAAACTGCAATATGCAAATCAGAACTTCAGATGTATGCTGTTATTTTCTGAATTTCAGCTCTTGAAGGTCCTCAGGGGTGTGAGGATTGAAGTGACACACCTAGGAGATAATAGACGCCGTAAGCACAGAATTGTTGGCTTGTCAGAAAATCCTACTAATGATTTGAGGTAGAATTCCTCTCGTTTGCATTTATGTTCAACTTAGCCCCTCTCTACTTCAGAAATGCATGGTGCCGTCAAATTCTGTCAACAGCACTTCTTCTTTTTTACTAATCAAACGTTTCATGGTTCCTTTAAATTATAAGTTTTGAATGGAGTGGAGCCACAACGACAGTCATTGATTTCTTCAGACAAACATACGGCCTGGAACTGAATTACAAATCTCTCCCATGCATCATCGCTCGCAGAGAGCCGAATCCAATCTATCTTCCTATAGAGGTTGGTAATTTTGGACTTCTCAAATTCAACACGATGTCTTATGCTTCTGTACTCCTCACCCTTCCATACTCTGCTGCTATTTCCGAATGTAAATTTGAATTTCAGGTTTGCAAGATAGTTCCCAGGAAGTGCTACCAGAAGAAGCTGGAAGGTAGTCAGGTTTCTACTCTACGGAACTCAGCCTGCATCCATCCTGAACTAGAGCAATCCAATCATCAGGTTCATGATCTCATTGGACTCGGTGTAATGTTGTGTCAGCTGTAAACTGATAAAAACATCTCTAAGTATTTGCTAACCTAGCTTTCACTTGTCTTAGATTGTTGATGACACAGAAGTTGATGACAAACTTACAACAATTGATGCTAGAGTTCTGCTGCCTCCAAATGTACTCCTGCTTCCATGAGTTCTGATGTATTGCTTTTAGGTCTAAAGAAGTGTGTGATTGTCTTATATGTTCTCCTTTTGTTGCTTATATGTTCTCCTTTTGTTGCTGTTGTAGCTTAGGTATCATGATTCTGGATCTCAGAAAACGTGGTATCCAGAGGATGGGTACTGGAATATGAAAGACAAGGTATTTCATGAACTGCTGAACCAATCTAAGTATTACAGCTTCAATGAAGATCCATTTTGATTACCTTTCTAGTAGTGCCATTCTATCATTTACTTCATGTTACATTCTTCAGTGAAGTAATGAATCAAGACAATTTTCTTTAATTTTCTATGAATTTTAGGTAGTACATACATATATTTGTTCTTAATCTATAACCATTGCTTGAATATTTTGTTTGCAGAAAGTAATAAATGGTGCCATGATCAGCAACTGGGCATGTCTTAACTTTTGTGAAGATTTATCCAAGGAAAATATTGAGGGGTTTTGCTTTAAGCTGGCTGAAATTTCTCGTAATGCTGGAGTGGTAATATGCTTTTTCCTCTTCCTTTTTATTGTACCTAGGTCCAAACTGTCTTGCCTACCCTTTTTCACTTTAATTTCAGGAATTTGCAAGTTTGAAGCTCCCAATATTCACTGCACGTCCAGATCAAGTTGAAGATGGTATTCGTAAATGCTATCAGGAAGCAAAGAACAAGCTGGGGGATCAGAAGATTGATTTATTGCTTGCTATACTACCAGATAAAAATGGCAATTTATATGGTAGTGTCTATGATGGGAGACATAATTTCTTCGCTTCTGTTACATATATGTGATGCCTGATATTACTTCAAACCACAGGGAATATTAAAAGGATCTGTGAGACAGATATTGGTCTCTTGTCACAGTGTTGTCGAAGGTCAAATGTCTTCACGGAAAATACTCGGATATTGGCAAATATTGCTATTAAGATCAATGCCAAGGTAAACCTCAGATTCACTTCTTCTGTTCTTCATGTATATTGTTTTGAAAAACTTGCAGTTTAACATGATATGATATATTCTTACCATCATGATAGGCTGGAGGAAGGAACTCAGTATTCGATGACGTGCAGAAGAGTTTACCGGTTGTTTCAAACAAGCCGACGATTATATTTGGTGCTCATGTTTCTCGTCCTGATAAAAAAAAGGATGGTTCTGCTGCCCCTTCCATTGCTTCTGTAAGGTTTCCTTTTGTTTAGTAAGTGGACAGTGCCTTTTCCATTTCCATCTCATTAAACTAACAGATGCTTCTTGAGGCTCTGTTTAGGTCGTTGCATCCCAAGACTGGCATGAGGTGTCTAAGTATAATAGTGTTGTTCGTGCACAAGGTTACCATGAAGAGATCAGTGGCCTTGAAGACATTGTAAAGTAAGACCTTCAATCTATGTAACTATTTGAAACTTGCATGTCACCATATTGGGTAGCATTTTAATTTATGAAACTTTTAAAGGGAGCTTCTTAATGCATTTGCCAACGAGCCCAACAAGAAGGTCCAGCAGCTGATATTCTACAGGTTCGTATGTCTCATTTGTTCTGTTATGCGCTATTTTGATCATCATCCGATGAAAATTAACAGTTGACTATTTTTCTCTCTATGTTCTTTTGCCTATGTATTTGGTTACTAGGGATAGCGTAAGTGAGAGTCAGTTCAAACAAGTTTTGGAGAAAGAAATCCCAGCGATAGAAAAGGTAAAGTGAATTGAGAGCAAAAGTTGCTTCCCAATATCATATTTGATTAGAACATTTGGTAACAACTGTTTTTTTCTGATTCTCCAGGCTTGGAACGCAGTGTATGATGATAATGAGAAGCCACAAATCACCTTCATTGTTGTGCAGAAGAGTCATAGACTAAGGCTGTCCCCCATTGTCAACAATGCTGCAAAGAAAATTGTTGAGCCTGGTTAGAACTTACCACGAGATTATTCACAACAGTCAATTTATGGTATCCTGTTTCATAACCATCTTAACCACATGTTCCTGAAAAAATTGTAGGCACAGTGGTTGATTGTGAGATCTGTCACCCAGCAGAATTTGGTTTCTTCCTTTCCAGCCAAGCTGATGTCAAAGTAAGATGTCCATAATATTACAATAACTTACTGTCTTCTTGCCAATCTGTATACTAAGGAATAAAGATTTGGATGCCCATGGAAATGCAGGGGCCATCGCGTCCTGTGAAGTACCTTGTGCTGCGAGATGATAACAACTTCACGGCAGATGAACTGCAGGCTCTCACAAATAACCTGTGCTACACGTAAGCATGCTGTTGCTTGCTGCTTTCTCCCTTTCTTTTTGCGGTTTGTGCTGTTCAGGTGTCTGACAGTTTGCCCTGTTTTTTCTCTCATCAGTTATACAAGCGGCACTCGGTCGGTGTCAATCGGTATGTCATTCTTCTCTGTATTCGCATATAATTTAGTTTAAATGAACTTTCCCCCATGTTTACCTGCTCAAGCATGGTATCTAGTTTAATCAACATCCAGACTGCAGTTGGTTTACTTTCATAAAACTGGATGGTTATGTGTCTGAATCTGTAATCTACATCCATGTTTCTTTGCAGCATTGTTGACAACAAAAATAAAACCTTACTACAACAATTTCGCATAGTGCACACAATTTGCATAGTGCATGGAAGAAAATGTTAACGTGACGCTATTCTGATTGTTTGTAATGGCAGCTCCTCCCGCATTCTACGCCCAAAAGCTCGCACATCGTGCCCTCGCATACCTCGCCAAAGGCTCTGACACGGCGCCAGCGTCAAGCGCCAGCAGTACATCTGCCACGGCGTCAGCGTCAAGCTCCGGCAGTATATCTGCTCCTGGTGGTGGTCCGATGCAACTTCCAGAGATAAAGAATGACCTGAAGGGGTCCATGTTCTACTGCTAGTCCTTTGCCCCCTGAATAGACGATGCATTGCTCTAGTAAAAGATTTGAGTGTACTCTGAGTCTCTGGCTGACATCTGGAGAAGGATGGCATCTGCAATAATTGTTGTGTTCTTTTCAGTACACTGGAATGGATATGGATGAATGTTTTTTGTTTGGTGGTGTGATATTTCCCCTGAACAGAGTAACATGTTTGTTGAAACCTATGCTAAATCAGTTTATTTTTCCAGTAATTCCCGAATGCGTGAGATATGTATATATCATTCAAAGCTTGTGGTCTGACATGCATTGCCCTGCTCCAGAAAACTGGAGTTGGAATTCAACCAGGGTGTCCTTCAAAGGTACAAGGCATCATCCTCTGGCTTGTTTTTATTCGTGTGAGAGAAACTTCTGAGCTTCGTTCTCTGTCAGTTGGCCTCACCAAGCACGATGTTTTGATCCAAATTGATAACATCAATTTCTAATGTTCTATCCAACCTGGATTAAACTCTGTTGCTGTAAAAAGTCAAGGCAGTACTACTACCTGATCATTCTGTCAACTGGCAACTGCATGAATCTATCATCTCTTGTTTCCTCATAGTTCCTATTGGCCCGTCATTGAACGAAGATGAAGAATTCCACCATCATTTGAGCTGTTTCGTACTAGTTCCTTTTTGTAGTGCTTTTTTAGGCAAGTAGCAGCAGTTCTTTTGAAAGTTGATGAAACCGAGCATAGTGTTGCATCCGCACTTATTCTGATAATCCTTATCTGAAAACTAGAATAACACTGTGCCCTGTTTCAGGAATACAATGTCCTCCCAAGTTTTAGGTCCAAGTTTCATGAAAACCTGAAAATATAAAACAGAACAGATGAAGTTCTATGAAGAGCTTGAGCACACTACTGACGAGCAGCATTTATTCTTGCTACCATCAACCGGAGCCATGAGCAGTTATTATTATTTATTTATTTTTTAGGAAACTTAGATAGTCAATAATAATTTTGTAACACCTCTTTCACACCTGTATATTTGAAAACCGGCAACTTGCCATATTTATTCAAACGAAAAAATTACAATGTGCATATTACATCTTATACGACCAGTATTACTAAATCTTACAAAACTCAAAACAAAAGCAAAAGACATTGTTTCTTCAAAGCTCAGTCCAACCGACTCTAGTGCGTTCTTCTCAGGCTCAGTCCAACTGAGTCACCAGATTCCAAGCTGGCTCTCATAACAGCAGGTTTCTTTTTGGGTGAACAACCGGAGCTTCATTCGATCACTGATAAACATGATTACATTCGGAAGATAAAAGCTCCTGTAAAGCTGATGGTGGTATAAGTCACTCTTCCACCGACCTAGTACAGGAAACTAGTTTAGCACATTCATGGGCTAACCTATTACATGTTCTACTAGAGAAACAAAGTTTAAAATTAGCAAAGCTCCGGCTTAGGTCCTTGATCTGTTGTAGCACAGGACCAATTTCAGAATTCTGAACATTGCACTTCTCCCATAAAGAGAGCAGCACTTGACAGTCCATCTCCATCAGAAGAGATACGACACCAACTCTATGCTGCGCATACAGAATCCCATCACGGCAAGCCATTGCCTCGGATCAAGATCCATCTGTTGTTTCCTCTGTTTATTGGTGATTTGATATTGTCGCCGGCAATAGGTGTGACACACTGGGAAGAAGCATCAGTGGAGGTTACACATTAGCTGCCTCAGCGTATATCTGCACTAAAATGCCACAGTCAATAATCACATGGTTTCAGAAATTCCTTTGGCATTTTAAAGTGCTTTTCTCCCTGTAACCGAGCAGCAGAGTAAATGGCTTGGTAAATTAGAAGTGCAGTGTACTGTTGGTTTGGATTTCACAATATTACCTTTTGGTTGACAGTTTTCAGCTTCCGATGCATTAAATCAAGTGAATAAAGTGTTTTTGCTGACCTTCTCTTCCTGAATATATACATGTTTCAGCAAACTAAGCAGTTTGAAATGTCAGAATAGTGGATGTGAAGCAATTGATTACAAAGTAGGAACAATGCACCAACTGGGCAAATCCTACCTGAAGGAAGCTATCAACTGATGCTTTGTTATTTGGTGAGAAGGATACCAGCTCTCTTTTCCTTTGTATAAAATCCTTGTTCTCAGTCACCTGTGATTTCAGCAGTTGAAAGAGCCGTCAGAAGTACAACAGATGAAAAGGTAATGCAATTCACTCGAATATAAGGATATACTTTTCTTCCATCAAGTCACAAAAAATATCGTCATAAATGCCTTATATATTCACATTCAATGTTCATGACGAATATTTTGAATGGTCCCATGCAATGTGTAGAGGTCTTTGCTGAGTAACAACGTGATGTTCAAAAGATCTTGCAAGGATGCTAACAGACAAAAGGAATTTTAGATTGTGTGTTCACCTGGTCTAATCGCTTAATAGGATGGTGAAGTGATTCAATTGTTGTCTGCTCGTGTAGCCTTTTCAAGAGGAAAAGAAGAATGGTGGCTGGGAATGAAACATGGTTGCTCCACTGGGCAAAATGTGCTGATAGAACCTTGATTTCAGCAGGTTCTTTCGGTGAAAAAATTTCAGCAGGTTCTTTGGCACCTGAATGTGAAGAAACAGCAGTTATCTAAACCATTCTCAGCATAAACAAACTTCATCATATTAGTGCAGTTGCAATTCACAGGGCACGGAAAAGATTGTGTATCTACTGGATAATAATAAGGTAGTAATAGGACCTTTTCGTGATTAATCAGATCTGGAACTCAAATTTACAAATCTTTACATTGACAGATCATAGATGCCTAATGCTCACCGTTAGCCATGTTGTGGAGCCGTCCGGAGTCTGGACAGAGTAGACTCTCGAGTCTGGTCTGGAGTTCAGGACTTGACACTGCCTAGAGCAGTGGAGGCGTAGAGCTGGAGCTTGGACGAGCAGACAAGACCTGGCCACCAGGGATGCTACAATCCTCTGACCATGAGCATTCGAGCACCCAATTTTTCCCTGATGGGCTGAAGGACGAGCATCTGGGTAGAATTTTTTGCAAGAAATTTTCCACCAACTGAACTGAACTGCAAATAGAATAGCAAATCAGAACATTGCAAGCGGAGGGCATACGGTCGCATATCTGCTGGTGTCACTTACCGCGGCCACTTGCGGGGCTCAGCCGCACGCCGCCGTGCCGGGAGGCTTCCACCGACAGGGCCTCGCCGCGGTGCTGCGCCGTACATCTCAGGTGCCGCTGGCCCGGCCGCGGTTTGGGCCTCCCGCTGCGCCGTCACGCCAGGAGAGAGAGACGAACTGACGAAGGAAACTTGTGTGGGAACGCCAGCTGCAATGCCGGACGACGCTGTGGCTAACGCGTCTAGGCCGGCGGCGCGGAGCCTGCGGCGGCGGTTCGGAGGAGATGAGCGGCGCGGCGGAAGAGAACGCAGAGATAGCGAAGGGTGGAGCTCGACATCGACATCCGTTGTACTCCCTCCCTCCCAAATTGTGTAAAGTCATTTTAAAAATCTTAGGGAGTAAAATATTTTAGATTTAATCAAATTTATACGATAAGATAATAATATTTAGGATACCAACTACTCTCTTTGTTCCACAAATAAAAGAACATTTTTGACTTCAACACTTCTTATTTGATCATTGCCTTATTCAAAAAATTTAATAAATAATATTTATTTTATTACACTTACTTTATCATTAGAGATATTTTCATAATAACTAATTTATTTTGTTATTCATATAAAAAAATTTAAATAAGACGAATGGTCAATCAGGAAGTGTTGAAGTCAAAAACATTCTTTTATTTGTGGAACAAAGGGAGTAAGTATTATTGGATTTTTATATTTTTATATTTTTATAGTATAGCAGCTATAGCTATTTGATGTCATAAATCTTTGTACTTTTTATAATTTTAGTCAAATTTGAGATAACTCTCCTAAATTATTAAAATGACTTATAATTTGAAACGGAAGAAATATTTTTAATGTAAAGGATGGACATGATTTTTTTCAGTTGGAAAGGCCAAATATCATTGTAAAGTTATACCTGTCAATGTCCATCCAAGCAGTCATTTTAGATCTAGATTGTAAAATTTTACAGGCCTGTAAATTACACCGGTTTTAGGCTTAAAACTAGTCTTTCAAACAGAGATTAGTTTGAATGGAAAGCATGCATATTTAATTGTCATTGTAAGGGTCTAATTGGGAAATTTACTGAGCTGTGCGGGGGTAAACTGTAAAAACTACAGCAATGTTGTGTAGGCTCCTCTCATAGCGCAAGTTTAACATCTGATGGACCACGATCCAAAAGTTTCTATCTACCATTAAGTTTAAACTACATATTCTCCCCCCTAGTGTGACTTTCAAGGAGTCATAAGAACATCATAACTGGAACTGGCCAAGTCCACACGCAGACTGCTGCCGGAGGCTTATGTCTTCATCACCGTTAAAAACAAACTAATCATTATGTATAGAGGGACGACTTGGTTAATTTGAAAAATCTCAACCATCGCACATGTGTATCAGGTTCTAGCGCGCGGCTTGCAAGGAGTCTAAAATATCCTAACAAGAAATGGTCCAGTCCACACGCAGACGACGAGCCAAGTTCAGCTGATTAGTCGTTGTTTAATGTTTACAGAGGAAAACCCCAGTCCAATCTATAATCACAGTCAACTACTAGGAGTACTAGTAAAACTTTCTCCCTTCGTATAACGTACAGCGAAAATTTCAAAGGAGTGGTTATGACGTAAATTTTTCCTCCCAAGTTTAATAGTAATTCAGTATATACTGGCATTTATGTTTGGATCATTGGATGCATGTCATAGAAGGCCAAACCATATTTGGCCATAGCTAAATTAAAAATTAAAATTAGTTATAACGTTTCAAGCTTCATAATTCAAAAAATTCGAAGAACGCGCACCCAGTGGATGGCTGACCGCTGACCTCAGATTGTGCATTCCCATGCGGCCAAACCAAACCATCCTTACGAATTTGGCTAAACTTTGGTCCTAGATGAAACGATAGTCGGCAGGGACAATATTTGGATGACACCAACCAACCCATCCTTTGTGTCGCGCGAATCATAGTCAAAAACTCAAAATGTAATAGAACGCAGACTTTTAGCAGCAGCAAGGCTTACGATTTTTTTTTATTAAAAAAACTGCTTACAGCGGTAAAGGCCACTACAAAGAATTTTTTTACTGAACAAAATTCTCGTTTGCACCATTTCATTTCACCCCTAGTTAACCCGACCCAGAGCGATCTGTCTGTTTCCTCTGCAAACTCCCAGCAATTACCCAAGGATCAACAATGCGAGCTGAGCTGATGCTATTCACCCCCTACCGCGGCCGATCGCGGCGCCGGCCACTCGCGGGGGCATGGGCGGACACCGCGGCATCGGTGGCAGCGGCAGCAGCCCGCCGCGGCAGATCGGGCACGTCCCGCGCCGCCGGAGCCACCTGTCGATGTCGCAGTGGACGTGGAAGAAGTGGCCGCACGCCGGCAGCATCCGCACCAGCTCGTCGCCCTTGGCGTACTCCGACAGGCAGATGGCGCACGACGGCGCCTCCTCATCCGCTTCCGCCTCCGCCGGCGACGGCGCCGGCACCGGTGTGCTCCCTTTCTTGCCGTTGCCGTTGCCGGTGCCGATGCCGATGCCGATGCCGGCCGCCTTTGTCCTCACCTGGTCGTACGTCATGAGCGTGGCGGGGCCGAGCGCCTGCTCGACGTCATGCACCGCGGCGCGCCCCGCGGCGCCGGCGACAGGCTCGCAGGCGCCTGCCGCGGCGGCGACGATGATGATGATGAGCACCACGAGGCAGACCACGGCGGCCATCTCCAGCACAAAGGCCGCGTCGGGGGCCATGCTGCTGGTTGCCTGGTTGCTTCTGGGTGCCGGTGGCCGGTGCGCGTACGCGTGCAACGACGAGCGGTTGTCTTTCTTGGCCGTTGCTGCGCAGCTGCTGGTATTAGTATTAGTGCTGTTATATACTACAAGCTCAGCTCATTGACAAGTGTTCTTTTAACAAGCCTCTGAGTTGTCACAGAAAGAGATGGAGAGGGAGAGAGCCAGAGAGGGACCGGGCCGTGGGTTGTTCGTAGAAAGTGGCAGAGGATTTCCTGCTGTCTTCATCCATCATTCCTTGAGTTGCGATAGGAGTAGTACGTGATTGTCTTACGTTGTTTTGCTTTTGGAGGGATCAAAAGAGGGCTTTTATTGCCGTCACTTTCTTGCCCCAGATTGTCAGGTTTCTAGAACGCGGAGAGAAGAGGGGCGCTCCGGACTCCGGTGTGGGTGACGTCTCGTTTGGCCGGTATCATTCGCAAGCTTGATTGGTCGGCGACCCGGTGGCACGCGGCTACGACGGCGGACGCCAGACCGCAACGACTTGTGCCGACGCCGACGTGATCGCCGGCGGTTCCACGGTTCTACTCGGGGACCGGGCGAGTCGTCAGCGCAGCGGCAGGCAATCCGAGTTGCTCTGGTCAGCTGAGACCGCTACGAGCAGGTGTTAAATGGTGACAAACACTAAACGACTTGCAGTTCTCCATACCAAAATCCTGAGCCCGGATGAACAAGTTGCCTGTCCTTTCCTTTTGGTCGTCCAACTGGACCACATGAGTATAGGAGATTACTAGGAATACAGGACCTGAGGACCAGGACCACGATCGAGCATCCACACCTAGCCTCTTCTTATGAAAACGTGGAAGGGCAATAGCACCGTACAGGCTCAGGCTGTTGGTTGATTAGCGTTCTTGAGGCTTGAGCTCTGTATCCTATTCGAACGGGTTCATTCGCCGCGGCCGTCAGTCCCGTGATCACATTCTCCACATTGGCGGGATACTTAATATGGATGCGCACGACTGCTTAAACTCTTAATCTAATCAATTCAATTCAGACCCCGCGTCTGCTAAACGAAGAGACAGTGTTTTCAGTTTCAGGTCCGAGCTCTGTTTTGTTTTTGTCATCAGACAGGCTGTGATGGTTTGGCGATGGTTTGGCAGCAGGGTTTGGGCCTACCTGTCGCAAGGGGACCGGTAGGGAGCTCACCAAAACTGCGGTTCAATTTTTCAAAACTTTATGCTTTTTTTGGCTGAATGTTTTTTTTTTGTTTCCTAGTATTTTTTTTCCTGAGGATTAATCTCAAAATACTCAGTTAGTATTACTTATTGAGATAATATGGTGTGTGTTGGCTAGATCCAGTTCCATCCACTGAATCGAACAGCAAGCAAGTGAACAATTCCAAAGTAGCGCTGCTTGTGAGCTTCCTTCTCTGTGAAATCGTCTCATGCATGACCCTTATCAAACAAAACGGTTTTTGTTTTTCTTTTGGTACAAAATGGCAACTTCAAGTACGTACGGAGTACTGTCCAACTTGGATTTAGTCCACCGCTGTTTGCAACCGTGTGAACAACCCCCTTGCCTTTTCCTTTTGACCGCTCTCGCCAGCACGAAGCCACGGACCTGTCTTTGAAATGAGTTTGTTGCGGCTTTGAGCTTTGAAGTTGAAGGAATCGCAAGGAAGAAATTTGTGACCAGAAAGGACAAGCCCGCGGTGCGCAGGACGGCAGATTGGTCGTTGTTTAAGGTCCAGTGTACCAGTACCACTCGATCTGCCCTTAACATTGCGTGATCATCACATGGTCAACTCTTGCGAACCGCCAGTCGCCTACGTGGCACTGGCAGCTGCTGAACGAGTCGCCTACGGAGACCAGGCACGTCCGCGCCTGTGCTGTCCTGTTCATTTTGATTTTGCACCTGATGGCTGCTGCTATATACTAGGAGTGTGTGAACACACACGTCACACGGTGAGCTCCGTGACAAGTTTACGTGTTCTTTAATTCCGACAAGTATGTGTTCTTTAATTCCAGCTTGCTTGCCAAGTCGAGAGGGAGATGGATCGTTCCCAGGAACTTTCTCTTGCTTCATCGGTTGCTTTTGATTGCTTAAGGTGGTAGGTCAACGATTGTCCGTCCATGCTTCACTGGCCAGTTGACCACCAGCCCACATGTGCTAGTCCTGCTGACAGGATCGCTAGTTCCGGACTTCCAGATTCCAGTAGGCCAGTCGTCAGCAGCGAGCCATAAATCATAAAATGTTATATATTGGTATATATCTTGTTTATATAAACTATAAGCAGCGAGACAAATTATTTCTATAATAATAGCTTACATTTGGTGTTTATAAGTATATTCAAGGGTGAATCATGCTTTGATTAAATTTACATGAGAAGATCACAAACCTTTGTAATTCTCGTTATAAGTTTGGTTACACTTGAAATGATTTGATTCTCTAATATTCTTAAAATTACTTATGATTCGAAATGGAGGAAGTAGTTGCCAAAATTCACAAGTGGTCGACTTGACTATATACCCCACTTTGTGGTCCATTTGGAATGCAATATCGTGACAACAAACAATAGTTATAGACTTATAGTCTACTGACACAAAAGCTATCCATATGAACTGCCTAATCCATATACATTGTGTTCTTATAGCTCCATAGCTTGTTAACTACTCTTTTTTTAGAAAAAGTCTACTTAACCCCTCAAACTATGAAACGGTCTACTTTACCCTCATGAACTTTCTAAAACCATCTATTTTACCCCTGAGACGGTTTTGGAGTGGTATTGCTATAGTAATACCACTTTTGTCTTTTTCATTTATTTTTGCTGACTCTTTGAAAAATCATAGTAAATTAAAAAAATCATAAAATGAAAATCTAATTTTGTTGGACTCCATATGAGTAGATCTACACGGTGAATATATAATACGGTATGTTAATATGGTATGTTTTAGTATAATTTTTTATTGTAGTTTTACATTGAACAAATCCAAATTTTTTACAGCAAAAACTTTGTCCAAAAGCATATCATGTTAAAAATTGCATACGCATAGAATAGAACCGGCATTTTAAAAACGACTTGCAGGTTTTTTAGGACTTTCCCCTTGCCAAAATCCACCAGTGGTCGACTCGAGTTTGTGACTATGTGCTTAGAGCGGTTACTAGTTCGCTAACTACTCTTGATCTCCGAAGAACAAGTTGCCTTTTCTTTTCTTTTGGTTTGAGACTGGACCTGGCACTGGCAGGCTCCTTCCACACCTGGCGGCTGCGGCAAGGGAGGTGAACCATCCCGTTGGTTTAATTTATACAGGTTCGTTCGCCGCGCCCGTCCCCGTCCCGTGATCACATCACATTCTCCACATTGCCACATTGGGCACATTGAGACGGTTAATGAATGTTTCATGTCTTAATCTAGTATTTCACTTTCAGGTCCAACTGTCCGACCTCTGTTTTGTTTTGTTTTACCTGTCGCAAGAGGACCGGTCGGACCGAAGATCACCAAAGATTTCATCGATGTTTTCAGAACTTTATGAGATTTTGACTAGAATGTCGGGAATTTGAATGAATCTGAAAAAGGAAGTTGTTGTTATATATGTGGATTTACCTGAGGTCACCGGTAGAACCAAAAATCGAAAAAAATCAATTGAAATTCCTAACAATAACTTTAGTGAAACAAATAGGGAGATGTGTGTTGGCTAGATCCAGTTCCATCCTCTGAATTGAGCAGCAAGCAAATGAACAACTCCAGGAGTCCAGAAGGAGCTTGCCAATTTAACTTGGAAGGATAGCCAAAGCCAAAGCCAACTGTGGTAGCGCTGCGTTGTTGCGTAGCACTGCTGCTCTCGATGCCGCTTGCAGGGTATCGTACGTAGCGTTTGCCGATAAAATTGTGAGCTTCCTTCTCTGTCAATTCGTCTCATGCATGACCCTCGCCAAACAAATACGCGTCTGCGTCTGGTTATACTTATAGTGGTGCAACACTGTGTGAACCCCTTGTCTTTCCTTCTGACAGCTCTTGCCAGCACCAAGCCACGGACCTACAGTATCTTACAAGGCTTTGCCTCACATTTTAAGTGAGTTGTTGCGCCTTTGAATGAACTTTGAATACCAACTGTGAATCCGTGTTCAACAGATTGGTCGTTGTTCCAGTTCAAAAAAAAAAAAAAAAACAGATTGTTCGTTGCTCTCTCTCCAGTACTCTGCCCAACAGTGCCGAAGCTAAGCAAAAGAGTGAGAGGTGTCTAACTTCATCAAGCTTATAACGATCTAACTAACTCACATTTTTAACATCAAAATTCAACTTCGAGCAAAGCAACGTGATTTTGGTCACAACATAAGAAAATTGGTGGAGGAAATTTATACAAAGTAAAATTGATATTTGATCGCCTATATGTCATTGAAAGAATGCCAAAACGATAAACAAAAGACGTTCCATATAGCAATATATGTGATCACCTATAATAATTCATTTATTTGCATAATGAAATTGCAGTTCACAATAATTCATTGTCGACAAACTTGAACCTAAAAATAATTGAACAAACACAAACACTCACTAGAGATTTGAGAATAATTGCAGGGAGTTGAAGTCACTGTTTCGTTGCTCTGTAGCTCTGCTCGCTGGGATCCTGTGATGGTAGGATAGACTCCACGCCTCCACGAAATGACGGGCAGACGACTAGGGCACATGCCACCATGGCGGCGACAAAACAGAATGACAACAAGGGGTCGCACAGCGTGGTGCGATCGTCTGATAGGCATGGTAGGCAAGCAGTCGCGATGGGAGGTGAAGGCGATGAGTCGTGCCTCGCGGGGTCGAACATGGCGAAAGGAACTGCAACGGTGCAGCTTCTCGACAAAAGAACTGGCGCAAGTGAGCTGCAAGGTCTGGCAGGGGTGCCTTGTATTGACTTGTAGGGGCGCCTATAGGCCCGAATTTCGTTACTCCTTAAGATTTTATGGAATTATTTTGCGGGGGGTGGGGGGGGGGGGGTGTTGGGCACCCACGGGGCACTATTGGGCTTCGCCCCTGCCACTTAACATTATGTCATGACATGGTAGACTGGACCGATTCGATTAATTTAATAATATTTTTTGAGAGAAATAAATTAAAATAACTTGTTGAATCAAAACATAAACGATTTGATGGGTCCGCAACGGTGAGAACATTTGGATTTGGTGTGATCCACGGTCACCTAAGAGCATCTCCAAGAGAATGGCTAAATCATCTTGTAAATGTAAATATAGCTATTATGAGGCTCAAAACATCTCCAACAGACTGTCTATCCTGTTTTGTAAAAATAGCACCGAGCTATTCCTGGTTTTCCACTAGCCAAAGAAAGCTAGCGGAGGCAGGCTCGCTAATCTCCAACCTTGCACGCCATTGGCTCTCCCGCATGCAGTGACTCTCTCCCGCCTTCGCTAGCCACAACCAGGTAGAGAAGTGGCTGGGTTCGTATGACGTGGCAGGTTTAAATAAGAAGAATAGAAATTTTTTTACAAAGGCTGTTGGATTTGTCTAGTGTTTTTGTGAGTGTTCTATTTTACAGAGTAGCTAAACTAGGGGATTTGGAAAATATTTTTAGCTAATCTCTTGGGGATGCTGTAAGAGCAGTTGGTATATATGAGTGTCGCCTAAGTGGGTTTCTCATATCCCATTTGGCTCCACATCTTGACTAATCTTGACTAATAGTTTTATGAGGTGCTGTGAATTGTTTTCTTCCTTTTCTTCTTCATCATCTTTTGCTAAACATTATTTTTCAAAGCAACTTTATGATTGAAGCTCTTTTATTTATGCTCCCGTAAAGAAATAGAGGTAAAGTTGAAAAAAAGTACAGTAGCTTTTCATCTCTCTGAAATTGTTTTGTCAAACAGTTTTTTTTTTGTTTGACTGGACGGTCTGGACCAGGACCCAATCCCCCACCAGCAGCCGCCGTCATTCTCACCCACGCGCCCCCGCCTCCCCACTCCCCACTCGCGGTTCTTCCCCGCTCCAAAGCTCCGACCCACGCCGCCGCCGCCGCCGTCTCCGCCCCACAGGCCGCCGCCGCCGTCTCCTCCCCTGCCCCGAGTCCGAGGCAGCAGGCGGCCGGCGCGGCGCGGCTCGCGACGCAGGGTGCGGGCGGCCCGACCGATTGCCCAGCCTGACCGCGCCCGGCGCCCCCGCCCCGCCCGCGTGGAATCCACGCGACCTGTTCAGCGTAGGAGAGCGTTGGATGTAAGCTACTATTTCGTGTGCGTCTCGTATCATCACTTCATCAGGTCGCCGTATAAATCCGCGGCGCAACCAGGGACCCCACCCTTCATTGAGACACAATCGTCAATCGTGTATCGCAGCGCCAGGCAGAGATCCCCTTCTCCTCGCCTCCACCGCCGCCGCCTCCGGTGATCGAGTCGCGTCGGCGCCGCCTTCGCGCTAGAAGGCAATAAGCATCGGCAGCCATGTTCGGCAACAGCAACCGTAAGCGCTCGCTCACCCCCCTAATCCCCTCACTATCCTCGTCGATTCATCACATTGGGTTGCGTGACATTGCTTTTAATTAAATCCTCGATTCCGTATGTATTGCTACTGTTGCGATTCCTTCCCGTTCGATTGATTATTCGATTTTGATATATTTCGATGGATTGTCCGTATGCCTCCACACACTAGGGTTTGGTTTCGTTTCTCTATTTGATTTAGGCTAGTTGCAGTTCCAACTTCGAGGATCCATGGAACACCTAACCTAACCTAAGCTTTCATGTGCATCTGTAGACCTCACAGTCTCATTTAGTATCTACTTGCGAAGAAAACAGAACAATGCTTCAGTGCTCATTGTTTTCATTTATAGATGTATAGTATACATGCTAGCTAGTACAATGCAATACCTGATTACGATTTTACAGTTCAGGTTTCCTTCTGCAAGCCCTTATATGTCTCCATAGAGAGTATACCTTTTTTTTTTTTTACAATGTTGATTATCTTCTCACCTCTTGTGTATGCTACCTTTTATTGCAGCATTCGGGCAGTCGTCCACCAATCCATTTGGGCAGACCACATTTGAAGCTCCGCAGGGATTCGGCCAGTCTTCCACTGCTGCCAACAATCCCTTTGCCCCAAAACCGTTTGGGAGCCCGGCCACTACTTTTGGGGCGCAGACTGGAAGCTCACTCTTTGCAACTACATCTACTGGTGCCTTTGGTCAGCAGCAGTCCACTCCCATGTTTGGTACAACATCCACTGGTGCCTTTGGTCAGCCGCAATCCACTCCCACATTTGGCACTCCATCCTCCTCTCCGTTCGGGAGCTCTACGCCAGCCTTTGGTGCATCCCCGACTCCTGCCTTTGGTGCCACATCCTCTGGTATGTACTATGCATTCCCTATTGCTTTCCTCTCTTGCTGGTTCGCCATGCTGATCATACTAGATTGTCAGACGAAGGCACTTTCTAGACTGTCTAATGAATGATTCCAGTTTTGTGCGTAATTGTTCTTTTCAGTTTCACCCATATCTTAGAATTTTTTTTTTGTTTTGCATTTTTCTGCATGCTACATTTATTCTAAAAGTAGCTACTCATGTGAAATTATGTCAGTTCATTTGCCACTATATTGGCCTAACAAGATCTTCTGTACTATATGCTGTAGGATCTTTGTTTGGACAGAAGCCAAGTTTTGGGGGTTTTGGATCGTCTCCTAGCCAGTCAAGTCCTTTTGGTAGCACGTTCCAGCAAACACAACCAACATTTGGCAGCACCACTTTTGGTACGACGACTACGCCGGCATTTGGTACAACTACACCAGCCTTTGGCACCACAACCACATCGGCCTTCGGTGCCATGACTACCCCAGCATTTGGTTCAACATCAACATCTTTATTCGGAGCTTCTAGCACACCAGCGTTTGGTTCTACAGGCTTTGGTACATCTGCTGGTGGTTTTGGAACTTCAGGGACCACAGCATTTGGTGTGAATAGTACTACTCAGGGTTTTGGATCTTCAAGCACACCTTCATTTGGCACATCAACTAGCGCCTTCAGTTTTGGCTCTTCACCATCGTTTGGACAAACAGCAGTTTCTGGTAGCACTCCCTTTGGAGCAACTCCGTCACCTTTTGGTGCACCAGCTCCTGCATTTGGTAGGTTTTCCCATTGGATATTCACATTGAGCTAGTTATGATGTAATGCTGACTGAATTGTTCTCTGAGTACATATGATGTAGCAGTTGATATTTATTGATTCTTTTGTTCTTCCTTACTCCAGCAGACCTATTTTATTGCAAAAATTTCTTTCTAACTGTTTTTACAATTCACCAATTGTTTGTTCCCATTGAGTTTCAGGCTCACAGACAGCAGCGCCAGCTTTTGGGCAACCACAGTTTGCTAATCAAGCTGGAGGAACCAGAGTAAAACCTTATGCTCAAACACCAGATGTTGACAGTGCTACCAGTGGTACTCAGCCTGCTGCAAAACTTGATTCCATCTCAGCGATGCCTGAATACAAAGACAAGAGTCACGAAGAATTGAGGTGGGAAGACTATCAGCGTGGAGACAAGGGTGAGGAAAATTGTTTGTTTCGGGGTCAAGGATTTTGCTTGATTTGCAAACCTCCTTTATACCATAGTTTACTTCCATGTATTCTGTTGTCATGCTTGTTTTTGCATGAGCTGGACTGACCAGTATGTTATACCCTGGTTTATGATACACCTTGAAATCTGAATAGAATTGACAAATAAAACATGCTGCTATTCCCTTTATTAATTGTTTATTATATTATTGCTGGATTTCTTTGGTCCATGTAAATTGTATTTTTTTCTTCTGAAACATATGCAACACTTTAATATTTGTACTTGCAGGTGGACCAAACCCTTCTGGAACTCCGGTAGCGGCACCTAGCTTTCCATCATCACAACAGAATGCTTTTGCTCCAACAAGCAATCCATTTAACCCGCCTGCCACAAACTCATTTTCAACAAACAATCCATTTGCTCCTAAGCCTGCTCTAACTAGCACTTCACCATTCAACACCTCATTTAACAATGCATCTTCGAGCCCATTCACATCATCCACTAATACCACAAGTTTTGGGCAGACAGGTGTTCCTACATTTCCAGCAAGTCCTTCGCCATCAATATTTGGAAATACCAATCCTTCTGGTACATCATCGTTATTTGGCTCATCAATGACGAATAATCCAAGTCCATTCGGCACTGGCTCATCGTTAGCTAACACTCAATCAGCCCCACTATTTTCCTCATCATTTGCTCAACCGATATCAAGTACACCGGCTTTCTCCTCCGGGAGCCTATTCGGTTCAACTAATCCTGGCAATCAGTTTAGCAGCAGCGGGCCTTCACTTTTTTCAACAGTAAGCATCCTTCGTCATTTTGTTCTCATATTTTATTACTAGCATGGTTTTTAAGGCGTTGCCTAGGCATCCAGGTGGTAAAAAATCGTGGGCATCCCTGTCACCACAACCAAAATCCAGCAAAACAAGAGAGGAGGGGAGGGAGAAGAAAGAGGAAGAACTAGAGGAGGACCAGCATGATTCAGGAAAGGCCAAGATCCTGTCTCCGCCCCATCCCCATCGGCTCCCTTGGCCATGTCAGCTTTCCTCACGGGCCAGCATCAGGGATATGAGGGGCAGCAGCAGGCCAGCAGCTCTTGATCTGCAGAGTGGAGAGGGATCTGGAAGGGGGCGGCACCAGCATTGGAGAAGATGAGGGGAAGAGGTGGGAGGACTGGAGGAGAGGTGCTACAGAGGCAGCAACAGATTTGAATGGGAGGGGGAGGGAGGGACAGATAGATTCGTCGCCTGATGGGGTCTCGGGAGGGGGAGTGGCGCTCTAGGTCTTGCTTAGGGAAGGTTGCATGGGCTTTTTGGTGGTCTCTTGGGCTGGGCTTTCTTTTTTTTTCCCCTTTCTTTTCTTTTTTAATTTTTGTGTTGCTTTGTGACTTGTCTCTACTGGGTTTCACCTCTAGCCTACCCCAACTTGCTTGGGACAAAAGGCTATGTTGTTGTTGTTGTCTTTTCTTTTTTAATTCCCTTTTCCTACCTTCTCCATACTGCAGCTCTGAACTTCATATTCATATGGTGTCGCCTTGCCTCACCTAGGCGGCATGGCGACTGAAAAGGGTGGCTCACCATGCCTTGCCTTACCACCTTAATAACCATGCTTACTAGATTCTCGTTATCATTTCTTATTTATTAGTACTTAATTCATTCATTTTACTTCTAATGATTCAGCCAACATTTCAGCCATCTGCAGTTGCTCAACCTTCAAACATGTTCTCCTTCCAACCTCCGAATCAACCAGGTCAGTATTTTATATTTACACCTTTCTCTCCTTTTTATAATTTGTTTTCAAAGACTAATTTGGAGCTTTACTTATGTACAAATGCATGCCTGCATGGATACAGCAGTTTCTACAGGTGGATTCCTTGGGTTTTCCAACACTACAAATCAGGCCTTGATTGGACAGCCGTATGATCTTCTGCTATTTCTCAAATGCGCTTGATTATGCTTTTCCTATTTAGTAATTTCTTTTTTTCTGGATTAAAACACTGATTCGTTATAACAAGGTGAAGGAAAAACAATATTACAATCAGTCTAATGTGGAGTACAGTGTAGGCAAAGAATGAAAAAAATACTTGATGGTTCATGGAGACTAGCTTATATTTGATGCCATGGGACTGCCAGATTGTCATTTTATATCTGTATAGTCTAAGAGCATGGTTTTGGCAGAGATCATAATTTACCCACAATTCACAAATGACTTTTGGCGACCTTATGATTCTTTTCTTTTGACTAAAGTATTACATTATTCAGTTTAACATGGTGTATCCTGTTGCACTTTTCACAGAACTAGCCAGTCCAGTATGGTCATGCAGCCTGCTCCTGTTTCAAATCCATTTGGGACGCTTCCAGCAATGCCTCAGATGTCTATTGGGAATGGTGGATCTTCACCATCAGTTCAGTATGGGATATCAAGTTTGCCGGTTAGTTTTAAGCATTTTCAATTGTTTATGTAGAAGTAGGTGGACAGTAGAGATAGTAGCAAGATGGTGGTTGTTCATTAGGAAGTTGTGGTAGGTGCCATAAGCAGGTAGCCAGGTACCACATATGAAGGGGTGCTTGATTGCAACTTCTTGCTGTTTTGCAGGTTGCTGAGAAGCCTCTTCAGAGTAGAGCATTGTCCATGGCTGTTCCTAGGCATTTGTCACAGAGAAGGATAAAACTGCTGCCGAGAAAATATAATACAATATCTGATGGCAAGGTAATGAATGGCCGGACCTTTAAGAATAGAGTAACTTTAAAGTTTTTTCTTATGATTTGTTAATCGAGCTTTTGGAAGCCATTGTGAAACCATTGAACACATTGCTCAGTTTCTTCTTTTATTCCAATATAGGTTCCATTCTTTGCCGATGATGAAGAATCTCCAACCCCAAAGGCGGATGCTTTTTTCATCCCTAGAGAGAACCCAAGGAATCTGGTAATTCGTCCAATTGAGCAGTGGCCTTCGCGGAGAGAAACTGACCGGCAGTCGACTTTGAAGAATGCTACTGATTTGAACAAATATGAAGGTAAATCTTTTGATTACAGTACTGGAATTTTCATATAAATATTGTCCCAAGCAAGGGCAAATCTCAGTTACTGATCTCATTAAGTTGTGCAGATGCTTCCACTGAAAGTGAGCGTGGTAAGTCTGCCATGTCACCAAGCAGCAGGCCTCCTGCAGTGGAAAATGACAATCAGCATGAGGCCAGGGCCATGGCTCAGCATGGGAATGGGAATGGGAATGTTACTTCAGTTGAGAGGCTGTTGCCTAAGCTTCCACGTGCAGATTACTTCACAGAGCCTAGTATAGAGGAGCTTGCGGCCAAAGAACGTGCAGAGCCAGGCTACTGCGGTTCAGTGGGGGACTTTGTTGTGGGGCGACATGGCTATGGCAGCATCAAGTTTCTGGGAGAGACGGACGTGAGGGGCCTGGATCTGGAGTCAATAGTGGAGTTCAACAACCGGGAGGTGATTGTGTACAAGGACGACAGCAAGAAGCCCCCTGTGGGTGAGGGGCTGAACAAGGCTGCAGAGGTGACTCTACTGAACATCAAGTGCATAAACAAGAAGACTGGGGAGGAGTACTACGAGGGGCCAAGGGTGGAGAGGTACAGGGACATGCTGGTGAAGAAGGCGGAAGAGCAGGGCGCAGAGTTTGTGTCCTTTGATGCCGCCAAGGGAGAGTGGAAGTTCAGGGTGAAGCACTTCAGCGCCTATGGCCTTTGGCCTGAGGAGTGAGGGATGGACGATGGAATGTCTTGTAGTTGAAGTAGCGTTTTTTTTGTTGGTTTGCTTTGATGGAGCTCTTGTCAAATGTCATGCTGGGGTTCTGTCACCTTTTGTGTAAAAGATTTGATTTGTTGCTGTAAAATGCTTGCCAATTGAGCTATGCAATATATATATTTACCAGAGGTCACCGGTAGAACCAAAAATCGAAAAAAATTCGGTTGAAATTCCTAACTCTATTAATCTCAAAATATTCAGTTAGTAGTAATATTAAGATAAGATTGTTTGTGTTGGCTAAGGTCTAGTTCTCTCCACTGTTTTGTGGTATCGCTACACTGATGATGATGCGTAGCTGCCCTCGGTTCCGCTTGCAGGTTATGCGTAGCGTTTGCATTTGCCGAGAAGCTTGTGTGAGTTTCCTTCTCTGTCAATTCGTCTCATGACCCTCATTAAACTTGAAACAAAATGTTTTTGTACAAGATGGCAACTTCAAGTACTGTCCAACTTGGATTTAGTGGACCGCTGTCAGAAAATAACACGCGTCGGTCTGGTTATGCTGCCACCGTGTGAAACGTCTTTCCTTCCTGGACCGCTCTTGCCAGCACGAAGCCACGGACCTATCTTAGAGCCGTATATATAGAAAGCTCGCCTTCAATTTTTGTAATGAGTTGTTACGGCTTTGAATGAACTTTGAAGAAATCAGAACGGCAGAGGAGATTACCAGCTGTGAATCCGTGTTCATCAGATTGGTCGTTGTTTAAGGTCTCTCCAGTACTCTGCCCAACATTGCTCACATGGTCAACTCTACTGCGAACCAGTCGGTTACGTGGCCGGTACTGGTCCATCCGTCTAGCATGTCAATATGTCATTTTGGTTTCGCAACCTCTGGCTGCTGCTATATATGTGAAAATGAACACACACGGCAAGCTCCAGACAACTGTTCATTTCAGCTTGCTCACCAAAGTCGAGACTCGAGAGGGAGGTGGATTGTGCCTTGCTTCATCAGCGGCTGCTTTTGATTGCTCAAGGTAGTAGGCCAACAATTGTCCGTCCATGCTTGATTTTCTTGGAAAGATCCACCTCCCTCTGCAGCCCACCTGTGCCTGTGCTGATCCAGCTCACAGCCAGTAGGCAAGTCGTCAGCAGCGAGCGATACATGATCCGCATCGGCAGCAGCCAACAGGCCTTGGAGCTTGATTTTTTTGGAAAAATCATATTCGGCTTGCGATTTCTCAGTCGTGGTTAGGTACTCAGGTCACAACCAAACGGCCGCTTCATCTTTGTTGCGTTGGGGCAGCAGCAAAGTACGTCAGTCAGCATGGTCAGAAACACTACACACATAGTAATCTTGCAGCCCATTGGCCACTGCCATAATTAATCCAACAAGGAGCACAAGAGACGACACGAATTTCGCCTCTGATGAAATGACACGTAGGTGCCCATTGTGACGCCGCTGGATCGAGCCTGCAACAGCGGGCACTCCTGCCGCGGCCGCGTCCACGCCTCCACGGTCCACAGATGACATGAGCTCGGCACACGGCAGAGCGGGCACGTTCCGCGGGCCACCCTGCTGCCCACGAACCGCCCGCACACGGCACACGCCTGCTCGTACGGTCATGTGCGCGGCTTCCCCGATCGAGCATGCGCTCGACGTCGTGGCACCGCGGCGCTGCGCTAGCTTGCACCTAGTAGCAATCTGATTAGTTCTTGCAATTTTTTCCCATGTGTTAACTTGAATTTCTAGTGCTTACTTGTAAGTTGTAGGTTACACTCTACAGTGGCATAAATACTCACTTAATCCCCCTGTCTTCAAAATAACTAGCGCGCTATCTTACAGTAAATATTCATGACTCTATAATGGTACTGAGTAAATTTCGACAATGGCGATGCGAACTGGTCAATGCCATATTTTCCGATGACTCATAGCAAATTTTGCCAACTTCATGTACTTTTTTTTATAATGGTTTCTGTTTTCCATTAGGAGTGCTATCATGTTTTTTATATAATTTAGAATAGGTTCTAATGATAATGGTTAGAGTCTATCAAACTAAAGGCTAAATATTTCTTTTTTTAGGAAATATCGCACTAATAATATTTCTAATTATCAGAACTTTTAATATTGTTCCGCAATACTTCCAGTGAGGATTATGTCAATTATAGTAACGTGGAAGGCAGGACCTCTAATAACAACTAAATTAACTTGGAGGCACTTCGGGGACCTCTCTAGATTATTACGGTGAATGACGTATGACTGCTGCAGCAAACTAACTTCCTAATACATTATCCAGCAGTCCCTTTCTTGGTTCTCCATTACGCTTCGTGTTTCTCAGATTTGGAGCATTTTTGTATTTTGGTTACCTTACCTTACAGCAACACATGTGTCTTCGTTCAAATGTTAAGAACTCATCATTGCATAACATCATCCATTTGAATAACATATCCAAACTCTAGGATTGAGGTAGTGTCCCACAGTTGAGCGGTTCAACGGTTCAGCACCCATCAATTGCAAACATTGACTATTTATTCCCAGGAAGTTTATTATGTGGCTGCTTGACCTTTCGAAAAAAAATATTGTGTGGCTACTTGCTTTAATTCACCGGCTGAAATCGTCACATAGCACAGCTGCACAGCAATCTTTCTGTGGGCACGTTTCGGACGGGATAAGGACGATCGAGACGAGAGCTTTGCCTTCACACTTTTGGCTCTTTGCTGGCCTGCCGCTCCCAATCTGCATCTCGATTCGTCGTAACCAATCACATTCCATGCGCCATATATACTTCTCTTATTAGAAGCAACAAAAACATGAATGCATATATATTGTAGCCTTCCCCTTCTTCCTCTTCCTCTTCCTCTCCCTCTCTATGAGCTCTATCCACGCATAACGCATTCTCCTCAGCATTGTTAGTTCCTTGCACAGGCTAAGGTACAAAAGCTCCCCCCCCCCCCCCCCCCCCCAACCCCCCACCATGGAGATGATGAAAGGAGAGCAATGCAACGTCCTAGCAGTGCTCCTTCTTGTTCTGCTGATCATACCACAAGGATGCAGAGCACAAAGCAGTGAAAATCTGACGAGGAACAGCTTTCCCAAGGGATTTGTTTTCGGCACTGCTGCTTCTGCGTATCAGGTTGGTCGTTCTTGGATTCTTCCACAGCTTCATCCGTAGGAGTGGTCTTATAGATGATTTCAATTATTTTTGAGGCTGGGTTTTATTTGTCGGTTTTGTAGGGTTGTGATAGATCGAACATGAATTATTATTCGTTCTGATAAAACATGATCAATATATAATCATCGTTTGCTCAAAAATAAGAAAGAAGAAAAATCTTGTGTCCTCTACATGCAAGGTGTCAAGATTCTACTGACTCATATGTACGCGAAAAGATGAGAAGGTGAAAGCTAGTAATATTTCTTGCCTTCTTGGCTCGAGTTGCATGACATGTTGATGCTGTTCTTTAGGCTCGAGAGCTCTTTCTTCTTACTATTCGATCTTGCGCCTCTCTTTTTCTGGAGCATCTGGAACATTAAATAGAGCGGATGGATTAGTAAATACTAATGCTAACAAGTTCTTATTCTCCACTACCTCCTCTTTAAGAATAGCAAAGGTCAAAAGTGTTATACTATATTGCAATATGATAGATTAGGATCATAATTCTGTGTTTTATTATATTCTAAGGCAAACTATTTGCCCCTAGCTAAGCTACTCTTATACGAATAATCGTCTTTGAGGCTTAGCAATACAACCAATGATTCTACCAGTTTTAATCTCTGCAAATATTCCCACGGTAACAAGAAGGACCACAATGATCAAACGAAAATTGGAGAAATTTCTGGTAACTTCATTTAGAAGAATGAATGACTGCAGTAAAAATCAGACCAACTAAATTTTCTGCATCATCCATCAATAATCGACCTTATTTATCAATATACCTAATAATTATTGTTCCACAAAAATAAAAGTGCAGTTTATTTAGACGTGGAGTGCCACTAATTAAATAAATATCTTAGGAATTTATCATAGTTGCATACTTACAGCAGTTACTTGTTTGTGTAAATAAACAGTCAAATCATTGAGTTGAGTGCTTCTAAAGTATTTTTCCATATGCAAGCTGGAGACACTTTTGTGGCTCAGAAGGTTTAGGTGATAGTAAGATAAAACTAGAAGCTTTACCTAAATGCGTCACTTATGACTCGTTCTGTGTGCTCAAATCAGGATAGAGAAACACATGTGTTAAAACTAACTCACATATTAGATGGGGACTCGCCATCTGTTACACTTAGCCAAACTTTTTTCTGATAAAAGAAGTTAATTTTGTTGATCCCAGTCAATTACATCCAAAAAAGTATCATGAAGATCACTCTCGGCCTCTGCACTGCTAGGGTGTACACAATCTAAGTCTTAAGACAATAAAAGAAAAAAAAAATATGATGACAGCTATCAGTATGGTCAAGCCATAGGTGTTCACCATGGAGATAAGGGGCTTGATTGGTTGGGCTCCAAAATTTGCCCAACCAAAACTAAGGCATTACCAAAACTTAGGCAGTCATTTGGTTTGTAGCCAAAATTTGCCCAACCAAAACTTTGGCACTCACAAGCATCAAATTCCTTGCCTAGGATTTGGCAACTAGAATTGGCATGCCCTCATTTTGGTTTGTCCTAACTTGGCATGGCAAATTTTGGAGCCCAAGCAATCAGGCCCAAAATTCCTCAGTAGTGGAAAATTTGACAATGCCTTCAAACAAATGTCTTTAGTGTAAAGTTTGACGGTTGCAACCAAGCCAAGGTCAAACGTAGGATTTTCTCTAAGTCGAAGAACCAGTACCAATGGTTACAAATGATTTATAGAGACCCCAAATGATACCTCTAGCATCTTTCCAAGCCAGTGTCACCTAACTGTCTTTTCTAGTCACTTTCCTTTCATAGATCGAACCAGAAGGCTAAAAGTGGGAGCTAAACTTTAGTCCATCCCTTTTCCATTAGCCCCTCTAAGGTGGGCTTAAAAGGGGGCTAAAAGCGATCTCGTTGGGCAAAAATTTCATATTACCTCCACTCACCCTGACCCATGTGTTGTACATGGGTAATAAATAGGACCAAATGGGGGTAAGGAGCTAATCTTTAGCCCCTAGATCCAAACACATTCTATCCTTAGGCTAAAGTTTTAATCTACAACAAACATACTATCTTTAGATGTCCCACCACAAGATGATTGTTGCGAGCCATCTTGTTCGTTGGATGGTTTCTTATGTTGATAAGCCGGCTGATGTTGTTTTGTTATGAGAAAAAACCCTATACCATGGCCGATAAACCGGGTTGATAAGTTCAAGCAATTATAATGGTCTTTTGTATAGTTACAAACTTATTTCTACTTACACAGTACAGTCAAGTGGCAGTTCATAGCATAGTTGTTAAAAATGACGACTCTATGGTGTGATTTTTACGCGTTTGTGATCTTAATTTGTCGTTAAGTCCGAACGGAGGCCACTTCCCGGTTGAAGACAAACTCAGGTAGGCACAGTCAATGAAGTTAGGGTTTTATAAATTCATTCACCGTAGTACATTTACAGTTACCTTCTATATATAGGATCCAGTCAGCTACCAAATGCTCAAAAAAAAAAAAGTACATCCTGGCTATATTTACTTTCCTAGTGTAACGGTCCCATGGGTGTTTTCGGTACCTCTCCTCCGCACCGCCTTTCAGTTACGGGCCTTTATTTCCGGCCCACCAACGGCCCGGCATGTTGAAACGGGTCTTGCCTTGACTGTTCAGAGTGGGCTTCCGGCCCATGTCGCCCACCGCGTGGTCTCCGGCTCTCCGCTTCGCGATCCTTCTCGGCGGACGGCGGCAGGGCTCCAACCGGAGCCGCGGCGTTCCGGGTTGTGACCTCCGCCACCATCGTCAGAGGTTCCTCCGCTATGCCCCTGCGAAGGTCGCCACCAAGCTGAAGAAAGAAAAATGGTGAGGCAGGTTAGTGGTCACTGGGGCCATCGGCGCGCAGCAGTACGAGCCTCCAGCTCGAGGCGGCCAGGGCCTCCGGCACCGAGCAGTACGAGCCTCCGGCTCATGGCGGTCCGGGCCTCCGGCTTGCGGCAGCGCATGCCTTCGGCACAGAGGGCAATCATGTCCCAACAAAAATGTTAGTGATAGATGTAAAACGCATGTGAGATGGGGCAGTTCTGAGTTCTCTGTGTACTACATGTTTGACATTTAGGGCCTACTTGGTTGGGTTCCAATTCTTGCCCAACCAAAATGATGGTAAACCAAAATCTAGGCATGGTCAAATCCATTTGCCAAAGTTAGGGCAAAAAAATATGGGTAAGCAATTGGTAGACTACCAAAATCAAGGCTTGCCAATTTTACTATTTATACATCCTATAAGAACTTTCTAGAATATTGCCAAAACTTTGGCAATAAAAGTTGGTGTGCCAAAACTATGGTAATGAACCAATTGATGCCAATTGATTTGGCATGCCATGGTTTTGATTTGGCAAAAATTAGAACCCAACCAAGTAGGCCCTTACATCAGCGTTTTTTATTCTATTTCTATTTTACAGTATGAGGGAGCAGTTAAGGATGATGGAAGAGGACCTGCTATTTGGGACAAATTTGCTCACACATTTGGTAACTTCAAGTCTCTGTTTAACCATGGTTAATATATGTAATAGGATTTTTCATGGCTCTTTAGATGTTTCTAGACCCATGAATTTCGTTTGAATGAGTTTGGGACACGAAAAAAGTTTTAGCTAGTAGGCTAGTAAAACACTACTATAGAGACTTGATGTGGATGACACAGTAGACAGGAAACATTTTGCACTTAGCTCTTTTGTAGCTGGGAGATTTATAATTCCGTTATTCAACATTCTAAGGCAATTACTTCTTTGCCCTTGTGCAGGAAAAATCACTGACTTTAGCAATGCTGATGTGGCAGTCGATCAATACCACCGTTTTGAGGTGAAAACTATTATCTAGCACTCATGCTTTATTGTAGAGAATTTATGTCCAATGCTCACACAATCTAAAATTCTTCTTGATATATATTACTAATTCAGGAGGATATTCAACTCATGGCAGACATGGGAATGGATGCATACAGATTTTCAATTGCATGGCCTAGGATTTTCCCAAGTATGTGTTTCACCTTTGCCAAACTATACTCTATAAGCAGTTCTATGCAATCCTTACATTTTTTTAAATATGAATTATCGAACCTAAAATCAGCACACTGACAATGATATCCTAATATTTCTCCTCAGATGGCACTGGCGAGGTTAATCAGGCAGGCATTGACCACTATAACAACCTGATCAATGCATTGCTTGCAAAAGGTGAACATAAAACATCTCCAGACTTAAAATAAAGATATACAAAATGGAGTTACAAGACTGAATTTATGGCTTTATGAAAGTAACTACTAATCCAAATTAGCTCCAAAAGTCTTGACAAGGTGAAACATTCTTGCAGGGATAGAGCCCTACGTAACACTCTATCACTGGGACCTTCCCCAGGCCCTGGAAGACAAGTACACTGGATGGCTTGATAGGCAGATAATGTGAGTCACCGTCACGCGCAGTCTCATTGATTTGAATGATTGGCCAATAATCAAACTGTTATATATCGCTCGGACATAATGCAGCAATGATTATGCTGTGTACGCTGAGACGTGTTTCAAGGCGTTCGGAGACAGGGTGAAGCACTGGATAACCTTCAATGAGCCACACACTGTTACAGTTCAGGGCTACGACTCTGGATTGCAGGCACCAGGGCGCTGCTCGGTGCTCCTCCATCTCTACTGCAGGGAAGGCAACTCAGGCACTGAACCCTATATAGTTGCTCACAATATCATACTTGCTCATGCCACAGTTGCAGACATCTATATGAAGAAGTACAAGGTCTGGATTCTGAGATATCTGCTTTCCGTTTGAAATTTAAAGTTGTATAACACAAATAAAGCATACATCCACAGTGTATTACATATGTTCTGCTCTCTGCAATACTACATTGTAACAAAGTACAATGTTGTCAAATCAAGCTTTGGACTTAGTGTTGAGATCCGATTTTTATGCAGGCAACACAGAAAGGACAGCTGGGCATAGCTTTTGATGTCATCTGGTATGAGCCGATGTCAAACTCCACAGCAGACGCTGAAGCGACGAAAAGAGCACAGGAATTCCAACTAGGATGGTGAGGTTCATCAACACATTATTCTGCTCATAAATTCCCAATGCAAGACTTTCCTGAATATAAGTTGTATACAGAAGTATCATGAACATATATAATAATAGCTCTTAAATTCAAACTTCTGTATGTTTGGGTGAAGTTATTTGCTAACATAACTGATTGAAATTGAAGGTTTGCGGATCCTTTCTTCTTTGGTGACTACCCTAAGATTATGAGATCGAGGGTCGGAAACAGGCTGCCCAAGTTCACAGCTGAAGAGGCTGCTCTTGTGAAGGGGTCGCTGGACTTCATGGGGATTAATCACTACACCACGTTCTATGTGCAGAATGACGAGTCCACTGTCATTGGGACACTGCTGAATAACACCTTGGCAGACACAGGAACTATTAGCCTCCGTAAGTTGGCATCATCTTTTGTTCAGACAAGATGAAATTAAGAGCTGAAGAAACAAGTTTTTTTTTGTCTCCTTCTGCTGTACTGAATGCTTCTTGCTGACATATTAATGCCTTTCACGTTTTTTCAGCCTTCAGAAATGGGAAGCCAATCGGGGACAGGGTGAGTTTTGCCTTGAGCAAATCTTTTGGAACTCAAAAGGATATTAGAAAACATGACTAGATATGACAACATTTCTCTTATCGCACTGAAGTACAAGAAGACTGAAAATTTAGGCTGAAGCACTGCTTTTGTTTCTCTGAACTTACTGTACATGTTGACCTGCAAATTCACCACACTGTCTGTCCTCCATGCAGGCTAACTCGATCTGGCTGTACATTGTACCTGGCAGCATGAGGAGCCTAATGAACTACGTCAAAGACAGATACAGCACCCCACCGGTGTACATAACAGAAAATGGCAAGTGCATACGTCTCGTGTCGCGAAACAGATAAAATTGCTCTCACTTCATACATTTTCACTTTTAATCTCATTAAAATCTGCGCCATTAACATTTGTAGCACTCAGTCTACAGAAAAACAAGAAAGAAACTAATAAAAAATTTCCCTGTTGATATAGGAATGGACGATAGCAACAGTCCCTTCATCTCCCTGAAGAATGCACTCAAGGATGACAAAAGGATAATGTACCACAATGACTACCTGACAAATCTAGCTGCCTCCATCAGGTACTAGTACTACTCACTTGTCTTACAGCCACCAGATCAATACAAAAGCAAGGGTGGAATTCAACCCAAGTTTTGAAGAAAAAGGTCTGCTCACCAGTCACCACTGACAAATACAATGCAGGGAGGATGGCTGCGATGTTAGAGGGTATTTTGTGTGGTCTCTTCTCGACAACTGGGAGTGGACCGCTGGATACACCTCGAGATTCGGGCTGTACTTTGTGGACTACAACAAGAATCTCACGAGATACCCAAAGAACTCTGTGCTGTGGTTCAAGAACCTGCTGGCCTCTTCTTGAATCTTGATGCAAGTTTGATAGCCCATTTAGAGGTCCACATGGTATGCTCCTTCAGATCCTGTAAGCAGTATTTTCTAGCGATTTGTCCTGTATATGCATTGGTTGTATGCTCGCAAAAAAAATGCATTGGTTGTATAGTGATTCTGTGCGATATGTTGTACTATCTCCATAACCAAATGTAAGTATTTGATTGATTGAATATAAATAATTGATTGATTGAAGGTTCAAAGTTTATCGATAAACATAAGCATTTCTGGGTGCAATGAACTGTCGCCTGTAATCAAGGTGTACAGTCAGCTTTTGTAATCAGTGCAATTTGTGACATTAGCCCATCTCCAAAACTCTACCTTCCAGCTTTATAAACCGGATGTCCCGGTATTTCAGGATTGCGTAGACATAAGCATTTTTGCTGTCTCACCAAATCGACACAGAAGAAAGGAATAGTGAACTTCGCCTCTGAAATAATGTGCCAGAGAATCCTCTGTAAAATCCGACATCTCACTAATCACCAACGGAAAGTGGATGAGAAAATGCGCAGCACACATTGACACACTAACGCGAGCCCACTGTGGCGCCTCCGGCGGATCGCGGCGGCAACGGCGGGCACTCGGGGCTTGGCGGCCGCGGCAGTGTCGTCGTCGTCCACACCTCAGCTCGGCAGAGTGGGCACGTGCCGCGCGCCCTGAGCCAGCCGTCAACGCCGCACTCCGCGTGGAAGAAGTGGCCGCACGCCGAGACCACCCGCACGAGCTCGAGCTCGCCCGCCGCCGCCTTGATGCCACTGCCGGCGAACTCCGACAGGCAGAGCGCGCAGCGTGGGGCCTCCTCGTCGTCGTCCGCGGACGATGCGCTCCCGCTCCCCCCGCCGCTCTTCCCCCGGCCGGCCGCCCGCCGCGCCTGCTCGTACGTCACGAGCATGGCAGCGTCCCCGAGCGCGCGCTCGACGTCGTGCACAGCGGCGCCGCCACCGCCGCCGACGCCTGGACGACGGTCCGGTGGTGTCCGTCCACCGCAGGCGACCACGATGGCCACGATGAGCGCCGCGAGGAACACCGCCGCGCCGACCGCGATCGCCGAGGCGTCGTCGAGGCTCATGGCCGCTAGCTGCTGGTGGTACCCTGCACTGCTAGCTTTCTTGGTACGCTCTCGGCGTTCTTGCTGCTGCTGGTGGTATATACTACGCTCTCGGCGTTCTTGCTGCTGGTGGTGGTATATACGCTTAGCTCGTTTCGTTTCACAAGTGATAGCGATGGGTGGTGTCGTTCCTAGAAAGTCTCAGAAAGCTTCCTCGTTTTCTTGCGCCGCGCAATTGTATTCACGTCAATACCTGGGTAATTCGAAGGGCCTTTCCGTCGCCGCGCTTTCGCCTTTTGCTTCTTCACCTGCACACGGCAGTGCCGGCTGCAAGCCTGCAGTGCAGGGCAGGGCCTAGAATTCTAGAAAGAAAACTTCCCGTTTGGTTTCTTCTCGAGAATGCGTTGCACCTGCCGGCGTTTTGCGCGGTCGTTTTACTCATGGCTTATAATTCTAAAAAAAAAAGTTACTCATGGCCTTGTTTATGTAAAAAAATTGAAGGATTTTTTACTGTAACACTTTCATTTATATTTGATAATTAGTGTCTAATTATAAACTAATTAGATTTGAAGGATTTGTCTTATGATTTATAACTAACTATGTAATTAGTTATTTTTATCTATATTTACCGTTCTATGTATGTGTCCAAAGATTCATAAAATTTGAAATTTGGAAGTCATCTAAACAATGGCCGCCACGAAACCTCGAGAAATTCCGTGCTGTCGAATCCACCGTGTTTCGTTCAAATGCGGTGCGACCGCCCCTGCCCCCTGGACATGTACGGAGGTCGGCTGGAGCCTGACGAAACTGACCAAGACAAAGAACAAGTTCGACTGTTCGAGTGCAGTGGCCATCGTTCACATGTGTGATGAGTGAGAACTGATGAGTCCGTTCCGTCGGACATCCTTCTGGCGATCTTGCCACTGAACTGCACGGTACTTTCCTCGAGTCTCGAGACAACCGGGATCAATCAGAAATTCAGAAAACGGAACGACCTGGTCCAGCCGTCCAGGGCACTTTCGCCTGCATCTCCTGCGACAACGACGGCCGCCGTTTGCACGGGACAGTCAGTGTCACAGACGACATACTGTACTAGCATCGGATCGTTAACACTTACAGTAAATAAAAAAAAAAGAACAGCGGTTGTCAATTTTGCAGTAACCGATCCAAAAGCCACCTAACTACGGTTCCCTTACTTGCGGCGGTTTCCTTCTCTTTTCTTTCGTCTCGCGAATTCATTCCCTCCCAACGTTTCCGTCGAGTCTGACCGTCCGAGGGACGAGACCATTCAGGACTCACGATACTGCTGCCGCCACTGATCCAGGATGGGGACGGTCATCGCGGCGGCGGCACTGGCCACGCTCCTCGCCGTCGTCCTCGTCGTGCCGCCGCCCACGGTGCATGCGACAGACCACGTCGTCGGGGGCTCGATGTGGTCCATCCCGCTGCGCGACGGCCAGTACCTCGCCTGGTCCTACAACACGACCTTCTACGCCGGCGACAACCTCGGTGAGCCCTTGGGATTGGTTCTCTTGCATTGCCTGTCGTCTGCCATTGGTATGATACAACAGCACTCTACTGACGCCACCATCCCGGCGCCGTGTTCAGTCTTCAGGTTCCCGATAGGGTTCTACGACGTGGTGCAGGTGTCGAGGAGGGAGTACGAGGACTGCACCGCCGACGACCCCTACAACAACTTCCGCGTCCCACCGGCCGTCGTCCCGCTCGACTACAAAGGCATGCGCTGCTACGTATGCAGCGTCGGCAATTACTGCAAGCTGGGAATGAAGTTCCATGTCACCATCCAACCACGCTAGCCTGCTCGCCATTTCTTCCTCGTTCATCCGCAATGACTATTGTTTCTCAAAAGTCAACAGTGCATTATATTATGAACTTTATCAGGCATCATCAATCAGACAACTCCAATATTGCTGCTGATTAGCACACGATTATGTACTACATAAAAGAGAATTTGTGCCGATGGATGTCATTCAGATTTCAGACAGCAATGCAATAGACATTGCACCGTTATACAGTAGCATTCCACAAACATTCAAGTCCACCTATTTATATATAATATTGATGAAACCATCACTCTAGCAAATCTCAAACAGAAGTTAAAAAAGGTAGCCAGCTATATGCCTGGGTAGCATTTTTCAGTTACAGCAAAAAAGGATACAATCCCTGCTTGCAGGGAGGTAGAATCAGCTTCCTATTTCGCATCTTGCGACAGCAAAACCAGAGATCACTCTCTTACTTGAAGGACAACCCTGCCAATTGCCTTTGATGATAGTCTGCTTACTGTTGCGCGCACTGCACTCTTTGGGCTCCGCCCGGCATCTCGTCATCCTCCTCGTACGCCTCCTGGGCAGCGTGAGCTTGCTTCCTGCGCATCTCTTCCTCGATGTTGTTCACATCATGCATAGTCGTCTCCTCGCATTCGTCTATCTCCATGTCGGTCAGCTTGGATGAAGAAGGCTTTGGTGGAAGTATTGCCTCGAGGGCCTTGCACTGCTCTGGTGCCAGTGAGTCAGGGAACTCCACCGTGAAATGAATGTAGAGCTTCCCCTTCATGAAAGGCCTCTGGTAAATTGGCATCCCCTCATCGTTTATCGCCTTGAATTGGTCTGCTCAAATTTAACAAACAAGGATCAGAAACAGATACAGCTGCAGAGGCACGGAGTGACAACTGAGGTCTACAAGAGAAAAAGTCTTACCAGGTTTAACAACTTCACCAGGGTTTGATTTGATGAGAAGCTGCCTGTTGTCCAGATGTGTAAGAACAAATTGGAACCCACAGAGAGCTTCAGTCAGAGACAAGGTGTGCTCATAAAAGAGATCTTCACCCTTTCTTTTGAACTTGGGGTGGTCCTTCTGCTGGAGGACGAATACAATGTCTCCAGTGACAGTATCAGGCTGCAAGTAACATAACATATCAAATATAATTTCAAAATCATAAAAAAGCAATTTCTAGATCTTATCACACTGATGCTTAAACAAGCATACCGCTTCATCAGCTTCACCAGGGAAGGTGATCTTCTGGCCGTGTTGCATCCCCTTCTCAACATGAACCTCAAGAACCTTTTTCTCTTGAACGACCTTCTCACCCTTGCACCCTGGGCAGCGATCCTTCTCGTTGATGCTCTCTCCAGTCCCCTTGCACTCATTGCAAGGCTGCTGCATCTGCTGTATCATGGAAGGCCCCAACTGGCGAATCGTGACTTTCATACCTGAGCCCTGGCAACCAGGGCACCTCATTGAGGCACCAGACTTGGAGCCCTTGCTGTGGGAAAAAAGAAAGCACACTCAACCAAAGGTTTTGGAAAAATGATTTGAGTAATTGGGAGGGCCAAACAGAACTAACCCCTTGCACTTGGAGCAGAGGACATTGCGTGAAAGAGAGAGCTTCTTTGAGGTGCCATTGTAAAGATCTTCCAGAGAAACTTTAAGTGGGTGGACTACATCTTCTCCCCGCCTTTGCCTTCTTCCCCTGCTGCTTCCACCACCTCCTGTGAAGAAAAACATATAAAAAACAGTTATCACATTGATAGAAGGGGCATAACAAAAAAAAGCTCACGGATGAATATAGATACCACCAGACAATACCTCCAAAAGAGGGCCCAAAGAATGATGAGAAGATGTCAAATGGATCAACATGGGCTCCTCCACCACCCATTCCTTCCTTAAGAGCATCTTCACCATACTGATCGTAAATCTCACGCTTCTCTGGGTCACTCAAAACCTCATAGGCTTGTGCAAGCTCCTTGAACTGAAATAAATTAAAATAAAGCATTTACTCTACAAATTATGGGTGAGAAGTTCAAAAAGGAAAACCAGCAATTTTATGATATACAAAATTTAAGCTTGGAAATATCATATAGCATGCAACAAATATTACTGGCACAAATAATGTTATGGAAACACATGTAAAAGCTGTAAAACGCAAAAAGTTTAAATATACAGCACCAAAAAAATAATGCCAATGACCTCCAAGTGATTATACCAAGCAGGCAAACCTTGTAAGCTTTTCAACATAGGAAATCACATAAAGGACGTTATGGAAATGAATATGTAACAGCCGTAAAATAAAATGCAAAAAGTTCTAATATACAACACAAAAAAAAAACAATGCAAATGATCTCCAGATGATTATACCAAATAGGCAAACCTTGTAAGCTTTACAAGATATAAGAAATCACAAAAAAAAAACTTTATGCAAATGCATATGTAACAACTGTGAAACACACAATTAATATACAACACACACACAAATGATCTCTAGGTGATTATACAAACCCTATTTGGATTAGTTTCGGATTATTAAAAAACACCTTTTGTCTCTATTTCCTAAAATCTGAGCAAAAACTGGTGGACGTGTTTGGATACCTAGTTTTTAAGAATCTGACTCCATTTATTGCACTATGGTCACACTAAACTGGCAAAAGCTGGGTATCAACAGCTTCCTAGTTTTTAAATATCTTGCAAAAACTAGCCTGTTTGGATCCTACCAAGTTTCCAAAAAGCCAGATTTTTAAAAACTAGCAAAAACTGGAGGAATCCAAACAGGGACATAGGCGAACCTTGTAACCTTAACAAGACAAGAAATCACATAGGCCACATAACAGACAGATAAAGCACAGGCACATCCAAAAGGGCAATCAAAATACTCATTGGACAACAAACCAGCTGGACCACTGCATACTATTATCTGTCATTCCATGCGACATCAATGCCTGCAAAGATTTCAACCATGGTCCATGGCTGCTAGGACAAGGATAACTTCCCTACAAGAAACTATTGACAGGGGTTTCAGCCATTGTCTCATCCCACATGATAAAGTTGGATACTAAAAACTTTACACCACTGTTGTCTGCTAACAGTTGAGTGAGCTTATTTTCCAAGACATTAAATATTGTATCAAAGCTCGGGAGAAATGTTTTGTAACTACCATGCATCTTGGTTCTCAATGTAAACATTTAACCACAACTTGAACTGCTATAGCTCTTGACACCCCCAACTAACAGCATATTTCACCCAATAAAACATATCTACTATGCAATATAGTTATTTCCACACGAGCAACCTCCAGCATAAAATGAACAATGCAGGCACTGCTCAAAAAACGCAATGGAAGTACCAGCTACACATGTTTTTGCAACTGAACCAGCTGCGGAGCTGCCTGTCATCGAAAAGAAAAGACCAGCTAATATACATGCCGAAGTGAATCATAACACATGACCAAGAGAACCGCTCGTGGCATGCAAGCTAAAAAAGTTGTTGTCTTTCACCAGCATAGGATTCTGAGCGCAGCAAGCACATGGAGATGGTTCTCGCGAATCCCCACACAACTAAGGTCGCAATCACGGCACGCAACATGACCGGGGATCGCCCATCGCAAACCTAACGCACGCAACACGAACTACCAATCGCAGCTGAACCAGCTGTAGAAGCATCAACGAATCTACCGAACGATCACCATCACGGAAACAGGACGAGGAACCTAAGCATCATCAAGACCAACACGCGACCCACCCTTCCTGAAGGCAGTAAATCTACCAGACGCAAAGGCTGCCCCTGAACTGAGCCTCGATCTACCGCGACGGATCACGCGCGGCAGATCGGATCAAGGCCGCCAGATCGCGCGAGGGGAGAGGGGGATCGGACCTTCTCGGGGTCGCCGCCCTTGTCGGGGTGGTTCTTGATAGCGGCCTTGCGGTAGGCCTTCTTGAGGTCGTCCTGGGACGCCGACTTGGGCACCCCGAGGATCTCGTAGTACTTGGTGTTGTCGCTCTTCTTCGGCGCCCGCCCGAACATCTTGCCTTCTCCTTTGCCGCCGCCGGTGCCGCTCGCCGGTGCGGGATACAACCTCGCCGCCTCCGCCGCCGCCGCCGCTCCTACGGGGGAGTGAGGTGGGGAGGACGGGAGGGGAGGAGGCGGTCAAAGGCAGCTGGTGGCCGAGCGGAGTGGGAAGCCGAGAGGGTTTGCCACCGGCGATACGCGTTGGTTATTGTAGTCGGGGTCTGTAGACGACCGGGAAGTACGTCAACGCCGCAGCGGACGCGTATTTTCGCTTCTGGGCTTGCGGAATGGGCCCGAATGGGGTCAGGGCCCGGGGCTTTGCTGTCTGGTTGCACTTTCACTTTCACTTTCAGACACGTGCTTCGTGCTTGTGCAAATAATTGTGGTTTGGCTTCCATGTGGAGGAGACAGGACGAGGAATGAACCAGTTTAGTCGAATCAAATGTTCGCGACCATAGCCACAACCACAACTACAACCGCAACTATCATAACCAGACAGAAATAATTGTGCTTGAGCAAATAAATTGTGATGGCATATTTCAAATAATAAGACTACATGATCTTAGTTTTTTTAGCCCTTTTTATATGTGCACTTTAATTACTAGTAGCAAACATATTCATACGTTGCAATGAGATTTATATCTCGCATTATATGTTCTATTGCGTTTTGGAATCACACTCCCTAGCTGTTTGTATTGAAAGGTGTTATTTTAAATGGTATATGAACATACAGCGTGAGTTTGAGTCACGAATGTGACAAAAAAAAATCAATTAGAATTCTATTCTCTAGTTATCACGTACTTTTAGAAAAAATGTCTAGGACTATGCTCTAGATAGTGGAGAGGCATGCATACAAGGAGAGATGTGCGATTGCCCACGATCTACAGAGAAACGATGTCATAGGAGAAACGATGCTACATTAATCAAGTAGTAGAATAAGTATCTAATAGGGGCCGGGAAATGCACCTTGATAATACCCATGATCATGAAGAATATGTGTATGTCGCTAGGACAAAGTTGGGCCTAGGGTAGCATTTTGCTCTGCCCCTGTGAATACGCTTAAAATAATTTATTTTGTAGATGCTCGAAAGTGTAAAAGTACCACCTAAATATATATGTGTTTGTAGAGGCAAAGCTAGAGCAAATTTAAATGAGAGTATGTTTGTCTTGTGGGTGCAAGATTTTTTTTGTCATGTTGGTACATATACAGTGAGAATATAGCTCTAACTATTTTTTTTTTTGTGTGTGTGTGAATATGCCACATCCCCTAAAATGAATATAGGACCACTCTTGTTTGTTTGTTGTGTGAAAGATTTACAACATTTCCTTGCTCTCACCATGGTCATTGTTAACTTCGTCCAACCAAGTGAATACGGGTCTATTTGGATCACATATGCTAGTTACTAGTTGAAGATAAAAATTAGCTCAAATCTCTAACTCTTATAAAATTAGATTAATCTCCGCTGCAAGTTTTATCTCAACATGCATGCAAACCATCTATATCATCTCTATATTATTATTCACATCATCTCCCACTAATAGTCATGCCAACTTAATTCTTAATGCTAGCCATACATGTCACCTTCGGTTAATTTTATTTTAAATTCTTCACAATATCTAGAGCAAAGCACGGGATATCTTCTAGGCAACTAGAGTTAGTGTCTAATAAGAGCATCTCCAAGGGCTTTGTAAATAGACTTTGCATTGACATATTTGCAAAAAAGAGTAGAAAATACCCCTCCAATGGTTTTGCAAATGAGGTCTGCAATTTGGTAAACTTTGCAAATAGAGGTTGAGGCTTTGCATATATGCAAACCTCCTCCGCACTTTGCATCTGGACCTCGCGACTTTTTCGTCGGTCCACGTAGGACTCGTGCGCGCGGACTCCCCTCCTCTCGGCGCGCGAAACCCCTCCCTCCGCGCGCGACCCTCCCTCTGCCGCCAGAAATTTCATCGCTCGAAGCCTCTCCCTCCGTCGCCAGAAGGTCGCGCGCGGACTCCCCTCCACAGTCTTCACGAACGCAAGGTATGACGAACACAATATACCTCCATGGATCCCAATCTCTCCCAGCTCGGTTCCTGTAGCATGGTGGCCATTGTTTCTAGGGTTTAGGGATGGGCGGATACCGAAGGAATGGCGCGCGAGGAAAAAACTTCAGGAAAAAAATTGTGGGGACTTGGCAAAATGCAAAATGGTTGGAACACATATTCAAGCTGTATAGTTAAAATTTTTAAATATCCTTTGTTCAATAGAACTCGTATGTGATTTGTATTGGTGCTAGAGAGTAGAAATTGAAGTATTCTTTGTTTAATAAAACACGTATTTGAGTTGTATCCTTCAAGGGATTCGTTGCTTGGCTCTCTTTCGTTAGCGAGACTGGGACGACCAATATATGAGCATGGAGCCCAATAGGTTTCGGAACCGGACTCCGTGTCACGTTAGACATAGATGTTTTAACTGATATGAGCACAGACTATATGTATAAGTCCAGATAAAAAAAAACTCTTCATTATTCAGTAGATAGGGGAAGACCGACCAAAATATGGATTGACGAAAAAATAGCGAAAAAATTTGCCTCTTTATTAATAAGGTATACATATATGTAAAGCGAAATCGGCGTGAATCAAATACAAGCGAGGATCTCCTCAGTGTTCCTTATCATTTTTGCTAATGTTTCTTACCATTTGCACCGGTTTATCCGTTGTTAACTACTATTGACACGTTATTTACTCTATCAATGAGAATGACAATTGCCACCAGATAGAGTAATAGCTGACACAATATAGTGGGTGTCTGACTGACCTTACCATATTAGCGAGATTATTTATCGCACTAGTCGCTGAATTCAATAAATTACCATATTAGCGAGATTATTTATCGCATTGGTCACTGGATTCAATAACTTGTGCCACTAGAAGCTTTCTACTATTCAAAGAGATTCAAAGAGTTGAATGGCACACTCTGCCAAGGTGTGTTTCTTGTGTCTCTGTCAACCCCGTGTTGGGTCTGAGCCGAGCGAGGAAAGTTTTGTAGCTGTGGCGAGGACCTAGACAGTGAATGCAATCTAAACATCTCCTCCTCTGAACTGGTCTAACACGAGTTGTTACAAGTTGTATCTTATGCGGGGAGCTTCAAAACTTGTTGCTTAGTCGTGAGCTCCTCGTCTTTGTGGGTATCATCGACCCTCTATCAAACATAGCAACAATATGACTGTTGAGATAAAATTATAAGGCAAACAGGTCATGTGGAGCACTAGTACATATGTGGAGATGAGGACCTACCATAAGAGATTCTTGAGGTGAGGAATATGTCGCAATAGTTCTAACAGGTCCAAAATCTCCTTCGAGGTGGACATCTATACACATACAATCATGGTGCAAAAATACATGTGGCAGAACCTCCTAAGTAATATGGCCCACATGCACTAATCCTTGTCTTAACAGACCTCAGATTACTATGCATGTGTTCCACACAACTTAACAAGCTCTGTCGGGTTTCCCGAGGACACCCGACAGAGCTTGTTAAGTTGTGTGGAACACATGCATAGTAATCTGAGGTCTGTTAAGACAAGGATTAGTGCATGTGGGCCATATTACTTAGGAGGTTCTGCCACAGCTGGTATCAGAGCCGGATCGTTATTCTAGAGCTATTGTAGTAATCCTTGCGAAAACTTCAAAAGGTTTTGGATCTAATAAAAATTTAACTTGACTATTTTGGTCCAAATTGCTTATCCCTTATCTATGCTCACTTCTATAGCCCTCTAGTCATGTTTCAAAGTTTATGGTGGAATATCATGTTATAATGCCCTATTTATAAAAGTTTACTTTTAAGTATGTGTTACATTAAAGTCTTTTAAGCTTAGAACGTAGGTCCGTTCATGCATCATGCTTAATTAACCTGTTAATAAATACTTTCCCTCTTAATGTGAATTGGGTTAGGTAGTACCAATCCTATTCCGCTAGCCTTCAGATCCCACCTATCTATTCTTTAATCTTGATCCTATCTTTTCTTGAAAGCTCGAGTTTAAAGTTTGGCTTGTTATTCAACGAGATGCTGTTCATACCCGAGCATCCGATCTTTCTTTGGGATTTCTCAAAATGGGGGTGATGATTCCAATCCTCCACCGGTTCAACCCGGTTGACCGATACCCTTGCCGCTCGGTCAATGCTACAACTATTCTAGCTCAGAATCAGAATATCACTCAGGGTAATCATGGTCGGAATAATGGTAATGAGGTCACGTATTTTGATTTCGCAGCCACTCAGCCACCAGTCTTCACCAAAGCAGATGAACCTCTTGAAGCTGATTATTGGCTCCGCACCATGCAGCAAAAGTTTGATCTCATTCCTTGTACGAAGTTCGGAAGCCACTATTTGCGGCTCAAGTGTTGAGAGGTCTTTGCGGTGGCTTGGTGGGAAAATCTTGTTGCCATACAACCCCTTGGTCATCGTATCACATGGACGAGTTTCGTGAAGCTTTCCGCACTCATTATGTTTCACAAGGTGTTATGAAAGTTAAGAAGGAAGAATTTTTATCTTTACAACAAGGTGATATGTCCGTCGTACGGTATGTGGCGAGTTTAATCACTTATCCCAAAGTATGCACACGAGTATGTTGATACGGATGATAAAAAGAAGGGTTACTTCTTGAGGGTGCGGATAGTAAGATACGTATGATGATTTCTAGTGCTACTCTTAATACTACATTTTACGAGACAGTTGATATTGCTATCACTTGCGAAGCCGTTAATCGTAAGCACCGAGAAGGCCAAGAAGAAGAAGGCTCGAATCTTGAATCCTCGGGCGGTAAGCCTAAGCGCTGAAGATAATCCGTCATCCCGTAAATCATTTTCATACTCCTTATCATCCAGTCCAGTATCAAGTCCCGCGAGGCACTTGTCCGTCCCGTTGCGACTCTTTCTTATCACGCCCCGAATGCTCTTAGCGTTCGAAAACCCACTTTACAAATAGAACTACCCATGTTACAATTGTGGAAAGTCTGGTCACTCTACAAGGGACTGTCCACATCCAAACCGATTACAATTCCAATATTCTAAGTACTTACGTGTCACATCGGAATCAACGAGAAGAGCCAAATTAAGAAGAAAATTGGGCGTGTCTTTTACACGCAAGCGAGGTAATATTCGAGGGAGAGCCTATTTTGATGGGTATGTTCCAAGTTGCCAATCACTCGGCATTTATACTTTTTGACTCGGAGCATCCCATACATTCATCAATCGGACATTTGTTATGAAGCATGAGATCCCAATTGGAGAAACAAAAGAAAATTTCTTTATTCGGTCACTGGAGGGCGTATGTGTACTAAGGAAATGGTACATCGGTACCCATAGACTTGGGTGGACATATCTTTCCCACATCAATGATTGTTCTAAAGGATCGGGATATAGATGTGATCCTAGGTATGAAGCTGGATGAATCGGCGAGGAGCTATTATTGATACCCCGAACCGGACTATAAAAGTGAATTTATCGATGGCAAGTCGCAGTTGCTTATTCAATTCCCAACTCCTAAGAGGGCAGTCAAGAGAATTTATGCAACCTCTGTGAAGGAGATTCGAGATATCCTTGTAGTTAAAGATTTCCCAGATGTATTTCCTGATGAGTTACCCGGTATACCTCCGGATAGAGATGTGGAGTTTGCGATTGAGTTGAAGCCGTGCTTGCCCCAATATCCGGAAGAGCATATAGAATGGCACCACCGAATTAGCGAGAACTTAAAGCTCGGTTGAAAGAATTGCTTAATAAAGGTTTTATCGGACACGTAGTTCATCTTGGGGTTGTCCGGCCATCTTTGTAAAGAAGAAAGATAAAACCTTGAGGTTGTGTGTTGATTATCGTCCATTGAATGAAGTGACTATCAAAAATAAGTATCCTCGGCCTCGTATTGATCTGCTCTTAGATCGGTTAGCGGGAGCAAAGGTATTTTCAAAGATAGATCTCGAGTCGGCTATCATCAAATTAAGATTCGACTGAAGATATTCCAAAGACGGCATTCACTACTAGATATGGTCTGTATGAGTATCTGGTTATGTCTTTTGGACTTGCAAACGCACCACTCATTTCTTATATTTAATGAACTCGGTGTTCATGCGAACTTGATCGGTTGTAGTGGTCTTCAGCGATAATATTTTGATTTATTCTAAGAATGAAGAAGAACATCTTGAGCATCTCGGAATTGTTCGCAACGCAGCGTCGAGAGAACATCGGTTATATGCTAGGTTCGGCAAGTGTGAGTTTTGGCTTAAGGAAGTGCAATTCCTTGGATATGTTTTATCTGCTAAGGGCATAGCTGTTGACCCTAGTAAAGTAAAGGATATTCTAGATTGGAAAACACCAACCACTATTTCCGAGGTTCGAGTTTCCTTGGAATGGCCGGTTATTATCGCGAGATTTATTGCTAACTTTTCAAAGGTAGCTAAGCCTATAATTGAGTTGTTGAAGAATCAAACCAAGTTTGTTTGGTCACCTAAGTGTGAGGAGGCATTTCGGTCCTTAAAGAAGTCATTGACTGCTCCGATTTTAGTTCAACCTAGGATATGGAGAAACGGTTTGATGTTTATTGTGATGCTTCGGCATTGGTCTTGGTTGTTGTCGGGTACCTAGATTAGGGGTCCTAAATCAGGTACGTTAGAGGAAAATAACCCAACCCATCCTACCTCTAAATCTCCCAAGAATTAACCAGAGAAACCCCAATCCGCCTGGCCAGGCCGGCCCGGTACCGAGCCCGCAAGGCCTCGAAACTCCCAAACTCGGCGGCAACCGCTCACCCGCTCAGGGAAATCGGAAACCGCTCGAACGAACGGCTGCTCGAGACGACGACGGAAACCGCTCGAGCGCGGCCGCTCGAGCGGGACGGAAACCACTCGAACGGCATCCGCTCGAGCGGGACGGAGAAACGCTCAGCGGGCGCCCGCTCAGCGGGCCTACAATCATTGCCCATCCATATCCGCACGTGGCTTCGAGGACTTGAACAGTATCACATATCATCCACTCCGCCTAACATCATGGCTACGAGAACCCATAACGGCGGGACATACGCCGGTCAAATCTATCATTACACGGCCCGTCCCTGGATTCCGGGACGATAGAAGCCAGCATTGCGCCCGCCTGCTAAGGACCGAGCTATCAATATCACCTTTTCGCCAACTCTCGTGCGGAAGACCCATGAGGTGCGAGACGGATCTTGTCCCAAACGGCCGCGGCGCGGCTCGATCTTGGGACTCGAGGGCGCCCGGTCAAACGACTCGAGCCACCTTTGCGGGGCCATACCGTGCATGCTTTGTGCCACGTACGGCGCTTCTCTTCGAACACCGTCCATGCCACCAACTACGTCGTATTGTCCCATCGCCGGACCACGGTCCTCTCGAGGCGGCCTCCAACCACTCGAGGAGTGACGGCGGACGCGACTTCGGCATGGAGCGCACGGCGTTTGTCTTTCCCACCTCGATGACCTTACCGCGGGGTTCCGGACGCATGTGCTCGTACGCCCACGCCATGCCTCGATTACGTCGGCCCACGACCGAGGAGGACAAGCGAGGCCATCACCGACCATGCTGCTACAGGCTCGAGCCCGACCGAGCGAAGCGTCTACAGTCTCGACGACTTGACACGGCGTATGTAGCTCGACGTCACGCAACGATAGCCCTATCTACTCTGTACTCCTGAGCCTCCTCTTGGCCTATAAAAGGGGACGCCAGGGCCTAGTTCAGGGGACGTTTTTTAGGAGGACGACAACACTTTGCGCCTTCACTCACGACACACCCACACACGCACGTTAAGTCTCAGGACTCGCTTGTATTCACCCCTGTACGAGCACCCCGGTGCAAGATAACACGAAACTCACTCCTCTGTGGACGTAGGGCATTCTTTGCACGAACCGGGATAAACGCTTGTGTCCATCTTGCATCACCATCCGGATTAGGGAGCACGCAACGAAATTTACTCGTTGGTGTTATACCCCCGGGTACGAAACACCAAACGGTTGGCGCGCCGAGTAGGGGGGCTGCGTGTTCTTACCCGACTCCCGCCATTTTTCGGATGGCATCACCCGTTCCAACGCTCCCGTTCGCTACGGTGATCGGTTCGGGAGCCTAGAGTTCGTGTCGCTCGGCCCGGCCACGACATGGTTCTACTCTCGATCGGAGAACCGGGGCGGACGCTCATCGGCACCGCGCGCTGGTGGGGTCGCGCGCCGGCCGCGCCACCACGGTTCGCCACCGCGTCGCCGACATCACCAGCATCGTCACCACCGCCAGCAGGCACAGAGCCTTGAGCACTTTGCTCATGTGCCCTCCCAGCCAGACACCACGACGCACCCAGCCGAGGTGCCAAGTGTGCGGCGGGAGGTGCCACATGGACAGGGAGTCCTTGACGTGGACCCTAGCTTCACGTTTGCCATGCGCTCGTCAAGAGAGCCCGGCGTAGCGCCTCGAGCGCGCGCACGGCCGGCGTCGCCCAACCTGGCGCCGCACGGGCTCTCCGAGCTCGTCGCGGGCTCCGTTTGGGCTCACCAACGCCGCCACCACGTTTACCAGCGAGATCCAGTCAGCCATGGGACCGCAGGAGGAGAGCCCCGGCCCCCTCCTGCATGCCACCATGGACTTGGAGATTGTATGGCCGGCGTCAGTAAACCATGGATTTAACAGAGCACCTGGCTCGCAACGCCGCAACACGGTCGGGGATATGCGCCGCTGGATCGAGGAGGAGAGCACGGGGAGGCCCTGGACGCCGTCCAGCGCTAGCCCAGACTCCGATAACTCAGACTCAGGGTGCTATGACCCGGCACGCGAGTGTTTTCATCTCAACAACGACGTCCGTCGGATGACGAGGCCGAGAGATGACGCCGCCATGGCCGCCCTGCGGCCAACCGGGCGGAGGTGACCCCGGCGGTCGGAACATCGGCGGCTGCGGCCTGCGGGTGATCGAGCCGCGGGGACCACCGCCACGAGCGCAAGACAATCGACGGCTGAAGGCGATGCTCAAGCGGCACAATGGGCTCGGCTCGGGAAATCGAGGCCAAGATGGATGAGGAACGCGCAAGTGCGGAAGGCTGCTCAAGCGCGCGCTTGAGCGGAACCATCCACCCCCTCCTCGAGCTCTTGGCGCTCGAGGAAAGGCACGGAAGTCTTCAACCGCATCGTCAACGACGGGCGGCCCGAAGCGCCACCGAGCCGGCCCATTTCCCTCGAGCGAGCGGAATGTACTTGCGGCGGCTATCTTTGCTGCGGGACATGCCGGCACCCTCGAATCCCACGCCTTAAGGATACGGGACGAGATCCGGGGGCTCCTCCAAGTCGCCGCCGTCCGGCGGGCCGAGAGCTCGGCCTCGAGGGCGGCGTGAGGCGGCCCCGAACAACCACGGCACGAGCGGGAGGGTTCCGTCCACCGGGAGGCACCCCCTCGAGGTGGTAGAACACCGCTCGAGAACGCATCCTCGACAACCGTGCACCTCCGGATGCGCGTCACGACATCAACGACAACCGACGACGCAAGGCTGCGGGTGCCGAGGACCGTGGCTACAAGGCCCATCGAGGGGACGCTACGACGGCGACGAGGATCGGCGGTTTCTCGAACCACCGAGGCCCTCGGGTCTTCGGTCGAGCTATCGCAACACGCGTTGCCAAACCCGTTTCGACCCCCACGAGCGTGGTCAAGTACAACGGGAGACCAAGCCCGAGCGGGCGGCCGACTTCCGGCGGCTGCCGGTGGGAGGAGCACGAGAGGATAAGGCGATCATACGCCAACTCCCGCTGTTTCTCTCGACACCGCTCGACGGTGGCTCGAGGAACTCCCCATCGGATCCACGATTGGGCCGACTTGGTCCAGATTTTCGAGGAACTTCAAGGGCACGTACGTCCGACCACGGCAACTCGTGGGATCTCCGAAATTGCAAGCGAATACCACGGAATCTCTCCGGGATTTTGCTCGACGTTTCTCCAAGCCGCGTGCACCGAGCTACCGCACATCCCAGACCACGACGTCATCCTGGCGTTTGTCTCAGGCACCACGTGCAAAGAGCTCGTGCGAGAGCTCGGGCGCAACCGCCCAAAGACGGTGAACGAGCTCATGGACGTTGTCGCCGACTACGCCGCCGGTGACGAGGCCGTGGGAGCCTTCTTTGGTGGGCTGGAAACAAGCCCGCACCGCCCCGGGGGCGGTGAGGGATCGAGCAAGACCGGAAGAAGAATGGGAAGAAGAAGAAGGGCAACCGGCAAGGCAAGCGCGCGGTCGTGGAAGACGAGGTGGCCGCGGCCGAGCGCAAGAAGCCTAGACCCCCACCGGATGGGGGCGTCTTCGATAAGATGCTAAAACAGCCCCGCCCATACCACAAGGAGCCGGTCAAACATAACCTCGAGGACCGCCGCATGCTTCGAGGTTACTTCAAGAAATTTGGCATTGACAAGGACGATGGCAAGAAGGATAAGGGCGGCGAGGATCGGGCCAACGACGATGACGATGGTGGGTATCCGCCCATCACCGAGTGCTACATGATCTACGGCGGCCCGACCACCCGGATGACACGCCGAGAGCGGAAAGGCCGAGCGCGGGGAGGTTTTTGCCATGAAACCCGCCACGCCTCAATTCCTCGGCGGTCGGATGCTCCCATCACGTTCAACCGTGATGATCATCCGAACCACGTCACCAACCCCGGCTCGTACCCTCTCGTCGTCGCCCCAATCATCCTCAACGCTCGCTTCACCAAAGTTCTCATGGATGGAGGCGGCGGCCTCAACATCATCTACATGGAGACCCTCACGTTGCTCGGCCTCACAAAAGCGAGACCTCCGGCCGCGCGGGGGCTTCCATGGGGTGGTCCCGAGGGAAGAAAGCACTCACGATCGGCCGCATCGACCTCCTGTTGTCTTTGGGACGCGCTCGAACTTCCGTCGAGAGGTCCTAACTTTCGACGTACCCACATTCGAGGGGACGTACCACGCTATCTTGGGCGAGGCCATGTTATACCAAATTCATGGCGATCCCCAACTACGCCTACCTCAAGCTCAAGATGCCGGGACCAAAAGGAGTCATTACCATCGGCTCCACGTACGAGCACGCCTACCCCTGCGACGTGGAGTGCGTCGAGAACGGGGAGTCGTTGGCAAACGTGCTAGGAACATCGAAGACCTAGCCATGATGCTCGACCACATGGCAGCCGAGGCCTCTCCCCCAACACCCAAGCGACAGCCGGCAACTTCGACCCCGCCGACGACACCAAGAAGATCCCGCTCGATCCGAGCTCCTCGGGGAAAAGACGTTGACCATCGGCGCCACCCTCGACGGCAAATAGGAAGCGGTGCTCGTCGACTTTCTCCGCACAAACGGCCCGACATGTTTGCGTGGAGTCCTCGGATATGCCCGGCATACCAAGGGATGTCGCCGAGCACGCCTTGGAGATCCGTCCGGTTCGAGGCTGTCAAACAACGCTGCGCCGCTTCGACGAGGAGAAGCGTAGGATCATCCGCGAGGAGGTTGAGAAGCTCGAGAAGGCCGGATTCATCAAGGAGGTACATCATCCCGAGTGGTTAGCTAATCCTGTATTAGTAGAGAAAAAGAACGGGAAAATGAGGATGTGCGTAGATTACCTTTGGTTTAAATAAAGCATGTCCCAAAGTTCCGTTCCCTTTACCTCGAATAGATCAGTTGTCGATTCCACTTGCGGGTTGTGAAGTACTTTCTTTTCTCGACGCTTACTCGGCTATCACCAAATCAAAATGAAGGGGTCCGACCAGCTCGCGACTTCATTCATCACCCCCATGGGCATGTATTGTTATGTCACGATGCCTTTCGGCCTTGAAACGCCGGGGCAACATATCGGTATTTGCATGCTCCGTGTTTTCGAGAAACACATTGGAGAGACCGTCGAGGCCTACGTCGACGACATCGTTGTCAAGACTCGAAAGGTAGAAAACCTTATCGAGGACCTCGGATTGACGTTTGAATGCCTCCGGGCTAGAAACATCAAAGCGAATCCCGAGAAGTGTGTTTTTGGCGTGCCTCGAGGCATGTTATTAGGGTATATTGTCTCCCGGCGCGGCATCGAGGCCAACCACGAGAAGGTCGCGGCCATCATGAGAATGGGGCCGATCAAAGACATGAAAGGGGTGCAAAAGATCGGGTGCCTAGCTGCGCTCGATCGGTTCATTGCGCGTTTAGGAGAGAAAGCCTTGCCCTATACCGGCTCCTCGAAAAAGCCGAGCACTTTGCGTGGACGCTGGCGAAGAGGCCCTCTCAAGGCGAAGAGCATGCTCACATCTCCCCCTGTACTCGTGCCGCCTCGACCAGCTCGAGACGATGAACCCGCCGAGTCCCTCCTCCTCTATGTTGCCGCAACTACTCAGGTGGTCAGCACGGTCATAGTGGTCGAGAGGCAGGAAGAAGGACATGCGCTCCCTGTCCAGCGGCCGGTGTATTTCATCAGCGAGGTGCTCTCAGACGCCAAAATCCGATACCCTCATATCCAAAAGTTGCTCTACTCGATCGTGATCACGCGACGAAAACTCCAGCACTACTTCCTTAGCCACCCGGTGACGGTGGTGTCATCGTTCCGCTCGGGAAATCATTCGAACCGGGAAGTAGTGGGTCGAATCGCTAAGTGGTCGGTCGAGCTCATGGGCGAGGCCATCACTTATGCCCCACGAAAAGCTATCAAATCCCAAGTCTTTGGCCGACTTTGTGGCGAGAATGGACCGACGTCCAACTCCCCGTCTGATTCAAGCTGAACTGTGGATCATGTATTTCGACGGGTCGCTCATGAAAACGGGAGCGGCGCGGGCTGCTCTTCATCTCACCACTTGGAGAGCACATACGCTACGTCTTTGCGCATCCACTTTGCCGCCTCGAACAACATGGCGAGAATATGAGGCGCTCGTTACTGGGTTGCGTATCGCCATCGAGCTCGGGATTCGACGCCTCGACGCTCGAGGCGACTCACAACTGGTCATCGACCAGGTGATGAAAGCCTCGAGCTGCCACGACGAAAAGATGGAAGCATATTGCAATGAGGTGCGCAAATTGGAAGCAAACTTTCATGGCCTCGAGCTCAACCATATTCCGAGACGCTTCAATGAAGCGGCGGATGAGCTAGCCAAGATCGCGTCAACTCGAGCACCGCTCCCCTAACGTCTTCTCGAAAGATCTTCACGAGCCGTCCGTGAAATGGGACTCGGGGGCCGGGACGGGACCGGTGTCGAGCCGGCTCCACAACCATGCCCCCCTCGACGGGGCCACGATCATGGAGATAGACCAAGACGCAAGCCCACCTTTGATTGGCGTGCACCGTTCCTCGAGTACCTCACTCGAGGAGAACTCCCGGAAGGATCGAACGGAGGCAAGACGGCTAGCTCGTCGAGCCAAAACTTACGTCCTTTACGGAGACGACGAGAGAGCTCTATCGCCGGAGCCCGGTGGCGTACTCCAACGGTGCATCTCGATCGAGGAAGGCGGGAAGGCTGCTCCGAGACATGCACTCGGGGGCTTGTGGCCACCATCGCACCAAGAACCCTTGTCGGGAACGCATTCCGCCGGGGCTTTTGCGGCCCCTTGCCGTTGCTTGATGCCACCAAGCTGGTTCGAGCGTGTGAGGGATGCCAATTCTACGCCAAACAAACGCATCTTCCAGCACACGCACTCCGGATGATCCCCCTCACGTGGCCGTTTGCGGTGCCGGGGGCTCGATCTACAGTCGGACCCCTCAAAAAGACAACGGGAGGCCACACCCACTTACTCGTAGCTATCGATAAGTTCACCAAGTGGATCGAGGCCAAGCCCATCACTAACATTCGCTCGGAGCGAGCGGTCGAGTTCTTCACTGACCTCATCCATCGCTTCGGAGTCCCTAACGTCATCATCACTGACAATGGCACCCAGTTCACAGGCAAAAGGTTCTTGGACTTCTGCGATCGGAATCACATCCGTGTGAACTGGTCGGCAGTCGCCTATCCTCGAACTAACGGCCAAGTCGAGCGCGCAAATGGCATGATCTTGCAAGGACTAAAGCCAAGAATCTTCAAACGCTTGAACAAACACGGCAACAAGTGGGTGACTGAACTCCCGTCTGTCCTGTGGAGTCTGCGGACGACCGAAAGTCGAGCCACTGGGTTCACCCCGTTCTTTTTGGTCTATGGGTCGAGGCCATCCTCCCCACCGACCTCGAGTACGGGTCCCTCGACTCAAGGCCTACAATGAGCGAGACTAATCAGGAGAGGCTAGCAAACGCCATCGACCAAGCAGAGGAGGCTCGAGACACGGCGCTCCTACACTCTGCGCGCTATCAGCAGAAGCTACGGCAGTACCACGAGAAGAACGTGCGCAGAAGGGATTTCAACGTCGGCGACCTCGTGCTCCGTCGACGCCAAGATAACAAGGGGCGCCACAAGCTCACTCCTCCTTGGGAAGGTCCGTTCATCGTGGTCAAGGTGTTGAAACCGGGGACGTACAAGTTAGCCGACGGAAAAGGCTCGACCCTCACCAACGCGTGGAACATCGAACGGCTACGTCGCTTTTTCCCTAGGCCTCGATGCCTTGTACATATTTCGTTTAAATTATACCGTTGGTATGAATAAATAAGTCGGTTTCTTACTTTTTGTTCATACGCAAGGTGGGCTCGACTTTGTTTCCACAAGGTCAAGCCCCCTCGGGGGCTAGACCGGGGGTAACCCCCGAAGTCCTTGAAAAAATGCACCTAGTTTTTTCGAAAACGATGCTCGGCGTAATTTTTCCCTTCCTCGCCTCGAAATTTTTCGTAAGCTAAGTGTTTGTGTCACCTCGAGCTCATCGAGCCAGGGCGATCGAGCAGAAGGCTTCCCACGCTTCCGAGCTACGGAACCCCAACTCATCCCCTCTCGAAGCGGTTCGAGCACAGCGCCAACACTCAGCTAAAACAAAGTAAAGGCGGGAAGTGGACAATGATGTCGAGCGCAAAGAAAAACCCGAGCATAACGATTCAAGTTATAAGCGTCAAGATTTTTAGGCCACTTAGGCCATTCCACGACCGGAATATTTTTCTTACAAGGGCCTTGTTGCCCGATTTCGGCTCGTTGGCGGCTAGAACTACTCAACGACAGGCGGGAGGACTTCTCGTAGCGAGATCATCTCCAAGACGCGCGCCGGCTCCTCCGCCTCGGCCTTGAGCTGCTCGATCCGGGGTTGACCCCTCCTTCTTGCTCGCCCTCGACGTAAGCAAAGCCGCTCGCTACGGCCTCCATCCGTACGGGCCTCCTCCCTCGAGACGGCGAATCCCGAGTAGAAGATGGCCATCGTCGGCGCACGGCGAAGACGAGGGCATCTCGACACGGCCCCGAGAGAAGCGCCGAACTCGACGACTCGGTTGGCGTACCCACGGCCGGCGTCGGCCCTCGACGTCCACCACGGGCGCGAAGCCCGGTTGGCGCTCGAGGGTGTCGATGGCGCCGGTGATGCGGGCCTTGGACGAAACCTCGCCATCAAGCAACACCTGGTCAGCCTTGCGTCCTCACGCGCGCCCGCCAGTCCGCCTCCAAACCCGAAAAAGATGACAAGAATCAAGTACTTCATCGAGTACTCGAGCAACCCGTATAAGTCACGCACAAAAAAGGACTAAAAGACTCGAGCACTCACCGGTGCGGCGGGTCGAGAGCCTTTGCTCACGATCGAGCGCCGCGTAAGTTCACCCTCTTTTCTGCGGAGGACGCGCTCGACGTCGTGTTTCTCCACGCGCGGCTCCTCATAAGCCCCGCCGGCACCCTGGATGGCAAGGTCCTTCGTCGTCATCTCTAAGCGGAGATTTACCGCTTCCGACGGAGACCGCCGGCCCGCTCTTTCTCCGCTTCAAGCGCGCTAGCAAGGGCCTCTTTTCGGCGGCCACCGGGTGACCGTTGCTGCGGGCTCCTTCACATAAGCCTCGGCCGGCCTTCTCCTTCCGGGCTGCTCCATGTCCGGCACTTGGCCTTGTAGCCCGCAAAGCCGCGGCTGCATCCTTCTTGAGCGCTCGAAAGCCGCATGCAAGCTGCGCGAACTTCCCACGAGCGTCTCGGCCTCTGCGCGGCTTGAGCAAGCTTCTCGCGCCTGGCTTCGCGGCTGCGCCGGCCTCTGCGCCACTCGAGCGAGCTCGTCTTGGGCTTTCTTGGCGTCCTCTTTGGCGGCGACCAAGGCGGCGTTGGCCTCTCGAAGAAGCCGAGCAAAGCGGTGCCGCTCGCCCTCGGCCTCTGCCCCATCCGCACGTATCGTCGGATCTCGTGCTCACTCTCTTGGGTAGCGAGGATGTGTGTCGATTTGGCATATGAGCGGCTTTGCGTCGTCCCGAACCATGAAGGGGAAACATTAGGTCATAATCACGATAAACCAAAAAAGGGCAATGAGAGGTACTCACGAGAAAGAAGCCGGGGCATGTCCTCGAAACGAGCGACGGGGCGGTCTTCAAAGCGTTCTCAAGCCATTGCCGGCGTTCCTCGGCCTCCGTATACGCCTCGAGCTCCTTCGATCGTTCATCACGATCGGAGGAGCCTCGTGGTCAACGGGGTCGGGGAGCACCGGCGGTGGCCTTTCCCATATGGGGAACTCCTCCCGCATCTCCTTATCGACGGAGGAGTGGAGTCTCCTCACCGCCTCCAAATCAACGCCCGCCATTACCACCCGCTCCGCCAAAGATGTCGGGCGTTGCGGGCGGCTCCCGGGAGGAAGACGCCTCCGGGCGAGCGCCGCGCCTCGACCCGCCTCCGCTCTTCGATGGAAACATCGGTGGGCTCGGTGGGCCCGAGACCGACCCCCGCATGTGGCGTCGATGATGGCCCGCCGCCGCTGTTTCCTTTGGGCTTCCTCCCATTGGTCGGCGTCGGTCATGGCCTCGAACCTCACCTCGCCGTTCCGAGTCGGGCACGAGGTAGGGCACCGGCTCCCCAAGGTTTGTGGAGGTTGCGGCGGCGCGATATGGCTGCGGATGGCGCTCCCGCTCGTCGCCACGACGCTCGTCGCTGCCGTAGCGGTGAGCCGCTCCGATCGTTGCCCGCTGCGGCCCGGCTCCTCCCTCTCAGCCCGCTCCTCCTCCGCTGCGGGGGCGACGCTCCTCGCGCTGCGGCGGCGGGCTAAAGCGCCGCCGCCGGCCCCGCTGTCGCTCCACCGGCTCCTCCGCCCTCTCCTCCTCTTGCATGACGGCGGGGTGCTCCTCGACCGCACCTCTCGAGCGGCGGCTTGGGCGTCCCCCTCCTCGGCCGATGCCCGGCCGAGGACTCGGCCTCCATATCCCGAGGAGGGGTTGAGGCCCGGCTCGGGCGAGGCTCGACACCGGGCCCGCCTCCGCATCGCCACGTCTCCCACCGGCCGTCCGGCGGGCTGCCGGCGTCTCCTCCTCCTCCGTCTCCCCGTGCTCCTCCTCGAGCCGGCGCAGCCGACCGGCGGGAAGACTTGGCGCCGAGCTCGGACTCTCATCCTCAAGCGTGACGGGGCGCGCTCCGATCCGGCCTACGTCGCCGGGATAAAGGCCGCCGGCCGGCGCCATCGCCCCTTGGTCGCCGCCGCCGCGTCACCCGGCGCGCCGGACGACGTCGGAGTCTCGAGCGGAAGGGTAGTCGGGGCCGTGGTGGTGGTGGCGCTCTCCTCCCCGAGACCTTGGTCACGGCCCCGGCACACTCGCACGAGACGCGGCGGCCGTCGGCCTCCCACGCCTAAGTGCGTCCTTGGCCCGCTCTAACCAAATGGGAGTAGAGGGAGGGAGAGTCACTCCACCACGGCATCGACGGGGTACCGCTTGATCCACCCACGCTCCTCGGCCTCTTAACGGGCACCATGGAGGGGGGGCGCCAACGTCGAAGGGAACGCTTAGTCTGGAAGAAAGAGAAAAACGAAAAATCATTATGACCGAGCATTCGCACACCGACAACGAAAAAAAAAGCGGAATAAAGGGTAGGTCGACCAAAGACTTACCCCAGACGAGACGGCACCCGGTCGAACCGGTCGGCTTGCTCGAAGCGCTCGGGGCTTCCCGGGCCCACGGGCGCTCCCCTCGAGTCACTCGAGGGCTTGGGGATCTCGAGCCCCACCACCCGTGCCGCTCGGGGGCTTCGAGACTGGGCCGACTCCTTGACCGGCGCAGCACGGTGTCCCTCACGGGGCCACAGGACCCGCCGGTTGAGGATCGCTCGGCCGACGGTCGCTAGAGGGAGGCCGGCGTTGCTCGACGGCTGCGCGGGACTTGAAGAGCGCACATTCGCAGCCTCCCCGCTGCCGGGTGTGCGCGCCCGATGAAGAAGGGCGGCGGCGGGAGGAGGATTCCCGCCGCGTCGGAGACGGCGCCGCCGCCGCCGAGACGTCGCCCGGCCGCCATGGCTAGAGGGACGGGCGACTCCTCCCGCCGCCCCGCTTGAGCCCGCGGCGACGACGAGCGGGCACGGCGGCTAAGTCCGGGAAGCCCCCCCCGTTGCCCTGCGGGCCGGCGGACGTCGCTCGAGCGCCGCGGCTCGACGCCCCTCCGGCGACCCGCTCGAACAAGCGACGAGTCGTCGCGCGGGGAGGCCTGGCACCAACGTTGGCTCCGCACGCGAGAGCGAGCAAGCGTCGGGGCTCGAGCGACGACGGCGTCACCGCGTCGGCCGCATCATCGTCATCGTCGTCATCGTCCTCCCCCTCGTCCTCGTCGGACGACTCGAGGCGGGGGTCCAGTCGGTCGGGTCCGCCGCTAGGCGTATTTCACGTTCCCGGCGGCGCCTAGCCTTACGCTTTTGCTTCTCCTCTAGCGCAAGAGCCTCCTGCGCTCTTTTTTCCTCCTCGAGACCACGGCGGCGTGCCCTCGTTCGCCTCTCAGGCGTCTTACCTCGCGGTCGGGCGCGTCCTCCTTCACCAGGGGTCTCGACTCCGCGTGGTCGATGATGTTCTGGAAAAGAAAACAGATCTCAATAAAGGCTGCTCGAGCAAAGAATACGACAAAGAGACGGTCTCGAGAGAACTTACATAGCCCAGCAGGTTGTGCTCCGGGCGCATGCGGAAGATGCCGACTTGGTCCTCGTTGAAGTTCCTCCCCAAGTCAATTGCGTCGCGCACCCGGGCCACGATCGTGGCGGCCGGGAGGGCTCGTCGACATCCTGCGGCTTCGAGCGCCATAGGGTCGGCGTCCTCGTCATCCGGGTCGATCCGCGGCGGGCGCTCGGCGAGCGGAAGCACCGGCGGGCTGTGGAACTCGGCGACCACGTGCGAGATGTTGAAGAAGAAGTTGCCGGACCTCTTGTTGCGGAGGCTTGCAATGGCGTCGGCGGGGAATTCATACGGGGCTGGCGCGCGCCGGGCCGGCCATGCGCCCGGTTGAAGCCGGGAGCGGTAAGCACGGCGCCGGTATATTCGGAAAAAGGCCCCTCGTTGCGGAGGTAGAACCACTCTCGATCCGGTTGGCATTATTTGACGACCACGCGCCGGACAACCGGCGGTCCTTCCTCTTCGGCCGAGCGACGGGAACCCGCTCGAACATAGCGGCGGATCTTCGGCTGCACCGCCTTCTCCTCCTCCTCCTCATTCTCCTCCTCGTTCTCCTCCTCCTCCTCGTCATCATCATCACCATCATCGTCAGCGGCCTTCTTGCTCTTCACCGCCTTGGTGAAGAGCGTCGCCTTGAAGACGTGGGTGAACAGTCCCCTTGCGGCGCCATCCCCAAATATCCCTCGCACACGGCGGCATAGGTAGCCGCGAGCGAGATGGAATTGGGGTTGAAATCTTGGAGCTCGACCCGAAATGGTGGGGAGCGCCCGCATAAAGCGGCTCGGCCGCGCACCAAGCCCCCGCCGGTGGAACTGATGAAGCTCGGAATGTAGCCTGCGGGGGATTGGGCTCGAGGTCGCCGTCGTCCGGCACCCTCCCTCTCCCGGGTAACCCCTCCGCCGGATTGGGCGGAAGTAACCCGCCGTTCACCAGGTTGAGCAGCATCCCCTCGGTCACCGTGGACCGGGGCCATGGGAGCGCGTCCGCCATCACCACCGGCACGGAAGGCTTGGCGGCGCCCTTGCCCTTGCCCTTGCCTTTGCCGGCCCCGGTGCCCGGCCGGAGCTCGCCCGTCTTCTTGGACGTCCTCCCCATGGCGGTGACGAACGGGGAGAACGACGGCGCGGCGCGACAAGCTGGCGGCGGCGGCGGCGGGAGCGATGGCACGAAGGACGGAGTGCGACTACGGCGAGAACGCGCGGCGGTCACCGCGGCGGCGGCGGCAACCGCGAGAGAATGGCGCGGCGGCGAGATGGAATCTACAGCAGAAGCGCTACTCCTAGCGTGGGCGGCGAGGAAGGCAAGATTGTAGGGAAGTAGAACCTGGAAGCCTGCTCCTCTATATTTATAGAGCCCGAGACGGTCCACGCAAGCCGCATCCGACGGCCTAGATTACGCCATCCAACGGCCGCGCGCACCCGGCGGACTCGACGAAAAACGGTAACCGCATTAAATGCCCTGACAAACCGCCAACTGCCTCCACTTTACAGGGCGCACACGTCGCAAGACGGAGCGGAACCGTCGCCAAGCCACGATCACCACGACACGCCGGTTTCCGCCTAAAAAGGCGCGCCGTTCGCAACGGACGGATGCGTAATGACGGGACGTCTCGACGAGACGGTCCCTTACACGGTAAGAAACCCGGGGACCCCGGTCCCACAAGTAAGTCTCGAGGAGCGGAGGCGACCCACGGACGGGTTCGAACAGCTGCCCTCGAGCACCCGAGTTAGGGCGCCTATGGGAAGGAACCCTCGAAAGGTTCCGCTCGAGAACGAACCCTCGAACCCAGATGGCGTGTCCAAGGCGGGGCACTAGGTATCCAAGAGATCCCGTCGACGGGAGGCACTCGAGCCGCCGGCCCCCTCGAACGGGACCGGTCCTCTCGGAAACTAAGAGCCCGCTTTAATGAGAGCGCCCCGGGCCACGAAGCCGACTCCCTCGAAAGGAGTCGAGCTCTCACTTGGACTACCCACCATCGGCTCACGGAGGGGTGTGGCGCTCGCTCGACCGCGAGTAGTGTCGGACCTCTCGCCACTTGGATCGATCCAAGAGATCCAACAACCGGATCACGACTCCGGCCCGGCCATTCGGGGCTCGGGAGCTCGAGTCACACAAACCACCTCCTCGACACGGGAGGGAACTGGAAAAACTCGGGGGCTCGAACGGTTGAACAGAAATCTTCTGCCTCGAGATACCACAACTCCAATTAATAATACTCTTGCCCAGAATCGTTCATCTCAAAGCCCCCAGAGGAATGCCTCATTCCTCTGGGGCCTCGGGGGCTACCCCCGCGGGGGACGCTCGCGCGCCCCCCACGGAGAAAGGACGGAATGACTCCTCGAAATACCGACAATAATCCCAACTCTAGGTACTTCAACTCCACTACATAATCCCTTGTTTAAAGTTTCACAATCAAACAAGGGCTCGGGGGCTACTGTCGGGTACCTAGATTAGGGGGTCCTAAATCAGGTACGTTAGAGGAAAATAACCCAACCCATCCTACCTCTAAATCTCCCAAGAATTAACCAGAGAAACCCCAATCCGCCTCACGCCGGGCCGGCCCGGTACCCGGGCCCGCAAGGCCTCGAAACTCCCAAACTCGAGCAAAGCAACCGCTCACCCGCTCGACGGGGAAATACGGAAACCGCTCGAACGAACGGCCGCTCGAGACGACGACGGAAACCGCTCGAGCGGCCGCTCAGCGGGACGGAAACCACTCGAACGGCATCCGCTCGAGCGGGACGGAGAACGCTCGAGCGGGCGCCCGCTCGAGCGGGCCTACAATCATTGCCCATCCATATCCGCACGTGGCTTCGGGACTTGAACGGTATCACATATCATCCACTCCGCCTAACATCATGGCTACTGAGAACCCATAAATGCCAGGACATACGCCGGTCAAATCTATCATTACACGGCCCGTCCCCGGATTCCGGGACGATAGAAGCCCCATTGCGCCCGCCCCGCTAAGACCGAGCTATCAATATCACCTTTTCGCCAACTCTCGTGCGGAAGACCCATGAGGTCCGAGACAAAGATCTTGTCCAAACGACTGCGGCAGCTCTGATCTTGGGACTCGAGGGCGCCCAGTCAAACGACTCAGAGCCACTGCAGGGCCATACCGTGCACTGTGCCACGTACGGCGCTTCTCTTCGAACACCGTCCATGCCACCAACTACGTCGTATTGTCCCATCGCCCGGACCACGGTCCTCTCGAGGCGGCCTCCAACCACTCGAGGAGTGACGGCGGACGCGACTTCAGCATGGAGCGCACGGCGTTCTGTCTTTCCCACCTCGATGACCTTACCGCGGGGTTCCCGGACGCATGTGCTCGATTACGCCCACGCCATGCCTCGATTACGTCAGCCCACGACCGAGGAGGACAAGCAGGCCATCACCGACCATCGCTACATGGCTCGAGCCCGACCGAGCGAAGCGTCGATCTCGACGACTTGACACGGCGTATGTAGCTCGACGTCACGCAACGATAGCCCTATCTACTCGTACTCCCGAGCCTCCTCTTGGCCTATAAAGGGGACGCCGGGGCCTAGTTCGGGGGACGTTTTTAGGAGGACGACAACACTTTGCGCCTTCACTCACGACACACCCACACACGCACGTTAAGTCTCGGGACTCGCTTGTATTCACCGTACGAGCACCCCGGTGCAAGATAACACGAAACTCACTCCTCTGTGGACGTAGGGCATTCTTTGCCGAACCGGGATAAACGCTTGTGTCCATCTTGCATCACCATCCGGATTAGGGAGCACGCAACAGAAATTTACTCGTTGGTGTTATACCCCCCGGGGTACGAAACACCGACAGTTGTGTACTGATGCAAGAGGGCAGAGTTATTGCTTATGCATCAAGACAGCTCAAGCGTAATGAAGAACATTATCCAACTCATGATCTAGAGTTAGCGGCGGTTGTTCATGCCTTGAAGATTTGGCGTCACTATCTCGTTGGGTAACACTTGTCATATCTATACGAGATCATAAGAGTTTGAAGTATATCTTCACTCAAGAAGAATTGAATATGAGGCAAAGAAGATGGTTAGAAGCGATTAAAGATTATGATCTCGAAGTGCATTACCATCCTGGTAAGGCAAATGTGGTCGCCGATGCACTTAGTCGAAAAAGTCGTGTAACTTGTTTGACGGTGAAGCCCCTGGATATTTCTTTATGTCATGAGATAGAAAAGTTGGGCATAGAGATGATACAACAAGGCAGTCTAACTAACATTTCTATGGAGTCAACTATCCGAGATCAAATTATCATTGCTCGAGAGAGATAATAAAGGTATGGAACATATCAAGGAGAAAGTTAGAGAGGGAAAAATATCTGTTTCAGAATTGATGAAGCGAGATGTTATATGGTTCAAGAATCGTCTGGTCGTACCAAAAATTCTGAGTTACGTCAAAAGATCCTCGATGAAGCACATCTTTCAAGATTCTCTATTCATCCAGGAAGCAATAAGATGTACCATGATTTGAAACAGAGATTCTGGTGGACTAAAATGAAGATAGAAATTGCTCGATATGTCGCTAGATGTGACACTTGTCAAAAAGTGAAAGCTGTGCACTTAAAGTCTGCTGGAGAATTGCAACCATTGCCTATTCCCGCTTGGAAGTGGGAAGATATCAGTATGGATTTCATAATGGGCTTACCCAAGACATCAAGAGGATTTGATTCCATCGGGTTATTGTGGATCGACTCACAAAGTCAGCTCATTTTATTCCGTCAAGACAGATCATTCGGCTTTGACATATGCTAAGTTATATATTACACGAATCTTAAGCCTTCATGGGGTACCAAGGACTATTGTTTCCGATAGGGGTACACAATTTGTCTCACGTTTTGGAAGCAATTCCATAAGGCAATGGGCACCAAATCTCTTTATAGCTCAGCCTATCATCCACAGACTGATGGTCAGACAGAAAGAGTCAATCAGATTCTTGAAGACATGTTGAGGTCTTGTGTATTGAATTTTCCAGAAAAGTGGGATGAATGTTTACCATTAGCAGAGTTCTCTTACAACAACAGTTATCAAGAAAGTATCAAGATGGCACCATTTGAAGCACTATATGGTCGCAGATGTCGGACTCCATTGAATTGGTCAGAACCCGGAGAGAGATGGTTTTTCGGGGTTGATCTTGTGAAAGAGACAAGTAAAGGTTAGACAGATCTGAGAACAATTTGAAAGTAGCTCAATCTCGACGAGAAAAGTTATGCGAGATAAGAGGCGTCGACCTCTAATGTTTGCCAAAGGAGATTATGTATATCGAAAGTATCACCCATGAAGGGAGTTAGTCGCTTTGGAGTTAAAGGCAAATTAGCACCTCGTTACATTGGTCCCTTTCAAATTTTGGCAAAATGTGGGAAGGTAGCATACCGTTTGCGGTTGCACGAACGGTTGTCGGTACACAATGTATTTCATGCGTCACAACTCATGAAGTGTCTTCGACCCACGACAAAATTGTTGATGTTGAAGGGATTGAACTTGAACCCGATTTGACTTATTCGAGTATCCTATCGGGTTCTAGATCGAAAGATCGTGTCACCCGAAGCAAAACAATCAAGTGGTACAAGATACAGTGGGAACGTCACTCAGAAGAAGAAGCTACTTGGGAGTCGGAGGAATATCTGTCAGAAAATTTTTCGGAGTTCTATGCTTCTATCTAAGTTATAATTCCCTCTATGAGTTGTAACTGGTCTAGTGTGAGTTGTAAAAACCCCTTTCCTTATGTACTTGTTCGAGATGTGTTTGCTTGACACATTTCCTTTTCCATTACCTAACCCAAGGCTTTAAATCTCGGGACGAGATTTCTTTAAGGAAAAATTTGTAACATCTCGATGTTATATTACCTAAAACCCGACATGTCATCATATTTAGTTGCAAAGCATTCATGTTAGGTTAACCACGATATGCATTCACTAAAACAAGATTTATATTCTAGGTTGATTGTGCCTCGAGATAATGTTTGTTACTGCTTTTGATAGCCTAGAGGTGTGTCGGCTCGATCAAACGCGATTTCATTTCGAAAACCCCGTTTCCGACAAACTCCGTTTTACCCCCTTTTCCCTAGTTCAAAATCTACAAAGAATTTGGGGTTGGTCCAAAAAGCAATATTGTAGGGCTTGATGAGACCTACAATGTTGGTGAACAAAGTTTTTCAAGTTTTCAAAAGAATTTCAAATAAATTTGAAAATACGGTTTTCGACGAGTTGTCCCCTTTTCAATTTCAAACCGTAATTCAAAAATTATGCATATTTTGGAAAAACATCTTTTGGAGAAAATGTGCAGTTTGAAAAGTTGAGTTTTCCATAGTTTTGGAGTTTTTCAAGTTATTTAGAAAAATCCAAAGTAATTTCAAATATTTCATTCTAGGGTTTTTGTCCCCTTTTCAAAATTTGATTCAAATTCAATTTTCCTTGCAAAATTTGAAAATGTGCCAGTTGAGAAAGTTGTAGAGAATGAAAAATTAGCTAGGGTTGCTTTTTGGAATTTTTCAACTTTAGTTCAAAATTTTGGAGCAATTTGAAAATTTCAAACTCTGTCCCCTGGCGACGTCACCCCCCCCAGTTCCTCACAGCTCGGGCGCGGCACCGTCGCGGCCATGCCGCTCGGTCGCCGCCGACCGCCAGCGCACGCCGCGCTCGAACCTTCTCCGCCCCGTGTCGCCGTCTCCGACCCCGTCCCTTGCGCCATAACCCCGGCCCGGACCCCTTCTCCCCTCTCCTTATCCATTCCCCTCGGCCGCCGCCATTGCCATTGTCGCGCTCGAGCTCCGCCTCCGCTCGCCGTCGCCGTTGCGCCGCCTCCGTCCAAAGAAAATACCACCGCCGCACGCGCCTCGTACTTGCGAGTCCGCAGAGCATGAAGATGGCGCCTAGCTCCCGCTAGAATCGCCGCACGCCCATCTTCTTCTTCGCGGACGGTGAGCCGAGCCGCGAGAGTCGCCACCGCCGTTCGTCACCGCCTTGAATCATTTTCTCGATTCCTTGGGTACTCATGATCTCCTTGTCGCGCTGCTCATGATGCGCTTCTTGGTTCTCCGAATGGTGCACGGGACACGCCGGACGCTTGGCTCGCGCCGGAGTCCGCCGCCGACGCCATTTCCGCCACCGCCAAGCTCCCGTCTCGGACCGTCCATCCTCTCCATCTTCGAGCGCGCCATCCCCGCGTGAGCTCCCCGCAACCGCTGTGCCTTCCAATTGGCCTCTAGGGCACCGTAGCGCCGGCCGCCGCGCGTCGCCGCCGCTCGTCGTTGCCGCCGCAGCCGCGCGTCCAAGGCCGAGGCCGATAGGGCCTCGCGCCGCGTCCTTTGGCTCGCGCATCGCGTCCGTAGCGCTCTCCGCACCCGCCCGCGCGCGCTAAAGCCGCCGGACAAGCTCCGATGAGCTCCCCCGTCGCGTCGTCGCACCGCCGCTCCGCCATGGTCGCCGGCGAGCGTGCGCCGTCGCGTCAGCCGTCCTGATAGGTAGCTCAACAGGTGCGCCGTGTTGCCAGGGTCACGTAGGGCCGAGCCGCGCCGCCTGGAACCTCGCCGCCGGCGAGATATCGCCGGCGAGCTCCACGCCGCCGTCGGCCCAGAACGGGAGGCCACGATGGGCCGGCCTGTTACTGTTTGGGCCAAGCAGGCCACAGTACTAGGCCGAGCCGGTTCACTTTCGGCCCAGTCGGCCTTTTCTTTTTTTTAAATCCTTTTTCAATTCTATTTTGGCAGAAAATGTTATTTTCTTTCAAAATTCATAGTAATTCATGTGTAGCTCCAAAAATTCTAAAATTTTTTTTGTGTGTTCCTTATGATGTCCTCTATCTAAGAAAATTTCAAAATATCAAATTTGAGTACTTTTGATATGTTCAAAAATTAGTTCTTTTACTTGAAAAATGAGTCTTCCCCGATTTTTAGTAATTTATTTATTTATCCAAAAATCATGAAAATTTATGGGTGCTTGTTTTTAATATAAGCTACTTAAAATTAATTTTTGAAATCAATTTGACAACTTTTGTTTTAGGATTTAATTTCCTTAGCTAATTAATTAATTGTTTGACTTTGGATTTGAGTGAAGACCCTAGGTCATCAACCCTAATGACCTTCGGCACTTTAATTAATTGTTTGCGCTTGTCTTTAATCTTCTTTATGCTTCTGTCGAGCATCATATTTTATATTTCATCATGTTGAAGCATTTTATTTACCCCGTGTAGTCCCCGTGGTCGAGGAGAGTCCAGTCGATCTAGTTTCTGTGGGAATTATTGTCGGGTCAACTCAGTCCCTGAGAAGGTCATTTCATCTATGGTGATTGGTCATCTCCCAGATACGTCGTTGAAGAACGTCTACACCGACTTTCAAGGCAAGCCCCGGATCCATCAAGCAATTCCTTGATTTTGCAAAAGTTTTATCACTTGAGTATGTATTGTTGCATTAAGTAATAGGAGTTGAGTGATAACCTACTTGACGCATTAACTTCCTTGATTATTCTAATATCATCCTTGAAACCGTTTTGATTGAAAAATACGTAACAATGCTTAGTCTTGCTAATTTAGTTCGGATTTCGAAAATATTTTCAAAAGGATGTGCTTACCCTGTCGGTAAGTTTAATTTTACTTCGCAATGAAATCGTTGATCAGAATATTGGGTTTCATCGAATGACGTCTCGATGTAATCCTTTGATCTGGATCTGTTACATCTTTTAATGAAGTTGAGACCGGTCGGGTAACTTGCATCTGGGTTAGGGATGTAGTGTTTCCCACTGTGTCGATTAAGGACCGTATCGTTGTAGGGCCGCCCGTGGTTCGAGCCTTGCAACTAATCACATACTATGGTAAGCCTAAGACCCCGCCTATTCCATCATCGAACGGATAACCGCGCACCGGGAGTGGAGAGATGGCGGGAATACGAGTTACCCTCGTGGGCTTGGTCCTGGATTTGAGGCGTACAAGTATTCTCGGGTGGCGCGAGACCCGGGTTGGTTTTGGAAGATCGAGTGAAGGTTGGTATATGCAAGATTTGGTTCTACATATATCGTGTGATTAGGGATCCCAGTGGGTATAATCGATTCGAATCGTCGTTGCTCCTCGGTTATGGAGACTCGATCACCTGACCTGCATCGTAGTAACTTATGGAACTTGAAGGAATTTTGTTGGAAGACTAAGAATGTGATCTCCGTGAATTATCTTGATCTGCTGTAATCAAGCTAGACTAGGCTCACCTTAGAATCTAATGACTAATCTGGAAAGTAAAACTTGAGGTTGAAACTAGTTTAGTGCTTTTCTGCAAAATACTTTGATTCTTTGCTAAGCCTTACCTTGTCCTATCTCGGCCTTCATTCCCGAGTCTTCTCCCTCTTTTTCGTCGGGTAAGTCTTGCGGAGTACTTTTGTACTCGGGGTTTGTTCTACCCTTGTTGCGGGTGTGTCCGTCAAGTGAGGACGTCGAGTAGTTTGTTTGGCTCCCGGCGAGCCCTACGTTTTGGTGAATCATAAAGTTAAGTAATGATATTCCACTACTATGGTTGTAATCAACATAACTTATTATTGTAAAGTTTTATTTATAAATGATTTGTAAACTTATGTTATCATAATACTTCCGCACTTTTACTCGATATAATTTATTTACACAAAATTGTTGTAATACTGCAATGTCTCTTATAATGATCGATCCAGTTCGAAAGATTCGTGGATGATTCGGGTTTCCCGAGGACACCCGACAGAGCTTGTTAAGTTGTGTGGAACACATGCATAGTAATCTGAGGTCTGTTAAGACAAGGATTAGTGCATGTGGGCCATATTACTTAGGAGGTTCTGCCACAATACAACAAAGGAGCAATGCGTCGACCATTTAACTGGATGGGAATATAGATATGTCAAATGTGATGTACATACGTGGATCAACCATCAAGAAGCAACAATAAGCGTGTTTTAGGTACCTTTTCATCGATGGTTGGTATGAAAGACAAATCGTGGCAGTATAGCATAAGCCTGTGAATCTCGCGCAAAGCGCCCGAGGGTCCAAAGGTTGATGAGTAGCTTAGCGTCGCGGTGCTATGGGCACACACCTATGCAGAGGCGCTCCAATCTCGGTGTGTACAAGAGGTAGACTCCACCCGCAACCATACACATCCACAAATTCAAAAACCTGAGATTGGTGAATACGATGTTGAGTCCGTCTGGCCGCATTCGGTGGTCAGCCGAGAACACCCCATCACCAGCGTCCGGAGTCCGTGCATCTAGTGGCAGACCTAAGATTTGGTTAATACTAAGTCAGATTTCTAGTAATAATGTATCATCATGAAAGTCTTCAACTACTTTACAAAGGGTTAAAACATAGAATTAGTTTAACAATTAGTTTAGATATTCTCATAAAGAGTTTACTAATCATGAAAGTCTTCAACCACTCTACGTATTAAAACTAGAAAGTTAGAATCAAAATTAGTATAATTGTTAGAACTTAGGTTCTGAACAAGTTAGATGGCGAGCAGAGAAGAGAGAGGTGGCGGTAGAGTCTACAAATGAGTGAGAAGGAGAGAGACCCTTTGCCCCCATGCTCTTGGCACTATATAAAGGCAACGATAATTTACAAAGCAGTCACTCAATGTCGTGGATGGCACAAGCTACACACTAATCCATGTTTGGGCCCCTTCTAGGGGAGGATTGGCCCATATATAGACTCACTGAAACCATAGCCAACACCAAAACCTTAGATCTAGAGAGAGAGAGGAGGAGGAGGAGGAGGAGGAGGAGAGGGTGGAGGGGGACCAGAGATCCTGAGGGAGGAAGGACGAGGACGGAGGCCTCGGATCCAGATCCTTCCCCACTTACCTCATCAAAGTCGTGCCGTCGACCTTGTCTCCAAATGCATGGAGGTCGCGATGTGCGAGGACGAGAGCAACGGGGAAGGAAGGGAGGTCTGCGAGCTCACCGGAAGTCGTCACCATCGCTCCCACCCCGGTGGCAATAAGGACGTACATGTCGCATCAGGGTTAAAAGGACGGTAAGGGGAGGGAGGAAGGGGGGGGGGGGGGGAAAGGGGGGGGGGGGGGGGAGGGCTCGCCGTTGGCGAGGCACGATGTCACGGGGAGGAGGGGGAGGAAGGAAGGGGGGGCTTGCCGCCGCCGAGGCACGAGGGCGCGCAGGGAGTAGCGCGCGCGGGCGCGGCGCTGGAGCGAGGAGAGGGAGGAAGGGAGGAGTGGCTTGCCAGAAGCTACTATCGTCGCAAATCTCTCGAGGTCGCAGAAGGAGGGAGTGGCGGCGACGCCGCACAAGCAGAGTTAGAGGAGTAGAGGAGCGGGCGGAGGAGATGGCGAGCGAAGCAGAGAAGATGAGTGGAAAAGACAAAAGGAAAAGAATGACAGATATGACGAGGCGCACCGTTCTAAGCATCGGACATGCTAACCACATCATTCCTAGATATATTACTACGATGTAAAGAAAACATTCTCCTACTCGGGCCTGGTTTCATCCATAGGGGGGGGGGGGCTCCCAAAGTCATGTTTCGTGTTACTCTGTAAACCAGCTTTTGTACTTCAATTTTTGTTAATAAAATCCCAGTAGAGGCTTTTTCATCGCTCTCTCCTCTTCAGAAGAAGTCAGATGCGAGTACTCCGACTTCCAAGTTCCAATCGTCCATTCTCTACGCAGTTCCAATCGTCCATTCTCTACGCAACGGCTACTGCCCACACACAACACACATGCCACTCAGCCAGCCTGCCACGCCCACGCTCTCACCTCCCTCGGTCCCTCCAGGCACACCCGCTCGTGCTAAAAAAAAAACGCACATTTTCCAAAGGGCTTTTGTACAAATGTGCCCTCCTCGAACTGCAACCACCTTTCTTTGTTTTTTACCCAAATTTTTTTCCCTTCAAAGGGACGAAAAGCGCATGTAAAAACGAGAGAGGAAAAAAAAAAATTCAGAATCCAAGCGCACGAAGCCACGAACAGAAGCGAAGGGGAGGGAGGAGGGCAGAGACAGCAGGGAGCGCGAGGAGGGGGGAGAGGGCGGCGCTCTCTCTCGTCCCGGCAGTTCCCGTCTCAAGCAAAAGCTCTCCCCCTCTTCGCCGCACAGGTGAGAGTCTCCAGCCCCATCTGATGTGCCGAGGATCGGGCATTGCGCGTGGCAACCGGCGATGCGCGTCCCTGGGTCTGTCGCTCGTTTTCTTGGGTCGGTTTTGGGTGCGGATTTCGTCTGATTCGGGGGGCGGTTGTGGGATTGGTGGGCGTGTTCCCGAGTTTGGGCTCGCATTTCGCTGGATTTTGGTGTCCAAGCTATGCTTGATCCTATCTGTTTCGCCTCCCGTCTGGGCTACGTTTGATTTGCTCGGTTTTTGGAGAAGTTTAGGTAGCCTTTGGCGCTGAGGCGGTTGCTGCATTTTTTCTGGATACCTATCTTTGATGAAATTTGGCGGAGTGTTGGGGCTTCTGGGCCAATCCGTGTGTATGTTCAAACGCGCTGCTGCTTGTTTTTGCGACAAATTATATGGAGTGTTGTAAAAGTGCCAACTTTACTTATTTGTCATATCCCCCCTTTCTGGTTTTCTGTTCAGGCAAACTGTGTTCAATAATGATTGTGGTATCCGTATTGTTTGTTTCATTTTACAGAATGACATGCACATCATTAGAGCTGTTTGTTTTCCATATGTTATAAGGCGATTACCCGTGCTTTCATTTGGTTCTTTGTTATGTGCAGACTGCCCATTTATTGAGATAATTTCAGTTTGTTTGAGAAATTTTCCATTTAATATGTTGGTGAAGTATTTCTAACGACTTCACAGTGATTTACCTAATATTGGTCAATGGCTAGAGATTTAGGTCACTAAATGGTAGTAGATGCTATCGGTACTTGTAATGTATCTGTGGTATCAATGACAGTGGCAACTACCACCAGATACAGTAATGATTGACAGAATATAGTGGGTGTCTGACTGACCTTATCATATCAGTGAGATTATTTATTGCAGTAATCACTGGATTTCATAAATTGTGCCGATGATTCTTATTTTCAATCTTCACACGGAAACTTCGTATATCTTTGTCCTTGCCTCAACTACTTGCATGTGCTGCGCTTTGTTGGTCTGTTGGATCAGTGCCACTACCATTGCTTTAAATTCTGGCAATTGTTGTGACGTTGAGTTTCTCAGTACCCATCACCCTTTTGTTTTAACTTAAGTTTTAAGCAGAAGCGACTTTTAATTCTTTATATAGTGTACTAATCACTGCAACATACTGGCCTTAGGTCATTGAGTTAGCGATAGGAAAGCAGGGAGTACCATGGGTATCTCATCCAAGTGGATTAAATCCTTGGTTGGCATAAGGAAGCAAGAAAAAGGGCAGAATGCAGAAAAGCAAGAAAAAGGACGAAATGCTGAGAGCAGTGAAACTGTAAGTCATGGCAGTCCACATAGGTTTATTCTTTGTGCAGATTTTGTATCCAGGGCTGTGGGCGTCCTCATTACTGAATTATTCATGTTGCCATGTTCAGAAATCCATATACACCTGAAATTCAGTATAGCTGCTACAGTTCATTTTTGTGATGATTTTTTGAAACATCACTATAATTTCGCTAAATGTGATGCCTGAACCCCAGGACATCAATGATGCACAATACTTTTATCCAAGTATTTTTCTTATTCCCTGTTTTCGCGAGCACAACTCGGAGAGCTGCAATTATTCTTGTTTCTCTCTCTCTCTCTCTGAGAAAATGAGAAACCTTGAAGAATAATTAAACTGCAAAACAATAGAAGGTTTACCAAAACTTGTTCATTGGATGCCACATAGCTTCTGTTGTTGGCATGTCTTAGTCACAAGCCTGTTCCTCAACCAATATGCTTCACTTTCAGTATACGGCAGTACACATAAAGACAACTAGTGTATTCCATTACGTTTGGTACCAAGAATACATGATTGCATGAAACATGACGATTAATGAGAAATATTGTTGACATTACATGGCTAATGCCAGCAACCCTGCATATTAAATGTGCACTGATGTAGCAACCCTGCAGTATCAGTTACAGCAGAGCTTCTATGCCCCCTCTGGTGTAACCTACTGAAGAGAAGAAAAGACAAAAGCATGCTGAAACGAAGTTGTGGTTGTGCACTTAATGGCATCTTTCTGATTTAATTTCTAGTTGGCCTGCTAGTAATGGATGAATGATAGATTTGTGCACAATTAAACTATTGAATTGTCCTTACTCCAGGGAATCATTTTTAAGATGATCTGTTTGGTCCTTTAGGCAATGAAATCTGAATATAACTAAACTGAAGTTCCTACCTGTAAATCTGAAAATCAGTTAGCTACTTGCCTAGTTTAGTTATAGCTGTCTGAAGCTTTAACAGTTCTAAACCTTTCCTTGCACACATTTTTTTTTTAATAAAAGAACTAGATCAACCTAGGAGGAAATAGGTGGCATTTTATTAAGAAGAAGAAAATAGGCACCCAAATTCGTCTCCACAAGGACTTGTACCCATTGAGCTGCTCAGCTTCCTTTGCACACATTTCTGACTGTTTACTTCAAATAGTTCCGTATAACTGAATGCAATACAGACTATTGTAGCCTCTGTCATGAAAGTTTGTCCGTATGTGACTTGTATATATACAGATTTACAATTTTCGATTTTTTACATATGTCATATGTTCTTGCAATCCAACTTGACTTGCAGATTATCACCATTCTACTTTAATCTATCACGTCCTTTTTTTCTTCTAATTGGATTAGCTTTTCACCGTGAAAATGAATTATAAATGTTGTAGACGAGCTCTGCTAATCAATCGCTGCACAAACGGAAACATTCTTTGGATCCTGGAGGTGCACTTGCAGTCGAAGAAATTACAGTACAAAGTGGAGCATTGACTGATGACAAAAGCACACAGACGATTTCAAATTCAATTTGTTCAGACAGTACATCACTTGATGTGCAAATTTCTCAGGCTGAACATCATAGTAAAGAAGATTTGGCCGCAACTGTTGTCCAGTCTGCATTTCGAGCATTTTTGGTATGTTATGTTCTCAAAACATTCTGTACCCACTGATATACACTAAGTATAGTATATATTGGTTATGATTGTATTGATTTTTTTCATTGATTTATCCAAATAAGCAACTTGGAAACTTTCAGCTAGTGTAGTTGATATGAAATCAGATGATGAAAAGGAGAACTTTTTAGGGAGTTCTACCATTTTGGAACACTAGGAAGTCCTATTATTCTTCAATGGTCAAGAGAGCATAAACACTATGATACTGACTACTGAGGCTTCTTTTCCTAGCTTAACAGTATTCAGATGCAAGTTTTGTCATTTTAGTAAAGCACTGGTTAAAGAATCAACAACTTTAGTAAGATATTTTAGTCCATGGTTTCATTTCATTTATGGTTTTGGATTTCTGATTTTTTTTTTGTTCATATCTACCAGGCTAGGCGTGCTTTACGAGCTTTGAAAGGAATAGTTCTACTTCAAGCCCTTATTAGGGGCCATTCTGTTAGAAGGCAAACAGCAGAGACACTTCAGTGTATGCAAGCGCTGGTAAAAGCACAAGCTCGTGTCCGAGCAAGACAAGTTCGTGTTGCCTTAGAAAATCAAGTGGCAAGGAAAAAGATTCCTGAACAAGATGATCATGAGAACCATGTCCGAGAAGTTGAGGTAGGATACATAGTATCGAAGTCATTATGCTGCCAGATGTCTCACTTGTTCCATATGTTTGCATTATTTCCTTAGCCAGACCTTTTTTCCTTAATAAAGAGGAACACATATTGCACGAAAGGAAAGGGGAAGGGGGGTCATGAATCTTCTATGATCCTTTGTTGTGTGTGTATTATTATTATTTATCTCTGTACATTTTATGCTTCACACGTTTCGTTTATTCTTCATTATCTAATTCTGACATTTTTCACCTTGGCCTACAGTGGCCCTGAGGTGATGCAATGTCTTTTTTCTCGATCACGCAGAAGATGAAAAAAAATGGGGGAGAGACCATACAAAAACAAAACCACCTACTCACATAAAACACCCAACACACATACTCACATAAACAATAGAAAACACAAAACAGAAATGCCTAAATACCAGGGGGGAGTGACCTCAAGAAAAAGGGTTTAGACACCACCAAGAAAATGGGCAGTCAACAAGGTGATACCTTTTTCTTCAGCTGTACCCCAGAGCCTTATTTCCTCAATGACCAAGGTGAGGTGATGCACAATGTTAGTTGGATGGGGTTGTGGAGGGTAATTTGTAGTAGTGGGGTATGTGGATGGATTAGGGTCAGGTAGTATTTTCTTATGAGTTGACTTGCTCGTAACCTCTGCTTGCTAACCATGGGGACGGATGCCATTGCAATTGCAATTAAGGTTGAGAAAGGCATTGAATACCAGCTGCCCGGGACACAATTGTGTATATCTTTGAAAGCAGTTTACTGAGTGAGAGACCTTTTTTGTGTGTGGGAACTGTCGATCCCTGGCCGGCAGCACTACAACTGGGTGACTTACCACCTTGTTTGTGTGATTTCATTAGAATATCTCTATGATGATTTTTGGGCCAGTTTTGATATATTTCCATACGTTGAAATAAACACTCTACTATTCTAGCAATAAGATGTTTCCATTCTTGTTGGCCTGAACAATGAACATCAGAAATTGTTTTTATTTGTTCATGAACTTTTCTTGCTAGGAAAATTGAGGAAGTCAATAACATCAGTTTTTATATGTCATTCTGTTTCTGCTTCTGCAACAACAACAATTGTAGGGAGGCTGGTGTGGCAGTATTGGTTCCATGGAGGAAATGCAAGCTAAAGCATTGAAAAGGCAAGAAGCTGCTGCTAAGCGTGAGAGGGCAATGGCATATGCTTTGACTCATCAGGTAGTTTTTTGCCTTTTTGCTGGGTACATTTGCTGTGCTGAGAAGAAGTGTATGAGTTGCAGGCTGACCAGAACTTGTTATGTATACTGTTTATTTTTTATTTTTTTTGAAAAATACATTGTCTTTGCTACCTGTTGCGTATAAACGAGCACAAACATGTTGAAGCTCTTTACACTTAGCAGGTCATTATTGTACTAGTTTCCTCAAATCATGAGTCTGAATTGACATAGCAAACTATTGTTAGCATTCCATACTTACAATATAAACAACAATCATTGGCAATTGGCTTATTACAGTCCTTCCTACAATTTTGTATTACTTTTCAATATCTCTTAGGTTATGAAGTCACTGACAAGTGTTTTCATCTTTGTCAGCGGCAAGCTGGTTCCAAGCAACAAAATTCTATGAGCCTGCAAGATCTTGAACTTGGTGAGAACCATTGGGGGTCAAATTGGTTAGACAGGTGGATGGCTGTACGTCCATGGGAAAACAGGTTACTTGACTGTAATGCCAAAGAGAGTCTGCCAACGCATGAAGATAAGAAGGATGAGGAATCAAATTCTCAGATCACCCCAAAGGGTAAAGTGTCAACTTCAAATACTCCTAGTCTGAGCAAGAAGAAAGGTGTAAACCACAAAAAGTCATATTCAGATGTTAGTTGTACTTCATTTGCACGACCGGCAAATGTATTACCATCCACATCTTTAGGATCATCCAAACAGAAGGCAAAGGTTACGGATGAAGTTTTTGAGGAAGTCAGCTCCCAGCCAACAAATATAGGTTCTAAGGCTGTGCGCAATTCAAAAGATAAGCTTGTGCAAGTGAATGTACCAGCCAAGAAGCGGTTATCCCTCCCAAATAATGGTAAACATACTTCTCTTAGTCCAGTTTTTTATTTTTTATTTTTAATTGGTGCACAGAATACACTTTAGGATGCTATAGACTAGTTTCTCGAAATGCAATCATTGAGAATTGTTTTGGAAGTTGTAGCTGAAAGCAACTAGAACCATCTGGAGTAGAATACCTTTTGGTGTAGCTTATTTGTGTTTTATTACTTCATTCATATTCCCCTGCTAATTTCTAGTTTGTCATATTTTCCTCTATCAAACATTCAAACTCAACTGATGTGCTTGCCAAAAACATATGTTTTTACCCAAGAATTTTTTTTTTAGAGTTTTAGGGCATAGCCCCGATCTATTAAGCAAGGCCCATAGACCATAACATTTACCCAAGAATTTTTTAAAGCTCCTTCAAACATTGCAAAGAGAACTACTAAAATGAGGGTTGGATGCTTAATTTCTTACTTCCTTACTAAGTCTGAATTTTATTATGTATATGCACAAACAGTCGGCAGGGAAGCAGGGAAGGGACCAACCCGCAGGAATTCGATTAACAGGTCTGGTCCAAAAGCACAGGCAGATACTCCTAACCAGGGTGGGGAGCCTGTTGAGTAGGCCTGATAACACATCCCTCCAATTTGACGTTTGTAAGCCATCCTAAGGTGTGCTTCTCCAGGTGTGCATGCTACATATGCTGTACATAACATTCTCAAACGACATCATGCATCTAGATTTGGGCTCTGGTTCATATTTCTGTTGTATAATGTTGTGGTGTGTTGTGCCTTGTGCGGGTTTTTTGTTCCGCATCACCAATCTTCTTATGTTTTCACCTTCCCTGTAAGTTGTTCTAACTGCGGAAAGAAGGAACTGTGCTGTGTTGTGCTTGTGCCCTGAGAATGATTACAGTATATGCTTGCCTTTTCATTCATTGTTAATCCTTGATCAAACGGCTCGCTGGTAACGTATCAGCAGGTGCACGCGCACGTACTTTAAAATTGGCATATTTTAGGACCCATGAGGGCCATGCTTTCCCCTATGTTTAAATAAATTATTATTAGCATGCGGGGAATTATAGGAGGCATGGTTTATTTTTAAAATGAGCTTCTTTCTTTCAAATCCCACTTTGCATCATGGAAAGCACACCCATATTCTCTGGTTTGATAGGGCATTCAAATAAACTAGCACTAGCTAGCCTAAACAGAATTCGTTTGATTGAACTGAGGAGTTCTCTATGAGAGTATGATTGAGGTCTCCTTTTTATCAAGTGTATGTGTGTGTGTGTGTGTGGAAGTTTCTTGGGGACTATGATCCTGCTTTCGCAGTTGCAGAGCACCAACCTTTGCTGGTATACCTTCGAGTGCAATCATTCAGGTCAAAGCTGCATGCTCTGCAGATTTGTTTATGTATGATTGGTCGCAAAAGCGAGGGTCATGTGGTGTGTAAGCTCCCTCGCTGTTGGGATCATGGGGTGTGTCCTTCTCTGTTGGGATCATGTGGTGTGTCATGTGCATGAGCCAACTGGTAACAAACAGGACAAAAGGTTTGTGATCTCTGCTACTACAATGGAATAAATAGTGGGGCGCCGGGTTTAAAGGACTTTTATGAAAAATGTACAGTTTCTTATGTTTCAATTAGAGAGTTGTTTGGGATATGGGTGTCTTTTTTGTTGTTGAAAACAATTTGGGGCTCACTTGGGAAACCTTTATTTTTTTTGTTACATAAAAAAATATTGTGACAATCGCTTGCACGTGAGAAAATTCCTAGTACCTCCTAGTGCTGGCGTGTTGTAGCTAGGGCAAGTCGTAGACAAGAACTGCAAGTAAAGAATCCAATGCGTTCCATATCTGTGCTGGTGCCGACCAATGAGATCGTTGAAATATGGCGCGCACGCATTCGGGACAGAGGGACTGACAGTCTGACACTGACCCAGATCAGATCTAGTACTAGGATCATTCTTTTCTGGTTCTAGCAGTCTAGGAGTAGGCGTCTAGCAGAGTGCTAGCTGCCGCTTTTTAAAGCCTTGCTTCGTCAATTCAGATGCGGATTGAAATGTGCATGCAAACCATTACCGTAGAGTTATTTCCGAGAATGTGTGTGATCGTGGTAGCGGTAGTCTGGGAACAAACGGAACCAAGAACGTGTACCTAGTAGCTAGTTGGAGAGTGTGGCGCAAGCTTTCCAATGAGCAAATACATGGCAAATGTGATTTTATTATTCTCGAATAAACATGTATAAATCAGCTGGCCAAAAATCAAATAAAGCCTTGAAATGAGTTGTAGTGAGACTTTGCTTTGAGCATCATTCGCCGCGGCGAAGTCCTCAGATCTGACTGAAGCTCCGGTACACGTAGACGGTAAGGTCATGGAGACGGAAGAAGTACAACCGTACTCCGTACAAGTTTACAAATGTCAAAACAAGATGACGTACTCGTGTTTGGACTGAGCCGAAATAGATGGAATATTTGTCCAAGTGGGAATGGTCCTGCTTAGCTCACTCTTGCTATAGAAGTATGGACATCCCGTATCTTTAAAACCAGTACCCACTCCAGCCATGAATGCAAACATTTATATATTGGTTGGTATTTAGAACTTTTTTTAACTTTTGTTGCTACAAATTATATTTCATAAGAGAAATTAGCGGTCAAAATATGCACTTGATCGCACCAATTTAAGTCAAATCACACCTTATACACTGAAGTGGAAGGGGTAGATGTCATATATTTTACTTTGACTGGTAAAGATTTTACCCGTTTTTGTTGCCAGCATTGGTTATTGTTGTATTTCTAAGAAAAAGGCCCAACCTATGAGTTTTCTTAAGCATCTAATTTAAAGTTAAAGAGGGCCTAAATATAGGTGGCTGGCAACGAGATCAAGTAGTACCACTTGTAGGTGTAAGTGTTACTGAGAAAAGAGTAGTAAATCGTGTACAAGCAAAACTACAAAAGCCAACACTCTATTCACTTGTCGAGAGAGAAATCACAGCAAAGTCAACCAACAAAAAAAGTCAACCAACAAAAAATCACAAGTTACCGAGTCAACACCATATTCACTTGTTCTGAAACAAATCATCGAAAAGTCAATCAACAGAACTTGTTCTGAAACAAATCACCGGAAAGTCGATCAACATAACCACAAAGAGATTTCACGATTCTTTACCTAAAGAGTGCCATATTAGGATGCAACAAAATATAAATTGGAAGGATATGTCATTAATGCAAGCCGAAGAAGCACCCATTACCACTCACAACGGGGAGGGAGGGAAGGGATAAGCGGCCTTGGGCCCTTTGGGGAAAAAAATGAAAAAGCTGCCTTGCGCCCTTGGCCGACAACGCGTGGTGCGGTGCCTGTGGTGCAGCTACTATCCTACCACAGGAGTAGCGAACGACACAAATATTGGAACACTGCACTGTGCTACAACGACAATCATAGTGGAACGGAGCGAGTAATTTTATGGCTCACTGAGAATTAGAAATCGAGTTGTACGATGAAACTCATATAAATTGTTTTTATTACAAAACGAGACCATGCCATCAGCATTGCATAGATGAGACTCTTTTAGTTAGTTAAATTAAATAGATACAGATGAAAACTCCAAGTGCATACCCAAAACATACCTAAAGAAGAGGCGGTACATTCTAGCTCAACAGCTCCAAGCCGGCCGAGATTATCAAAACCAAAAGCGTGCAAGAGCCAAGACACGCGAAACGCATGGCAGCTAAGCTAATCTAGCTATCTACGCCTTCATGACTGATACTGAGATTGGCTGCTACGCACCTGCTACTACGTCTACGGACCGGCCTACGGTATGGCCCCGTGGCTTCATTTCATTCCGGTCAGCGTCGCCACCATGTCCGTGCGACGCGGCAGCCACCTACCAAACCCTCCGCCGCGCAGCTCCCACGCCACCGACACGCGGCCCCATCCGTCAGCCTCCACCCGTCTGCCCGGCTGGATCCCACGGCGCGGGCCCCATCATCGACGTGACTGCACTGGATGTCCGGATCCCGATTAATTAGCTCTCTACTCTACTCTAATCCCCGCTGTGCTGAACAAGACGCTTCTAGAGTCTACTACTACTATAAGCGTCAAGATTCGCGCCGGCCGGCGGATCCAACCGTCGGGATCTAAAGATAGCGCTTTTATAACAGTGGGGGAGGAGCCAGCCACTCGCTAACGCTAACCGCCCCTCGTAATCGCTCGCGTCGCGTCGCCGTCAGTCGATTAATCGCAACAACGCCCGCCCCCGCACCCGCACCCTAATTAAGAGGGGCCCACCGGCCCGTGAGAGCGACGAGCAGGCGCAGCAGGTATAACCGCGCGTCCCCTCCTCGCCCTTCCTCCTCCTCCCACCTCCGCCTCACTCTCTCTCCTCCCCTCACCTCCGGCCGCCGCCGCGGGCGCCAGAGATCTCCGCGAAGTCTCCCCCAATCCCCCACCACGCCCGCCTCCAGAAGGTCCGCCCGCCTCTGCCTGCCTCCTCCGCGCGAGGTCGGTCGCGCTCTGTCCCGGATCCGCCATTCCCGGTCCCGCGCCGGGTTTCCTGCTCCGGCTGCCGCGCTGTGCCTGGCTGTCGTCCCCGCCCGCCCCCGCGGGTCCTCCTGGCCTGCCGTTCGCGGATCTCGACCCAGATCCTGCCCGCCCCCGCATGGGGTGTCGTCGGTTTCCGTTCCCAGCCTAGCGGCGCCGCGCCATTGCATTTCGGAGCAATCGCTTGCCCGGTTCCTCCGCTTGTCTGGTTCATCCTGAGCTGCAAGAAATCTCCCGATTGTTCTTCCGTCCTGTTCCAATCGCGCTTGCTGCTGCTGCTCCCCGGATCGCAAGATCCAGTTCGCTGCTGGTGCCCAATTTGAGGGAGGCGGACTGTCCCCATCAATCAATCGCTCTCGATCCCGCCTCGCTTTCCCCCTCGGAGAAAAATCTGATCCCCTGCCCCCTCCTCCTCCCACCACCACCACCAAACCACGCACCACCCAAGATCCGCCGCTGCATTGGCCGCCGCGGCGGGCTGCGCGCATTCAGCGAGTCCTGCCGATCCGAGAGGAGGAGGAGGCCGCAGCAGCAGGCGCCGCTGGCCGGAGATGACGTTGTCGTCGCCGTACGCGTCGCCGTTCCTGCTCTCGCTGCTCCTGCTGCTGTCCATCCCGGTCGTCTTCCTCCTCGCGCCGCGCCTGCTCCCGCCCAAGACGCTCCCGGCCATCCCGGACGCCGACGAGTCCGACGACCTCGCGCTCTTCCGCCGGGCCATCCTCTCCTCCTCGTCGGCCACGCCCGCGCCGCCGGCCTCCGCGGCGTCCTACTTCTTCCGCCGCCGCCCGGCGCCCAAGATCGCCTTCCTCTTCCTCACCAACTCGGACCTCGTCTTCTCCCCGCTCTGGGAGAAGTTCTTCAAAGGCCACGCCCACCAGTTCAACCTCTACGTCCACGCCGACCCCTACTCCGTCCTCGAGCTGCCGCCCACGCCGTCCTTCCGCGGCCGGTTCGTGCCCGCCAAGGCCACGCAGCGCGCCTCCCCTACCCTCATCTCCGCCGCGCGCCGCCTCCTCGCCACCGCGCTCCTTGACGACCCCTACAACCAGTTCTTCGCGCTCCTGTCGCAGTCCTGCATCCCGCTCCACCCGTTCCCCACTCTCTACAATGCGCTCCTCTCCGACAAGGACGGCCCTCACAGCCGCCACCGCAGCTTCATTGAGATAATGGACAACATGGACAACGACACCAAGCTGCTCCATGACAGGTACTATGCCCGGGGTGATGATGTCATGCTCCCGGAGGTTCCATATGATCAGTTCCGAGCTGGGTCGCAGTTCTTTGTGCTCACCAGAAGGCATGCCATCATGGTCGTGAGGGATATGCGGCTCTGGAAGAAGTTCAAGTTGCCCTGTCTCATCGAGCGCAGGGATTCATGCTACCCGGAGGAGCATTACTTCCCCACGCTGCTGGATATGCAGGATCCTGAGGGTTGTACTAAGTATACCCTAACAAGGGTAAATTGGACGGATTCAGTTGCAGGACATCCACACATGTATGGGCCTGGAGAGGTATCTGCTAGCTTGATCAGGGAGCTGAGGAAGTCAAACACGACACACTCTTACATGTTCGCCCGCAAGTTTTCTCCAGAGTGCCTTGAGCCTTTGATGGAGATTGCAGACTCAGTCATCCTACGTGACTAGTCGGAAGCAAGCAACCCCCCACTTGATGGTCGGAGTTTGTACACTGAAATGAGCGAGGTATGGAAATATGCACTTGCTGTGGCCTCTCTGAAAGAATTATTCTTCTTCTATGTAGGTGTTGTGTTGAGAGAAATGTCTCCAAATGGAGTGTACATAGTACGGAATGCAAGAGTATTAGGTTGTTCAGTAATCTGTATGCTTAACTTTTTCATAATAAAGCGGCATACTATATTAGATTGTTATTTTGTCATCAATTGAATGCTTGTTACATTAGTTTGTTTTCTTAGGCACTGCAAGCCTTTTGCTCTTCTGAGATCTGACTGCATTTATCATAGAAACATTGGCCTATATATGGTCCTTTTATAAGTGCGGGTCAATGATTAAAGTAATTTTTAAAGTTGAAACACAGACAAGCTTCCTTAGTCATTTTGTTGGTAGTGAAAGAAATTCTTGTGGGAGTCTCTTGCATTCTAGTGAGAACAATTTGCAAGTTATGCTAGATCCTGCTCTCAGCCACTCACTGTACCATTCTTTGCTAATTGCTAGGTCCAATGAACATTTTCCATGTAAATCCTTTGTCCCTCTTCATTATTTTGAAACTTTACTTGCCTAATTTCCTCTCTTACATACAGTAGTACACTGTCAATTCTTTTATGGGTCTGCAGAACTCCCCCTTCTTGTTTCAGGCATCGAAGGAATGTTAGACTGCAATGCTACTTTGGCTTCCACTGATCAGATGGACAACCGAGTAGTTTCATCTCTGCCTTAGAGCCTCCTTGAGGAACAATATATCCTCTTCTCGCCTCCCTTCTTTTTTTTGAAGTTCTTTCCTTTTTACTGGGAAGAGGGTCCTGCTGCTGAGAGAGAGTATGATGACTACAAATTATCTCTTTGTGAGTACACTGTTTGAACACAGTAGTTTTTTAGTAGGGCAATAGTTAATTTGATCATCCTATGTATACATGGAGGCATTCTTGTGAATACATGCTGTGATGATTTGTAGGTTCCATTGCATATATATACCATCTCCAACCCTATTTTTGGTCGTTTAGCCTATGCAATGGTGCTATTGCCTTGCTTCTTAGACCATTCTGGTGCTTGAAGTGACCATAAACTTATCATGAAAGAGCATATTTGACTTTGCCTGTAGGATCCATTTGCCTAAAGTCTATTAAGACAAAAGGGAGGGCCAACTGCAGTGAACAAAACAATTCATCGAAGCAACCTTAAACCCTAAATATGGCCAAAGTTGGGGCCTAATATTATCAGCATTTTTTATACCAGTGGCCGGACTTGTTTGGTCAGCGATTTCACTGCTATTCTTGTAGGTCCTGCATCTGCCCCACTACCAACATTATACCTGCTCTTTTTGGCTTGGACCTATTTTATATCTGCTCCACTCCCAGAGTTGTACTATTGATGGTCATGTCTTGTTTGGGTTTAAAACAAGAAAGGGATACTTGTTTTTCTGGTTGTCGTGTTATATTGGGCAGGGCTATTGTCAATGGACTACACTGGAAAGCATGTAAAATTTCAGTCACGGATGACACAGATGTGTAGTGCCTGTATGCCCTGTCGGAAAGAAGGGTCTATTCTCGGTCGACATCTCGTGGCATTAGCACTAGCACCTTACAATTTTTGGTAGATTTTCTTGCAAAACTGTCATGAAATCTGTGATGTATGAATGAAGAGCAGAGGGGAGGAAGGCGGCGTGTCAGAAACACCAAGCTATTCTCCTGGCTCGGCTGCTGGTCCTCTTTGCTCTCGGTTGGCTCGGCTGCTGGGGTGGTTTCCTCTTTGCTCAGTTTCAGCCGTTTCCACTTTTAGGGTTTTGGTTGCACTTTTTTCTAAAGAAAATTCTGATATTTCCTTTTCTTGAGAATGGTTGATGTTATCATGTTAACAGCTAGCCTGGTTGGCACTAATATTCTCAGGAAATAACCAAACTATAGCAGGACATTCGCTGCTGGAAAACATTTTGTTTTTATGCTGCAATCAGCAATTTTCGGCAAGAATAAGACGCTTTGCTGAACTTTGATCAACCTTTGCCGAAAGTTTCAGTCTGATCAGCCGAGCACGGAGATTCCTAAGCCTTTTCTATTGTCCTCCTCTGATCTGCTACTTTCTTCAGCATTTCAACGTTGACATTTCGAGATTTTAATACAACGAAGGCACAAGACAGGAATATATCGATACTATACTAAATGGAAAAGTAAAGCTACAATAAAGATACAAGGAAAGATAGTGGAAACTCTAGAGAACTAACTTGAAGTGCTCGTTGGCGCGTGAGTGATATAATTAGTTCGACCCATCGCGTGGGTGATTCACTGTCGTTGAGAGGGTTGGTGGGTTAGCTGAGGATTCACTGTCTCTGTTTTCCATTTGTCTTTTTTGACAACAACATATATTATATATTAATGCAGCCATAATACCATAGAGGTCCTCAAAGGAAGACCTAGTTACATTGAGGTCCTGTGAAGAGGGCAGGGGGCCGGCGAGCTGGCGGTGGTGGAAGCTAGAAGGGGGCGGATGGACTCTCTCACCAAGGCAGGAGGAAGGGATGTTGGACACGAGTACTGCTGAGAGCAGATACTACTCGCGCTCGGCGAGAGACAGGATTGTACCTATTAATCATTCTCTGTTTTCCATTTGTTGTTGCCACGGTTGGGATTCACTGTCGCCGTTTTCCATTTGTTGCCACTGTTGCTCACCAACTAAAGACAGTGACCAAGGCAACGACCATAAGTTGTTAAGACCTTCCAAATACACTGTAAACAGTTGTAGCTGTTGTCAGAGTACGTTTTACAAATCTAACGTGACGGCTTTCATTTGTTCTAATTAAATGCCTCAAAAGAGTAAAATACACCCTGCGTCCTCAAACTATTGTCCTCTTTCCACCTATGTCCTCAAACTATTGAAACGACTATCTAGGTCCCTGAGCTATTACTGATGTACACTAAAGGTCCAAAACTAGCCACAATAGCGCCAACATGTGACTTGGCGGTGCCAAGGTGACAGCTGGACATTATGGGAGTGCAAACTTTTCTAAAAAAACCCTTTCTTTCTCTTTCTCATTCTTGCCTCATTCCTATCTCGCCTGTCGATTCAAATGAATAAAACAGAGCCGCAGGTGGAGCACAGGCCGGTGCCCGATGAAGCAGCCGAACTCGGCGTTGACGAGGCCTAGCACGGTGCGGGACATGTCGCCACCGGCGCACAACCTCGACGTCAATCTCGGCCTCCAGTGCCTCTCCTCGAGAGGTGCCTCTCCTCCTCCTGCGCCGTGGCGCGCATGGTCGCCGCCTCGTCGTGATCCGGTGTCCAGCGCCGACACGAGCCTCCGGATGGCCTTGTCGACGGCGCCCACCTCGCTGGCGCCTCCGAGCGCCGTAAACTAGCCGTGGCGGGTCCTTCGACGAGGATGACGGGAGCACGCCCGCCCGCGTGGCTACTCGAACCGGAGCGGTGGCGGAGGGGACGGGGATGCCGCCGGGTGGTTGGCGCGGTCCACGAGCGCGCCCGGATTCGGGCGGCGAGGAGGAGATTGATGAGAGTAGTTGGAGCGGTGTGCAGTCGCCGCCGCCATGCGGACGCATGGGCGCGAGGCGAGACGCCGCCACGGCCACATTGGCACGCGAGCGAGCAGTCATGCCCGACATGCAGTGGTGTAGTATGTTCTCCGCGGGGCCAATTTTAGATTTTCGCCAAATTTAGATTTTTGCGGCCGCCCATTAGTTCGCCACAGTATGACCAGGGAGATGAGGACGGCGTAGCCACCGGCGCGCCGGCTGCCAACAGCGCGCCGAGCGTGCGCAAGACGCACGGGGAGCACGGCTGCCAGGTCCGGGCCGCCAGCGCCCTGGCAGCACAGCAACGTGCTGCGAGCACGCCTCGCATTCCTAAGTGCGGACGGAAGTCCACTACTGCTACGCAGATCGCCCAGGTGTGGTCGCCGTTCCTGCGCACCCTGCCGATGGCAGTGCCGCCGAGCCCTCTGCAGCCGGAATCGGGCATGGGCGGTGCTCTCTTGCTCTGTTTCGTTTAGGAAGAAGGAGCTAGCAGTGAGAAAAAGATATAGGATAGGGGCCTTTGGAAAAATTGGCATGGCCACATCATCGTGGCACCTGCCATGTGGAAAGTTGATGCTGTCGTGGCTGTCTTTGGACCATCTGAGCACCGCTGCAAAAAGTTGAGGGATCTAGATAGTCGGTTTGATAGCTTGAGGACGTAGACGGGAAGAGCCTAATAGTTCGAGGACCCAGGGTGCATTTTACTCACCTCAAAACTATTCTTAACCATTCTATTGTAAATATTAAATTCAAAGTGAACACTCTGAGTATATATGCTCAGGAAAGTTCCTTAGCTATATGTTTCTACTTACTTAATTATTAAAACTATTTATGTTTTCATAAAACTGCTGAATAAAATCGCTATTAGCTTTGGCTATAACTTTTTAGAGTTTTTTTAAGGAGGAACCTTGAGACAGACAGCCCTCGCTTCTGGGCCGTTCCCTTAGTACGATAACATAGTAAAATCCAGCCCATAAATCAACAGCTTCAAAAACAGCCCATTTTTCCTGCAATGACCTTCAAAGGCCCATCGCCCAACCGAAAGTGATGGCCCACCACTCTCACCCAGTACCTTTCCCCCCACCCACCTCCACCGCTGTCACCCACGAGCTCTCCTCTCCTCGGCGGTGGTTACTGGAGCCAGCTTGGTCGGTCCGGTTGCCAGCCACCAAAGCGCCCCCCGCAAAATCTCGCCGCCGTCTCGACCGCCATGGCAGCCGCCGCCGGCGCGACGCGCACGCTGCTCGCCGCCGTCTCTCTCGCCGTGGCCGCGTGCTGCCTCGCGCGGCTGGCGGCGGCGGACACGAACGCCGTCTACGAGCCGTGCAGCGACGCGCGGATCCAGCGCGGGGACGGCTTCACCTTCGGGGTGGTCTTCGCGGGGTACAACACCTTCTTCTCCGGCAACACGCAGCTCTCCCCCTGCGACCGCCGCCTCAACCTCGCCTCCTCCGGCCAGCTCGCCCTCTTCCGCCCCAAGGTCGACGAGATCTCCCTCCTCACCATCAACACCACCACCGGATTCAACCCGGTAAGCGATCCCGGCCTTTCTCGCTTGCTTTGAGTTTGTGATTTCTTGTTTGGGGCGGATCCGAATTCCGGCGGAGCTTTGCATTCTGCGTGCTTGTGGAAATGTGGAAGTAGGCGGAGGTCGGTTGCCACGCCGGAGGTAGGGTTGATTAGCATTTTTTTTTTGTTCTAACAGGAAGTAGGGCTGTTTAGCATGATCCTGGTGCTTTATGTAGAATTTGTTCAGCTGCTTAATGCGACTTGGAGTAATAGGGTTTCTGCTCAGTGATTTGATTCAATACAAGTTATTGATCCACGACTCCAGCAGTGATCAATAGAGTAGTTTTATGTTGCTGAGAGAGCGTGCATTGTTTGATGCAACTTGTACAAATCGTAGTGTGTGGTCCTGATCGTACAAGTATACAATGAATTGCACCATCTCAATATGCTTAACATCGTCTGTAAATTGTGATTTGAATTGGTTTAACATCTTTTTGGCATAAAATGCCAGGCACACTGCCATTCATTAAGTAGTAAGAAGTAATTTATTTCAGGAAGTCCTGTACAATGATGTCCAAAGCAAGCGACTCGTATTGTGAAACAACAAATGAAAAGAAAAGTAACAACTAGGTAAAAGAGGGAAACCCTGAAATAACAAAGAAACATGAGATATTGAACTGAAACCAAGCTCCCTCTCTTTTTTTTAGCCAGTGTAAACTCTTTATCTGTTCTAGTTTTACAAGAACCCACTTTACCGTTATGCTGAGAAAAATATAGGCCCCACTTTCTTTAATGAGTGTTTTATCTCTTTGTACCTGAAATTCATTTTCAGCACGCATAGATCTTTGGAGAAATTGATCTAAATTGAAGGATCTCTGTTTGCCCTCTAATCTCCATAGTTGACCACATCTAAGAAATTGATCTAATTTGAAGGATTCCTGTGTGCTGATTAGTTCAATGCAGTCTGCCCCATTATAAGAAAATAGTTAATCTAGGCTATCGATGCATCTAATTTGCTAGGATTCATAGTTGTGTATCAAATCATCTTTGTGTTGAGGAGATTCAGTCCTAAAGTGCCTTTGTAAGTCGGTCCACTAAGTTTGTCAAGATCCTGGTACTTTCTTTGTATTCAGGGCTGTAAGCAATTAAGCATAGTTGCTCTGTGTTTATCATGAGGAATCATACTTGGTGATTTGTTTCTAGTAAGACAGGATGACTATAGTATAGCACAAAAGGGCACAACTCATCCCCCTACCGGGCAAAATTCCTATTTTGAGTAAGTTGGGTGGATCCATGGAAGCTTGCACTGTAAGAACATCTCCAAAAGCTCACTAAAGAACAGGGGGATGGATAATCACTGTAAGAGCATTTCCAAAAGCTCACACGTAAATATGGGCTAGGCAAAGTTCCTATTTTAAGGAGTAAGTTGGGTGTATCCAGGGAAGCTTGCACCAAGGCACTGTTGGATGGCTGTTTTTCCCCCGTTTTATCAAAAGAACGAAGTATGGAGCTGTTTTAAGGAGCTCTTGGAGATGCTCTATACGGAAATGCGGGAGTAGGTGGATGAACGTTACCTTGGTGTTGATAATGTGGCTAACATTTTTTGGTTCTCTTGAGCCCACATGGAGGTTGAATGCGTTTGCATGATACTCTAGTGTTTTCTTTTGCATTTCTTTATCTGCTTATGTTTGCCGAGAGCCATTTTATGAAGTGGGAGGGAAAAATAAAGTCAGGTTTGCTTCAAGGATAGTGTTTCTCCATGTCAGTTTATGGACTTCTACTGGATATTGAACATATGTATTAATTTAAATTAATGATTTCCCAAGAACTTTGTCCTAATGAATGAATGTCAATCTTGCACTTGTTCATTTTCATCATGCATGTATCCTTAAGAGACACTGGTCCTATTAGAAAAGAACTCTGTTTTTTGTGCTATAATTTGCCAAGATGTATCCAATTTCTGATTTCTGAGAGTGCTAAAGCGCTACACTGACATAATGTTTCATCTATCCTTGCAACTTTTCTAACTAATGGAAACCATGAATCTATGCAATGCCATATTAGGAGTCTACTAGGATTGGAGTTCAAACCTGGCCTAGCCCGTATTAAAAAATTTTATGTGTTAAAGTATCTGATCTGCTTGGGTGCATAATTGTAAATTTAAATTGTATGTGACATTGTGATGTCATATAATGTCAAAAGTGCCTTTGTGCCCATCTCAAAGTTTTCATGGTAAATGTTAAGAAATAAAAAACTGGTCCACTATTTATTTTTCAGGATCCTAGCACCTTGCCTGTTTCTGATCCTAGCTATCTTGTATTTTTCACAATGATTTGTTTTGCAATTTTGCTAACCTGGGCACATGAAATTGTATTTCAGTACATAACTGGTGAATAAATTATACTGTTATACATGTGGCACTAAAGACTGAAGACCAATACATTTTCAGGATTTACCCGTTGTATCTGCTCTTTAAATGCTTGCTTAACCTCAAGAGTGTTAATTTGTTTCATTCTCTACTTTGACCTAAAAATGGAATGAAAATGGGGAGGAACTTTACATCTTTGATTGCTAAGAGCACACTCTATCCTTTGTTTTGTTGTCTGTATTCATGGTTAAATGCATGCATCCAGTGTTGGCATTGTCTGTATATCACCAAAGATGTCCATATTTTGTAGGCTTCAGCTGGTGGATTCATGGTAGCATTTGCTGGTAGGAAGTATGCAGCTAGATCTGTTCCGATATTTGTATCCAACACCTCAGTTACAGTGTCCAGCTTCACCCTGGTATGAATCGATAAACACACTATTATGTCTAGCATATCTGAACATGTGACAAAGAAGTTCTGAATCTTACTGCTACTTGGCGATTCTTCCGTAGGTACTTGAGTTCAATAAAGGCAGGCTTCAAAACTTGCACTGGAAGAAGGATGGCTGTGGTGCTTGCTCTGGCAAGTCAAACTTTGTCTGCCTTGGCAAACAAACATGCGCCATCAGGACGCAGAGCTGCAAGACCCAGGGGCCTGTCGACTGCAGCATCGGCATCCAGCTGGCTTTCTCTGGTACGGACAAGCACGAGTCGGTTCTGAACTCATGGTACGAAGTCTCCAACCTGAGGCAATACTCCCTCTATGGGCTCTACTCAAACCTCAAGGGCACCCTGAGCGACCAGTTCAACAAGATCTTCTAGGCTGTTTTCTAGGCTGTTTTGGCGCTGCCATTGTTTATTCTCTCCTGTTCGTGCCTCTTTCTGTCTGGCTACTCCGAATCCTGATGTGCTTAACATTCTTTTGGTTTGCCGCCCAGGTTGCTTGTATCCAGACCAGTTTTAAACCCTGTCTGAGCTCTACCGTATTATGTATTGTTGCTCGTTGGTGTCATTTTAGTGCACTTTTTTTTTATCACCACTTGCGCTTTAACTTTAATTTTGTGATGAACTAGATGCTGTCCTGCTGATGACAGTATGTTTGGCCCAAAGGAAGTGTCGTATTGCTGTCTGCGGAGTTGTGCAGAGTTGCTTGGTCCTCGTGATACCGACAGCATGTACCTATCATCGATCGCCCAAGGTTTCAGAAAATGTCATACTATCGTCCGGCAGTTGAGCTGGTTCAGATTCCCTCTTGGTTTTGCAGCCTGCCCTTTTTCAATTTTGCCCTGACTTGCTGAGTAGCTTTTATCTTTCTTGCTATTGCTAGTGACACAAAATGGCATCTTTGAGGGCCAGGTGCTCAGGTATAGGAATTGTACAGAAAAATTCCTGTGTTCCGAAACAGGGGCCCTTCTATCTGAGATTCTGAGTTTACAAGAAAAATGGCATTTTTGAGGGCCAGTTTTTAGGACAAAGTTCACAGGATTCCTATAAGAATTCTTTGGAAAAATTCCTTGATTCCTTGCTTCTATCTGAGTTCACAAGGAAGCCCTTGTTCTAAGAACATGTCTAAATACAATTACGCTGCCCCTTTTGATACCAAAAGCTTTTTTGTAGAAATTACACCCTCTTGGAAAACCAGGAGGTGATCATATGCGGAAAAAAATGAGTATTGGCGATGCGAAAAATGGAGTAAATTCCGAAGGGAGCGAAAACGAGCTGTCTCCCCTTTGGCAACAGATCGTCGAAGCAACAAGTTATGGCGACGGGTTGACAGAGAGATGGAAAAGGATGGAGAATCTCAGCTGGTGAAGCTGTTGTATATTCTTGCCGCGACATCCAATGCCTGCAAGGCTGCATGTCCCTTTAGCAACTGGTATTACATATGCTGCAGGTCACCAGCTGTTTCACCGGGCTCACTTAAGCGTCCTATTGTAGTTCCATTTGTTAGTCATGGAGTGCGCGTTTGTTAGTTTGTTTGTTTTTTACAAGAGCTGTTTAGCACATGTTTCACCACATGTTACTGCTCAGGCCTGACTTACCCAACCACCCAACCAGCCAGCAACGTATAGCTAAGGCGCGGCTATAAAGTTTTATCCATAGTACCTGAAATGCATTGTGTGAAATGCCCTAAGTCATTATTATTTAGTATTTTTGCCGGCTGTCATGCTATCGTGAGTGTTAACCCACATAAGTTAGCTAATTATGTCATGTAGTTTATTTTGTAAAGTGCATGTCTCTTGCGTGAGCACTATCATTATTAAGGCTCAATCTGGCAAGCTTCATCAACAACTTCATGAGTTGTTGGGAGCTGCTTCTTTTTTATTTTGTGAGGCAAGAAAACTGTTGGGGAGTTCCCCACAATTTTTTTTTTGGTCATACACCTATTCTCAAAACAGTTTTATAGGTGAACCTTGTTTTTTTTGCTCTTACAAAGAAATGGAGAGGTGAAGTTGGGAAAAATAGCTTTTCACATCTCTCTCCTTCATTTTCCTCTCTTATGTATGAAGGTGTTGGTGAAGCTGTTTTGCTAAACGATTTTTCTAAATCAACTCAACCTTACTGAGAAAGTTGCTCATAAAGCTGAGAAAGTTGCTCATAAAGCTGTTTTTGAGAGAGAGAGAGAGATCTTCAATAGTAAAGCAATAGCTATGCCAAATGAGGCCTAAGTATTACTTAGGGCATTCCTATTGTCCGAAACAACATGTATTTCCTATGGCTTTTATTGATCATAGAAAGCATTTAATCTTATGATTTGAAGTACCCTTAGATGAAATATGGGTGTTAAATAGTACTCTCTCCGTCTTTGAAAGAACAGATTTCTAGTATTATGTACCTTGACAGAGGTAGAGGGAGTATTATGTACGTTGATGCGATCATAACAATGTTGTCGTTTCTTCTATCGTGAATAAATTCGATGGCATCTACCCATCCGGTGCAAACAGGGGAGGGTATAAATCCTAAACGACAGGCCCCTGTTCATGAATAATGGTAAAATGTGATGTGTCGAACATTCTCGTGAGCACAGGCATCAAATTGCGACCACCTGATCGGTGCTGCCATCTGAACCACATGCATCGCCTTGGATGCACACAGTGATGACAGCTGAAAGAAAACCTTGGACGGGCCTGTATTTTTCATCCTTGTTTCTTTGCCTCTTTTGCCAACTGTTGACGAAAACCACTGACCGCATGATGAAAACCACACTGAAGAAAACCACTCGTGCAGAGTGGCATTGACACGAAACTGTTGTACACAGGACAGGAGGTACAGCTCGCCAAAGGGAATCGACCTTTGTGTCATATATATCTAAAAGAGGTTAAAAAGATGCGAAAAATTGCACTATGAGAGGACAAGACGAGGAGACAGAATCAACACTAAAAGGCACTCACACTTTTGCTTCAGAAAAGGTGCACTCAAAGCTAATGGCCACCGCAACAGCAAACCAAGTGCTGCATTCTTTATGATGAACACACTAGTATACCACTGACAAATAAACCCAAGTTCTTAATGTGCAATCTAATTTATATATGTTTCTTCTTTCTTTTTTTGTACAATTTTTGGATTTAGACCTAACTCTTCCTTTTGTATATCAATATTCAATTCTGGCAAAACTGATGCCGTTTGAAAAAGGTGTGCGAATCCAACTCCATAAAAGCTAAGAATCTGAATCTGAGTTTGCAACGGTGACAAAGCAAGGCTTTTTATTTTAGCAGCAGTATGCCAAACTAGTAGGAAGAGCACATGAAGTGATGAAGCTGTGCAAAGGAGGGGCGCTACGAAACAACAGGGAGAGGATAAGAGGATGACGTGAGATGGAAAAGGTGGGATGAGAAAGAGTGGTGGTGGCCACTCATCATGGCAGCACCATTTCAGTGCAGCGCAGCATTGGAAAGGATCGATCTATCTAGGTGCAGCGTCAGGCCCACAGGCCACATCCAAACGGAGAGTTCCAACGCAGTATATTACACATTTCCTTTGTCATGTTTGTTACTCTTCCTAGTTTAAAATAGCCCCTAAGAATGCTAGAAACCTTTCCTAGTAGTTTATTCATATTTTTATCGTGAAATGTGAAAAAATTATATAATTCTTGTGAAATTTTGCATTTCAAAAGGTCGTATATATTTCATTCTAGGAATTTTTGTGAAATTCTTGTTTGAATACAAAAATATTTAGAGTTTTATAAAAAAAACAACACCATAGTTTTGTGAAATACTTTAGTTTTAAGTGCTAACAATTGTTTGGGTGCAACCAACTTTATGGTTTTGCATTCTACAAGTCCTATTTGATGAAGGGCCTACAAGAATCTCAACAAACTAAAGGCCAACAAATTGCATTTTTGTTTACTCTGATTCTTAGTGTTAGAACGCTACTTTTAACAATTGCCAAGTTGTCCATTAACTCGAATACAACCTTTTTTTTTGTTGCGAAGGAATGAAACCTTTTGCTACAAAAAACTATCAAGTGATAACCCTTGTCCGTAGAAAGGCTCAAACAAGAATCACTCCTGATCCTATAATATTTAGAAAATGACACCAAAATTAAATTTAGTGATATGTAGTCAAAGTGCACCTCAACGGCTCAACCATTTTCTTCATCTTCATTTGTACGCAAGGATTTTGTCTCCAATTAACGAGAATAGCACTTTTCATTGATCTTAACCTACCACTACCTAACAAGAGGGCTATGTAAACGAAAAAACAGCTTGCAAGTTGTAACGTAGGAGAGTGATTTCCACTGATGGTATTCCATCACCACTTAATTGCCCTCCAAACTCACAAGAACAGGATCATGTTGAAAAGGCAGCTGATACTGTATCTCTGTAATTAAAAAAGGGGTCATGGTTGCTTCTCCACACTAAATGCAGATTCTATTAGAGATCACTTTTATTATTTTATTATTTTTGTGTTTGGATAGGGCTTGGCATTTGGCAAGATGTATGGCCCATGTGGCCATGCAGTGGCGGCTTTCGAGCTTTCTGTACTGGCTGTGGCAAGTGCTCAGTGCACAAGTATAAGATGTGTGGGCTACTTGTGTTTTCAGTTAATAAAATTGAAGTTGCATAAAATTTAAAGTACTTGTGGTTCCTAATGGTTTTATGACACGGCGAGTTTGTATTGTATGGGGGGGATTTTTTTGAATGTGTTCTTATCCGACCCATTGGAAAGATGCAGTTTGGTGTCAATGGTTTCAGGTGACTCTTTTTGTCACTTTGCAAATCGGTCAAGACTCAAAAAGTAGCTTAATTTTATTGGTTTAGAGCCTTCTTAGGGGAGATTTATATTAATTTCCCTTCAGCATTTCTAGTGGGCGCTAATTTTTTTTATCAATTTTTTCATGCAAGATTAATTTTATTTTTTCACTTAACATTTATCATGGATTTTGGAATTTAATTAAAACTAGCAAACATGCTCTCGCATGTTGCAATGACATGATGTGTGGTTCATAAGGCCCATACTATATTGCTGGATTTAATTACACTATTACACTATGTACAACTAGCAGAATTAGCTATATTGTTGGGCTTGCCTAACCTTGTGTTAGTTAAATCCTAAGGCCTACAATAAATAGTAGCTGCAATAAAAATAAACTCGTATGGTAAATTGATTGAATCTTACTCAGATTAAATGAGTGGCTATTGTCTACATCTATTATGAGGTTAAAACAGATGAAAGACTAGCCACACGTATGTGTGCCAAGTTGCAACACACAAGAGCTTAGACTGAGCCATCATGACATGAATGGTGTGATACCACTAAGATTTTGCAGCTCCAAACTAAGTGAGAGGTGACGAACTAAATGATGGAAGGAGAGGGGTGGCTCGAGAAGGATCAAAGTGAGTTACGGAAGAAGAACCGTGGAGGTGGAAGTGGGGGACGACTCGATGATGAACCGAGGGATAGGGAAAACTCTTTTGTAGTTTAATATTGTCAGATATGTAAACGGATAAGGTTGGACTAACGCAACTAAATTTATCAAAGCTAATGTGACCGTTCAACCAAATTATATCTTTAAATTAGGGTAGAAATGTTTTTGACTTAAATTCAAAAAAAAAGTTTTGACTTTTAGATGAACATTTTCAGTTCAATACAATTGATGCCTGAATGTTTCCAGTTCACTAGAACTGATAGGTACTGAATGTTCCTATTAACAGAGAAAAGGAGGTTGAAGAAGGAAGCAATCGTGAGTTTATTTGGTTATTTGGAGTTGTAACATCATGGTGCCGTAATGAATGTAGAGAAAAATAAAGATCTCTCAAAATTAGGTGATGCTTGAGCAGAGCAGAGCATCTCTTTGCTTCTTGTTTCAGAGGCGTCACTGATGAGCTCATGTATTTAACAGGTTTTTGGGATCCTGGCGTGACAGATAATGTGATCAGCTGCGACGATGTTATTTTGGCCATGGGACTAAATATAACACACCAAGATGGTGTATAAGGTAATTCTGGGCGGCACTTGAGGGTTGCATTCTTTATGCTGTGGATGTGTGTTGCCTAGTTTTTCAGACTTAGTAATTACCAGAGCATACACGCACAAGCATAAAGGGTTTTGGTATATTATAGCTGAACATAGTTTAGTATAGCTGCCAGCTGAATCACACAGAAATTGACATTTACAAGATCGGTGCATGTCTTACATCAAGGATTGAATTGTTCACTAAATTGATCGGAATCACACAGAACAAATCTAGGCAAAATAAAAATTGCATCACGGCTTGTAAATAGAGGAAGACAGCAATCTTTTGTGGGCTTCAAGTTCTCCATAGCTCCAGGAATCACATAGCCTGGACTCGAAGGCCTGGTACATGTGAAAAGAAAATGGAAACAAATGTTAACTAACAGTATGTCCGAGAAATCCAAGTCGTTACTATTTGTCAAAGCGGCCGCATGAAAGCAACATTTCGAGATAAAAATTATCCACAATATATGCTCCAAGTCATTACTATTTGGCAATGCGGCTGTACTTCGATGAAGAGTAGATTTGAAGGAAAAAAATCGAGTAAGAAAAAATTAAGATAAACTTGCATACCCTTTAACTATTACGGCTGCGTAAACGGGCTCATGCAAAAGTGGCTGGGAATGGAAACTCTGCGATTTTCACGATGCATAGTGGGAGCAACTGTGTCGCTATTGTCTGTGCTATTCTCGTTTTGTTGAAGCATCGTTTCTTGTGCATCTTTCCTTGGCCGTCCACGCTTCTTTGGCGCTTGAGATGATTGACCCGATTCTTTTTTTTTTGGTAGAACTAGTGTTATTTGCTCTAATCTTGTGTTTCTTTCCACTAGTTTGTGATTCATATATGTAGACATCTCCAGTAAGATCCCGCTTCTCGGATTTTTTGCCAAATATTCTTGCTTCGAAAAAAATAGATAGGAAACCTTAGGACTCGTCTGCTGGAAATATGAGAACACTAGCCAGGAAACTAAACAAACCGTGATGGGTTGCTTATACGAAGGTCTTCGACTTTTGTTACTCTCTCCGAATGCAACAACCTAGTACATATCTTTCTTTTGAAAGTGTTAATTTGATCCTAAAGATAAAGACATATTGTTTAGTGAAGCTTTAAACGTAATAGAAATAGAAAATTTGAACTGTCAATTGAAGCTGTGCATGCACCTGTGAGAAATCATGTCTCATTTGATGACCATTCCACTCCAGCATGTACTTTATCACAAAAGCGCCACAAGAATTCCTGCATTGTAAAGGTGATTTGTGAATCACCATGTGAGTAGGTGGCAATCATATGTAGTGCATTATACTTACATGTCCTTTTGTTGGGGAATGGTTGGATAGGGATGTTTCTGCCATAGAGCAAGGTTGACTCGATCTGTAATTTTTTCCAAGCCAGTCTCAATAGCTTCTTCAATATACTGGTCAATACAGTGCTGTAGGTTCTTCACCTATTGCATATTTCATAATTTGTAAAACCATGGCGATTGAGATCATTTGTGTAAAGAGGTATTAGTGGTACAAGCAAGGTACCATAGTATTTTCCATTTTCTCGTCCCGAAAATGAGGTACAGATGCTAAGGAGTTGAGAATCTGGACCTCCTTGCGATCCTTATTCAGCACTAATAAGCTCCAGTGGCATCCCCAGACATTCATGGGGACAAATACCTATCATTGGAAGCATGTATATTAGCTCTCCTAAGTGGAGTGGTTGGTACTATAAAATACTATGTATACAAAACACTAGATGCATTGGTGCTAACCATTTGTCGTGTTAGGCATCTTTTACCAACACTTTTGATCCACGACCTTTCGTTTTTAGGATCGAATTCACCATGTTGCTCTGATAACTCTTGGCTCTGGAAAGTGGAAATGAATGCTGTTTTGTCGTTTTCTACATTAGCAATATATGCATAAACATTGATCACCTGTAAATAATGATAAGAGCACATGTAAGCAACAAGGTGGCAAACAAAGTACACGCGAGATATCAAACACACTTACATCATCACATAGCCATCCATCCATGATATTTGGCCTTAAGAAGCTAATTGTAAGAGGAATTGATGCAATATCAACCACAACAGCATATTCATAACTCTTATCGATAAAATGTATGGTATCTTCGTCATCCTCTGTTAGGGTGTAGTCATTGACAAAACCCGCTAGTCAAAATATTGAACGATATAGTTAGTCTTGTACCTAAAAAATTGTGTTGTGCTCAAACAGCAAGGTACGGTAAATGACTAGCCACTGATGTACAAATTGGATTTCATAAGCTCTAGCATAGGAAGTTTGCAAATGGACAAGTAAAAATTTCAGAAAGGACAAGGCCTAACACATGTTTTACAGAAACTGTAAGATGACTACTTCAAGTACAAAGATACCCTACCCATCATTAACGTGTTCCCGATCTCCCCTTTATGTGATACCTCATTCCAGCATCTGATCGTCCATTTCCTACAAATCATTATATCAAACCAACAATGAGCATTCACACCGGATTCACGAGGAAAGCAATCACAAAACAAATAGGTTAACTTTGGAAATATCTGTACCATTTCTTTTAACTCGGGCATGTACGCCTATTGTGACCCTTTTGCTTACACCGGCTGCAAGTCACTTCTCGTGGTTTTTTCCGGGAATGCCTCAATTCGTTTGTCTTTCTTAGGGGCACCTTTTGACTTCACGGCCACAGGATCTAAAACCATGTCCTCATTAGGTAATTCAGCATGCGAAGTACGTGCTAACATTGGGCCACATCTCACATTTTTTACTTGGGCATTAGAAGCATCGCCGCGCCAACTATTTCACGTAGAACACGCTTCATGTTCACGAGATACGCTTTCATCGACGGGGATGCTTTGAAAGCCGCCTCGCGAGCCAAATTATTGAGCTCACGAAACTTCTCTAGGCTTTGAGAAGTTTTGTACATGCTGCTTTTCCTTATCGGAGGAAATCCCCTTTTGCTTCCATGGACCACCTACTAAGCACACAACAACTTGGAATTGTTTCTGCACGCAATACTTTCAAGACACTGAGAATATGTGAGCACAAGGTATGCCATCGCGTTCCATCTTACGACAAGAGCACCGAATCATACTTATTATGGACTCATCATCGCTTTCACAATGAACCTGGAACTTCCACTCCCTTCTGTTCCTCACACTAATGTCATATATCGTGATATCACATCCATCTTGAACTTCCCTGCATAACATAGTTACCCGTAGAATCCATTTTTTCCTTCACCAATTCAAAAACTTTAGGTGTAAAAACACTAGCAGCATGTTTCTCCATAGGATCAGCTAGCTTTTCCGTGAATGAATCGACCGAGTCGTGGAGCATCTTGATACGCCTCATTTCGACGCAGCATTGGCCAAGCAATGCTCATAGTGCTCATACATATCAAATAGCGTCATCTTCCTATCCAGACTCTTATGCGGTTTGGAGTTAAGACTCTCCCTGCGTTGATTGCTCCTCGACCTAAGAAACGTCGGCCAACTCCGATAATGCTAAAGACACCATAGTTTCCTCATCGGTACATTTGACACAACCACGCGTGCTTACTTGATATTTTGTTCCTATGAAAAAAATCGACCCATTTCCTCTCAACCTCTTCTATGGAACACCGGTCGTAGAGAAATTTTCTAAACTCGCAATGATTTTAGAATTGTGCGATTGCGTATTATATTCGCTCAATATGCCATGTGCACACCCGATGATCGGAATGTGGCAAGATTATTCGATAGCTTTCTCGCATTGCAAGGTCACCATCTCGTGATCACGGATATTGGATGCTTCGAGCCATGGCGGCCCGGGAATGTTTGCAATAACCACTCGTACGACTCACTTGTTTCATGGGATATGAGGCCACAACCAAATACGACTGTGCTCCGATGGTGGTTCAACCCAACAAAAGGCACAAAAGGCAAATTGTATCGATTAGTCCGGTATGTGCTATCAAAAACAAGGACATCACCAAACGCTTCATAGTCAAGACGAGACTGAGGATCAGACCAGAACAAGTGCTTTAGATGCCCCTCCTTATCAAGAACATATCTAAAGAAAAAGTCAGGATTGTCCTCATGCCTATGCTTGAAGTGATGAATAACTGTTTCAGCATCGCCTCTTTCTATTGCTTTTATCTTGTATCGATAGCAAAAGTTATATAGATCCCTTGATGTACATCCAACCTTATCATATCCACCATATTGCATTTCCAGTATATTCATGATTTGGTGCTTACGGACTCCTGCGATTTCCATCTCAATGATTTCAGCCTTCTGCTCATTACTAATTCCTCTGTGAGACCGCAAGAGACAAACTAAATCTGGTGAGGCCAATGGATGGTTGTGTTCGTCAATTAAATCCTTGACATACCACTGTCCTGTCTCCTTGTTCAGTTTAATCACCATTTTGGCTGCACACCCACAACGACTCAAACTCCGTGGCTTCCTTTTCTTAATTGCTCTATTCATGTGCTTAGCATCACGGAACCCCTGGCGACTACACACCAATTTCCTTAGACATATTTCCTTAGTTCTCGTGTCTCTTTCCACATAGCATCTCCTCACGGAAAACCCTCTATCAAATGCATAGCTGTTGTAGAACTCATAGCCTTCTTCCTCACTGCGGAACGTCTTGCTGACCATTTCATAATAATCCAGTAGATCCTCTTGACTCAGGTCAACCATTTTTTCCTGCATAATGTAGACTAGTCAGACCCATTCAACTGACACTATGTATTGCAATCAAATAGTAAAAACAAGACAAATAAAAATGGTAAACTCACAAGTCATGCACATAATACAAAGATTTCAGTTATCTATGCCACTACTCATCTGAACAAAACATATGGAGTGCCCAATCTGTGCCATTTATTGATCATATTTTTCCTCTGAACTATGCTAGGCGAGAAATACGAACTTGCTAAAAAGGTGAATATAAAGTGTGTCAATCACCGGTGGCTGGAAGAATGGTATATGCATTTAAGATTGTACTGTTTTTTTTAATGAAATTTGTGCTGAACTGCTGAATTATTGTATCTGTTGCTGCTGCAGCTTAAAGGCATGGGAAATCCTTCCGGTTGATCACTATACAAAAGAGGTAAGTATACCATAATATTACATTATTTTTACTATGTATCTAAACAGTAAAAACAATGTATCTTGGATAGCTAAAGGGACATTCTTTATAATTGGAGAGAGTAAGATATAGGGTTAAATCCCTCTTCTAACATTTGTCGTCCGATGATATCAATGAAACACGCATCAGCCAATCGTAGCGTCATGTAAATGTGTTGCCGACATGTAAACAAGATCCAATAATAATAAAATCATACAAAGTACAGACACAGATATAAAAAAACGAGAGCTCCATGGTTCCTGGGGGGACAGGAGGAGCATGCAGTAGCCAGCATCGCCAACCTCGCCCCCGTCGAACTGCTGAGTGTACTCCGTCTCCGTACATAGACATGGGGACGGCGACCGGCGCCGCGTGAAACCGTGGTGTAGTTGCCCTTCCCGCCTTCCGCGAGCGAAGCGTAGCGTAGGGAAGCAACAGTTGTCAGGTCGGCGTCCGCCTGCGCGAGGCGCGACAGATTTGGCAAGCCAACTGCGTCCGCGTCCGCGTCCGCCGCGCCGCCGTGTTCGGTGTTCCTGAATGGAATCTTATTATCTTGCCCATGTTAGTACTACAGTGGCGACTACAGTGGGCATGGGAATCAAGCGTACCACTTGCTTGCCCTTAAACAAGCAACCAGCCGCCATGGCGACTTCAGAAATAGAAAGAGGAGGATCTTATCTTGCACTCGAGCAGTTCTAGCTAGTGGCGACCTGACCTCCATCCTTTTTTCTCTCCATTTTTTTTCTCAATTTGGTATGGGAGGAGTGAGAGAGAGAGAGATGTGAGACGGGAGGAGAGAGACTTTTCCAAGCTTGGCTGGAACCTGGAGGACCTTCACTCTGCACGTACTAGCTTGTACTGTAGCTGTGTGTGTGCCCACTCTACCATTTGCATTATTTATACACATAATTAAAATTATAAAAACCTTCTCTCTTGCTGTGCGCTACTGTTCGTCCTCTTGCGTCCATTATTAGGAGAGGCGCGGCCTCCTGGTCCCTGCTGGTGCCGCTGCTGGGCTTCCTCGTTCTCCTCACCTCTCAGCTCGCTCATGTGCTGGTCCATCGCCTGCCTCCTCGGCTTGTCCTGAATCCTTGGACCGACGCCGGCGCACACACAAGCTCAGCTCCGCTCAGGTAAGCATGGTACCGCCGCCGGCCGTTGCCTTTCCCCGCTGCAAAATCTTTTCGCCCTCTGCCAGTAGTCTGCACCATCTGGGCTCACCGTCACTACCACGACCGATCTTGCTCGCCACTCGCCAGCGACAGCGAGCGACCCCCTCCCTACTTTCCATGCTGATCTCGCCGTGCTTCTCTTTCTGATTTCCCTTGGTACTTGCTGTTCCTATCCAATCATTCTATTTCCCTTGCTTCTTCTTTCTTTCTTTCTTCCTCTGTTTTCGTTTCTCCATCGAGTCTGTTCTCTGTTTTCTTGGCTCACCACTCTCCTCTCTTTGGTTGGTTTTATTCATGGTGCATGTTTCTGTAGCGAGCGAGCTTACCCGCCGGCGCCTGATTCTCAGGTCTCCTTTTTGTTTCATTTATCTTTTTTTTTTCATCCGATTGATGTTCTTCAGTTCTTGTTTCCTTGTGCTCTTTGAGATTCCGTGCGCTCTTGCGGATTCTCCAACTTGTGTTTAGTTTTTAATGCCCCCTCAGCATTTCCTTGTTTGTTCCCACCACACCTAGCAATCATTTTAATAATAGCATTTCAACATCAAGCAGCTCTCTAGTTAATCTGACGTCTAATTAACTAAACTACTCGCCCACCACAGGCTGCGGCTGGATTCTTTGCTGTTCCATTCCATCCGGCCAAGAATCCCTGCGACAGCCTTGGAGCCAGTCAAGCCTGCTGCTTGCTGCCGTCGTCGTCTCCCAGCTTCTGTCTCCTCGCCGAGGCAAGCAGGAGGCCGACGCCGTCGCCGCCATGATGAGCTTCAAGGGCCATGAGGGGTTTGGTGGTCAGGTGGCCGCCGCCGCCGCAGCGGCAGCAGCCACCGGTGCCGGGTACCAGGCGGCCCCCCATGGTGCAGGAGCAGGCCCGCTGCCGTGGTGGGCGGGGCCCCAGGTGCTGTTCGGCGAGCCGGCGCCCCTGTCGCCGGAGGAGGCGCGCCGTGACGCCCAGTTCCAGGTCGTGCCGGGGGCTCAGGGCACGCCGGATCCAGCTCCGGCGCCGCCCAAGAGAGGCACACCTGAGGTCCTCAAATTCTCTGTCTTCCAAGGTGACTTCTTGTTTGTTTATTTATCTTCTGCTGCTATTGGTCAAGTTTATGGATTATTTCCCTTTTTTTCTGAACGAAAAATGATTGGATGCGAAAATTTGGCACGTTAACGTTGGATCTGTGCATGCTAGTTGTACTATGCCAACGAACACATAAGCGAATGTCAAAAGGTTTAATAATCATCAAATATCGCCTAATTTCCGTACTATGAGGTACGTATTTTTATTAAGAGGAAGAAATATCGCCTAATTGCAAGACTATGTGGTGGTCTGGAGAATTAGCTTCGGGAATCAATCTCTCTTACACTCTTTGTAGCCCTGCGGCTGTAGAAGACTAGAACTTGATGGGTATCTCGTTTTTCTTTCTATTTTTTTTACCTCCAAGAACAGTTTTTTAGGTAAGGACGGCAGAATAGCATATTAGTTTTCCTGTTGCTACCTGTATACACTAAGTACATAATATATGTGCATTAATTTTAATCTAAACTTGTTTCGATGCAAGAAGCTGGCACGAACTAGGTGTACCTATTTGCATAAACAAAGACAATGCTATATGGGGATGTCACCTACTATCATGCCAGAGGATGCAATTAGTTGGATTGTCCGTCGTCATGGGCCCATGCCACATAGTACAATTCTCCTCAGTGTTGCCTCCTTTGATGCCGCTGCTGCCGACTGTTCTATTATTGGCGCCTCCATTATGATCCCTGCTGCTGTCACTCTCACTACTGCAACACTTCTCTTTCTGATGAACAAGAAGACACCCCACTCTATTCTAGACAGAGAAAATACACAGAATACTGATGGCTGCAGACTTAACTGTAATAACTTAAGAGTGAATAAACTAATCCCATGAATATATTGAGAAACAGACAAATTTGGATGAACTATGCTATGAATTTGCATTGAGCGATTGGATATTCCGTGCTTTGCATCGACGATAAGTTTTTTTTTAATGCAGGTAATAACATTTGATTAAGTCCATATGTGGGTCGAATATGCTGGCATACTGCCTCTTGTGTGTTGTTGGCTATGCTGCATGACACAATCATTAGAATGGCTTATTTTCATGAAACATAAAAGCATGTCTATGCATAAACAGGAAGAGATAATATGGGACATGTAGCACACACTTGATGGTTACTAGAGTCAACAACTATCCACCATGGAATGGCTACTACGATGTGCATTACTTACTATTGTATAGTAGACTAGCGGGGTAGGTTGTGATGTAATTCAATATCCCCCTCAGATCCCACAAGTAAAATACATGTCTTTCCAACCATAGGAGTTCATTATATAATTTCTAGCTTGCTACCTACTAGCTCTTTTAAACTAAAACTAGAGACTAGGACATGTTAGTATTTTATTAAGGGCATAATATTTTGTCTTTTTTGTCGAATACACGGAGCTTAGATCTAAATCAGCTGTGATTTATTGATCTACGCCATTTGGGATATATGTCATCTTTTAGTGATTGGGAAAAGTACACTGCATGAATGCCAAATTTTTAAGGTTGGGTGACTGGCCACCGGACATAAAAAATAATAGTCAAAAGAAAATGGTATTTCTTCAGCTTTTCAGAACTCGGAGATACTCTTTGAAGTCTTCAAAATGCAACTCATGTTATCTATGATGGGAGTTGATGATATTTCAATTTTTGTTGTGGTGGGATTTCCAAGCGCTCACGAAGAATTTATACTGTCTAGTATTTTGAAAATGAAAGACTTCTAATGGTTTTCTGATCCTGTGATGTCCAGGAATTTTGGAGTCTGGTGGTAAAGGCGAGAAAACACCAAAGAATTCTACCACTATTGCTCTGCAGTCACCATTCCCAGAATACAATGGCCGTTTCGAGATCGGTCTTGGTCAATCTGTGGTAATATAAGTTTATCCTTTTATACTTTCTAAGTTTCTATTTGGAAATTGTTACAATTCAAATCATTTCTTTGAATTTCTTCAATATTGATTTGTCAGCTGAATTCTTTGCATAAGGAAAAAAAAAACTGACCAGATTTCTTTGCAGCTGGCCCCTTCCAATTATTCTTGTGCTGACCAGTGCTATGGCATGCTTACGACTTATGGAATGAGATCGATGGTATGGTTTATCTGTTTTGAGAAAACAGTGTTTTATTTGGTTGCACTTTAAGTATTTGCATGAACTTCATAGTTCCTAGCAAGCTTTTGCACCAAAGTTTTCTCGCATCAAATTGGTTAGATCACATGTATTCTTGCTAGAGTCACTACTGAATTTGCAGTAACATGATGTGTTCTGCTGACCAAACATGTAAAGACAAAAGTTCACCTAATTAATATGCTCTGACTCTTTTGTTCAGTGCTCTCAGCCTTAAGCATTAACCTGAATTGGCGAAAAGATTTGACTAATTCAAGGAATTCATATATACCATATATTGCACTTTACCTTATATTATTATAGCTTCATTGAGTAAAAGAGCAAGTACATATTATGAAGCATGATTCTGACAGCATCGCTGAAATTTCTAATGATAATATCAGATCTCTAATGGCCTTGTTTTCCCCCCATGTAACGTAGTCTGGTGGGAGAATGCTGTTACCACTAAATGCGCCAGCTGATGCACCCATCTATGTGAACCCGAAGCAGTACGAAGGCATCCTCCGTCGTCGCCGTGCTCGGGCTAAGGCGGAGAGCGAGAACAGGCTCGCCAAAGGCAGAAAGGTGAGGAGACTCTTGTTGTAGCTGGCTGACCCCTCGACTTTCCCGACATCCATGGCAGTTGGCAGCTGCCATCTCAAGCAGCATTTGCGATGCTTGCATACTTTACTGTCACCATTTTGACCGGTGATCAGTGATCGCTATGCTGTTCATGCTGCAGCCCTATCTCCATGAATCGCGCCACCTCCACGCGATGCGTCGGGTTAGAGGCTCCGGCGGGCGCTTCCTCAACACGAAGAAAGAAGGTCATGGCACCGACGTTACTACAAATGGGGGCAGCAAGATGGCAGCAGCGGCACCATCACGCCTCGTCATGCCCCCTAGCTCCGAGCCTCCACGGCCACCAGGGCTCAGCAACATTAGCAATCCGCGCTGCCACTCCCAGAGTAGCGGCTCCAGCTTGCCTGGCTCCGATGTGTCAAACATCTACGGCAGCTTGGAGCAGCAACATCGTGCGTCGCCCTTCTTCACCCCGCTGCCACCCATCATGGACGGTGACCAAGGCGGTCCCACCAGCTCCAGCATCTCCTCCTTCAACAAGTGGGCAGCCAGCGACAGCTGCTACGAGCTCCTCAAGGCGTGAACCGAGGAGGAGCGGATGCTACTCAGACGGAACGGCCTTCTCCCCGATGGCTGGTTTGTCTGTAGGCAAATCATTCTTGGCTTTTCTGCATTGGGGTGCAACCTCCACATCATCTACCTACCTACCCACCCCCTGTCCCTGAAACTCCACAGTGCTTGGGTCACAGGGGCCTTGTGTGATGATGTGGCTCCCCCACATGCCTTTGCTGTAACATACTGTAGTGTACCCAAACCATTGTTGCTTGGTACTTCCCGGTATCATTGTCTCAGTATGGATTCTCTGTTGTCACAGTGTCTGAATAATTGAGGCGTCAGACTTCACGGTCGCTCCAGTTCTTGGAGATGTGTCTGGGTCTTGGTCTGTTTGAAGCTTTTGCTTGGTGGTCTGAACCTTTGTGATGGTGAAGATGCTGTGTTATTGTAGTCTGAATCTGTAAGTTTGGGACCAACATTCAGTTTTTGCAGTTGACGCATGGCTTGTATTTTGGGTGCATCTGTCTGTGCTCTGGTGACAAGGTGTTCGTTCTGAATATTTGAGTCCATTCAAAATCTTCGGCTAAGTTACTACCGGGATACAGAAAGTTTCGTTCAATACACAGAAAGTTCAGTTTTTTTTTTCTTTTGCAATGTTGTCAAATGTTTTTTTTTTTCTGAAACGTACAATGCTTTCAAATGTCATAGTATCCATCCAAAGCACTGCAACTTAGTACTGCTCCACCAATGTGGCAATATCCAATATTTTCTTGGTCGGTGCATGTCTGAATTATATGATTCAGTCTTACTACAGTTCTTGAAGATGTGTCAGAGTTTGTATTTGTAAGTTCGCGGTCACTGATCTTTGCGTTGTTGTAACGTTGTAGCTGATCCATGGCTTGCAAATTTGTAGTGATGGTGACTGGTGATAGGCGTTCAGGTAGCATTCTATGTTTAGGTGGCACCGTGTTGGTTCTGAAGATTTTTAGGGCCTGATTGGTTAGCATTCAAAATTTGCCAAAAAAAAAGGGGATTTAGCCGTGGTTTTGGCTATCATTTGGTTGGCTACCAAAACTTGCCAACCTCTCACATTTGGCTTGCCAATTCTATGACAATTTTTTTACCTGGCTTTAGCTTGCCAAATCATGGGCATGACAAAATTTGGCTACAAACCAAGCAGACCCGTGGTTCAAATTTTTTTCACTTAATGCTAAAAACACAGAATGTTCAGAATTTTGCATGGAAACATAGTTCAGGTATCAGTTTTAGGGTGGAAATATAATCTCCAAAGGAAGCCTGGTATTTTTTAACCTGCACCAAATCCAGGGGAGTGAATCAACAACTTATCCAAAAACATGAACTGAGATTTTATGACAACTGAAAACACACATCCTTGCAAGTTAGGGATTTGAGTCAGATTACCCATACGAGTTCTTAGCATGGTTGGTCACTTGGTCAGCCAACATGTAAGCCGTCTGGCAGTTCCATCAGATGATTAGATGCTATTGTTTACCGATTTTCTAATTGTTTCGCATTGACTTGCTAGAACCACCAATGCCTTCTCTGCTATGCAGTTGGCATCCCTTTTTCAAAGGAAAGGTGTCGCCCAGGCGTACCCAGCTCGCCATGGAAAAATGGAGCCTTGTAGCCTAAGAGCCCAGGCAGTTGAAACCATGGTTGGCATCCCCTTCTCTGCTAATATAATACGGGTATATGAATGTCAATTCCAAAGTCAAGAAAATATAACATAAAATGCAAAGCATTCGATTAAAACATGGCAACAACCTGAACTTTGTAGACAGTTACAATTGAAAGTTTCAACAACAAAGCTAATCCAAACAAGCTTTGCTCTCGTGCTCATATCTGATCATAGAACAGGTGAAGTTTCCAAAGGAAAACAGCTGGAAAAAAAATCCAGAACAACAAAAGAACGTTAGACAATGGCAATTGAAAGTTTCAGAAACAGAGCTAATCCAAACAGTGTTTGCGCTCATGCTCACAACACAGGTGTAGTTTTGCCATCACGATGACAGACAAGATGAAAGGAATGTACAGAAACACAGCTACTTAAAACAGTATTTGTCCTCATTCTCACAAAACAGGTGAAGTTTTGCCATCAGGATGAACAGACAAGATGAAAGGAATGTATAACAATTCGATGTAGCGAGCTAGCAATTAGCAATTATCGCTCATCGCTGGTCTCAGCCACCGGCCATCATTACCTAAGCAGAAGCTTCATTTCAGCATCGATACATGGCGAGCAATTAGTAATTCAGAGTCATCAATTCATCAGATTATTCAAGAAGATTAGCCAGAGTTCAAATTCATCTGGCAACGTGTATAATTTGATTTCAATCAAAAGAATCACATGTTGATTCATGTAGAGAGAAGAGGGACAGAAATCTATCTCCCTCACTAGTCACCAATCTCTCCTGTCACAACATGTTAATTGATGCTCGAAAGAAGGAATTCATATCCTCAAATCCCTCACAAAAATTTTTTGAAGATGCCGCTGGCTCTTCGCCCAATCAGGCTGCCGGACCTCTGCTCTCCTCCGAAACTGCCGCCTCAGCCACCTGCTTATTCTGGTCTTCCTCTGGCTGAGGCGCCGCTGCTTCGGCCGCCGTCGCCGCCTCCTTCTGGCCTTCCTCCGACGCCGACGCCGCAGCGGCGGCTTCTTCGGCCTTAAAGGCCTCGAGGTCCGCAGCCATGGCGCGCTCGGCCCGGAGGATGGGCTCGTAGTAGTCGGCGTGCGCGTCCATGCACTTGCGCAGCGCGGCCGTGACGTCCTGGCACCGCTCCACGACGTCGACGCTGGCGCCCGCGGCCTCCGCCTCCTCCACGCACTTCTCCCACGCGACGAACTCGTCCTTGCAGCCGCCGCCCTTCATGAAGAGGCAGAACCCGCACTCCGCCTGCTCCTCCTCCCCCTCCCCTGCTCCGCCGGCCTCCGCGGAGACATCGATGACCACCGTCTCGGCGGCATCGTCGGCGCCACCTCCACCGGCAGGAGCCTCCGCCGCCGCCGCATCATCCGCAACGCCGCCGGCCGCGGCGGCGGCGGCGGTGTCGGAGTGCTGGCGATCTTCTTTGGCTGGTGTACCGGCGGCCTCCGGGGGAGGAGGATCAGGAGCGGAGGCGGCGGCGGGTGTCTCTAGGGAAGGCGGGGGAGAAGAAGCGGCGGCTCCCATGGAGCTAGGGTTTTGGGGCTAGCAGATCGCGGCGGCTGTGCGACTGCGGCACTGAGGAAGACAGCGCATTGTTGATTTGTAAAACCCTGCACCGAGGGGCGAAAAACCGAGCCGTCGACAGAGGTGGGCCGCCTAAACCCGAGTACAACAAGGATACCCACCCCATCCATTGATCGAAGAAATAAAGCCCAGCCCATATCCGTTTGTACAGCAACGAATAACGATCACTACTTTCTGATGTGGAAATGTAATCCAACTAGAGAATGTTCCTTTGAAAAGGCGCGATCAAACGGCTGGAAATTGGTGGACCGATTTCCTATGCTTAGATTTGTAATAAAGGCTACCTCGATGGCGGCCTCCTTATATTTTTTAATTGGCATATGGACGGGTATTTGTGTAAACATGGACACCGTGGCGCTTCCCAAAGGTTGATGGTGCTTGGTGCTCCAAGAACGACGGTGCTCGGTGCTTCGTATTGTCTTTCTAGTGTTTTGGGGGAAAATTGTCTTTCTAGTTGAGGTGTCTTAGTTGGATCTTTTTCTTCGGCAAAGTCGTTGATAGTTGGGCTTGGGTAGAATATTAGTTGAGTTCATGCAATCAAGCCGTAAGTTGTGGCATGAGTTGTGACAATTATACTAGCAGGGGTGTGCGAGCTGTGCCACCGAACAGGGTCTCTAAAAATTATGGGTCTCAAGATTTAATAGGTATACTAAGTATATATACTAATTTTAAGGTTTGTTTAATTAAATACAAAATCAACAAAAACTATGTTCTATGGCCTATAAACATGGCCTCTAGAGCATCAGTCTACCATGATGATAACTGATCGTGACTTCCTTTCCTTCATGAGGCCGAGGCGGAGAGGCCGGCGTTTAGTGATTCTAATTTTCTCGTAAAACCCCAGGCTTCCACCTTTGTCACCTGAAAGTTGGAAAGACACCTGTTCCTCGCCCTAGCGGATGCTCTTATTCCTCGTTCGAGTCTTCAAGACTAGATCGGAGACACAGATCATAGACCGTGAGTAGATATTAGGCCTCAACTAAGTCTTTGAACTGGGCCTCGTATTTTTTTGGGACACCGCTGATACTAGAGTTGTGCAAGATAAGTGAGGCGCTCTACTCAGTTGTATAGTTTATTTGTATAGGTTTTCTAGCCTAGTTTCTATTTCAAATTCAAAAACTTAGGCTGTCATGTGTTTTTTTTCTTTATTCGTCTAGCAGAAATCGTGGCAAAAAAAAAATGTCATCCTTTCTGAAAAATAAAAAAGATCGGTATTTTGTGGAAGCGGTATCGACTTTGTATGGAGTATCCGATAACAGCGTGGGTTGATTATGCGTGGGCTGAAACAAACAGAAACAACGATAATCACGATACATTTACTCAAACCAAACGCTTCGTAGATGAGAGTCCAATTGACCGGCCGGTAGCATGCTTTTCCTCCATACAAAATTCATCAAATCAAGTACTCTAGCTTGACATCCCCATTGGCGTATATCCATATTCTATTACGATCGAATAGTCCAACCTAGATATATATATAGTAGTTTAATTCAGAGCAAACAAATATTTCAGGATATTTGCGCTGGTCGTCACCAGATTGACCGAGGCCGAATCAATAGTCATCAGATCCATTATCTTCGTTCTCGTCATCTTCTTCGTGGTCATCCTCATCGTCATCTTCTTCGTGGCCGTCCTCATCGTCATCTTCTTCGTCGTCATCCTCGTCATCTTCTTCTTCGTCATCCTCGTCATCTTTGTCCTGCTCGTCATAGTTCTCGTCTTGGCTGTCATCGTCCTCCAGCTGCTCTTCATTGCATACCAGTTCCCTAGATATGGTGATTCTCATGAGCACGGCATTGTCGTCTCCAGATGCCCTGGGCACGAAGCAGACGACGTCCTTTGGCAACCCATCAGCCAGCGACGAGCTCCTCACTTCTTCCAGCCTAGACACCTGGTGATGGCCCAAGCACGAGAACATCAAAGACAAACCGAACATGGACTTCTTGGCGTTTGCGCGGAGACCTCCGGTTGGACATAGACGAGGGAGATGGCGTGCCCGAGGGGTTCCGCCGCTGGCAGTGGCACCACGTTCACGACGAAGACGCTGGTGCCGTCCTGGGCGTGGAGCACGTGCGGGCCCAGCTTGAGGAGGAGATCGAACTGCCGGTAGTACTCGAACGCCGTGAAGCCGGTGAAATGGTCCCGCAGCGCCGCAGCTGGCCCCGTGAAGCCGCAGCCGGGCTCCGGGCAGAAGCATGGCCCGTGCTGGCACGCCTTCTCGTGCTTGGCTCTGTTGAAGTAGGCCATCTTCTCGGTGCATCCGTTCTTGGCGAAGCAACAGGGAACCTTGATGGCTTCAACGATGCGCTCCATGCCGAAGCAGCGCGAGAAGGAGGTTCTGGGGCATAGTGGGGAAGGGCATTTCTCGCGGTTGATACGGCATGATCTGCAGAGCAAGTGCCCCATGCCACACTGCGGTATGTATTGGAATAAACAAGTCCTTAGATCTTGTGTCTGATAGACAGAAATCTATGTATGATGTGTGAAGTTAATTTTGATGATGATGATGTGTACCTGGTAGATCTGAGGCCCGAGGGGCTGATGGCAGTTGGGGCAGTCCAAGGCGCCCATCTCCATTTGCACTGCCTCCATCACCTGCAACGCTAGCGCAACAAAGGGTTAGTTCCATCCCTTAGTCCCAATTTATACAGGCAAAATGGTAAGTAATCAGAATGGTTTGGTGTAAAGAAATGATTTGATAGATAGATTTTTTTTTTTTTATGAAACTGGAAGGGCAAGCATCCCCTATTGGTAGATAGATTCATAGGTCATTCTGATTATCGTATCCATTCCTTATCGACCTGATCGCTTGTATTGGATGGAAGGGCAAGGAATCAGAATTCAGAACAGGGTATATATTGTAATTACAAACAACACAACTTTGAATGGGTAAATAGGATAACAGAAATGGGACTGCCTAATATATACATTTTGATTACATTATTCCTTAATCAAGACTTCCAATCGGAACAAAGCTCACTAGCTTAGTCATCAACCATCCATTTTAAAGCAGTTTTGCGCTATGCACTACTGTACTACAGATCACCAAAAACCCTTCAAAACTACTAGTAGTTATTTTGCTCAGTAGCAAAACGCAAATGCGATCACCTCGTTAGCCAATCTTGTGCGACTACTACAACACCAGGTCACCTCAGCTACCTCTACACAAACTAAAACAAAATCTTGTGAAGGTACATGAAAAGACAGATGCAGGATTTTTTTTTTTTTTGAATTGATCCAGATGCAGGAATTTAGCTTTATTTGCCATATATATTTTGACAACGTTCATACATGAACAAAGACGACAGAGAATGATCCCCCAAGATCAAGATATATAGTGGGATTACACTAGCAAGCCGCAAGCAGGGAACCAAATTATCGCGAATCGAGAGGGCTATGTACGTACCTGAAACGGCTTGCCCTTGATCTCGTCTCAAAGGCTTAGGCGCTGTACGTTGGGTACGTTCCCAGCGCCGTCTCCGGCGACCCCTTGACCCTTGTCGATCTACTCCACCACCGTGCGTCGCCCTTCTCCTCCGAGAGGATGTATTTATATAGACTCCTACGCGTGTGAACACTGACCGCCGGCTGGCCATCCGATCCCGAGGCGTCGAGTGTACCAGGCGTCAGTCAGCCTGTGCGCCTGGGGCCTGGCAGTGTGAACAGCAGTCTGCACGGGACTACGGGAGGAAACCGAAGTGCTGCCTTTTTTGGAACCAGAGCCGGAGCTAAAACGTCGACTAACGTGTGCCGTGGCCCCCAGTGTGTTTGGTTCGAGGGTCACCACGGTCTGGTATTGGTTCGCTGACTTCGCTCCACATGCATGGAGAATCAGTTCATCGGTCATCGCTCACATTTCCAAGGAATGAACCGGCTATTGGGATTGGCTTGCTGGAGTAAACAAATGAAATGACTTGATGGATGGCATAGCCCGTTGACGACTGCAACCAAACAATATTCTCTGCTCGGTTTTAGGTGTGGATAATAATTCCCGACGTACTAGTGGATCCTCTACGTCCTATTTCTCATATTCGGGGTTCCTTTGAGGGATGGATTTTAAAGAATAAAAATCCATCTACTTCCTCGGCCGGTGGGGGAAGAGACCGCCCCCACGGTATTAGGCGTCGGTCGGTTCCCGAGGCCGTGCGGCACACTTGCACTCACACAAAGGTCACACAGGCCGGACCAGACTTCTAAGAAGAAGACCACCCCCGAACCCTAACGATTGTAGGAGGGCTTTTTTTCTACCCAGACGACACAATGAGGCCACGCGGGACCAAAGCGCACACACTGCGACTCACAAGCCTAAATCCTGAAAATCTGTCCAATCCGGGGATTGAACCCAAGACCTGGGGGTGCCTCAGGAGTGTCTAGGCCAACTGGACTAGCACCCTTTTAGAGTTTTAGCTTCATCTATCCCAATAACAAAGAAACCTGACTTGAATGATCCACGAGGACATGTGTGCCGTGGGGAGCGGGGTGGAGATGTTTGTGGCCGCGTGCCACTTGATGGTGTGCGACTCAATGCCTCATGGCGGTCGAGGTCAAAGGGACAAGTGGTGGTCAGGGCAACAGTGGAGGAGTAGATCGATTTCGAGGGCGACCAACCTTGATGGTGGTACTGGAGCAGGTATATACATCGATGTCTGCTAGAGGCCGGCAAGTATATATCAAATGCGCCCTAAAGCTTGACTTACTCGTGTAATTGTTTCCTTTACTTGTAATACAATTGCTACTAGCTTAATTAGTCCCCGTTTGGTAGGGTTTCTCTTCGGCTCCTATGGAGGAGCCTACCAAACGGTTTAGTTGGTGCTGTTTTTGGGTGAGAAAAAAGAAGCCAAAGCTCATTTGGAGGAGCCACATCCTTCAAAACGGGAACGAAGACCGTTCAGCTTCTTAGGGGTACTTAGGGCAGTCCCAATGCAGACTCTATCATAGAGTCTAAACTTATCTATTACCTCGAACATTGTAGACTTGGAGTCTTGTTTTTTTCTCCCTCTTTCTTCAATAAATATGGTGCCACATCAACGAAATACCATAAATAAGGTGTAATAAATAGTCTTGGACTTTGTGATAGAGTTTTGCATTGTGAATGCCCTTAGGGCAGTCCCAATGGTAATTAATGCGTAGTTTCTATCTTCATTAAATGAGAAGCCACGTAAGCAAAATTGTTGATATGGCAGGTTAATAAATAAGGAAAGAGAAGAAAAATGTAGAAACCGTTTCTTGGGAGAGAAACGACGTCTACTCTTCACCCGATGCACCCGATGCACCAAGAAACGACGATCTCAGCGTTGCGGAGAAACCACCCGTTTCTACCGGTCTCTACGACGGCCACGCTCGCGACGCTCCGCCATGGAGGGCACACGGCGGCGCACTCCGCGCTCCCCGTCCGAGAAGAACGCGACGCCGCGCAGGTCCTGCTCACGGTCCGCGAAGACCGCGCCGCCGCGCAGGTCGCGCCCGCGATGTCCAGGACGGCGTCGCCGATCTAGAGGAATCCCGGGGAGGGCGAGGAAGACGATGAGGCTGGATGCCTCCGTGGAGAAGTAGGCCGGCATGGAAAGCTCCGTCGCGACCAGGACGAGGATGACGCCGAGAGCGAGCGGAGGAAGTCGTGGAGCGGCGCGTTGGCGGCGCGGAGGAAGCCGAGCATCCGGGTGATGCCGTCGTGGGCCTGCTCGTGCTTGGGCCTCCAGGCGCCGTCCCTCCAACCGCCGCATGCCCTCGCTCGCCGGCCACCGCAAAAGCCTGCTTGCACACCTCCGCGCTGGCCACGCTGGCTCGCTGCCGCCGCGGGAGTCCTGCTCGCACGCCTCCGCGCTGGCCCACACTGCGCCGCACTCGCTCGCCGCCGCCGGGTTGGCAGGAGCCGTCGCAGGAGCTCAACCGAGCATCGCGCGCTGGCCTGTGCCTTCGCCGCCGTCCACCCCTTGCCTCAACGCTGACCAGCGGCCTCTCCTGTATTGACTCTGCCACGCCGCCGTGCAGCAGGCTGCCATGCTCGCCGTCATGCAAGCCGTCGCTTATGTGCAGACCGCGCCGCTGTGCAAGCGCAACAAGCAGCTGCCGTGCAAAGCCGCGCTGCCATGCAGCAGGCCGCCGCTGTGAAGGCTCGACGTGCTGCTGTGAAGGCTCGCTGCAAGCTGCGCCGCCGCTGCATCAGGCTAGCCGAGGTTCCTCCGTCCGTGCATGATCCCCTGTGGTGACCACTGAGCACGACGTCACGCTCGTGGCCAGGAGGAAGAACGTGGAGTCGAGACTCAGGAGAGAGAAAACAAAAAAGAGTAACATTTATTAAGGGAAGAAACCTTGCATTGTGTGAGATGGCTTCTATAGATGAAGTGTCTGTTATGGTAATCGTGCATAGTTTTTACCATTGGGACTGCCCTTATGGACTCAGGGAGGAGAAGCTATACTGTGTCCAGGGGATGCACCAAACAAATATAAAATCTGTAGATTTGATTAATTAAAATTCCACCATATATCACCACTATAAGACATTTTAATATACTCATAAGGCAAGTACAACTTTCTCTAATTTGTTTTAGCTTTGCCACTGGATGGAGTCACAATTGCCTAGCGAAGCAATAGAACTTGTTGGAAGCAAAAAGATGTACAAAGATTGGGCACTGCATGCAACACACTAGATGAGAGCCCGATTGCGCGGCCGGAAGCATGTTTTTCCCTCCATAAAAATTCAAGTACTCTAAATTCTCTAATTTTTTATAGTTTAATTTTAGAGTATTTCAGAATATATGCGCTCATCACCCGATTGACCGAAGCCGAATCAATATGGTCATCAGATTCGTCAATCTTCTTCGTCGTGCTCGTCATAGCTCTTGTCTTCGTCGTCCTCGTCCTCCAGCTTCTCATCATCGAATGCCAGTTCAGTATCTATGGTGATACTGAGCACGGCATTGTCGTCTGCAGCCGCCTTGGGCACGAAGCAGACGACGTCTTTTGGCAGCCCATCAGCCAACGACGAGCTCCTCACGTCTTCCAGTGTCAAGAGCTGGTGGTGGCCCGTGAAGCACGAGAACATCAAAGACAAACCGAACTTGGACTTCTTGGAGTCTGTGGCGGTCTCCGGCTGGACGCAGACGAGGGAGATGGCGTGCCCGCGGGGTTCTGCTGGCGCTGGCACCACATTCACGAGGAAGACACTGCTGCCGTCCTTGGCGTGGAGCACGTGCGGACCCGGGTGGAGGCGCAGGTCGAACTGCACGTAGTACTCAAACACCATGGACGGCCACTTGTGTCGTCCGCCGGTGAAATGGTCCCGCAGCGCCGCCGATGGCCCGGTGAAGCTGCAGCGTGGCACCGGGCAGAAGCAAGGCCCGTGCTGGCACGCCTTCTCGTGCTTTAATCTCTTGAAGCAGGCCATCTTCTGGGTGCATCCGTTCTTGGCGAAGCAGCAGGGAACCTCGATGGATTCAACAATGCGCTCCATGCTAAGGCAGCGCGTGAAGTCGGTCATGGGACTGGCACACAAGGGCGAGGGGCACACCAGGATTCTGAAGCGGCATAATCTGCAGAGCAAGTGCCCCATGCCACACTGCGGTACGTATTGGAATAAACACTGAGCCTTAGATCTTGTGTCTGACAGAAACAGCACTTAATTTTCAAGATGATGTGTGTGTACCTGGTAGATCGGAGGGACGAGGGGCTTATCGCAGATGGAGCAGTCCAAGGTGCCCATCGCCATTCGTACTCCCTCCATCATAGCTTTCCCTTTCGGCTCCATCCCCTGCAAGTCCGTGACAATAGTTCCATCATCCATTAGTCCCAATTTATAACGGCAAAAAGGCAAGTAACGGTTTGATGTATATTCAGAAAACAAGGCAATGATTTGGTAGATAGATTCATAGATGGACCATTCTGATTAGCATATTCATTCCTTATTGATCTGATAGTTTGCATTGGATGGAAGGACCAGGAATCAGAATTCAGAACTGGATATATATTATATAATTCCAAAAACAACTTTGTAATCTGTAAATAGAACAGAAATGGGATTGCCTAATATATACATTTTGATTACATTATTCCTTACTAATCAAGACTTCCAATCGGCACAAATCTCACTAGCTTAGTCAATAGTCATCAACCCATCATTTTAAAGGAGTTTTGCGCTATGTACTACTGTATTGTATGACAACGGTGTCAGACTACCAACCAGATAACACAATCATTTTTTTTCCTTTGAAGACAACCTACAGATCACCACAAATCATTAAAACTAGTTATTTTGCTCAGGAGCAACACAAATGTGGGTCTACTTAGTTCTATCATTGGCATCTTGCCTTGTTTGGATGGGCAAAATGTCTAGCTAGGCAAGGTTAGCTGTGGTTACCACCATTCATTGGCAAAGGTTGTTTGATAGATTTGTCAGGATGAGCAAGAATATTTGGCAAGCCATTTGGTAACATGGCTACAGACTTGATTTTGCTAGCAAGGTTACTGTCCCGTTTGCTTGGAACCCTTGCCCCAATACATGCCTCCAAGCAAGTCAGCATTGTACCCTTCAGTGAGGTTACCACCATCCATCTAATACACAAGAAGACTTCAGCTGTAGCACCGAGTATTTGCAAAGGTGTTCAAGAGTCAACAATACAAAAACATTTCACAGCAAACGAGAGTAGCAACTCCATTGCAATCTTTACCACCGACAAACCTACCATTTATAGTTTGATAAGACCAAATACACTATCTGCCATATACAGTTTCATATGGCCAAAATATGACATCTGCCAGTGTCACAAGTGTAGGTTTATACTACCAAAATATATACTTTGCCATATATTTATATAAGGCCAAAATCTGGGTTCCATCGATAGCACCAATGCAATCCTAATTTGTATAAATCAGAAGCTAGCACTTATGTAAATGGATTTTTTATTTAACCAGTCGTGTGTGTTTGTATTTTGTTAGAAATGGTGAAGAATACCTCAAAATATGGGTAGAATCCTGTGCTATTTCGGATTTGGAGGGTACATCTGCTGATTTATTTGTTTAAGCATCTCAGGTCCAAGTTGGTCAATAGCATACGGATTTTCATTGAAATATCTACTAATAGTTTCGGTAGATCATGAAAAATTGAACTTTATGTCCCTGTTCTTTTCCTTATGGCCAACTGTTTGAAGAAACATGATTACTTGTTCCTCAACTGAGCAGTGCCAAGTGTGACGAAGTGCATGCATAGAACGTGCTTTTGTGCATAGCTTGAAGAAGACATCTTTGCTCATTCTAAGAAGTGTTTTTTTTTTTTTTGTGAAATCTCATTCTAAGAAGAATAGTGTCTGAATCTTGATCGCAATATAGTTTCTTTAGGCAAGCCATTCTGTCCCTATTTTTCTCCAAAATAGAGTACCTAACAGGATTACATTCCCCCGATGACTTTAAAAAAAAAAACCAGGACTACATTTATTGTGTAGGTAACAGATGACTGCCCAATATGCTGCCCATCTAAATAAACAATAAAAAACGAGGTCTTTTTAGTTGCTCTTGCATGGGAATAAAAAAGCATGAAGATCTAGCATCAATTCGGTCTAAAAGCTAATAGTCTCAAAGGAGGAATACCATTGGTGTCTCCTATTTCGTCCAAAAATTAAGCCTCTAGTACAGACTGAACTGCTACTAATTGCAGGCTTTTCCAGAAAAAGATAAGTTCCCACCCCCAAATCTTAGTACATTACCTTCAACTAGATGGAAAAATGAACCTGTACATCAAATCCCAAAAAACTTTGGAAGGGAAATACAAGTTTGGAAATACGAGGGAAGAATCTGAATTCATGTGTTAGGTCTCCTTACTTTTATGTTTTTCTTAGTAATTTTTGAAGCCCTAGGAGATGGTGTTTAACAGGAACCTGTTGTGACTTTGTTGCTTTTATTTCCTCTCTTATTTGTAAGAGTTTGAGCATAATGGTTCCGGTTTGTATTCACTAACAGCTTGTCAGTGACGGACCTAGAATATTTGCATAGGGTATGCGACACAAAAATTTTGACATGTAATTCATGAAAATCATGTGTGAACAGTGGTAAAATTCGCAACATAATTCTTTATGCAAGCACCAAATAACACAAAAAATGTTTTAAGAACACGCTTATGCGTGTATTTCATAACACAATAAATGTTAAATTCACTAAAGTACAATGTATATAGTTCAAATGCAATGTTACTAATTTGAATTTAGACATAAAAGAGACTTAATCATCCGAGTTTTTGGTCATTCATCTTCATCTATCTCTAAGAAAATATCCCCCTCAATAAATGTGACTAGAGTTAGTGTCATCTACATCAATTCCAATGAAATATTCACATGGTCTTACCAATTTATCAACATAATAACAAGAACAAAGAGCTAGTTATTTTTTGGCAATATATTTGGCAAACTATGAACCAATCTCTACTATATTAATCTTGGGCGGAGACGGGAAAACTGCTTGACTCAGAGTACATGCGGGCATGCATGCTATGCTTAGGGAGAAGCATTAGCCAATACTTATCAATCTAATCTTCACTTTTTTCTTAGCCATATATAACATAGTAGCTGTTACCGGAGCCAGGGTATGCGGCCAACCACCCCCGCATACCCCTAGGTCCGTCCCTGCAGCTTGTGTACCATCTCTAGATGGTAGAGACCGGAACTTTGTTCCCTTATTAAAAAAATTCCAATTGAACATCTGAATAAAGAAATACAAATTGCAAATAAAAAACTTAACAAGTGAACAGTGTATTTAAGGCAGAGAAATAAAAAGCCTATCCCAACACATCTTAGCTCGTGTAGAAAAATGATCTCCTTACTGAATATATTGCTCGTCTTTTCTTTTATAGATCTAATCTTTCGGGTAAATTAACTTAGTCAAAGAAACAAGAAAACATCTAGAGTGTTTGGACATGAGAGGAAATATCTAGCGCATCAATCAGATCGCAAAAAAGGAAAAATGAAGAAGAAATGCATCTCGAGTTACCTCTCAGTAAGGGCAACCGGCCCTAATCGAGATCGTGCAGAGATGGCCCCCCAAATCCTAGATGCGAAGTACGGAGTGGACCAATCCAATGAACCTGATTAGTGATTTCACAGAGAAAGAAGGGATTAGAAGGGGTCATGCGGAGGACGCAGAGGGGAGCAGAGGCCGAGAGGGAGCACCTGTGGTTTGCGAGCAGAGGCGAATGGAAGTGGAGAGAGCAGAGGCGTCCCGCCGCCTTTTCTTTCTTTCTCGCGCGCTTTTTTCGGTCGACGCACTCGCCTCGCCCACGCGCGAGAGCGAATTCGGCTCGCCCGGGCGGCCGAGGGTTTTCTCGCCTGGCATAGCTAGTTTTCTTAGGCTAGGCCAGCCACTGCCTGGCTAAGCAATCGTCGCTCGCCGTCTGTGATGATATGGCTTGCTTTTAGTCTTCTGTGCACTCAGATACACTCTACGGGTATGAAGATTTAGGCGTGATATAAGGGCTAATCACTAGCTAAAAATAGTAGGGGTTTGATTGGTTTCTAGCCAAAACTTGTCATGCAAAAGATTTAGCAAGTCAAGGTGAATTTAAATTTTTCTCATACACTTGGCAAGTCAAACGTGAGAAGTTGGTAAGTTTTGGTGACAAACCAAGCAATAGTCAAATCATGGCTCACTAAATCTTTGGTTTAGCAAATTTTGGAAGCCATACAATCAGACCCTTGGTACATCCAAACAGAAGTGCTAATGGACGACTGATTTTTTATATAAGTCTTTAACTAGTTGTAACTAACTAGCTAGCCAACCGACTAATTTGAGCTATTTTTATCTTAACTAGTAACTAGCCCTAGCTCATCCAAAAGGTCCTTAACATTGTTTGTTTGCTTGTTTTGCAGTGATAAGTTTGTTCTTCGCTTCAAAATTTTCAATTTGTGTAAATGTTACTTCATATTAAGCAAAATAGCTCTTCTCTACATTTTGCCGCAAAGCTCAGTCATTGTTCAGAGTGGAGGGTAATAGTAGCCGGAGACGGTTACTAGCTGCGTCGCGTTTGCACTACACACGAGAGGTGGAGATCGGATCTTCATGCATTGTACTCCTCCAATACCACAAATATTTTCATCCATATTTTTCTAGAAGTCAAACATTTGAAATTTTAAACAAGTGTGTACAAGAAATTACTACTAGCTATTTATGGTACATAACAAATAATTAGATTAATTATTGAATATATTTTCATATTAAACTTTATTTAGTATACAAATATTGCTAATATTTTTTATATAAATTTAGTTAAACTCAAAACATGGTTAGCGTCGATTTTGAACTTATATTTTATAAGAGAAGAAAGATAACAACTCTTTATGGTTCCAGAGGAGGAGCTAGAGCGTGAGCCGCCGAAAGCTCTATCAAACGGACAGTGCGAAGTTTTTTTTTTTTTTTTTTTTTTTTTTTTTTTTTTTTTTTTTTGAATTTCGGACTTTCAGTTACTCATCCAACACAACCAAACCGCTGGTCACCGTACCCTCAAACTCCTGAGGTACAATATGATCCCAAGTGGTTTTTGTGCCACTCAGAAGACAACAACCAATCGTGGACAACGCATGTGCCACTTTATTACAAGCACAACGCTAATTCTACAAGAAAGAAATTCAGAGCTAATAAGAAACTTCATCTCAGTTATGATGCCCCCTACTGATGAGAGCCTGAAGTCATCACTCAAGCGCCATCTGGACCTGTGTAGCATCGGTTTCAAGCCATCTGCACCTCCATTTTGGCCGCTTCTTTCAAACCTGCATGACAAACTACAATTTTTTTAGTGAAAAGCATCCAACAAAAAACTTTCTCTGCCTGCGCCAGCTCCCGGGGCATCCCAGATAACAAAACCCCACACACCATCTTTTCGTGCTAGATTAAGGCGCCATCTGCATTTATCTTCAGCACACCCTCCGGTGGACGCACCCACTGCGTTCTCTGGCAGATTTGTGACACAGTGAAACGCAGTAATGTAAGCGATTTCAGATGGAGCACGGCTTCTTCCTTTCTCACTTCTTTTGTTCCTCTCATCCCACCATAACCATAGCAGCACAATCACTGTGAACTGGTTCGTGTCAAGTGTCATTCCAGCTTAAAAATCATGTTCATCAAATCCCGGCTCCAAGTCGCCTGACAGGGTTGCGGCGTATTCCCTCCGTCTGTAATTCTCTCCACACCAGTTTAACTTCCTTGCATTGTAAGAATAGGTGGGCGCCATCTTCATCCAGTTGTTCACATCCGCAATCAGGGGGATTGCACGCGATTAGGGGGATTGCAACGGATTCTTCTCTACCTAATGAAATATTGCACGCGATCAGGGTGATTGGAACGGATTCTTCTCTACCTAATGAAATACGATGCTTGTGCCTCGTCCCTGCCTGATTGCGTTTTTTTTCCCACTGCATTTTGTGCGTTAGTGCACATGACAGGACACAGCCCTGCTCGCGCAGGCCTCGCTCGCTCTTTGTCGCCCGCAGCCGCGATCGGGTTAATGCAGTACTAGAAAATAAACTTCGTACTAAGTCTACAAGCAACGCTTTAACTGTATTGCGGTCGTACAGTTACAGATCAAGGACTGAATACGAGAGCCAAATTGCCCGGCCGGCAAGGTCCGCCTTCGAGCGCTGCTTTGGCATGGAGCGCGTTGTTGACTCCATCGAGGTTCCTTGTCGCTTCGCCAATTACGGATGCACCAAGATGATCGCCTACTCCAAGAAGAAACGGCACGAGGAAATTTGTTGGCACGGGGGCTTCTGCCCGGAGCCCGGCTGCGGCTTCACGGGGCCAGCGGCGGCACTGCAGGACCATTTCACCGGTGACCACAAGTGGCCGTTCACGGCGTTCGAGTACTACGTGCAGTTTGACCTCCGTCTCCAGTCGGGCCCGCACGTGCTCCGTGCCCAGGACGGCAACGTGTTCCTCATGAACGTGGTGGCAGCGAAACCCCTCGGGCACGCCATCTGGTCACCCCTTAGCTGCCTTGGCTACTCCCCGCTCGGGGGGGTCGGGTGCTCTTTGGTGTTCTCGTGCTTCACAGGCCACCACCAGATCTCGAAGCTGGACACCGTGAGGTGCTCGACGCTGGCTGATGGTCTGCCAAAGGACTTCTGCTGCGTCGTGCCCAAGGCATCTGGAGGCGCCCATGTGGTAGTGAGGGCGTACGATATCGAGCTGGGAGACGAGGACGACGAAGACGAAGACAAGAGCTACGACGAGGAAGATGATGCCATGGGTTTTCACCTTCTACTCATTTATTTGCTTTCTATTTTCCCGTATTTCCTCTCATTCCTTTGTTTTACATGCCTACATTCCAAATAGAGGGCCTTAGAAGTGAAGAAGCCAAAAGTTCTTACTTTGGGTCTATGAACTTTTTTTCATATGGATCCATAAATTCCGTCTATGTCCTAGCCGTCGTTCAAAATAGGCCATAGAGGACTCATGCTTATCTGGGTGCTGATGTGGCACCATGTGCTATTTTATTATTTCATAAACTAGCTAAAAGACTAAAAATGATATAAAATCATTGAAAAATAAAAAATCTAGTTTATTAGACTCCACATGAGTAGATCTATGCAATATATAAATCGCGGAGGTACGATATCAAGCTGGGGGATGAGGACGACGAAGACAAGAGCTACGACGAGGAAGACGATGATTGTGACAACAAAGAAAAAGAATATAAGCCCTTAAACTTTTCCCTACTCTCTCAGAAGTGAAGAAGCCAAAAGTCCTTAAACTTTGGGTCTATGAACTTATTTTTCTCGTCTAGATCCATAAACTTTGTTTACGTCTGATGTGTCATCATGTGCTCTTTTTTTATTTCATAAACTGGCTAAAACATTGAAAAGGATGTAAAATCATTGAAAAAATAAAAATAAAAAAATAGTTTTCTTAGACTTCACATGAGTAGATCTATGCAATAGATATATAATATGACATGCTTTAGTTTTTTTTTATTGTAGCTGTAGATTTATGTTTAATTCATAACTCAAGCTCCTATGCTCCAATTGTGGCAAATTTTTATGATGGACTAGTCTTTGTATGCTTGAGTTATGGTAAAGTTCAGCTTCAGTTGAGCATGTGTATGACTAAGTTATTTATTGATTTACCAAGGTTTATATTTCTTTAATAGTTAATAAATTTTGTATGTTATTACAAGTGCTCCAAAATTAAAGTATTTATTTTTAGGTTGGATTCTTGGTACGGCCACGTCGACATATAACCCAACCACGGTAATCCCAGCCGAATACGAGAGAATTGCAATGTCAAATCCGATCCGGGTCCGTTTTTGGTTTGCCTTGTGTACCGGAAGCCCACGGGCCCCCAGTCCATGCCATAATAAAACCCTAGTCTCCGCCTCCTCCTCTCTCCTACCCTAACGAACGCAGCGCAGCCGAGTTCAACCCCCAACGAACACGAGAGCGCCGCCGCACCGCACCCGCACGCAGACATGGCCGTCGCTTCCGCGTGGTCCAAGCCTGGCTCTTGGGCCCTCGCCGCCGAGGAGCAGGACGAGCTGCCCCCGCCGCCGCCTCCCTTCGTCCCTGCCGGCGACTTCCCCGACCTCGCCACCGCCGCCACCACCAAGGTCCCCAAGAAGAAGAAGGCCCAGCCCATCCCTCTCGCCGAGTTCAACACGGGCAAGTTCGTTTCTCGCAGGCCCGCCGCCCCCGAAGTGATTTCCGACCTCGACCTCCCCAAGGGTCCCCGCGAGCGCACCGAGGAGGAGCTCGCCAACGCTCGCGGCTTCGGCGCCGCGCGGTGGGGCGCCGCCGGAGGAGGTCCCCGTGGCGGTTCCGACGAGCCGCGGCGTGACCGCGAGGACCTCGGCCCGTCGCGCGCAGATGAGGCCGACGATTGGGGCGCTGGCAAGAAGCCCTTGGAGAGGAGGGAGAGGATGGGTGGATTCGGCTTGGATTCGTCGGCGCCACGCGCTGATGATGTCCAAGACTGGGCGTCCACCAAGAGGACGACGGCTCCTGCCCCCTTCCCTGAACGCAGGGAGCGTCTCGGTGGGGGTTTCGGAGGCGACTCGCACTCTCGAGCTGATGACTCCGGAAGCTGGGTTTCCAACAAGAGCTCGTCTGCACCCGCACCTGCTGACGGCAAGAGGGTTTGGGGTTTCAACAGAGATGCTAGTGCTGATGCTGATTCTTGGTCTAGGACTAGAAGGGAGGAGATGAGTAATGTTGGGGGCAGCAGTGCTGGTCGGCCCCGTCTGAATTTGCAAAAGCGGACATTGCCTCTTGTGAATTGCACTGATGGAGATAAGCAGTTGGATAAGAATGAGGATAATAAAGAGAAGGGAGAGCAGATAACAGGAAGCAGGTCTTCAAACCCGTTTGGCGCAGCCCGCCCTCGTGAGGAGGTCCTTGCTGCCAAGGGGGAGGACTGCAGGGAGGAGCCTAAAGTGGATAAGCTAGAGATTCAACCGAGGACTAGGTCTTCCAACCCATTTGGAGCTGCTCGCCCTCGTGAGGAGGTTCTTGCTGAGAAGGGGGAGGATTGGAGGAAGATTGATCAGAAGCTTGAGGCGATGAAGGTGCGCGAGGTCATTGGGTGGAGGGGTTCCCCAGTTGCAGGAGAGGAGAATGGGAGTGCTCAGAAACCTGATGCAGTTGGAGCTGCAAACGAATCTGAGGAAGGGTCTGAGGAGAATGGGAGTGCTCAGAAACCTGATGCAGTTGAAGCTGCAAACGAATCTGAGGAAGGGTCTGACAATTGATATGATCCTACTTGAATTTTGATATGTTCTGATTTTTTGATCTCTTGCATGAGTATCTTAGTAGCCATGGTTAATCAGATCCTAAGGTTTCTTTTTCGTGTTTACTCTATGTTCTGGACACTTGCATATTGTTGAATTAAGTTGTTTCGTGAGATGGTCATTTTAGTCCATGGTTGTCCCTGTTCTTGTGATTACATAATGGAATAAAATAAGCTCTAACATGTTCTATGGACCGATGGATTGTTATCAGTTGCTTACATATATTGCCTTTAAGTGAGGTATTAGTTAATATCCTGGTTGATTAGAAACAAGTTATATTCACATGAAAGATAACTATTTAACTGGTTATGGTTATGATTGTCTACTTCTCAAGAAGGCTATGTTTATTTGATCCATGATTGAGTGGCTCACATACATTCTTTAATTATACTTGTAATTGGGTATAATGATGTTGAGCTAAATGGTAATGAGATAAATGAAATTCCAAAAGCTAAAAATGTAAAAAAAGGTATGCCTTGTCGCCTTTCCTTGGTCTAAAATGAACTGAGGAACAAATATTGAGATAACATTTGATAGTTATCATGTGTTATAATTCTAGTCTGTGAATACATCTGGGATCTAAGTATGAAAAGAAGCATCTATATTTGAATTCTGTTTTCTGTTTTTCTGTTAGAGTTTGGGGTTTTAAAATTTGTATACTTGGAGCTGTTACACTACAGTTTCCAATCCTTGAAATCAAGTAATCGTGGTTGATGCATGGGAGCCTTCAAAATTGCTATCTTATCGCCTTCTGTTTTTAATGTGAACTGCATTCATGTAGTTTAATTAACTCACATGTAGATGAAAATTGCAGATGTTGGTGTAAATGGAGAAAAGTTGTTTGGTTTTGGAACTGAAACAATCTGCATAGTGGGGGTGCTACTTCTTATTGTGACCCTGAGTCCAAACTACTGTTTTTACAAGCTTTCATCTTTTAATTAATCTTATGACACACTGTTACTGACAGACAGAAGCCGCATTATCGTATCACAATGTCTCGTTTGCTTTTATCCGTATAGGAAAACATCCTTGAGCACAGGGGGGCATTTGTTGAGCCTGATGCAGCAGGAATTGCAGACCAGGTGGCCCACACCACACTGTCAAATTGGAATCGATAAAACAAGTCCTTGTGAGAGAATATCTTTGACATACAGAAATGGAAGTTTAAATATGATAGTATGTATATATCTTTTTGTAACTTTAGTTCTCTGTTTTTGCTGTGCCTTGTGGGTACATCGACATGTGTTTTGTGTGCCTATATGGTGAAATTTCAAGCAAATTCATTATTTTTATAAAATTTGGGGGTGTCTAGCCACCCGCTCTCCGTAAGGTAGCTTCGCTCCTGTCTATAGTTCAAAAAAGTTTCATCAAGTTCGGCACGGCAGTTGGAATATGATCCCGCCAACCCCCCGATGCGGAAGCTGCCGGACGACCGGGCTTTGTCCTATGCCAGTTCAGATTGTTCAGAGTTTCAGTTTACAGAGTCATATCGCCTACTGGATGATGTGACGATATTCCCGTTCATTACTGTCAATGTGGATGTGCTATCTGTTGAATCCACAGTGACTATTTTTATCTGGGCGAACGGATGGAGCTACAACTGCCTCGCGGTCGCGAAGCCATGAAAACCAAAAGATGCACAAAGATTGGGGGGCGCCACAACAACGAAATGATAACCGTATGAGAGCATCTCCAAGAGCTCCCAAAAACAACTTGGTATTCTATAATTTTTGATAAAAACACAAATTTTGTTCTCCAACAGCTCCCAATACCAACTTGGTAAAATACCAACTGCGGAAAAAACACCCTCCGCGCGCGGAGGGCGCGCGTATCGCCCGCGCGGGGGTCGCCCGGCCGCGTGCCGCCCGCTGCTCGCCCCGCCGCCTGCGCGCTGCTCGCTCGCCCCGCCGCCCTGGCCCGCGCGCTGCTCGCTGGCAGCTCGCGGGCCGCCGCCGGCCGCTAGCGCTCCGCTCGCCGGCAGCTAGCGCGCCGCCGCTGCTTCGTGCCGCTGTATACTTCGAGGTCGAGTACCTACGGTGCTCAATATTTTGATGGGAAATACTCAAAAGTTTCGTTTTTTCGTTACGATCGCGTAGGATCAAACCTCATCCGATTTGGCGCAGCCGTTGTCGAGAAATCGCCGGTCAAAGGCGCCGCGCGGCTGCGTAGGGACTAATCCTATGATAGATTTTCTTTTGCGGACTTTTCTGAAAAAGTACCAGACACAAAGAATTATAAATATGCCCTTGGTTGATTTCGGGAAAGTTTGTGGACTAAATCGCAAAGTGGTCATCACGGGATTTAGCAAGTGGGGATAGGGAGTTGTTGGAGATGCACCTTTTTTCACTTGGAAAATAAAATACAAAGCTGTTATAACATGAGATTTACCAAGTGAGTTTTTGGGAGCTCTTGGAGATGCTCTGAGAGCCAAATTGCCCGGCCGGCCGGCAAGCATGCCTTTCTCCACATAAAAATACAGCGGTACAGTGTCGATGATGAAGTAAATTATCATGGCTGCTTAGATATCGACGAGCCCGTACCAAGAATCCAACCTAAATACTTCAAATTAGAGCACTCAGATACGGCAGGCCATCAATCTTCTTCTTGATCGTCGGAATCTTCTTCTTGATCGTCAGAATCATCTTTGTCATCAGAATCATCATCGTCCTCATCGTAGCTCTCACCTTCATCGTCCTCGTCCTCCAGCTCGTCATCGAGATCAAACACCAGCTCTGCATCTATGGTGGTCTTGAGCACCACAGGGGCGCCTCCAGATGCCTTGGGGACGACACAGAAGGTGTCCTTTGGCAGACCATCAGCCAGTGTCGAGTACCTCACGGCGTCTAGCGTTGAGATCTGGTGGTGGCCTGTGAAGCACGAGAACACCACAGAGCAGCCGAACGGGGAGTCCCTAGCCTCCGGCTGGACGCAGACGAGGGAGATGGCGTGCCCCAGGGGTTCCGCTGCCACCACGTTCATGAGGAAGACGGTGCCATCCTGGGCACGGAGCATGTGCGGGCCTGGCTGGAGGAGGAGGTCAAACTGCAAGTAGTACTCGAACGTCGTGGACGGCCACTTGTGGAGGTCGGTGCAATGGTCCGATAGCATTGACGCCGGCCCTGAGAACCCACAGCCGGGCTCCGGGCAGAAGCATGACCCGTGTCGGCACTCCTTCTCGTGCTTTTTCTTGTTGATGTAGTTGATCTTCTTGGTGCATCCGTTTTCGGCGAAGCAACAAGGAACCTCAATGGATTCAACAACGCGCTCCATGCCAAAGCAGCGCTCGAAGGAAGTCCTTAGGCATAGGGGGCATTTGTTGAGCCTGGTGCAACATGAATTGCAGATCAGGTGCCCCACACTGCACTGTCAAATCAGAATCGAGAAAACAAATCCTTGTGAAAGAATATCTTGGACAGACATTCATGGAATTTAATTAAAAAAAACATAGGTACTGATAGTGATAGTGCCCCTCATCAGAACACTACCCTAGTAAATCTGTGTTCGGTAGATCGATTCATGAAACAAACTGATGTGCCCCTCACCAGAAATTAGCAAACTGATTTTGGAAGATTTATTCAAGGTTTTAGTTGTTGGGCGAAAACTATATAATGATTTTGCCTATCTTGTATTCTTCAGAAATTAACTACATGTACTGTGTCTACCTGCTTACCTGGTAAATCGGAGGCACGAAGGGCTCATAGCAGATGGGGCATTCCAAGGCACCCATTTCCATTCTCACTCCCTCCAACATAGTTTCCCCTTTTGGCTCCGTCACCTGCAAACACTAGCTTACTTAATCTCACATGCACAACTGTGAGCACCCATGCAAAAATTAAAAATCAGTGATAAATATCAAAATTTTACCATATTTGCACCCATGAATCATAAATCCTTGCACCCACAAGCGCACCCTCCTTAAATTTGCTCTAGCTCTGCCCCTGCTCACAAGCACAACAAAGGGTAGTTCTATCTCATCTTAGTAAATTTATACCTACAAAAAGGAAGTGCAGATGATTTGGTATATCTGCAAAAGGAAAGTGATGACTTGGTTGATTGAATGGCCGTCTTTTAACATTTACTATTCCTTATTAATGTGCTCGCTTGGATGGAAGGGCCAGGAATCAGAATTTAGAACAGGACAATTCGAAACAATAGAACTTATGCTAATGGGTTAATAGATAACAGAAGATGGGATTGCCTAACATATGCATTCCTTATGCTAATGAAAATTCCCTATCAGGTGTCCTACTAGCTTAATTATCAACTCATCTAAAAGTTTGCGCCACTGTACCACGTGACCATGTCAGACTACCAACAAGACAACATTGTCATTTTTATAAGACAATGACATAACACCACAAATCCCTAGAACAGTTCTTTACCCCAAGAACAATACAAACACACCTTGAACAAAAATGATTCCATGGGTATAGTAACTCCTGTAGCCTGCAGGTCAGCTGGAGTGCCAGATTAACAATGGTTAAGGCACGCATAAACGGTTCATTCAGCAACAAAGCATGCAGCATGTTTTCCTCGAATGTCTTATCCCTGTGCTAGTAAAGCCGCTAAGATTTGTTTGTACCCCTCCTGGGCTCCTAGCTCCAGACAAACTAAAACATTTTTTGTGAGGCTACAGCAAATCCGATGCAGGAATTCAGCTTTTGGCTTTTTTTTTCCCAACGGACATGAACAAAGACAGCATAGAATGATTCACCAAGATTATGAACAGAGATAACGTCATTACACTGTTAAGTGAGTGCTACAGCAACATTCATAAATTATTAAAAGTATTCCTGTTTTTTTATGTGAAAACAATTGTGTCTTGCTCATATCAGAGTATCTAGACTTCTTTTGCTCCTTAACTGAATGACAGAGATGTTCTTTCAAAAAAACTGAATGACAGAGATCCTGCCCCTTTTGTTAAAAAAGCATATCAGAGAATCTAGAACATGTGAGCGATTGAGCACTAGAAAAAAAAGGGACTGAGTTCCGTGGAATAATTAATTTCCCTACTAATAAGTACTTGTGTTTAAAGTTCCCCTAGAACAGGACGATTTGGGGTTTCTTTGCGCTGTTTTACTGATTCCCTCACAATGCGCCTCTTTTAGAAATACGAAGTGCAGGAATAGGTCCATATAAGCGATACTTACAGTTACGGTAGAAATTCGATACCCAACCAAAACCAACGCCAGTTCGGCGCAGGCGCGCAGCATAAACCCTAGTACTAGCAGCAGCCTAGCGCGCGGCACTGCGGCATTACTGCTGAAGAGGAGGGAGCCAAATTGTCGAGAATCGAAAGGGATGTAGACTTACCTTGTCGTCTCGAAGGCTTAGGCTCTTCTGGGAGTGCGGCGGCGTCGCCGGCGACCCCTCCTCGATGAACTGCTCCACCGCGAGTCGCCGCCCTTCCTCTCGCGTTGATCACAGGATTCAGAGCCCGTCCAGAACGTTGGGAAGCGGAGAGGGAAGAGGAACAAACGGCAGGGATATGGGACGAGTGGGGTAGGAAATGGGCTTAATTTCCTGGGGCACTTTACTGGGCCTCAGGAGGCCCATTCGCCGCATTGTGAAGAGTGTGGACGACGTCCTCTCTCGGTAGTCTCCTCAGCCAGGGGCCAGGGCTTATGCTATGAGAGTCTCAGATTATTCAGAGTTTCAGATTACAGAGTCTTGTCTAGTGGATGATGCGACGTATCATTATTCCCCTTCATCCAACATGTTACTGTCAACGTGGACGTGCTATCTGTTAAATCCACGGTGACATTTATCTGGGCGTACGGTTGGAGCCACAACTGCCTCGTGAAGCCATGAAAACCAAAAGATGCACAAAGATTGTTTACCACACTGGAATGATAACTTTTTTTTTTCGATTCCACTGGAATGATAACATTATGATAGCCGAATTGCCCGACCGGCAAGCATTTCTACCTCCACATAAAAGTACAGTGGTACAGTGCTAATGATAAAGTAAATCATTATGGTTGCTTAGATATCGATGTGCCCGTACGAAGAATCCAACCTAATACTTTAAATTAGATCACCAAGATACGTGTCATCTTCTTCTTGATCGTCGTCAGAATCATCTGCTTGATTGTCATCAGAGCCATCATCTTCTTCATCGTCCTCGTCGTAGCTCTCGTCTTCGCTGTCCTCGTCCTCCAGCTCGTCCTCGACATCGTACACCACCTCATCATCTATGGTGGTCTGGAGCACGACACGGGTACCTCCAGGTGCCTTGGGCACGATGCAGAAGGCGTCCTTTGGCAGACCATCAGCCAGTGACGAGAACTTCACGGCGGCCAGCGTCGAGATCTGATGGTGACCGGTGAAGCACGAGAACACCACAGAGCAGCCGAACGGGGAGTCCTTGGCCTCTGGCCGGACGCAGACGAGGGAGATGGTGTGCCCGAGGGGTTCAGCTGCCACCACGTTCATGAGGAAGACGGTGCCATCCTGGGCAAGGAGGACGTGCGGGCCCGGCTTGACGCGGAGGCCGAACTGCACATAGTACTTGAACGCCGTGGACGGCCACTTGTGGCCGTTGATGAAATGGTCTAGCAGCGCCGCCACCGGCCCTGAGAAGCCACAACCGGGCTCCGGGCAGTAGCATGGCCCGTATCGGCACGCCTTCTCGTGCCTTTTCATGTTGAAGTAGGTGAGCTTCTTGGTACATCCGTTCTTGGCGAAGCAACAAGGAACCTCAATGGATTCAACAACACGCTCCATGCCAAAGCAGCGCTCGAAGGCCGACCTTGGGCACAGGGGGCATTTGTTGAGCCTGATGCAGCATGAATTGCAGGTCAGGTGCCCCACACCACACTGTCGAATCAGAATCGAAAAAATAGGTCCTCGTGAGAGAATATCTTGGAGAGACATACATGGAATTTAATAAAAAAACATAGGTACTGATAGTGCCCCTCGTCAGAACACTACCTTAGTTACTCTGTTTTGTAGATCGATTTATGAAACATACTGATGTGCCCCTCATCAGAAATGTTCAAGGTTTTAGTTGTTGAATGAAAACGATATAATGATTTTGCTGCCTATCTGGGGTTCTTCAGAAGTTAACTCGATGCTATTCATTCATATACACATGTACTGTGTCTACCAACCTACCTGGTAAATCGGAGGCACAAGGGGCTCATAGCAGATGGGGCAATCCAAGGCACCCATTGCCATTGTCACTCCCTCCAACTTAGTTTCCCCTTTTGGCTCCATCACCTGCAAAAACAGGATAATGCGAATGATAGGAATCAGAATTTAGAATAGAACAGGATAATGCGAAACAATAGAACTTCTAATGGGTAAATGAATAACAGAAAATGGGATTGCCTAATATATGAATTCCTTACTAGTACTAATGAAAACTTCCTATCAGCCTAAATCTTAACTTATCTAAACAGTTTGCTCTACTGTACCATGTGACCATGTCAGACTACCAACAAGATAACATGGTTATTTTGTTAAGACAATGACAGATTACCAACAAATCCCTAGAACAAGTTCTTTACCCCAAGAACAACACAAATGCACCTTGCACATAAACAACTCTGGCCTGCAGGTCAGCCAGGACTAACAACGGTGAAGGCATGCATAAATGATTTATTTCACAACAAGGCGTGCAGCATGTTTTCCTCGAATGTCTAGTCCCTTTGCTAGTAAAGCTGGTAAAATTTGTTTGCACCACTCCTGGACTCGTAGCTCCAGACAAACTAAAACATTTTTTTTTCTGAAGCTACGGCAAGTCTGATGCATGAATTTAGTTTTTGGCATATTTTTCCAAAGGTCGCCAATAAAGACAACAGAGAATGATTCCCCAAAGTCATGAACAAAGATAATGCTATTACACTATCAAGTCAGTGCAACAACTGCAGCCCTCAGACGACCGGTGACGACCTAGGGCTACAGTAGCCTTAGGCGATTTGGGGGCGACGGGGAGGCGACCGGCGGTCCGCCGGCGATTGGCCTAACCCCTCCCCTCCGGTGGCCCGTCGGGTGCCGGAGGGGGAGGGGGTGGGCCTTCGCCGTGAGGATGGGGATCCCCGGGGCTCGCGACGGTGGCGGCGACGGCGACTCCGGCGGAGTCTTCATCGCGCTCGTGCCCGGCGAGATGCTCGTGGGGAGGTGGTCCTCCAAGGCGGTGCGGACGACGTCGGCGGTACTCGTGCGTCCTCGTACCGGCCTTGGCGGCGGCGGTGTCCAGTCGACGGCGACGAGATGGAGGCGGCGCCGTCGAGCCGGAATAAGGTACTCCGGACCTCCCTCCTTCTCGACGTCTTCTTCTTCAGCGGAGGCGTCGGTGGTCCAGTGAGATGTAGGTCTAGGTCTAGGTTAGGTTTTAGGGTGTCCTTCTTCCTCATCCTCTTCCCCGGCGAGGCCTTCTTTTCTGGGGAAGATGGTGGCGGAGCGGATTCCATTCCACCACGACGACGGATTCAACGGCGCCGCCATCGCTGCTTCAAGTTGGATAGTGAGCCTGACGGACGGGCGTTCAAGAACTTCTTCGCTACCGCGAGATCGAGCGACCGCTGCAGTCCATCTCCATGCCGGCGACTTCCTCCGGCTGAAGGTGCTCCAGTCTTGGCGGCGAGGGCGAGCTTCGGCGGCCGTCGACGTTGGTCGGTTCTGGATACCGACTACAAAGGGGAAAAGGACCCAGGTGTAAACTCTAGAGTTTTGGAGGTCCTTTTCGCAAATAGGTTGGACAGATGTCCCCTGTACCCCTATACGGTGTATTTGTACTTGTACTGTACTGTTTTCCATAATTAATACAGATATACCTTTCAAAAAAAAAAAAGTCAGTGCAACAACTACATTCAATTTCATAAATACTGTAAGTATTGCTATTTTTCCAGTATGAAAACGATTTTGTCTTATTCATACCAGAGCATCTAAACTTCTTTTGCTACTTAACTGAATTACAGAGATCCTGTCTTTTTGTTAAAAAAAAAAGAACATATCAAAGGTTTGATTCGATGCTTTATCAAAGGTTAGTTCAAAAATAGTGGCGATGCAAACATATGGTTCCGTTGCACAATTAACTGCACTGCTAACGAGTAGTCGCAATTTATCCTGCTTCAAACAGTACTTATAACAGGACGATTTGGGGTTCCTTTGCGCCATTTACCGATTCCTTCACAATGCACATCATCTAAAAGTACAAGTGCGCGATAATAGGGCCATAAGTGATGCTTACGGTAGGAATTCAACACAGAAGTACCCAATCAAAACCCAGGATAAACCCTAATACTAGCAGCCTAGCGGCACGGCGGCATTACTCCCGAAGAGGAGGGATCCAAATTGCCGAGAATCGAAAGGGATGTAGTCGTACCTGAAACGCCTTGTAGCCTCGAAGGCTTAGGATCTGCTGGAGTGCGGCGCCGCCGGTGAACCCCCTCCTCGAACGACTGCTCGACCGCGCGTCGCCCTTCTGTGGCGTTGATCAGTCCCGTCCAGAGTCCAGACTCGTGGGGTGGCGGAGAGGAGAGGGGAAGGGGAACAACCGGAGTGAAGAATGGGCTAAGAAATGGGCTTGATTTCAGAGGGTTCTTCGATGGGCCGCAACAGACCCGCTTGCCGCATTGTGAATACTCCTTTTTTTTAGGGCGCTTCAGTTTGCATCTCATGTGTTTTTTCTTCACGTATCCTATTATCAGGGGACTGATTTGTTGCCTTGTTCAGGCGACGTAGCCTGCTGTCACCCAGCATGCAGTCCACAATTGCCAGTCGTTCATCAATTAAATCCAACCACCGTAAGCATCGCCTGAGAGATGTGTATTTTTCAGGCACCTATAATTTAGCGTCTCCTTTTTTTCTTGTGATACATATTTGTATGCACTGTGGACTTTGATTAGAACAGCAAAAACAACTTACAATTTGAAATAGAGAGTACATAGCTAGCCAATCCATGATCCATCTTATCACAGGGATCTCAAAACGAGTTTTTTAATACTTTAGAACATCAAACGTTGAGATCGACTACATTTTTATTTGAGTTTGGGAAGAGCATTGGACCCAATGAATAAGATGAGTCATTGTATTCGGTCAAAAAAAAAAAAGATGAGTCATTGTATCGACCATGACAACATGACGATAAAATGAGTTTTCACGCTAATAATGAGTGATTGTCAACAAAATTGAGTTTTAGCTAGTGTGCTAACCGGTGGTGTGAGTGTGTTTGTGCTATGTGCATGTGTTGAGCAAGGACGGAGATCAAGCGAGGGTTTCAAGTCGATGGACAATAGCAAGGGATGAACACGAAGGCTTGAATCAACGGGCCAAATATAGGAGGGCCAACCATGGATAACTACCATTTAGGCACTGTGATAAGGAGAAGTACATGTGAGAAAGAGACGAGGACAATGTTGAATGGAGCCAAGGCAACAATTTGACCAAGTCAAGGAGGGTCCACGAGTACTAGGTGACCGACTGAGCTGAGGACAAGTGGGACAAACATTGATATCTCATAGGATGCTAAAGGTTTAGCGGTTTTGGCCTTAAAACCGTGTGCACAAAGATTTTTCGATTTTGGCATTAAAATTGATGGAAGGAAATTGGAGGTAACAGCTTCATGAAGCTTACACCGAGGCGAAGTGAAGTCATGACAAGTCCATCTAGTAGATGACGAAAAATTAGACTGTTTTGCTCCTCGGAGATATGGCACATTTTCATTTTCGTCTTCTAGCAAGACCAAGTCCATGTAGACATCGTATAGCTACTAGCCTGCTAGATAGAAACTTTGCTAGGAATTCACGACGTGATGTGAAAGAAGGACAACGATATGGTACATATTTTATTTACTACGAGGTAATATCTCAAATAAATCTTGTTAAACAAATAAATTGGCAAGGAAAAAGTTTGACCACGTGCTGCGCTTAACAAGCAAATGACTGAGTACCAGGAAGCAGTACTGCCCAGTTTGATCAAGCTAGAATAAATTAACTACTCAATGATGTGCTAGTTATTGCTGGAATAGTAGTTCACTGTTGCTTGAAAAGGACATTGTACAACACACAAAGGTACTAGTTCCTTATTGCTGTTAAACTGCTGAGTACAATTGCATTTTTTTTTTGAGGGCTGAGTATAATTGCAAAGAGCAGAACTTGCATGTACCGAACATTTGGACTATTGGGTTGCAGTAATCGGTCTGGTGCAGCCTCACTGAAGCGAGGATAACAATCAATTGAACTGAGCTGTTGTCGCTGAAGAAAAACTACATATGTAAATAAATTTCTTGCCAAAGAAAAACCAGAGCAAAACGAAGGAAACGAAGTAGCGCAAGGCCTGAAAAAATGGCCAACAATGGACTTATTTGCCCTAAAACGCAATAAAAATGTGCAAACAAAAATTCCCTAGAGTAAGGAGATAACAACTCGAGCACAAACTTAGGATCTTCAACTAAATTACGAGAAATTCAATTGTAAAAAAAGTTTAATTTTTCCATCTCTACCCATTTTAAATAAAAAAAATTAGAGCGATGGAAACCTAATTCTCTCCACCCTACGTGACCTTTTATTTGCCGGTGAGAAAAAAAAACTAAGGCTCGATTCAACACCTTGTTTGCTTGAACTTATCATCCCGGTTTATCAACCGAGGTGCATTGTTTTTCTCTCACATCAGTTGGCTTATCAACAAGTAAGTCGTTTTGACTCTTTTTGATACATCTATTTTACTCTTTTATATAGATCTTATGTATATTTAGATACGTAGCAAAATGGATATAAAAAAAATCAAAGCGACTTACAATTTCTATCGGAGAAAGTAATTATGTGCTATAAATATATATTTATCGAAGATGTTTTCGGGAAGCGCAAGCGACAGACACTTACGAAGGGAGTATTTAAGTTTGTCCAATTGTGACAGCGAATAGTAGCACTAGATACATCATAAAAATATATTTCCGTAACATGCCTATTTTTGGTGTCATAGGTGATGTCACTCTTTCTACAAACTGGATCGAATCTAAGGTAGTTTTACTTTTTAGTTATTCTACTAATTGATTATCGTAGAATATAGCTACTAGTACGTATAGATACATAACAAAAAAATATATAAAAAACAAATTATAATCTTGAACGGAAGATGTATAGAGTGGTTACAAAAAAAACTATCGTTTGCAAGGTGGTTTATGTAACTTCCACTTTATCCTACTCCGTACTTTCATTAGACTGTTTCCCTGAGCTGCAGCATGACGTTTTAACAGCACGGCAATCATTCACCGGCGTTGTTTGGTCGGTGCAGTAGCTGCGTCTCATTCTCACCTGATATCTAATCTCTAGAAAACGGCCGTTGACGCCCCCATTCCTCGCAATCGCAAGGTCGCAGGCCCTCACGCGCGCTCGCCACGTAAGACGCGGTCCAGGTGACGCCGCAACATCCAAGTGGCCTGGCCTGCCGCCTGCCGTGCCTGGTTGCGGTCCGGTTGACCTCGTCAAACACAACTGGGATCTTGGGTTGACGACGCTCGGTACGGCGGCGGATCTTCTGCGGCCAGCAGCCGTAGCACAGGCTGCATGCACAGCAGCAAAGCCGATCCACTACTAGCTTTACCCATGCGGCGGGGCCCGCCCGGCGCACCGTCGCCAGTTGCCAGCTTTGCAACATCCCTCCCCGCGCTGTCCTGCGCCACGCGTGTCCCCCGTTCGGCCGTTCCCCGTCCCGTGGCCGTGGGACGGCGGCGGGTGCCTCTAGGCAAAAACAGAGCGCGTCCTGCGTTTTCTCAGGGATGTGAGGGGTCTAAGTGCAAGATGTGCAGCCACGCGAATGCTGGATGGAGCGATCCAGGCCGTCCAGCGCCTCGACAGCTGTCTTCCTCGCATCGCATGGTCCCCGCGCCCTGTTCGTTTTGCTCCCTCTCTTTGTGTTGTTTTATGCTCGTCCTAATACGATCTCCGGTTCTCCTGTTCTTATTTAGTAGCACTAATACTCGCCCATTCGACTGATGGTTTTGTATGCTCATAAGCCGATTAATGTTATTTTGGTGTGATATAAAAAATTATATAATGGCTTACGTGATCTAAACTGAGCATTGCAATGCTAAAGCCTCAAGCACTTATGATTTTATAATCATATTTTGATCCATAGCTGGTTATATGGTGGATCATTACAATGAAACTCAATATTATCATTAAATGTGTGTTTCATTTTATTTTATATGACATAAAAGTTTTAAAAACAATTTCATAAAACTCTTCATTGAGACTGGCCTAGTAATGTCCAACTATCTCTGTTGTCATCGTTCATTTTACTAGTGTTGTAGCCTCCTAGGCATCCACAACTTATCCAAACTGACGATGCTATCTAAGATTGAACTAAAAATAAATCCTAAGTTTCTTTAAATACATAAATAATATTTTTTTCCCAACGCCTACTCTTTGACTGTAATCTTATTGCCAAATAAAAGAATAATTTATCAATTAATAACTAGCTCTAGTGCCCTCTATTGTCCACCACATTATGTGCCCAAGTCCTAAGGACACTTGCTTAGAAAGTGGGCTTGCTAAGAATAAAACATTCCATGATTGTAACTAGGGAACGGTCCATTGGTTAATCAGAACACATGGTTGCATGAATTCAATGGATGCAAAATTAACAACCCTTCCCCCGCATACATGTTATGGATACTTGCTTTCAACAAATGGAAGGTCTCTCTCTCTCTCTCCTTTTTTTTTTTTTTGCAGAGAAGAGACTACGTACACATTACTACATTAGACATGAATCATAGCGCATTCCTACATTTTTTTTTGATTAGTCACTCACCATTGTGCTCATATATCAGGTGACCCCTAAATGCCCTTTCGGGTAGGCTCAGGTTGACATGACAACGCTCAGAACACCGTATATAGAATTGTAACTTGACATGGATACCGTACAAGATATTTCACATATGTGTTTAGCAGTAAAAAATATTTCAGTTAGCCCCCTCCTCTTTATAAAAAATATATACTAAATTTTATAGATCATCCGTAAAGTCGTTTAAGTTCATGACCTCATTTACATTGTTATATCTAAGGGAGTTGATAGCTACATTATTATTTGCAAAGTCGTTTAAGGTCCGGAGCCCACTGCTATTGCCTCTTAGATCGTCTCCTTCCTCTCATGCTTGACCCCAGGTAGTAAGAATAAGAAGGTCCTCACATCTAGTTTGCAGCTAGAAGTTAGATCTAGTTTGCTTAAATTTGGATCAAGATAATTATTATCGAAGTATGTTAAGATGATTTTGGTGATGATCACAAAGAGGTCATCATTTGTGGATGCTGATTTCACCGGCATGAGGTCGAGTTATAAATATCATCTATGATCATAAGGATGCTACTGAGCAGTCCTGCGTTCAACACGACACGACGTATCAATGGTTGGAGGTGCTGAATCTACACCATATTTGTCGAGTAAACAACCAATGTTTTTTCATCACTTTAGATACATTTTAGGCAGATTTCATAATGTGTGTTGCATGTTTAATGTTTATGGATGAATTGCTTGGTGGGTTCGGCATGAGGACTAGAATCTGGCTTCGATGTTTAATGGGAACACGTTCGTCTAGAGTATTTGTTGTATCGACAAAAGCAACTAAGAAAAACGATATAGATAAAATATTTTTTATTTCAGACTTTTTATGCTAATGCTAATATAATAGTTCTCCCTTCTCTAGGAGAGAGGTACACCAATCATTATCATGGAATCATTTCCACGTACGTAACTGATCTTACTCGAATAGATTCTGGAGATCATCAACCGTACCCAAACCCAAGAATCGCGCAACACCTCATCAAGGAAGCGCTACTCGCGTGACCACGTACTCGCACTGACATCCACCGGCGTCATCCGACAAGCAACGGCAAAGCACCCCAGCTGCCCAGCACGAGTGCACGACGACGACCACGCCGGGCTCCATTTCAAAAAACAAGTGAAGCGCGGGGGGCGGAACGGTAAAACCGCCCCCCAAGCAAAACCAAAAAAGACGTTGCTAAAATTTCCTTTCCCATTTCCCACTCTCCTCTCTCTCGCTTCCACCTCGTCCTCCCGTCCCCTTCCTCCCGTCGCCTCCTCCACTCCAACCACGCCAGGCCAACGCGGAGGGAGGCCCGTCCTCCCCCCACCCCTCCCAGATTTGCAGCTCGCACCCCGCGAATCCCCCGAATTCCCACCCCACTCCGCTTCCCTCGCCACGCCGCGCGCTGCCCGCCCGTGCCCGCGCCCGCGGCATCCGGAGCGCGCCCGCCCTCGTCCTCTCCACCGCAATTCCCGAGGCCGGGGGGACGGACGCTTCCTCCTGCCTTGGCGCTCGCTCTTCCCTCGTGATCGGCGCCGACGCGGGCGAGGCGAATCGCGCTGCCCGGTGCGGGGGGGAATCTAGGGTTCCGGCCATGCCGGCCGCGTCGTAGGGCGGGCAGTTGGTCCCTGCCTGCGCCGCCGGCGCGCGTGGAGATCTCGAGGCCTCCGAACCCTAGCTGCTGCTGCTGAGGAGGCATGGACGTGGACTCGCGCATGACGACGGAGTCCGACTCCGACTCCGACGCGGCGGCGGCGGCCGCGGCCGCCCACGCGGGCAGCGCCGGCGGCGGCTCGGGGTCCGGGAGCGAGACCTCGTCGTCCGCGCCCTCGACGCCCGGGACGCCCGTGGCGGCCCCGAGTCCGGCGGCGCCCGGCGCTGCGGGGCCCAGGCCGGCGCCCGGGTACACGGTGGTGAACGCCGTGATCGAGAAGAAGGAGGACGGGCCGGGCTGCCGGTGCGGGCACACGCTCACGGCGGTGCCGGCTGTCGGCGAGGAGGGCACGCCCGGGTACATCGGACCGCGGCTCATCCTGTTCGGTGGGGCCACCGCGCTCGAAGGGAACTCCGCCACGCCGCCCTCTTCGGCCGGGAGCGCGGGGATCCGTATGCTCTCTATCTATTCTGTCTTATATAATGGCTTGTGTTTTCTGATTTTGGGATTTTGGAATGTTGGTAGGCCTTGTCTCGCCCTAGGTTTGTTCTGGGTATGCTTGCCATTGAGGGTTTGGGCTGGGCTGGGCTGGGCTGAATTTTGGATGTGGTGTAACTTGGAGCAGTTTGGCATTCAGATGAATTCATGCGATTAATATAAGGTTATCTACAGAAAATCCAGTGGGTGCAATAACTCTTAATGCTAATTTCTAGTGGCAGTTAGAAAACTGATGATGGTCTAATTTTTACTCACTACGGAAGTATAAGCTATCATGTCATTTTATTAGATTATAATTCGACTAGCTGCGCATGAATTAAAGCCTTTACAAGGAATTTAAATGGATTTTATTTGTGAAAACAGAGACTTCAGGTGTTGTTGGGCGATTTGCTGTTTTACTTAGTGACTAAATACAGTAGTGCTCCACCTGATAGTTTGGTTTGTCAAGAAGTTATGATGATTGGTTCTCTTGATGGAAAGTTTAATTAATTGGAGCTGAATTGGGTGTTATACTGAGTGCATTTTTATCATTTTTATGCCTGTTTTAGGCTTCTATCGTAGTGGCAGGAGGATTCTTTTTTGGCAAGTTAGAAAGCGTATGGAACTATTTCACGACTGGCATAAGTCGGCAACTTAAAGGCTTTTCTTAGGGTTACCAATTTGAAATATTTTGCAATGTACAAAACGAATTTAGTTGCTCAGACCTTTGAATTGTACTTCACAACGAAAAAGTAGATGGGTTCTGCTGTGGGTATGGAATGCCATTTCTGTTTTCCAGTCAAACATAAAGGTGGGTTTCTCACTGATCTCTTCCATTTTAGGTCTTGCTGGCGCCACAGCAGATGTCCATTGTTATGACGTGTCATCGAACAAGTGGAGCAGGTAGAGTATTCCATAAATGATTGACATTTTCAACATTTATTCGTACTTGGGGTGCCTTGATTAGTTAAGTTTGTTTGTAGTGTGGTGATTATATTGGCAATATGCAGAAATATTCAAATTCAAATATATCTAACTACAAGTCTGCAACTGTACTTTGTTAGGCTTACTCCGCTTGGCGAGCCTCCTTCACCCAGAGCTGCACATGTGGCAACTGCGGTTGGAACCATGGTGGTCATTCAGGTGTTTACTTTTACTACTGGTTATCACATTATTTGCTGACTAGGCTGGTTTCAACTTGTCATTTGTTATATATCTGTTCTATCACCAGCTATCTGACAAAACATTTGCCCCTTTATGGTATAAATGATAGTCCTTCATTGCAATATGAATATTGGTCATACTTTCGAACTTAGTACCAATTTACGACACCAAAAATCATATGTCAAAGCAAATCCAGGGAAAGCAGCTACTAGCCAGTAGTTGATACACCTAGTAATCTTCAGTACTAGATTGTCTTAGAGACTCTCTGAGTGGATTCAAAAGTTTCATCTCAGCATTATTTTTGTATTTATTAGGGTGGAATTGGTCCTGCTGGTTTATCTGCAGAGGATCTTCATGTTCTAGACCTTACACAGCAACGACCACGATGGCACAGGTAATTAGTATTCTCAACCTGTGTTTAGAATTGCATATAATTATTTTTCATATTGCTGCTAAGGTTGCTGCACATATGCAGAGTGGTGGTTCAAGGACCTGGTCCAGGTCCACGATACGGTCATGTGATGGCCTTGGTTGGACAGAGATTTTTGTTGACTATTGGCGGAAATGACGGTAATGCAAACCTCTCTTCGATATCTGTAAATTTTGAAATAAATGTTTCCCTTCACTATGGCACAGCCTGAATGGTTTCCAAACTTCTGATACTGGAACCGTTTTCATGTCTTTAGGGAAGCGGCCTCTGGCGGATGTATGGGCCCTTGATACTGCAGCTAAGCCATATGAATGGAGGAAACTTGAACCAGAAGGTGAAGGACCACCTCCATGCATGTAAGTATGCCAACAGGGATATGAACTACTTTTTTCTTGTGATTTGTGAAGTATATTAAATTGAGCTAAGCCTAATATTATTTTATTAGTCACTGATTTGAAACTAAAAAAAATTCCATGACAATAAATTAAACTGCATTGATCATCTCATGATATATTGCTGAGACGGCCCAGGTCGGCCTGAGGACCATGTATGGCCCAGGTTTCTCACGGGTTATGATTCTCTGTGTCTGGGTGGGACCGGGGTTCGGGGGTTTTCTCAGCCTGCGTGAGAAAGCCTTCTTCTTACTTACAATGCCCGGGGAGCAACTTGCCCCTCGTAGGTCAAGTTTTATATTGCTGTATAAGTTTTCTCTGAGACTATGCAAGTTGATCTACTACTTATTTTGTATGACATAGAAGTAGCTTGCTGTGGCAGTGTAGTCCCACCATGCTACTAATCAGTTCCTTATGATCTTATCTCATGAGTTTACATTCTTTCTGACCTTTTTTTTTTAAAAAAAAAACTGAAATGGTTTGTTCGGTATTGTTCTGTAATTGTCCTATGTGGTGCTGCTGTTCAGGTATGCCACTGCAAGTGCACGTTCTGATGGACTTCTCTTACTTTGTGGTGGGAGGGATGCAAATAGTGTGGTAAGTAATTGATACCACTGAACCTTTTCGAGAAAAAAAATGTCAATGGCTAATTAATTGGTGTCACTGCTCTGAAAGTAATACCTGCCAAGCCTTTGCTTTTAGCATTTATATAGTCGTGCCATCCAAGAAAGGTTCCATGCATTCTTTTGTGAGAAAAATGGAGCAGTTCCCATGGAAATCTCATATTGTACATCTGAAATCTGAAGCTGGAATTTTTTATGAAACAGTACGTACAGAAGAATTTAGATGCATCACAATGAAACTAAACAAAGTTGTGCTTTGTCCATCTGAATCAGGAGGAGATTAACTCAACCACGTGCGGCACATAGTTATTCACTAGTAATCCAGCTGACAAATAGCAACCTTTCCAGTCAGTGAAGCAAATTTTGTGTTGTGGAGATGTCTATTTACTTGCATTGAAAAAAGTACCAGAAGAGATCTATTGTGTGCTATCCATCACGGACGGTGATACGGCATTTGTCCAAAAATAAGGATACACTTATACAGTGAGGATATATAAATGTATACCTTTTTACTTAAATATCACTAATAAAATGTATAAATAAACTAAAATTAAGATGCCCTAGTAGCTAGCTATTTTGGTCCTCCACGCACGCAGCTACGGCCACCACATGTTCTTCCTCCTGACTATACTCTCTCCTCTCCCAATTAGCTTCACAATAGCATCAATTGCTCGCAGCCTGTGATTATCTAACACCACCCAGTAGCACAATGCCCTTATGTCTCTATCACCCTTGGTATGCGCTCTTCTCGGACCCCGGCCACCTTCCAGGCTCTCCCTAGTTCTCCATCTCCCTGCTACTATCACATGAATGGAAACGTATCGGATGGAAGTGGTGGTAGTTAAATCTTTTGTTTTGAAATCACAAGTTGATATTTTCCAATACACATATCGCTGTATCCTGCTGTATTGGTTATGGGCTGATGTATTGCCCCCCCCCCCCCCCACCCCCAAAAAAAAATAAATAAACATCACTTTATATATTTTTTTTGTTGATTTGATATGAGTACTAGTTTTATTCTTATGTGTGTATACTTTTGCAAAACCTCCAGCCCTTGTCAAGTGCATATGGTCTTGCTAAACATAGAGATGGGCGCTGGGAGTGGGCAATTGCCCCTGGTGTCTCTCCATCACCCAGATACCAACATGCAGCTGTAAGCTATTGCTCATTCTGCTTAAACTTTTTTAGTTCCCTGTAAGGTCCTGTTGTAATGCTTGCTATTTGTTGTTTAGGTTTTTGTGAATGCACGTCTTCATGTGTCAGGAGGTGCTCTTGGAGGTGGGCGGATGGTGGAAGACTCCTCGAGTGTTGCAGGTTTTGGTTTTAAGAAACAACTCAAGTTTTACATATCAAGTTGTTTAATACCTTTGAAAAGTGCCCTGTGGTACCATTAATTCACAGAGATAGTCATTGAATGATTCCATGGGTTCCAAGCTCAATTAAGTTTTATTAGCGCATCAGTTCATTTTGTTTTCCAAAAACACAATAAGTGTTCAGTTATGTGTTCATATCTATCTGTCAACATATATGCATTGCAGATGTACTTGAATACTCTAAATGCTCTAGTTACTTTAAACAATTTTCTTCCATACAGCACTTGCTAATAATATCAACATGATGTACTGTACTCTTTCCTGTTACCTATGATTCTGTGCTGATAGAAACTGGTTCCGCCCTTTTTTCCTAGCATTTGAATTGTCATGCACTCATGCCTTGTTTGGTCTATATTGCAATTACTGCAGGTTAACACTTGTGTGGCAACCTATGGTTGATGTTAGTCTTTTCTTTTTCTTTCTAGTAAGTTTGTGTTGTTCAACTTGTTTCAGTACTCGACACTGCTGCTGGAGTCTGGTGCGACACAAAATCTGTTGTTACAACTCCTAGGACAGGAAGATTTAGTGCAGATGCTGCAGGAGGTGATGCTGCTGTTGAGCTTACACGACGGTGCAGGCATGCAGCAGCTGCTGTTAATGATCTAATATTCATTTATGGAGGTTTACGTGGCGGTAAGATAATTGGGTTAGACACATGTTTCTTTCTCATATTTCCCCACTTTTTGCATGGTGACCAGTGTTGTGTCATTTATGACATTTATAGTTTTTCTTAAAAAAACACAGATTATCGTGAATTGCCCTTGGCTTATTCATTTTACATTATCCTGTTGAGTGTGTACTGTATGATGAGATTTGACTTTGCAGGGCCATCATGGAATTGTATGTGCTTTTGTTTAAAATCGATACATGCCGTCTTTTATTGCAGCTACCTTCTGTGTCATGCCATTTATGACTTCTGATTCACTACATAAATATGAGTAAATGAAGTGTATGATCTTGAGGGCCTAAATGACCATGTTAATAATTTATTTGTCTGGGTGGTTGGCTGGTTGCTCACTATTAAGTGGGTACTGTGTCATTGAGTGGCTAGTAAACCATGATAGATTTTGTTAATGCAAATAATTATTTTTTCTTCTTTTTTTTTGGCTGATCTGGTCATTTTGAGTTTGCCTTTGCATTCTTATAATATTATATTTATTAATACTTAAAACAATTATGGTGGAATTACTATGTTTTGCCCCCAACTTTAAATCGGATAAAGCTACTGTTCAGTTTCTCACTTTGAGTAGTAATGATCATGTTTCTAATGTTTCTAGTATTGCATGATATGGTTCGACCCACTGTTGCTTATTGGTTCCTAACTTCTGGAGTTGATATCATAGGGGTACTTCTGGATGATCTTCTTGTGGCTGAGGATCTTGCTGCTGCTGAAACAACAAATGCTGCTAATCATGCAGCAGCAAGTGCAGCTGCCACAAGCTTGCAAGCAGGACGAGCACCTGGGAAGTATGCGTACAATGATGAACGAACAAGACAAACAGCTACAGAATCAGGTCCTGATGGGGCTGTAGTTCTTGGGACTCCAGTTGCACCTCCTGTAAATGGGGACATGTATACTGATATCAGTCCTGAGAATGCTGTACTGCAAGGACAGAGGTACATGCATTACTTTTTATGAATGTATTCCTGTGCTGCCTGTTCTATGAGCAAGTTAGTAATATTTTCGCAATAGCTATTTCATTCTGATGGGTTCAGAATCCTTCACAGGAGATTAAGCAAAGGCGTGGATTACTTGGTTGAAGCATCAGCAGCAGAGGCAGAGGCAATCAGTGCTACACTAGCTGCTGTGAAGGCCAGGCAGGTTAATGGTGAGATGGAGCAGTTGTCGGACAAGGAGCAGTCTCCAGACTCTACATCAACCAGCAAACATTCAAGCCTCATCAAACCGGACGGTTCTCTTTCTAACATGGCACCTGGGGTTCGGTTGCACCATAGAGCCGTGAGTTGAATACATGTTTGCTTGTTTCATTTCACCTTTTGTAGCTATTTTTCATTTGACATTTCAATGCTGTGTCTACTTCTGAACTTGTTACTGGCGTCCTGGTGGAAATTATTTGCACAATGACATCACACTTTGGTTTTACCTTTTCCCCTTGCAGGTTGTGGTGGCTGCTGAAACTGGAGGTGCCCTAGGTGGCATGGTCAGGCAGCTATCAATAGACCAATTTGAAAATGAAGGCAGAAGAGTCAGCTATGGCACCCCAGAGAACGCAACTGCAGCAAGGAAGTTACTAGATAGACAAATGTCTATTAATAGTGTGCCTAAAAAGGTACTTCCCATCTATCTAATATATATGCTCGCACAATAAAACACTAGTGCCTTTTAGGTAAATGAGAAATGGTCAACATGATAAATGAAAGCTACCAGTTACTTAACTATTTGCACCTGTTTTGTGTGTCTGCTGCTATGTTTATCTAGGTAATTGCATCTCTGTTGAAACCTCGTGGCTGGAAGCCCCCTGTCCGGAGGCAGTTCTTCTTGGACTGCAATGAAATTGCAGATCTGTGTGACAGTGCTGAGAGAATATTTTCAAGCGAACCAAGTGTTTTGCAGCTTAAAGCTCCTGTTAAGATATTTGGAGATTTACACGGACAATTTGGAGACTTGATGAGGTTATTCGATGAATATGGTGCACCTTCAACTGCAGGTGACATTGCGTAAGTATATCTTTGCTTTGAGAATGAAACACTACTATATCCTTGATATATAATTAACTCATGTTTTATTTATATATTGACACAGTAATCTTTTATCACTGGGCCTACCAAAATGACCCATGTCATCCCTAGTCTTGACTCTAGATGAAGATTTGTTTTTCTTCTTGGGTCTTCAGCTCATATTTTAATTTTTTTTTCTTACCATGCAGTTACATTGATTATCTATTTTTGGGGGATTATGTAGATCGTGGCCAGCATAGTTTAGAAACTATCACTCTTCTTCTTGCATTGAAGGTATCGTATTGTGCACTTACCTTCAAACTACGTAGACTACTGTAGTTAAGGTATAATCTTCACATATTTAAATACTGTGTATTTCAGGTTGAATATCCTCAAAATGTACACTTGATTCGAGGAAATCATGAAGCTGCAGACATCAATGCTTTGTTTGGTTTCCGAATAGAGTGTATAGAGCGAATGGTAGTTAACTTTTCGTGTACTGAAATTCTTCACAAAATCATCTAGAATTTTTGCTTATGTTGGTACTCTGTGAAAAAATAGGGCGAGAGAGATGGTATCTGGACATGGCATCGAATGAATAGGCTATTTAATTGGCTTCCTTTGGCTGCGCTTATAGAAAAGAAAATCATCTGTATGCATGGTGGCATCGGTCGGTCAATCAACCATGTTGAGCAAATTGAGAATCTTCAAAGGCCAATTACAATGGAAGCTGGCTCAGTTGTCCTCATGGATCTTCTGTGGTTAGCATTTTCAGCAACTCCTACAGCTCACCCTTTCTTAATTGGTATTCATTTCATTTCTCTTGTTCTGACTTTTACAGGTCTGATCCAACAGAGAACGACAGTGTTGAAGGACTGAGGCCCAATGCCCGGGGTCCTGGTCTTGTTACATTTGGGGTTGGTGCTTTTTAGTCCATGTGTATTATATGTTTTCTCTCCTTTCAGACCCTTCAGTTCTTTGTGTTCACATTTTGTTGTTACCAGCCTGATCGGGTTATGGAGTTCTGCAACAACAATGATCTTCAGTTAATTGTACGAGCACATGAGTGTGTGATGGATGGCTTTGAGCGTTTTGCTCAAGGTCACCTGATCACTCTTTTCTCCGCAACAAATTATTGCGGTGAGATATCTTGTGAAGATGTGCTTCATTCTCTTTACTCAACACAAATTTGTTGACATGGATGCACATACAGGTACTGCAAATAATGCCGGAGCGATCTTGGTTTTGGGTAGAGATCTTGTGGTTGTGCCAAAACTAATTCATCCTTTGCCCCCTGCAATTACGTCACCTGAGGCATCACCGGATCATATTGAGGACACATGGATGCAGGTAACTCTAATATTATTGCAAAGTAGTCATGCTCCAAAGTATTTGGTGCTTCAGTCCACCTCTTAATGCCTTGGCCTTTTGGGATGAAATGCAGGAGCTAAATGCTAACAGACCACCAACTCCGACCAGGGGGCGTCCCCAAGCAGTAGCTAATGACCGGGGCTCTCTTGCCTGGATATAGTAGATTCACCACACATTGGTTGGTATGATCCATATGAAGCCTGAGTGATCAGGATCTTTATTTTCATTTGTGTTCGGGAGAGGGGCTGGTCCACAGCCCAAAGAGAAAGATTGATGTACAGGGAGCAGAGGGGACTATAAAGTCAGGTAGAAGGGAGCTTGATCTAGGACAGTGCTCTCCAATTCGTTTCATTGGACACAAGTAGCAGTGCAAATAGAACTCATCCAAAGATCCTTAGAGGCTTCACTTGTATATACTCAGCTGGGTGGATAGGAGGGGCGGGTGTATGGCGTGTGTTTTTGGCATCCAATTGGAATGGCAAAGGTAATAGTGTTATTGTACTAGGTATTCTTTCCTTTTTCTCTTTCTCGGGTCCTAGAATTTTCTCATGTTGCAAAGTGTTTTTGAGTTGCCACAGGGATTTGTCAGGAGGGCTCGCTGTCCAGTTGTTTTGTATAATAGCGCTCTCAACATCAATGTAATTTCAGACATGCTGATGTGTACAATTTTGTGTTATAGTTTTGAGATTTTTTGGGGGTGGAGAACGGATGGTTCCATTTATAGCAGAGGCAAAGAGTTGTTATTTACACATTCTCTGCTTTGATTTCATGAAGAGGGAAAACCAGTAGACAAAATCACACGACCACTGCAAGAGGGGGGAATTGATCTTAGACACCCTTCTACAGGGCTACAGGTGTACCTCCTCGACCAGTTCTCACACTGGGATGTAGTTGAGTTGAGCTTGACTATACCAATTTACAGTCAGAACTCCTTGGACGTATCTAACCTACTGATGGTTAAGCAGAGCCGAATTCACCGGTTGTCTTCGCCGACATACCAGAACAGCGGCTGCAGGGGCAAGAAGCTTTAATTGAGGTGCTGTTGAACTAACGGCCCAACCAGAATTGAATCTGTTCCCAGTTTCCAAACACAAAACTGACAGAAACTTGGAACATTTCGTCGATCAATTTGTCCACCTTAGACCTTATTTGGATGCGCATATGTTCATGTCAATCCATATGTATTAGAGTGGATTTGAGTGTAATAATTAAACTAAGTTTCATTTCAATCCACTCTAACACACGTGGATTGAAGTGTATCATCCAAACAAGGCCTTATATGGCAAACCGACCAAGTTCTATTGTAAACCAGTCCTCCTGAGCCACTCCCACCGAAGCCTTCAGAATTCGTGATCCCTAGGCTGCCTGACTCGGCAGTTTACAAACAATTTGCCATGCAACCTTGCAGACAGCAGTTCTGTCATGAACCTCAGATGTCGGCGAGAGGCAAGAACCAAGCATGATGTTAACCAACATCGTGGACATTGTTACCTTTGTAAGCAACGTGTGAGGCAAGAACCAATCATGATGTGAACCAACATCGCCAACATCATGGACATTGATAGCTTTGTAAGCAGCGTGTGACTTCGTTGTTAAAAAAATTGGCAAACGCCCAATCCAAAAGATAGGAACATTCAAAAGACTCGTACTAGCTAGCAGAGCGCGTAGCCAATGGCTACTGAAGTAAAATCAACTGGCAAATTGCTAATGACCTCAAATGTCCACATGCAGCATAAGAAAAAAAAATTATCAATTGGAACCATGCCGTTACCATTGTCACAATTTGGAGACATGCCACTAAAACCCAAAATAAAACTGAAATTGCAATGACATCACAATTAGTATTAACGTACAGTTACACCAAGTGTCCAGATTGGCACCTTTAGTGCCCCCAAAGTTTTTGTACTCAACACAGATTAATACATTGCAGGACATTCCTAATGTACAAAATTAACTCAACGATCTGCTACCACAGATCTGAGACAACACGAACACACAGATAGAGATAATAACCGATCAAGAGACTAATGGCCTGCCCATCGTTTGTGAACACAGATAGGGATGATCACCCATCAAGAGACAATAGTGGCTGTTCGTTGTTCGTGAAGAACCAAAGTCCAAATCAGAAAAGAAGTGACCACAAAGAAGTTCCTCAACAGGGTACTAATGGTCACATCGTGTGAACCAGCAATATAGCAATGGAGCAATAGTTCGGGTTACACATGTCATGTGATAGACGTTCAGCGCTTCTTCTGATCCTTCACTGTCTTCATATCATGGGTAAGCATTCTGGGAGCAATGGCCATTGCCATAAGTTCCTGGAACAGAAGCTTACAAGCATAGGGTATGTGTACCTGTAGACAGTAGCATTTTATCCCATCAGTTAAACCAGCAGTTAGGTAAATGACACAAATTGCAATCCAGCTGTTAAAAAAAACTACTTACTTGGACAATGTCAGTCTTGTTCTTGCAGCCCCTACATTCAAACGAGTTTTTCTTTAGGTTAGCGATTGCGATGAGGCCACATTTCTCACATACATGGACTCTGTATGCATCACTCTGGTCAAACAGCCTTTCCTTCAGGAAGAAAGCTGCTCCATGTGCGATCATACAATCCCTTTCCATTTCTCCAAAGCGGAGACCACCATCACGAGACCGCCCCTCTGCTGGTTGCCGGGTGAGTATCTGAACAGGACCACGTCCTCTCGAATGTATCTTGTCATCCACCATGTGCTTGAGTCTTTGGTAATACGTAGGGCCCAGGAAAATCATTGCAGTCAGTTTTCTTCCAGTGTGACCATTGTACATGGTCTCAAATCCACGCATTTGATAATTACATGTATGAAGAGCTTTGCTGATGACATCCACCTGGTATCAAGGCAAAATAAACAAGAACACAAAATTAACATGGCAAATCCAGCTTGTTCATAGCATGTTCTGCACAGCACAGGCCCGTGAATTCAATCTTTCATTAAGAATGACCAAGAGTTAAGAATAGCAAGTCTCGAAAAAGAACACTTACGGTCACATCGGTGAATGGAGTGGCATCACCTTCCCGCCCCATCTGGGCCGCAACTTTACCCATAATACACTCAATCAGCTGCCCAATAGTCATACGGGATGGAATAGCATGTGGATTCACAATAATATCGGGTGTGATGCCTTCAATTGTCCACGGCATATCCTCTTGAGTGTAAGTCATCCCAACAGTTCCTTTTTGCCCATGCCTACTGCTAAACTTGTCTCCAATTTGTGGTATGCGAACAGATCGCATCCTGACCTTGACAAATCTTAGACCATCCGCATTTGTTGTTAACAGAACCTATACAGAATACCGCAGCCTTATTAGCTTGTTGGTGAAGTTCCAAGCCCATCACAAACCACCTATTTATATAGGAATGTGAGAAACTACTAACCTGATCTACCATGCCACTTTCACTGTGACGCAGAGAAGTACTATGATCACGCTTCGAGTATCTAGAAGCTTGCCCTTGAGCATCATCCTGGGGAATAGGAGATGTCTTCCCAATAATGACATCTTCCCCCGAGACCCTTGTTCCCTGATACATGAATTAAACATATGCAATCAGAATAACCCCTGATAAAGATAAACCTGCACCGATGAAGTCCTCTACTCACAGGTGGTGCAAGGCCATCATCATCTAGTTTATCATATGACCCATGGCGCATTCCCTACAAGGAAAAGATATTAGAATATTAGCATCGTGAGAAGAAAAGAGAAAAGTGTAATACAATTTTGAAAACACACCATAGTATTTTCCCTATTTGGACGACCAAATTCCTCTTTGACAAGTGTACCCATCTTCTTTTCCTCATCTCTGTGTATATGAAGTTTAATTCATCAGACTAAAGGCAGTTCAAGCATTAGACTACTTCATGGAAGCCCAGCTTACAATTTACACTATACCTGTAAGAGCGGAAAAATAGTGATCGGAAGAACCCACGATCTATGGAAGATTGATTCATAATGACTGAATCTTCTTGATTATATCCAGAATAGCAAGCGATAGCAACAATTGCATTCTGCACCAAATCACCAATATAAAATTGATAATCAATGGACAGAACAGAAAGGAAACATGACATGTAGAAAGCACCCTGAAGTTAAGGGCAAAATGTTCACTCACAATGCCAGCTGGTAACTGCCTGAAGTGCAAATGTTCCATAGCACGAGTAGTAACTAGAGGTTTTTGTGGGTAGTATAGAACATAGGCCAACGTGTCCTGGATCATGATGGTGGATTGATAAGGTAAAGATCTATATCAACATGTGAAGAAAATCAAACAAAAACTGTACTCACCATCCTTAACTGGTAATTGGTGACATAAATTCCCATGGCTTGCTTTCCCATAGCAGATTGATATGTATTACGAGGTGACTGCATTATCAATGGGAAGAATTAGACCTTGTCAGAGTGGGGGAAGACTATACAACTGAAACCCCGCAGAAGTGAATGGTTCACCTGATTGTGGTCAGGAAAAGGAATAATTGACGCACAAACACCAAGTATCAATGAAGGATGAATCTCACAATGTGTGTAAGTATCAGAGTAAGCCTCCCGGTTGTTCCTTGCATTATGAAGGTCCTGAAATTGTTTCATCGGCGTCAGTACATGAAGGTGAATATAGAAGGAAAAGGGCAAAGGTATAAACTGGGATTCCATGGAATATCCAGAATGGTATAGACAAAATCCCTTTCATACACAAGGACCTCAGAATATGTTCAACCAGGTATGACATGCATATCTCACTTGTATGGTCATGGAGATCATGGTAGTCTCCTCTTCTTCAGTATCTATGTACTCTATATATCCTTTTGAGACCAATTCATGCCAGCCCTCGTCAGGAGTCTCCTGGATAAGTGGACAAAAGGATAGAAGAAGCTTATGAGAAATACACATGCAAAGTTAAGTGGAAGCCAGCAAAAGTTGATCAATGTCAGACCCTTTGTTGCAAAGCTACGATATGTGCCTTCTTGATGAGCAGCCTCTGACCCTCAACAATAAACAATGGACGACTGCAGCGTCCATAATCTGTGTAGAGTCGAAGTTCTTTAAGACGGATATCACGAACCACCCCAACTTCAGTGTTGACATCAATCTGAAAAGGAAAACCAAGCAAATTTGAGATCTTAAGGCCCAATGAACTGCACCATTAATGATATGCAATGTTAACTGTCTATGTAACCTACCAAAGTAAATGAAAATTGCAGTAGATACTGTCATGAAAAGAAGTTTGAATTGCATTGTTAAAAACAATCACTTCAATTAGTCATATATATTATTCAAGCTTATACATGTGAGTGGGTAATAAAGAGTGGTAGGCATTTTTAAAAGAACTTTTTTACAGAAAGAATCTGCTTTTTGGTGACTCGACTAATTTGTCTTTCTGCCTGCAATTAGAAAGTATAGCATGTAACAAACCTGTCTTCTTAAACGCCTAAGAGTCTTAACCAACAAGTCAGGGTTCCTATGAATTCCAACCCAACAACCATTGACAAAAATTTTAGCAGCTTGTGGAATGACGGCTGGTGATATCTCCTGCAGAAAATGAGTACAAAGTAAATCAAAATACTGTAATAACTTATACCAAAACAAAACCATAAAGTTTGGGAAGGGTATAATAACAAAATAAAAATGCATGTACACAGAGACAAGGAGACGAAAACAAACCTCAAAATTTTCTGTGCCCCACTCCTCCAAAAATTCCAAAATTGGATTTGCAGCAGAACCAACAGTGATATATACCATCAAGGCAAGATTTTTCACCAAGCCACAAGCCTGAGCACAGGGCAGGTAGAATTATGGGCCAACTGAACAAACAATGTTCTATCATCTATGGCTTGGAAAATTGAGTTAGGAACCGAATCACTTACTTGTCCTTCTGGTGTTTCAGCAGGACACATCATTCCCCAATGCGAATTATGCAACTGGCGGGGTTTTGCCAATTTTCCTATTGGTTAGATTAGAAAAGAAATTAGAATCAAGTATTCATGGAGAAGTATTAGATGAGAGAATCTGGGATATCCACCTTCACGCCCAATGGGAGAATTCAGCCTCCGGAGATGTGAAAGTGTAGAAGCATAAGTCAGGCGATTAAGCACCTTTGTAAGAAAGATTATGGGACATAGATCAGAAATTTTTTCATTAAATAAATCAGATGTAGTGCCTTAAAAATGAGCATAGAAGCGAAGAAAAAAAATAGGCACCTGAGAAACCCCTGCTCTGGTTCCAGCTTGGTTAGCCTGTCCCCAGTTTCCAGTAGCAAGGGAGTACTTCAAGCCACTGGTAATAGTTTTTGCTTTGATAGCAAATTGCAAATTAACTTCCTTTCCATTATCTACACACTAGGATGAAGGAAAAGGAAGAGTTAATAACCACAAGGATCGAATGGGCAGGGAAAATAGAATTTTCACAGTTTAGACAGCAAAATACCTTTTGCACATAAGATCTCACATCCCTTGTTAACTTCCTGAAAAGCTATATTTGCAGAAGAAAAACAAAATCAGGCAATTAATCCAGAAAAAGGGATTAACAGCATTTAATATTCCAGTATATTTAGGCAAACCATTCTAAACAGCCCTCCAAGCAGTGGACCAGCAAGATCCAGTCTTTTGTTTCCATAATGATCTCGGTCATCCTCAGCTCTTCGACCAAGAGCACACATCAGTAGGCGGTGAATAATATACCTGCAAAACAAAGGGTAAATCAACCTCGCTACCTTCAACAGAAATTTAATATTAATATTTGCAAATGCCAGCCACAAGTCCACAAGGTTTGACAAGGAACACATACCCAAAATAGTATGCCTTCTTAGTTTCACAGAATTCCCCAACACCAACATGAGGCAACATTTCCTTTTGAAGTATTTCCTTTGCATATCTGAATAAGAAAAAGATGTAAGCATGAGTGGAACAACACAAACCAAGTGATGTAATGTCAACTCTTTGCTTGACATACTTAATTCTCTTTTCTCGAGTGACACCAACTGTTGCGCCACGTTTTCCAATGTAGTCCAGAGCAACCTATGAGCAGTCAAACAAGAGCTTTTAAGGGAAGAAACATAAGCCAGAGCTCAGTTCAAAATGTACCACAAGTAAAAAACAGAATAAAACAGCATGTTCAAACCAAGCATTGGTTGAAGTAAAGAAACAAGTTCCACCAATTGAGAAGGTGGACAAGAACCTGTTGATTTTGAATGACGAAAGCTTCCTCCAGGGATGGGCGTAGCAGTTCCATCATTTGTGTATCAGAAAAGTCATAACAAATATGTTCCAGTATATCCTTGTCCGCAACAAATCCTAATGCTCGAAATACAATGATAATGGGAATGTCCGCACGAATATAAGGCAGAGTAGCACGGATATATTGGCCAGATGATCCCTGCAGCATAAGGAACATATCACATATGTAACGTTTTATAAGGTAAGCTTGCCTCACTGCAGTGCTACACCCTCTGACTTGTACAAGATGTTAGAAGAAGGCATATTCATTGAGAACTAATTTTGAAAACTTATAAGTCACTAACCCCTTTTGCTCCTGCTCGTGAAAGCATTCGTACAAACATGCTGCTGGCTGGTCTGTTCTGGTTCTCAGCCATGGAACGGACTTCAGCCACATATGCAAACTTGTTAGGTTGCCTCTTCTTAAAAACATAGACATGGTTGGTGCTCATCTTCTCCTGGGCAATAAGAACCTTTTCGCTTCCATTGATAATGAAATAACCACCTTGGTCATAAGGACACTCCCCAAGTTCAGTGAGATCCTTCTCAGATTGTTGATACAGTGTGCAGTAACTAGAACGCAACATGATTGGAACCTGCAGAATATTAGAGGGTTGAGGAGAGAATGATACAATTGAGAAAATTTTCTTCATATGTTAAATACAGCACCTTCCCAATAAACACTTTTGGATACTCTGCGGTCTCTGTAACTTCCTCACAGTCATGTCCTTTCTTCATTACTCTATATGACACATCAACATACAGTGGTGCAGAGTATGTCAAGTTCCTGAGCCTTGCTGATTTTGGAAATAAAGTAGCTGTCTCTCCATCGGCTTCAGTCATCATTGGCTTGCTGAGATAGATTTGACCAAAGCTGATCTTGTGCAGAGTCTAATGAAGAATATAACGGGAACTATAAGTCACAAGGACAAGCAAAATGATGCATAATAATAAGATAATTCGAGTTCTACTGAAACAACATAGCACCAGAAGAAAAAGGCTATTGATAAATTTGTGTTGGCCATGGGGCTTTGGTATATGTTACTTTCTTCTTCATGGATATTTTAAACATATAGGCTAGGATGGCATGATATAAATTGCTAGGAGTTGCAAATTGCAAAGGATTAAAATGACCCAAAACATCAGATTGCTATGACCAAAAGATTATTTTTCTATTTACTTTGCAATTTCAGATCTGCATCGCAGCCCCGCACATACTAGTGCAGGCGACTGCTGAATCAGACACTATCATAAGATATCAGTATAGAGCTTCAACATTTCAACACAGGTTTCAATTTATAATATTGCAAACTTACTCAGGAAAGGGAAAATGTTTCGTTCTCTTCAGTTTTCAGACAAGCATAAATATGTTATGTATTTATTGGTGATTACTTCTGGGGAAAAGCATGCATAAACCCAATTCATGTATCACATGACTTGTTCAAGGGAATTCAGAAAGGTCTTGAGACTGGCTTGTTTATCAAGCGTGCTTTGCCATTAATGATTGATTTTGCAGAAATTCTCAAAGTAAATCTGCAAATTGTGTTTTGCCTTTGCAAGCACTTCTACTGGCATTATCCATTATTTGCAAATCACACTAGGCAGCTCCTCAAACAAATAATGAGGTGGTCCAAAACCCATGAAATATTAGATGTGCTATCTTCACCATAAGGTCAACTCCATATATGTCTATTACCAACTCAAATCACTACAGATGTCCTCATCAATGTACAAAAATCACTCTAGAATCTTGTGCTATCTTGTGAAACTCAAGAATTCCCCTACCATACCAAGGGAACTTCAGCAGAAGCTAATCTAGACACTATAACTAAACAATTCCACAACCCTCTGACAACCAATGTCAGGGTTTGGGGTTGCTACGTATCATTGGCGAAATTCACCCTGCAGCCCTAAAATTGAGCACCTGTTTTTTCAAAACCCTAAGTGGGCATCTCATCAAGCAGGTGCCCAGAGCAAGGGTTGCAAAGTGATGAGCGCGGCCTATGCTACCCAGACACCACGCCATACCAAGCTCCCCCAGCGCCCCCAGTCAAATCGCCGAATCTAACAGCAGCAAACAGTGAACAATTCAAGCCACTTGCAACGGTCAGAGTGGGGCAACAAACAACCTCGGCGAACTCGGCCTGGCGGCCGGGGTTGTGCTGCGACTCGGGGCGGATCTCGATGTCGGCGGACTCGTCGACAATCTCCTGCATGGTGTTCTGGATGAACTCGTCGAAGGAGTCGAGCTGCTGGCGCACGAGGCCCTTCTCCTCGAAGTAGGCGGAGATGACGGCCCAGGCGTCGTCCTGCGTGATCTCCTCCGCCTCGTCGGGCTCCGCCTCCGCCTCCGCCTCCGCCTCCTCCCCCATCTCGTCCCCGTCCCCGTCCCCGCCGCCGCCGTACCCCATCTCGTCGTCCTCCTCCGCTGCGTACCCCGCGTGGCCGCCGCCGTGCGGGTGGTGCCCGCCGTAGCCCATCTCCATCCCCTCCCCGTACTCGTCATCCTCCTCCATGGACAGAGCCCTAGCCCTAGCGGCGAGCTGCTACGATGGGGGCGGGGGTGGGGATCGATGTCTCGGCGAGCCGCCTCTCTCTCTCCCGAGAGCTAGAGACGGCGGTAGGGGGGGTGCGGGGCGAAGTGGCGATGGGAGGCGGAATTGGGGCACGATTGGCTGGTTTGGTTCGCAATATACCAACGCCCGAAGTCGGTTTGGGGTTTTCAGGCCGACCAGGAAGAACGGATGGGCTAATGGGCTTTTAAGTTTGTAATAAATGAGGCCCAGTTTTACGAGAGATTTTGAAATCTGACCCATTATTCGCGTGCCACTTGAAACTTGACCCGGAATTGTTTAAGTTTGTAATAAATGAGGCCCAGTTTGACGAGAGATTTTGAAATCTGACCCAGTATTCGCGTGCCCCTTGAAACTTGACCCGGAATTGGTAAGCCTTTAGAAATTTGACCCAGGTCATGCGAATTCTTTGGAAATTTAGTCTTTTCCCAGATTTCGCAATTTCAATAATTCCAACCATGTTTGTGCACTGTTTGGGTCAAGGGAAAAGACCAGACTAACCCTCCCTCGCCTCGCGCGTGAAGCAGGACGCAGCGACGCGGCCGCCTCCGACGCCTCGCCTGGATCCGCCGCCGGCCAGGTCCGGCCGCCAACTCCCTCCCCCAGCCGGCCAACTCATGGGCGTCCCCTCTGGCGAGCACCACCTCCTCTGCTGCCTCGATCCGTCCATCTCTACGGGATGGAGCCCCTACTCACATCCAATTGCATCCACTCATCAATCAAGTTCACCAAATCATAAATCAAAGAGAACCAAATTCATCTATTCTATCTACGATCAATCAACCAACTGAACAATCAAACTGCGCCGTGCTTGGCTGCCTTCACCACCCGTCGCTGGAACAGGCCTGACGCACACAATCTGGCCAGAGCTAGGAGATGCCCGCTCGTGATGGAGGTCGTGCCTGCGCCTGACAACGGCACGGAGGCGGAGCCCGCGTGCGACAGTGCAGTGGAAGAGCTCGCGAACGACGGAGCGTAGGCGGAGGTGGAGCTCGCAACGGCTGGGGCCCGTCCAAGTGCGCAGCACTGCGTGCTCCCCGTCGTCACTTTCCATCGGTCCGCAGCCGTGCAATGCCTTCTCTCGGGCCACCACGACGGAGGAGCCCCGCGCCCCTACCGCGACGGACGTCAGGCCCGTGGCCGGCGCACCCTCGCGACCCTCGCGGGACGGAACACGCATCCTGGAGTAGCCGTCGGCGGCAAACCTCGCGGGGCGGAACGCGTCGGCGTCCTCCGCGGCGAACCTCGAGCACCTCCTTGCAGATGCATCGAACTGCATCGGGCGGGTCGCAGCGCGGCCGGCAGCCGGACCTGGCCAGGAGCGGGTGGCGGAAGGCGGCGCTCGGGCGCGGCGTCCCTGGCTCACGGAGCCCCGGGTCGTGAGACTTCTGCAAGTCGCAAGGTAATGAGAGAAACACAAAGCGAATAAGGAAGGGGCAGTAACGTCTTTTCTCCTATCCCAAATAGTGAAAAGTGCCTTTTGGAGTTAATAAAATCAAGAAATCCTGAAAAGGCTAAATTTCAAAACAATTCGTAGGATCTGGGTTATATTTTAAAGGTATACGAATTGTGGGTCAAATATCAAGTGGCTTACGAATACTGGGCTAGATTTCCAAATTTCTCCAGTTTGACTAGGACTATACGCAGCTTCGTGTATCGTGTTCGAATTAATCTAAAAAAACTTCGTGTTCGAATTCACCAGACTGTACAAGAGGTGAAGAAGGTGAATGCACCCCAAAAAATTACGATGTTGGGAACCATTCGTGCAATTCATGGGGAGCACTAATTCGCGAACGTTTATTAGGAACGTAACTCGCGAACGATGAGACAGGAGGCAATCATTCTCTATTAGAAAATTTTTTTCTCCCACCTTTTTCTATTTTTGGAAGGTGGACGCGCACACGACTAATTATAATTAATAACCGCCAGTAACCTGAGTGCAGCAGCCCAACTACCGTGTGTGTGACAGCTGTGCATGCATAAACTTTTCTTTTTTGGCAAAACAAAATCCCGAAACTTTTTTTTGGAAAATTTTCTATTTATAGCAAAGGAAAGGTAAAAGATGTAAATTCATACGCATAGCTTCCATTCTCTAACTTATATGTTTAAATTAGAACGCATGATTTACGTGATCTAACTTAGAAATCTAATATATAATGCACGACTTAAGTGATCTAACACGTTGCAAAATTAAAAATCTAACTTAGAACTCATGATTTATGTGATCTAACTTAGAAATCTAATTTAGAACGCATGACTTACATGATCTAACACATTGCAAAGTTAAAAATCTAACTTAGAATGCATGACTTACGTGATTTAACTTAGAACTGACACATTGCAAAGTTAGAAAATCTAACTTAAAATGCATAACTTAGATGATCTAACTTAGAACGCATAACTGAATAAAAGTAGTATAGAAAAAAATAAAAAAAATTCAAAACATATTCAAGTGGGATCTAGTTTTATTTGTCTCGTCGTGAAGAACACATCGGTGCAAACGGAATCAGAAATGGATACACGGTTCAGAAATTATGGTAAGTTGAAATAAATATTTTTGTTTTTTTAAACATGACGTCAGTAGCTTCGTGTGCATGCGTGTGTGGGGGGGGTGCTTCCGCGTCGATGGCTCGTCACATGAAGACTGAACAAAAAAAAAAAAAAAAAAGGAAAGGGGATGCAGGTCGGGTCGTTCGCTCGAATTGAAACCGGACGAACGATTGAAACCGGACGAACGACCGCGAAAGTGGATTTTGGCAATTCATGTGTATGCATGTGTGCATGCATATTAAATCTAATTAAAATATATATTTCCTTATATTTTTTCTTATTTCCCTATTTATATGAAAATAAAAACACATTTCCTATCCTCCTATCCTACTATCGATGGTACGTATTAGGAGTACCATGGCAAAACCCCAAACGGAATACTCTGGTCGTCTTTGCAAAGAAAACAGATAAGACAGTGGAAAGGAAAAACCAAGAAGGTAGAAGACTGTCCATTCTTTGTATTTTCATGTTCCTCTTCTGTATGCGGAAGTTCCCACCTTGACAGAGTGTACAAATATGTATAGCTTGTTGACTTGGCTTGTTGACTTGTTTTTTTAAGAATCACTATTGCTTTATTCATATAACAGAGTAATCGGTACAAATTCCATTTGGAGAGCCTTTTATCTATGTGTCCTTATAAAAGATGGCCGATCCCTGAAACCCCTCAAAAATCCATTCTCTCCTCTGACTCCAGCACCAAGTTTCTTTTGCCCCCTGGGCCCTTCCGTCCACTTTAGCAGCTTACACCGTCAAACAGACATGTGAAATGACCCTTCTACCCTGTAGTGGGTCCCGATTGTCAGCCACCCAAACCTTATCCTTCCCCAAGCTCGCGTTGTGCTTGTCAAGCTCCTGAGGGAAGGGAACGACATTCTGCTCGAGGGAGGAGGAGCCGGGGCCGCCGGTGGGAGGGAGGAGCCGCGGCCCCCATGTAGTGCCAGTGGAAGGAGGGCTCACGGGAGGTCTGCCGCCCACCCGGGGCGTCGTGCGCCAGAGCAAGCCGCGCCGCCGCCAGGAGCTCCGTCCGCACGGGCTGGGACGCCGCCGGTTGGCCATGCTCCCGCCGGATCCAGGGGAGGGACCCTGCTACCGGTGCCACCGGTGGTGACATGGGAGGGCAAAGTCGCGAGCAGGGGAGGTTGACGCCGCCACCGGTGGTCCAGATGCGGGAGCAGGGGAGGTTGGCTGGATGGTCAAACCGTTGAAAACTAGCAGAAGGTGGACGGAAGGGCACAGGGGACAAAAAAAAAAAAAAAAAGAACTTGGTGTTGGAGCCGGATGAGAGAATGAATTTTTGAGGTGCTTCAGAGACCGGACCATATTTTCATAAGGGCACACAGGTAAAAGGTATGGAGCACATGGAGTATATGGGATATTAATTAATATATTCCCTTTTTTAGAAAAAAAAATTCAAGCACATGGAGTCGGATCCTAAAATGGATTAGAACGTATGACGTGATCATTATTAATAAATTTCTAAATCTCTTGTACTCATATGAGTTAGATACATATGGTTAGATAAGTGTTTGTTCAGGCATAACAATACATCATTTGAATCCTATATTAATTGAAACTTGGTCGCTATATAAATCTTCAATCCTTAAGCGAGTTCATCCTAATGACATCTTTACCACTTTTTGGACTAGGTTTAGCGGAATAGTCTCTTTTGGTTCCTAAGTACTGTACGAGCTCAATATGCACAAGCTCAATTGCGTCTATAAAACTATCAAACTTCATCTCAGTACTCAAACTCTTCTTTCCAACTCAACTTCTTCCCTCTTTGCACGTGGAACACTGCACAACCTAGCCAGGCAACACCGGTGATTGGAGATAGAGAAATAATATTAGAACAAAAATATCATTAGTGGCAGATTAAAAACTCTTTAGATGGCAAACTAATATGTTTTTCACGTCTCCTAAACTTCAATCGTCTGAGCTATCTCAAGAAAACAGCATTGGCTGCTGCTCTGCTCTCGTACTGAGTGTTCATGAAAGAAACGATGGGCACAAGGCAGCTACTATCGCCTGAAATTTTCAAGAAAAAAAGCAGGAGACTGAGCAATAGCAATTCTCTATGTTTTTGGTCATAAGCTAAAAATAACTTGCATTCGAGGATTCATAACCACCAGAGAGAAGGCCCAAAATTTCCGACTTGGCTCCGACACTGGCACTATGGCAAGGGAAGCATTAAGTCATCCCGTGCACCCTTTTCTGTCAATACATGCCTGACATATTCTTTGCCGGTGTTTTTTCGCGAAAAAGGGATTTCCAGTGCACAACACTACCCTACACTGGCGAATGTCTCAAGATTCTACTCCAATAGCTAGCAGTACAACAGATACAAGTCACAGTGAGATAGTTGAATCAAATCCCATGTACAACAAGCAGAAGCAGAACACCGTACGCCGGGATTACCGTCTTGCTACCTGTGAAATTCTGACGACGTTAGTACTTAGTAGTCGTCGCGGAAGTCTGGCTCCCGCGGCTTGGGCATGGGCATGAGGAGCTCGGGCACGGCGACGGCCCGCCTGGAGCGCTGCCGGTGCACGCCGCGCATGGCGTTGGCCGCGAAGCGCGACACCAGTATGGTGGTCCTGATTCTGTTGGACCTGCCTTCGTCATCCCCCATGTCGTCGTCCTCCTTGCGCCGCAGCTCGGCGGCTCTGCGCTTGAGGTGGCGCCGCCACGCGGCCTGGATGTAGGTGGCCGCCCACGTGCGCCACTGCTGGGAGTAGAACCGGAACGTGTGCTGCACCGCCTTGCTGTGCATGCGGCGGAACTGCCCCGCCACGAACTTGAGCTCCTCGGCGTGCAGCGCGAAGGCCTCCACCTCGGAGAGCGCCATGACGGTGCGCGTGGACGAGGGGAGGCAGGCCCCGGCCTTGGGGTCGAGCGCCCACGTCAGCAGCTCCTCCCCGCAGAAGTCGCCCTCCTCGAGCTGGCTGCGGTTGTAGAACCCCGTGCGCCCGCCGTCGGTGGTGATGCTCTCGAGGCTGCCGCGGATGATGAAGACCATCTGGTCGACCGGGTCGCCCTCCCGGGTGATGTAGGTGTGCTCCGTGCACAGGCTGGGCTTGAGGCGCTCGCAGATGGCGTCCAGGAGGCGCTCGTCCATGTTGGCGAAGAGCGGCACTCGGCGGACGAGGCCCAGGCAGAGGTGTCGCTTGATGTCGCGGCGGAGGTCCTTGGGCAGGTTCTGCACCAGCGCCTCCTCGTCCACGCCGTGGGTGTTGAGCCACTTGTACTGGTCGTAGCGGCGGACGCGCTCGCGCAGCTCCGGCGGCAGCAGGCGGTGGTGCATCCACTGCTCCGAGTCGCGCTGCTTGACGCGCATCTCCTCCAGGCGCACGGTGAGGGACTGGAGGTACGTCTGGATGTTGCCGATGAGCATGGCCATGAGGATGAGGCCGAAGATGGCGAGCGCGATGGAGAAGAGCGCCTCCCCGGTGTAGATGCTGGTCTTGAGCCCCTGTCCGAGGGTGCTCAGGTTGGCCAGCCCCCACCACAGGCAGAAGAGCAGCTTGGAGGCGGTGTCCTTGGTCTTGAGCACGTCCGACGTGACGGCGGGGGAGTAGATGCCGTAGTTGAAGGGGATGCTGCCGTCGCGCTTGGGCTCGCACGTCTCGTTGATCACCTGCCTGGTGATGGTGCGCCACTCCAGGAACCCCAGCTGCCGGTCGTTGCCGCAGTACATGTAGATTTGGTTGCACCCGGGGAACTCGTCGCACGCGTTCCGCCAGCAGTCGCTGACGCGCTCGATGGACAGCAGGTACCAGAAGGCGCCCACGATGTGGCTGGCCAGCATGTACCACAGCAGGTAGTAGGCGGCGCCGGCATAGGCGGTCTCGGCGAACACACCGCTGGTGCGCTTCAGCTCCGAGGAGATGGGGTAGATGCGCACCAAGCGCGGCACGTACTGGATGAACACGATGAAGAGCAGGCTGTTCTTGGTGTCCAGCACGGCGGTGCCCTTGGACCGGTGCAAGAACTTCCAGATCACCACCTGCGGCAGCGGCAGCACGGACGCGAGGTCGGCGGCGAAGAAGCGGCGCATGTAGCGGCGCGCGATGAGGGCCGTGTCAATCACCAGCTCGCCGCGCCCGAACACCCGGGACGACGGCTTGATGTAGGCGGTGCGGAACTGCAGTGCGATGCGGCCCAGGAAGAAGAGGTCCACCACGCTGCGCAGCACGGTGGTGGACACGGCGAGCCAGCGGTCGATGCCCACGCACAGGTTGCCCTCGTCGGTCACCATGGGCAGGTAGAAGAACATGGGGTCCACGGCGATGGCCACGATGCAGGAGATGAGGAACGCGCGGTTCAGGCGCACCAGCACCGGGTCCTGCGGGTCGAAGATGCGCTTGGAGGTGTTCTTGAGGTCCTCCTGGAACACGGCCGCCATCGTGGCGCCGGCCCGGATCGACCGCCCGATCGTGCGCAGCTGCGCCGATCCCTGCGTGATGACGCCGCGGGCCAGCGACTCCGAGGGCATGAACCGCCGCCGGGACGCGCTGACGCTGACGCCGGCGCCGCCGGCGCCCACGCCCATATAGTCCATCTGGAATGCCGACTGGTCGTACGACATCCTGGACCGAACGCCAAGAATTCTCTTGCAATCTCTGTAGCAGGCGGACACGGCGTTCCGGGGCAGGGGAAGGAGGCGCCTCCAGGGGATCTGTTCGATGCATTCACCATGTCGCCGTCAATCCTGCCATGCCCCTCCCGCGCTTCTTCGTCCCTCCTGCGTCGAATCGAAGACCAAACAAAAATGTGATCGACAAACCAAAGATGAGTGGGTTTCTAGCAGAAGACCAAATTCTTGCACAATCAAAAGGGCAATCTGCTGACGGGCACAGAGAAATTTGTCCGATGAACGGCAATAATCCATGTTTAAAACAAAGCGCCGTTGTTGATGGACATTGAAACATGCATCATGCGAAGTAGTATTATCACCTGAGAGGTCGCAGTTTCTCCCAAATCACCGCATCAAACGAAACTGCCAGATTTTTGCCTCTTCGGTCATTCCCCACCGTTCCATCACCCCCCACCGTTGCGGCATGTCACTGGACCTCAATTGGGCCGAGTTTCTCGCCACCGCACGGTCCAAACCCACCCACGACCGACGGCCCACCTAAAAATAGACACCACCGATCTCCCCTTTCCCTTGGCTCGATCGACTGTGTCTGCCATGCATGAACAAAGGAAAATCTACTAAGCATTAATGGATAGTATCTGCCATGCAAGAACAAAGGAAAATCATGTCTGTCTTGGTAGTATTTCAATCATAGGCCTTGTTAGTTGGAGCTAACTCCATCTTGAACTGTCATTGCAACAGCATGATGTAAGAATGATAGGCGCCAAAACCAGAGATGACAATAATACACATGAAAAGAACACATAATAAGCAACATTAACACCTAGGAATCCAATTGTGGCATCTGCTCTTAAAATTAGTCACCTAACAATTTGCAATCACTTTCAACAATACCGATGTGTGGTATGTAGTGTATGTAGACCACAGAAACTATGCAGTCAAATGAAATATGCACACTTGCTTTGGTTGAATATAATTTAGTTTGTCCACAATAACAAGGGATTCTTCCTCTTGTGGTCCAATGAGCCTCTACCACCCTGTTTCATGCCAAATATATACTCAAAACCAGTCCTGGAATCTAGAGACAACTCCAATTCCTATGCACATTTTCTCAACAACCCTTGAAGTAACTCAAACGGGTTCACAATTTGTTAGAGCATACGCCTTCAGTGTGGCAGCCAATTGCAAAGACAGGAACTTCAAAAATTCCCCGTCAGTTCGCTCGAGGAGATTCTAGAATCTACAGCTGAAGGACGGGGAAACCAGCTGCTCCCGTGCTTTAGAGACAAACATATGTGGAGGTGAGCAGAGCTATCAGAACGGAACCGGTTACTCTGAATTTCTGAATTGTCCTTTTACTCTGAAATTTCTCAATTACTGTCTTGTGACTTCAGGGGTATGGACTAGACCCACACTCATAAAAAGAGGGCAGTAAAGTCATCGGAGGAGGGATCGATGCAGATCTGCAATATATGGGATGTGTGTTTCCACAAGTATACATATGTTACCTACACGTAGGATACAACCCACAAGTGATTCAAAGAAAATGGGAAGGAAGGCCATTATTCACAATAATGATTTTGCGCTCTTATTAAAGGGAACTATTTACACAATTACATTAGTGGATCTCTGGTGAAACCCTAATGACTAATTTCGGACAGCATATGGCAGACATTGCTAAAACCCTAAAACTACATATATGATTATGATCTGAATCTGAGCATTGTTGTCTCCAGGCAGCTCCTCATGATCCCAATAAGTTGAAGACAAGATTTGGAGAGCTTAAGACAGGAAAGACAGAGAAACTGAAATGTAATTTCCATCACGCTCACAGATCCTCAACATCCTGCTTTGATGATGTGGGGTGGCCTTCATACTCTAACTTCACTCCTAAGCTTGCAGTGATGACCCTGAATTTCAGCCTTATTATCTTCTCCATCATATCTTGAATGTGTTCATTCTCTGGATCAGATAGCGGATAGCTGCCCACTATTGAAGCTAGCTGCTCAATATTCTTCCTGATCCGAGCTGAGAAGGCGTTCTGATCAATGAGAATTGCGGACGTCCACAAATCCAGACAGCCCTGAAAGAAACCCAGTTCTTCACCGACTTGGAAACCCACCTTTAATCCAACCTGCCTTCCCTCTTCCTTTCCAGATGCCAAACCATCATTATAGCCATTTTTATACCCCTCCTGGTAATGTGTCTCATCTAAGAGTACTGTTGGGTCAAGAAAATCAGCCTCAATCTTAGGTTGCTGATCCATAATATCAACAAGAGCCTGTTTTAGCTATGCAACAGAAAGTTCTCAAGAAATGTGGCTCCAGAAAGCCTGTTTCATAGTGAAAAAAAAAGTAAAAGTCTTAGCATAATAGGGAACTAAATGAACACATGCCAAAGGAAAAAAATGAGCTAATAAAACTGTGTTCAAAATAGTGTAAATCAAGAGAGGAATGCTGCAAATTTGTGAATGTTTTCTCTAAAATATCACCTATATATATATTTTTTGAATGCCAATAGAAAAGTAAAACTGATCTATTAAAAATTTAAGTGAAACAACTTGATATTCAGGAGTTAGAACACAGAAATGCAACAGTTATGTTAGTGATTGTACATGTGCCCGCATATACAAAGCCAATATCAGAAAGTGTATTCATAATCAAGGCTGACACAATTGATAAATATGCTTGCATATTTTAATACCATATAAAAATAACACAGCATAATTACAGGCGGAAGGTCTCTAGAATAAAGCATGATGAAAACTAGGTGTTACAAACTAATCTAGAAAATTTACTTACAAGAATCTAACCGCATGGAACAAAACTGAAGGATCAAGGTTCCCTGAACCGAAATATGAAGATTTTTATCTAGCAATCGTGTAACGACACCATCTAACCAGGAAAATGATTCTTTGAATGAAAGAGACCATGAGATGGTAATTGTGTGCACTGAAGGCCTGGAACCACTGACCACATTTATTTTTCTCCTTCAACTATCCGTGTTTGTGTGAGTTAGTTTGCAGTTCTTGTGCTGCAATGCAGGATTACTTTTGCCCTTGAATTGCAATATGCAATAATGGACTAAAGGGCAGCCAAGTTCGAAGATAATGGTAGCTTTGGATTGGGGGACATTTTTCTAATTTTGAGCGAATCTAATACATGTGCAGGACATTTGGTTTAATAGATAAATAGTAAGGCATATTAAAATTCTAAAATCAGCGGCAGCCTTGCGTTCTTGCATTTTGCTGTTCTGCTCCAAGTTTGCATATTGCCAGCACTCCAACAACCAAGCCTGCCAAGCATCTCCATCCAATTCTCAAAATCGAAATAAGAATATACAAGTGCGTACTGCTGAAGTCTAACTTATCAAATTGAGAAAGGATTAAACTATTCGAGTAATCGACTTTGAGTCGAGGCTTCAAGGTTGGAGGAGAGCTCGGAGGAGATCAGCAGTTCGTCCTCATCTCGAGCTCACAGTTTCACCCGGAACCCCAATACATACTAGTGAAAGCGCTTGCAGAAGCTGCACTAGAACTACTTGAGTCCCTTCTTGGCCGGGAAAAATCAAGCAAAGAGTTGGGGCATGGGAGAGGGGACATCCGGACATGAAGGGACTGCGGTCACGGGAGGGGAGGCCGGAGGGGAGAGGAAATAGGAGAAACTTACGGCTGACTCGCCGCCGATATACCGCCGGAGCTGGTGGAGATCGCCGCGCGCGGGGACGTCTGGCGGAGCTGCCGGCTGCGCGTCGCCCACGGGGTAGTCTCCAGCCTAGCACGGGGCTCGGCAGTGCTGGTCCCTGGCCCGTATCTTCAATGGGCCAGTACATATGATGAGCTTGATATGTATCAGCCCGGCGAGCGGAGGTGCTTTTCTTTTAAAGAGAGAGAAAGAGGCTTTAAAAGAAAAGGCCTCAATAAATAATTACGAAGCTCTTGAACCGGAGTACATGACATCTCTCAATAAGTTAATACACATGTAATTCTCAAAAAAAAAGTTAATATACATGTGCATTTTGCTTAAAAAAATTAATTTTTCCACATGATATGAGATGTTTGTTTAAATTAGCATGCATATGTTTTTTTACTACTTTTAGAACAAGAACTCGTATAGTTGTGGATTTTGTTTGAGCAGTTCTTGCTACTATAATGTACTCCCTCCGTTCCAAATTATAATTATAAGTCATTCTAAGAATCTTGGAAAGTCAAACATTTTCAAGTTTAACCAAATGTATACGTAACTATAATAATTTGTAGGGATTTTAGTGTTTCTACCCCTATTCCGAAGTCTAATAGTGATTTTGCCCCTCTTTTTTCAACTTTGTAATTTTACCCTCGTTTTTTCTAAACGAAGCTCAGGTTACCCCTAGTATGAAACATTATCGAGACAGATTGATTAAATAGCCAAAAAAAAAGAAGAATAAATGAAAAAAAAACCTGCGCAAAAAGATAAGGATACTCTTATGTCCCTCTCCCAACCACCGGGAGGCGATAGTTCAAACATCTAACGATATTAAATTGCGTTTATGTGGATTGTTAATTAAAATGTTGCAGATTTTTTTTTAAAAAATCTGTGCAATAAAAATGAGAGCTTGATGTCTAAAAATAGGGGTAAAACACAACATAAGAAAATAAGGGTAAAAACTCATGGACAAAGTCATTATTTTGTCCAAAAGTTAACATCGTTAGAAGGACTTAACAAACTAGGGGTAAAGTCTTCCTTCGTTTAAAAATTACAGGGGTAAAATCACAAAGTTAAAAAAACGAGGGTAAAATCACAAACGGACTTCAAAACTGGGGTAGAAATGCTCAAGCCCCTAATTTGTAAAAAAAACTTCAAAGCATTTTAATCTCAAATCTCATCATTGTTCAAGGCATGTAAGGACTTCAAAGTCATATGATGTTATGATGAGTGTATTTTGCTTTCGATTACAGTCCTAACAATTGCCACAGTGGAAACTTCTATCAGAACTTTATATTACCACAGTTTCTTGGATTACCACAGTTTTATTTATTCTTACCAGGGGGAAACTAGTTCTGTTGTACAAAGAATCACAAAATTCCATAAGAACTAAAAGAAAATGTAAAACTCAACGCAACATTGCCCAGTCTTTTATCGCTTACTAAAGTTCATCTATGTTGACAGCAATTTCAACTCCAGTGTAGATACATATACCATGATATTGTCTTAGTTTGGACATGACTGTTGCGATCTGTTTTATCACAAAAAACGTATGTTGAAACCCTTGTCAGTCCTGGTAACATCCATACTACCAAACTCATCAAAGTCTGAATCCGAGATATCATCCCTGTAATTACCCCATTCTTCCATTGAGCTGTCATCATCCTCATCCTTGGATGCCGGGACTTGTAATCCTTCTATAGGTGCTGGCAAGGGTTCTTCCGTGAAGTACCGATGATTCAACAGGTCAGCAGCACTGGCCCTCTTTGTTGTGTCATAGCAAATTAGCTGCTTTATGATGCTAACCTCAGTAGGAGATCTGTTAGGCAGACATGCTTCAAGGCCTGTCGGTTTCTCAACTTTGTTAAAGCAAATCTTGTTGTAATCTGGCAAGTTTGAACAGCCTGGAAATGTTTCTTCTGTTATATCACCCAGGACATTGATGATTCTACTAATCTGATCAATATCAGCTGTCCCTGGGAACAAAGGCTCTAATTTCAGAAGTTCTGCCAAAATGCATCCAAGCGACCAGAGATCAACCTCTAGCCCATAGTTTGTTGACCCATATAAAAGCTCAGGAGCCCTGAACCACCTAGTACCAACACAAGAAGTGAAGGCACCAGAATCTTCACCTGTGCCTTCCACATCATAGGAGTAGGAGCCCTGGAATGGATCATCTTCAATGTCTCCTGTACTGCAAGTGGCAAGACAGGATGCATCTCCATCCTGCAAGCTCATTTTGTCAACATCACTGGATTTTGCCCAGAGTTGGTCCAGTTCATGCAGGTAGTCAGCTGCGGTTAGGGTCTCTGGCTCCTGACCAGCAGTAGCATCTGATTCATAAGATGTTGGTTCCTCTTCTGTCCCTTGTAACACTGCTGGTTGTTGTGGAATCCATGTTTCCATGCCTGAACTTTGCTCATGTGGGTGCATTTCTTGAAAAGTAGGTGCTTCCTGCAGAAGTATCCTAGCCTGAGCATGTGTCAGCAAAAGGAAACTTGGTCAAACTCCAAACAATTGAAACAGAGGTCACAAAGTTATCAAGGATCAGAAAACATGAAGTACACTTTTAGGACACAAGTTTAACTTTATTGCTTCAGGTACTTCTTGACTAGCCTGGTACAAAGAATTAATCAGCAATAATGCCTTATATTATCGCTGGTTAATTCTTCTTAACTGTTAGATGTCCCATTTGTGATGAAGGCGAAGGAACAATTCAGCATTCAGCATTTATTAAATCTCACGTGTCCTTTGCAAGGCAACTCTGGTTCTTGCTGCTATAAAAGGTTGGCCCTCATGATCTATCGCTACATCTTGGAGATACTTTTGATGATTGTTTGGCAAGGATAAATGATACAGTTTAATGGTCAAACCGAAAAAGGGCTTAATTCCCTTGTCATCTCAGGACCGGATAGATCTGGAACATAGCAATTGATGTGTTTTTATGGTATTTTTCCTAATCTTGCTGGAGTGCTTGTCTTTGTTAGTGAGGATTTGCAACTATGGGGTATGTATGTGGCTCAAGGTATCTCCTACCTGCTTGACCTTGCACCGGAGGAAGGGTATGCATAGGTCAAAGTCATTAATTTAGTAGGGATGCAAATGTAATCTTAGAACTTTCTCCGTGTGTGAGTGTGTCTTGTAAGGGATCTTACCACCTTTTCTTCTTTAATACATTGAAATACGGCTCTCTTGGGAGTTCAAGGAAAAAGATAACGCCTTATATTTGAAGTAGTGAAACAAAACCTGTTACATGATTTGCTATAAAAGAGAATCTGTTTCATGCAAGCATGAAGCTCAGCAACCAAAATCTTTGAATCTCCACCACTATAGCCATGCTCGTTGACACTTGAAGAAACAAAAAGTTTGATGTTTTGTGAAATAGATTTAAGCTTTGTGCACAATTGTTTTTCTTTTATACAAATCTTGGATCAAACTGCCTTTGGTGAGCAAAACTACATTGTTGTTACAGTACATGTGTAGCACAAAAGACAATGTGAGTTGGCTTGGGCTCTAGAAATTTCTTGCTTTGGACTTTCAATCATGCAAGAAAATTAAAGAAATTTCTTGCTTTGGACTTTCAATCATACAAGGTAGGGTCAGGCAAGATAGGATAAAGTGAGAAAGTTCACATTGGGAAGCAAGGGATGTCAAGTATTCACAAACACATATTTTGGTAGAATAGCCGTCAATTATTCAAAAACAGAGAAAGTAATTAATCTAGACAAACGCGACAGAATCCAATATGTCTAATTACCCCTCTTGTTACTCCACACAGCATTGCACGTCGGTCACAGAATAGATGTAATCAACCAATTATCGTTCCGTTAACAATGCATGAAGCCTCCAATCAGATTGCTAGATCCTTAAGCTTGAGATTGATTAACCAAATATAAATAATATGGATATTTAACTTTAACTAGGAACTATTATTATGGAATGTAATTAGGAAGGGCCAATTTAGATGACCAACTTAGCCTACCCCAACTTGCTTGGGACTGACAGGCTATGTTGTTGTTGTTGTAATTTAGACGAACAACTTATAAAACTTTAAATAATCGTTCCAGCTCTACAAGTGTTTAATCTTTTGTCCTTCCACAACCATGTCCCTCCAAACACATAAATTGTTTTTCATTAGTTATAACTTATAAGTCATTTACCCAATGGCCATTATATCATATGGAAATGATCATATGCAATATCTTCCAGCTACCCAAAATGAAAAGAAGCAAATATTCAAATCCCATTGGAAAATGAACACTTAACACTTTGTATTACAAGTATTGAATAGTTATCATTGGTAACTATAAGCAAATTTCAGTTCGTAACCACTAATTTCTAGGTTATAAGACTAGTCTTCTCCGCAACATGTAAGGTAACCAGGTGTTTTTGTTTCTTATAACTAAGGTGCCCAGTTATATGTTAGCAGCAGGATCAATACCTCTACTGAACCGGTGGCCCTGGAGACGGCCATGCAGGCGCATGAAGGGTCCCAACTAGGTGGCACAACAGATAAGGTGCATACATGCTCTGAGGAAGGACTAATTAGCGAGAGTTGAGGTTTTTGTAGGGTTTAGGGTTTTCCATTATGAAACGGAAATACAGAGTTTCAGAGTTTTGATCAGAAGCAAAGCAAAAGAGCAGCGCAGGCATACTGGGCTAAGCCCTTACAAGAGCCAGGTTATCAACTAACAAGACAAGCGAGAGTTGAGTTAGAGGAGAGGAACAAGAAAAAATATTATTGAGAACTCAATTCTAACGTTATAGCAGTGTCTCCACTCAAGTGAACTTTTTTGCTGAAATACAAGTATGTTTCTTAAGTGATGGCCCTAACTGAAAACTAACAAGTTGTAGCTATCTGCAGGTGCTAACTAGAAATAATGTTTAGCAACCACCGTAACAGGGGAAAGAAAGATGAACTTCACATCAATCCAGCAAATTCAACAAATATTGTACAGATCAAGTTAAAATTATCTCAATTATCAACAGATATATACCAGTTACAGTTAAACAATGTCACTACTAGTACTATTGACTGCCGATTCAACACGCAAACACTAGTTACCTCAAATCTGCAAACCTTCCTAAATCCTAAGCCGCATACTCACTAAAGACACCACTTCAACAGACGAATTGTGGCTAATTGAGGTTGAAAGATGTTAACCTGACCAAAATCGGCGACTTTGAGCACGCCGTCTTCGGAAATGAGCAGGTTCTCAGGCTTCAGGTCGCGGTGCACGACGCCGGCGTGGTGGCACGCGGCGACGCCCTCAAGCACCTGCATCATCCACCGCTTGAGTTGCGACGCGGGGATGCCTCCCCGTCCCTCGCCCTCGCCCCCGCCCGCGCGCCTCCTCGCCTCACGCACAACGGCGTCGAGGCTGAGCGGGAGCCACTCGAGGACGAGGACGTCGTCGTCGCAGTCGCCGCCGGGAAAGTGGTCGATGAGCGCGATTACGTTGGGGGAAGGGGGGATGGCGAGGAGAGCCTCGGCCTCGCGGCGAGCGCTGACGGCGTCGTGGACCTCCTTGAGCGCGACGGCGGCCCCGTCGGACCGGCGGCGGCCGCGGTAGACGTCCGCGTAGGCGCCGGCGCCCGCGTGGCCCAGGACCTCGTAGCGGGACGTGACGTCAGCGCGCCCGTGGATACTCCAGCTCCCGCCGCCGCCGCCGATCGCCATGGTTGTGTGGAATCCGCTCGGAGGATGCGACGGCGAGCGGACGCGCTGCGGCGAACCTCACACTCGCACCCCAGGGTTCGGAGGGGGACGATCTGAAGGCTGCGTGGACCCGGTGTATGGTGAGGTGGGTTTGTCCGTTGGTGTTTGGCGAGTGGATAGCTTTCCACGGTGTATGGGCTCAGTGTACGGAAGGTGAGGGGGTATTCAGTGTTGAGGTTGGTTGACTCGCGTGTGGAGCCCAGATGTCAAAGAGAAGCAAGATTAGATCGTGGGCCGGGCCGGGCCGGGGCTGTCGTTTCAGTGGACTTCAATTGAGCCGAGTTTCTCGCCACCGCACGGTCCAAACCCACCCACGACCGACGGCCCACCTAAAAATAGACACCACCGAAGCCACCGTCCGATCTCCCCTTCCCTTGGCTCGATCGACTCTCTTCCAGGTTCCCCACCCGCCGCCGCATTTCGGCCAAAAAACCCCCAGAAAAGAGAGAGAGAGAGAGAGGGATGCCTCTGCCGCCGTTGCCGCGGCTGCGGCGTGTGCCGGCGGCGCTTCTGGTGCCGGCGCGGGGCCTCCTGGAGGCGCGCGTGCCGTGGGTGCGGGACCGGGCCCTGGACCACGTCGTGGAGCGGGAGGGCCACCTGGTGCCGTTCCTCCTCACCAAGGACGCGCTCCTCGCCGCCGCGCCGCCGCCGCACGCCGTGCCGCTGCACTCGCTGCCCTCTGCCATCCCGTTCCCGTACCGCCCGCTGCGCTTCCTGCGGGAGTACCCCTCGGCGTTCGCGCTCTCGCCGCATCCCATCGAGGTCTCCCCGACGCCACGCCTCTCGGCGCTGCACGCCGCCGAGGCGCAGGTCGTCGACGCCACCCTCCCCGACGCCGCCGACCGCCTGCTCCGCCTGCTCATGCTCGCCCCCTCCCGCGCGCTCCCGCTCCGCCTCGTCGCGCGCCTCCGCCTCGACCTCGGCCTCGCGTCGGACTTCCAGCGCTCGCTGCTCCCCAGCTACCCGGACTACTTCGCGCTGTCCCCGGATGGCAGCCTCCTCGAGCTCGTCTGCTACAGGAAGGACCTCGCCGTGTCGGCGATGCAGGCCTACGCGCAGCGCACCGGCGGCTACAAGGTCGGCGACGCGGTCGCCTTCCCACTGTCGTTCCCCAGAGGATTCGAGCTGGACAAGAAGGTGCGCAAATGGCTGGACGAGTGGCAGAGGCTGTCGTACATCTCGCCCTATGAGGATGGGTCGCACCTGGCGCCAAGGAGTGACATCACGGAGAAGAGGACCGTGGCGGTGCTGCACGAGGCCCTGAGTCTCACAGTGGGGAAGAAGATGGAGAAGGAGGTGCTGGTCAAGCTTGGGGAGGCGCTGCGGCTGCCACCGGGGTTCAGGAAGGTGCTGGCTAGGCACCCTGGGATTTTCTACTTGTCGCACAAGCTGAGAACACAGACTGTAGTTCTCAGGGAATCATTCAGGAGGCATATGCTTATGGACAAGCACCCCATGATGGGGATAAGGTATCAGTATCTGCATTTGATGCATATGGGGAAGGAGGAGGTTGGAAAGGGCAAGGGCAAAGATCGAAGGAGTAGTCACATTGAACAAAACATTGGGGAAGAGTTTGGTGCCGCAGGGGAGGATGATGAAAATGAGGATGAATATGATGATGAAGACGACGAAGATGAGGTGGACGAAGAGGACATGGAAGCTGGTGTTGCGTCTGAGGATCACGAGAGTGATGACAATGTTGATGAGGATATGGAGGAACAAATTTCTCATTGATTTTTGAATTGGCAACCACTCTTCAAGGGGAGGTGCTTGTACATCTCTTTGTTTGGACTGCATCAGAAATACAGATGTACAACCAACTCTGGAGACAGGTAGAAACCCTATTAGAAGATAGAACATGTTTTTGTTTAACTCAGTGTGAAGTACTTAGTGACACTCAAGTGTATCCTCTATTGTTGTACCACGGTGGCTTCACCTAAGTTACTCATCTAAGGGTTGACAACAATTGCCATCTCTACTGCATTATGAAGTTGCCAGTTAGGTATAATATAATCAATAATATAGTTTGGTTTTACTGCAGAAGTGAAATCCTTTACTCAATAAACTACTACCAAATTTTCATACCTATGGATGGGTTTTGCAATCACTTAGTTTTGGTATTCATTAGTTCACTATCGCACATTCATATTCTATTTATACCTTTGAGGGAAGCTCCTATGTTTAAAGGCGTGTATGGTGACATGATACCAGATATATAAGGTTCTGTACACTTGCCGCAGTCAAACGAGTGCATTTTTGGGTTTAAGACGTTTTATTAGGGAGACAAGAATTAGTATATATATCCTGTATGTAACATGATTGCAGTACTGTAGTACATCCAAAAGCATATTAGGATTTCCCAATTAACTGCTTTTTGATAGATGGCTAGCCTGTAATTTTCTTTTTTAAAGGTTTATGACTTTGATTACCTTATCCTGGAGTTCAGTATATAAGGTTCCAACTTATTTCACCTGAGCACCACTAGATTTAGCAATTTGAAATGTGATGGACCAGCTTGACTGTGTATCTTATGTTTTCCTTTCTTTTTCCCCCCATATAATCAAATCCCTGCTTGATGCTGAAACCATCCTTTTTTTTTTTGCAACATTTCAAAGATATGCCATTAGAGATTTTTTTTTTGAAAATATTGGTGATTATTTTAAGCTAACAAGATATTTAACACATATTGCTATGATCTAGCCCTAGATTTTTGCCTACATGTAACCTTTAATAAGGAGGTTAATATACTGGAGGGAGAAATCGCAGGTGCTGAAGTAGATCCAGCATCCTGAAGCTGTGTTTTGCTATAAAAAGTGACCTTGTGCTTAATTTTGGTTCCATTTTATATTAGGTAGTTGTAAGCCTAGATTGGTATGTGCACATTTTTGCTTGAACTTATCAGCCTGGCTTTTCAGTGAAACGAACAGGGCTGGGCCAGTGGCACTGTATTTTAGTCTGTTTCTTTCTTTTTATATGTTTGTTTCGCTTTCATTGGATAGCTATATTTCATATAGTAAATTGCTAGCCTTCTCTATTTTTTTTTTCTGGTTGATTCTACCTGGTTAGTTAGTGAACAAAAGCTGCAACCATATCTTGTTACAAGTTCAGGCCAGTATTGTTAATGTAGTGCTCTCTGTCTGGCTGAAAGGAAGAATCAGACTGTGTCGTGTGTCCTAGCAAAACCTGAATAACAAGTGAAAAAAGCTGGAACCTCAAGCAAACTTTGCATCAGTAGAGAATTTATAAATTTCCCCTTTGCGTGAATTCGCCATTTGGCTCCTTGTTTGCAAAAAATATAATGTCCACAAAACCTGCAAGGTTACTCTATCGGTCTCACTGATGCTTAAGTAGTGTCTCATCTGAAACTTGACTGTAGTCCATGTATAATTAATTATTTTCCGACAAAACAGAATGTTTCAAAATCATATTGGTGATTGCACCATTCAAAACTTATACGAGTGATACAGAGAACAATTCCCCTGCTGACACTGATCCCAGCTGTTTTTATGCATTAGCCATATGATGGTTAGATGTCAATGCCATAAATATTATCTGTGTCTTGCATGTCAATTCATTTGCTTTATATTGCTAATACACCAGCACACGACAGAGTTTGAGTTTTTAAATTGTGCTTTTGAGCTCTGATGCTCTATGCTGAGGAGTCCCTGCTAGAATGTTCACTTACGTTTCCAAACAAGAACTTCAAGGACAGTGAAATAGTTCTATATGAGCTTACGTTTCCAGATAAGAACTTCAAGGGTAGTGCAATAGTTCTATATGAACAATGTTTTGCTTAGTCTAATCTTAATATTGAAAACAAATTTAGGCAGCTAAGCTCATATATGGGTAATATACTAAACCTGTGGTCACTTGTCTGATTGCCTCCCTCAATTCATGAGCATTGATCTTTATGCTTGTCTAACAACTTTATTGCCTGTCATGAATAACATACCTTAGCAATATGTTCTGCTTAAAAATCAACCATGTTGGTTGTATATATGTATGTTTGGAATTCCATTTAGGGCTTTCACTCATCTGAGCTTGATCTTCATAATTTATATTACTGTGGTTCAGTACTATCAATATGCATTGTGATGCCTTTTACTTTCTCTTTTCACCTTTTGCAATACAGGTGAGGAGCAAGTAAGTTAGCAGTTTCAAAATTGCACCGCTTTTATGTTAGACCACAGTAAGAAATCTTTCCCATTGTAACCAAATTTGTTTGTAGAATCTAGATATGTAGCAAAAATGCTAAGGAGCCTTTCAGAGCCTTTTGCAACTGAAACTGAATAAAGTATATCTTTCGGTGTTTTATTTCTAGTAATGTCAAAAATTGTACATTCAATCTAAAAGAACGCTACACACTGAGTGTAACATATTACTAAGTGGTTTTTTTCTCAAACTGGATGGGTTCTCATTCTTTTCTCACCTTGGATTGCTGAGGGTTTAGTGGGAAGGTCTGTTACTGCAAAAATGAATGTATGTTCAGTTTTAATTTGTAAATGACTATTGATTTGCTTGGTAAACTTCTCTCATCCCATCTTCTACATATTTATAGTTGATTATTTGATTGGAAATATCAAATTGGCAACAAGGCGATGATGAAGAAATAGCTTTGACACATTCATTGTATTGTAAAATCAACTGAAACAAATACAAATTGTTGCCTTCAGTTGAGAACTTGAGAAAGATCAGATTTCCAATGATAAAGTAAAAGGCGTAAACATAAAAGGCACTTACATATGTTGACCTTTGGGAGCATGGAGTATCTGGCGGCATAGAAACGATTGTGTTTTTAATGGGGCAACCCCAAGTGTTAACTTGGCTATGACTCTAGCTTGGGATGAGGCTCATTGGTGGAGCCTGGCAGGAGCCAAGGGAATTTCCTTGCTCTCTGCTGGAGGTTTAGTCTGATGGACTGTTGTAGGGTCATCTTTGTTTATAATCGGTGATCCGGTGTCTTTGTAGTGGTGTGTGCGTGTGTGGGGTTGTCTGGGTCTATGTATGACTCTCTTTTTCCTCTATTAATACAATGATACGCAATATGTTGACCAGTCACATAAAACAGGGTTGAAGGCATCAACCAACCCTGGCCCTAGTATGCAGGGTCCTTTTTGACCCAGCAGTGTAAAAAACTCTTGCAAGTAGGGTACTACATTCCTCTAACCTGTCGACCTGGAAACTTTGTTACTGTGGTGTTTACTTGGTGATTTTGTTTGTTTTACTTTCGCATACATACCTAAGTGTTTCACAGAAAAGTATCCTTTATTACCAAAGTGAGAGAACAACATTTTTGTAGCCTGTCTGTCATGAAAGCATGACTGTTCCAGTACTAGGCAAATAAAGGTGTCAGCACCAATAATCATGAGAGTTGCTCCATTTTTAGTGTATATATTCCAAGAATCCTTGTTTGATTTTTTTTCTCTGTGTATAAATGTAATAATCTATCATTCTTTGACTCTTTGTGTGTCAGACCTAGCTTATATATCATTGTATGTTTCATTCTGTTTAAAAGGATTCACAAGAAAATAGTGCAGAACCTCGGCATCGTACAGCTCAACTTTACCCTAAGAGCAGGGTTTGCAAAACTTAACTGGCATATGGGGCTTGCATTCCAAGGAGTTACAAGAGAGAAGGGATTTTGCCAAGTGTAGTTAGCTGCATTTGACTGGCATTTGTTGACGCTAATACATAGTGTAACATGTGACAATGCATTTGTGGTCTTAATTCTGTAGTTGCCTCTTGAAGGGGCACCTTCAATATTTCTAGAATAAATAAACCATAACTGAAGCACATCAAGTTCATCGATAACTGCTTGCATTTGTACTGTTCATGTGTCGAATAATAGTTTTGATATTTTGGATAGTACTATACCAGAAAAGGCACCCTTTTGAATTAATATTGTTCCCATTTTCTTTCTGTAACATGTGCACTGCTCACTGTTCAGGTTTACCTTTGTTCTTTACAAGGGTAAGGAAATGGGACAGGTTGTGGTGCCTTGGACTTCTTTACGTAGATATCCATCCGAAATCTTGTGACAAATATGTTCTGCCAAAATTACTGGATGCATGATATTAAACTGAATAACATCTCTAGGAGAAAACTTACCATCTGCTGAAGTGCTAATATCATGGTATGTGAAAATCATATTAAAACTTACATAGTAGGCTAAGTTGTATGGCTGGCAAGGTTAAATAGCATGTAATCATCAGTGGAATTGTTTAATACTTTCCTGTTGAATTTTGTCATGTGACAAATCACCTGCCACCATGCCAAAGAAACAAAGTATTTGATGAAAAAAGGAAAATAAAAGGTGCTCCATTTGGATCTGTAGTTGCTATCCCAAAAGGCCATAACTACTTCAATCAAATCAAGATATTGTGCTGATTTGTTTTAAACACCATATGTACTAGCATGGATATATCATACATGTAACGTCCTTCCCTCGGACACCATGTGTACTGCTGGACTGCTGGACACTTCTTAGTCAGCTTAGTTGTCTATTCTGCTGGTACCGAGTCACTGGTTTCAAGTAGTACATTTGTAAACCTACATGCTAAAAAAAACATTCCAAATGTTCTCTCCATGTTATTAACTTTGAATTATGAAGATTTGATTTGTAGAAGTTCTGATATGCACATATACTACTAGTATTTGTCTTTCTGCAGTCTCTTGTGTCTTGTTCTTATAACTTGATGATGCAGTGATTATAATGAATCTTCGTTTTCATATAGTGAGTATATTTTGCATAACAGTTCCATTGTTTTGGTCCTTCATTTCCACTGGCTAAACTCAAGAATAAACTACTTATAGACTAGCTGTAGCAGTCCTGTTTAATATCTTTAGACGCATGGTATGGGTTCAGACTTTTTTGCTGAAACAGGTATGGATTCAGACTTTAGAGTTTATTATCTTACCTTCTGCATCAGTATCTTCTATACAGGCACTTGCACTCTTGTTGCCATTTGATTGTATCCTTCTGCATCAGTATCTTCTACAATTTTTTCTATATACTCATATCTGTTCAAACTTCACACATATTTTGTTGATCTCGCCAATTGAATGTAGAGGTGTCATATTTCAAACTTCTCGGTGGTTGGTGCTAGTCCTATCCCCAACTCCACGGTTTCAGAACTGTTACTATGGACAAAAAGGCACTTCAAATTGGCTGTGCCACTTGTGTTCCTCTTTCCAGGCTACCTTAGACCATCTGTTGTACTATCCTCCAGTGTTCACTGACTTCACTCCACCACCTAACTTGTTTTCTTGGCATTCTGGAGAAACAATTTTTTTTATTGTTCTTTCAGCGGCCACTAACCGAAACACCTATGCAGTCAAAGATAAACACAGGAAGGTCCGCACACAAAAGAAACACTAACCTACTGACATCCCATTTGTCTCGGTTCTTTACTTTGTTCAATTGAATCGTGGCATATAACATGGATTTCCCTTTACGTCACCAGCTGACTTATTGGGCACAACTATGTGACTGAACAAACTACTGGGAAGAATAAGTACCAGGTGATACAGCCAGGGTCATCCGCAGCTGGAATAATGGCCAGCCAGTGAATTCCATCTCCATATGCAACTGCCTAGCCTATAAGCATGATCTGAGCACCAATGACTGAAGACTGATCAAAGCGTGCACGTCTCCACTCTCCAGTTCACTTGCATCAACTGCTGAGATTGGTTCTGATAGGGATCTTCCTGGTTTGTATTCGTGCACCCCCAGAATGTGAGCATTGACTGATTCCTGTTCCTAAAGATCCAAGTCCAAGCTCCAAATGTATCTTCAAGGTTTGTTCTCATCTCATAGTTTCTGATCTGGTATTTAAACGTGGACTAACATTTCATGTTCCAGGGTTGACAGAACCACTGATCATAGGATATAACAAGGTGAATCAATGCAGAAGTGCCCACCCACTGCTATCACCAACTGTCCTAACCGTTTCTTTTGATCAACAGGGTTCTGACATATAACATGGGTTTCCCATTGGAGCACCGGATACCCCTGTCTGTCCTCACTCGCTGGGCATCACCATGTGACTGAGCACCAGACTGCTGGTGCTGGGCTGCAGTAACTACCAACTGATAGATACTATCACACAGCAGTGTCTTTGCCAGAAAGACAGTGAGCTCCATCTCCATGTGCAGCTGCCGCTCCTCTAGCCACGGACGCAGCATCAAATCAATGCCTGCTCATATTGCTCGAGGCATGGGCATATTGCCATGTCTCCCCAAACGGACGCAGACCAAGCATGTCTCGTGTGAAGGGTCCCAGCAAGTATCTTCGAGGTTAATGTTGATGTCGTCAAGGATCTGGACATGGCTCATATTCTGGTTCCGAAGACCCATCCATCCATGCCCAAAGGTTCCTGCCGTCGTCAAGGTTAGTATTCACGTAGTCCAGAATCTGAACACAACAGATACTTTGGTTGCGAAGATATTCCATGCCCAACATCCATGTTTCCTGGGCCACAAAGTAGGGCCTTGCCATGTGCCCGAAGTGTTACATCTCGCCAAGGATCCCCGTCCGGCGCGACGGCGGGCCAACTGATAACCAACCCGGGGACACACTCACTCACCAGTCTGCTGCCTGTCTGATTCGGTCAAGAGACTATTTGTGGCCCCAAGCTCAGTGTTCAGACGGGACTACGGGAGTAGGAGCGGCCGTTGGGTTGGACTAAACAAGCATTTTCTCCGTGTCATCAGATGCACAAAGTCATTATCTTAGAAGACTGCAATTAGTGGAACCAATGAGAGGGCCAGAGCCCCCCCAGGCAGGCATAATTGAGATGGGATGAGATGAGATGTGACACTGACATGCCACCACCAGGAGCGACGTCGATCTCCTCTATAAAAACGGGGCATCCGGTGGCCGGTAGCGAGCATATCTCTGTCGTCGGCTCGTCGTGGACTCATCCTGGACCTGGAACTTCGGCTAGCTAGTCAGCAGTTGTTCTATGCTGCTCTAGGCTAGCCTCCTAGTGTTTGGTGCCGGGGCATTTTCCTAAGCTACTCGTGGATCATGCAGCTACCGGCCTGGACTGGCTACTCTTTGGTTTGGGCACAAACTCTGGGAGGGTATATTCGACTCATCCGAGTGCTGTTAGCTCAGCTGCATGATTCGTCAGGTTTCTGGACTTGGAAGTCCTTGACTTGCTGCTGCCACTGGAGCCCTGCAGGCCACAAGAACTGGAGGAATCTTGCGTACAGGTAGAAAGATCGATTGAGATCGGAGTTGTAGAGCATTGGCCCTTGTGATTTCCAGAGATAGAGCCGAGGACAGGGGGAAAGAGCCCCTAGCAACGTCCTGCATTAGCTCCTCATGGACACCAGCCACACATTTAAAAGTATCCGTTAACTAATAGATTGATTCTGGTTAGGTGATTGCTAGCAAATTCTGGCCGGTGACAAATGGCGTATTTGTATAATTTATTATTATGGGAGATTAAGTTTCTGCGGACCAAACTATATCTTTCCAGCTGTACCAAGTTGATGAGCCACGTAGAGATCTACATAGATCGAAAGCAGCCAGTTGAGGTATTTCTTCTCGGTTTTCTTCAGAACACGCCGTGTTTGGCTGCCTTGCGTCCAATTTAACAGGATTGTGCATTGCTTTGAGCCAGAAAGTGTGGATTGCATGCAGCTTTGCGGACATCGCTGAAACTAAAGTAATGTTGCGGGAATCCTGCGTCGGAAAGCAGGACCTAAGATGGTCTCAAACCTTCCAAAGATGACGTTGCATCTCGAATTCTCTTAATGTTCGACCTAATGGCATCACTGCATACGTACTCAAACATTCGAGCGACGGTTGCTCTTTTCCCTTCGAGGTATGTTACTTAATTGCGATCTAAGCTTGGGATGATGATGGTTCGTTCCTGCTAGTTGTCGTCATCTTGTATCAATGATTGCAGAGTTTGGCCATCGGCTCCTCGAGCTAACTGGCCATTTTTAGCTTAGTTTAATCTGTGGTTATCTCGCTTTCTCCCCAAAGTTAAACCGCAGGGAAAGCATAGCACGTGTGGAAATCTTGGCCACCTTTATGTTTGGCAAAGAGATTTACCGTAATTATATTTTTTAAAAAATCGGCCTGCGGTAAAAAGACCGTTAACCCGTGGCATCACGTTAAGAAGAAAAGAAGAGAGAGGAAATTAAAGAGCGAAACCACTCGTTACATCTACCCTTTCCTGTTTTCCATACCAAGTTGTCTTCTTGATGTCTACAAGGATCCATTCATGTATACCGTATAGGCCGGGTCTCCTTTACAACGATGAGAGAACTTCTTATCTATCTTGTCTTTCTGTGACGTAAATTTCTCCCAATACGTGCTTTGTTAGTTGGTTGCTTCGACACATCAGCAACTAATTAAGCAATAATTGGCCAAACAACAAAGCCTATTTGAAAAGTGCTGGGACCTAACAGTAGGATTATCCTAGTTCACCTTAACACCGTTGCTACTTCATTGGCACTAGTAGTATACTGTAGTATATACGTAAATAAAGGCACACGTCTGCGAGATAAGGACAAGGACTGCCCCTGCTACTACCCTGTATACCCGCTCTCAGCTTTGCATTTGCATGCGCGCTTTGCACACTGCTGCATATAAAAGTGGCCTCTTTACGCACATAATAAACTACTACTAAGTTCGAATTGAAGTAGCTTTCTTGCCCCTCTAATCTGTCCTTTTAAAAAAAGAACAGAAAATCGTGTGGTTTTGGCCTTGCTTTGAGCCGAGCATGGATCGTACGGAAATGGGCGGTCCGGCCAGTGACGAGTGACTTGTGAAGACTGGTCGAAGGATGCCAAGATTCGGACGTTTATGTCGTTGTCCGCGGATCGATCGATCAGGGCTCTTTGCGTCTGCTTTTTTGTTTTGCTCTCGAGGGAAAGGTTGGTCGGTAACCTATACTATGATATCCATGGATTAAACAACGAAGTGTGGGGCTGGATAACGCGTTTATTATTCCAAATTCGTGATCCATCGAGCATATGTACTGTTTTGCATAGTGATAATGCTGCCTTTTTATCCATTTGGTCACGGATAGCTTAGATCTGTGAGTAACCTCGTCTTCATTAACGTGGGAAAACAAAGAGCATTCGATTTCAGTGGTGTAGTAGTTCTTTTTACTTTGGCTCCACCCGAGGAACTACTAAGAGTCGAAACTATTTTTAAAAAACGCACGGTAAAATAACTTCTCGTGGTAGATAGAAGAGAGGGAGCTAACAAAAGTTAGTATTTCAACTCTATCCAACAACCCATTAAAAAAAAACTCTATCCAACAGCCACCTATATGAGAGCAGATTTTAAAGAGTTCCACTTAAGGAGCTATTACATTTTAACCTATTTAGCAAAATATGACTCCTAAAGCTCCTTGAGAAATTATACCAAATGTGCCTAGTTAATAGAGTGGCTCCCATGATTGCACATCTACTATGATAACAACATCAAAATCCCTTTGTTCTTGAATAAATTAATTTATAAAGTTACCTTAAGTTAAGTTCTTTTACGATATCGAAAAATCATATAATGATAATGTATTTCATGATGTATCTAATACTACTTCGATATAAAAAATCTTCGTACTTTTTTTATAAACATGGACGAACTTAAAAAGTTTGACTTAAGACAACTCTAGAAATTCATTTATTTAAGATTAGAGGGAGCAATATACAATTCTTATGCGACTTAACCAATATCACATCTTATTATTTTACTCGTGTCGTTCCAAAATAAATCAATTTCTAGATATTTTCTAATCAAATTAATTATATTTGACTAAACTTATAGGAAATGCATTAATACTTATGAGGTCAAATTAACATCACTAGAAGTATCATGATAATATTTTTATCATGTACTTATTTGGTGTGCTAGATGTTTTTTAAGGAACTTGCACGAGACGGCAAAACTGATAATTAAGACAAGAAAGTAAATGTTTGGTTGTAAGTAAAAGTACCTATAGAAAAAGATACTGTTAGGGGAGGGGCCTCAGTTGATCGTGATCAGTCAAGCTAGAATTCTTTTTGTCATGAGTTTGGGTGCTTAACTTGGCCATTGCCCATTGGCATGGTTCATATGGATAAACGATACTCCCTCTGTCCAAAAAACAAAATACAATTCTAGCACAATATTACGTTTTAGTATGTTGAACCTGGCCAATTATAGATTAAAAAGTATCAATGTTTATGATATCAAATAAGTACCATGAGATTAATTACAAAATGTGTTTTCATAATAAATTGATTTGGAGCCATAAATATAAATATTGAATTCACCAAAAAAATTGGTCCAACGGGAACTATTTTTACTTGTACGCAACCCATAGTTGCATTTTCTTTTCTAGATGGAGGGAGTGATTATAAATTTTATTAGGCCTTAAAATTGGCGTTTTATTGTCTGAACACACAGATAATACTGTTTGCTTGTAGTCAGAGTGCCTGTAGAGAATAAATGGCGGCTAGCTATCTCAGTTGTTGGCTGATAGCGAAAATATCCACCGAGGTCACCCAATTTTGGCACGAACCTGGGCCAGTTCGCATGGATGCTGCGTTGCCACCCAAAAAATGGCAATCAAGTGCTAGCAGGTCGGCGCATTTTTCATTTTCGATACAAGAACGGAGGAACCAGCCACGGGCGGCTGTCCACATTTCCCCGTACCACCAGTGACCAGTGGCGCCTCTAGCTAGGCACGACGTATGCGCACGCAGCCATCCCCAGCTGCCACGACTCGCCGGCAACGCCCAGACGTCGTCGATGGCGCGCACAGTGGCGCCGCATCAACGGCCCCGCGAGGGGTTGGCGGCGCGGCGACAACGACGCACGACTGCCGGCAGGTCGCCGTCCGATCAGTCGCCGGCAATTCGGTTGCAGCCGCGCGCGCGCGAGCGTGAACGCGTGGGGGCTGGTCGGACGCACGCACGCTCGCGGAGCGAGGGGTTCCCTGGCATGCATGCAAGCCGGCCGGGGATAGGAGCGCGCGCGCGTCCTTGTCTCGCGGCAGGTTGCCGATATGATGCCGATGGTCGGCCGGAACGACGGCGAGAGGGTTGATCGCGAGAGCGTTGGCCTTTCCCTGTTATGTTTAGCACTCTCTTTGCCCCCGGCCTAGGCCGGTTTGACTGCACACGCGGACCCGGCCATGGCAGCGGAGATTAGCCATGGCAGCGCCAAAAATGTGTGTGTACATGCTTCATTCATTCAGTGCTAGCTGCTGCCTCTGCTAGGATTACGTAGTACAAGTATCTATGTATGTGGCCGGTGGCCGATCTCGAGTCCCGGTGTCGCGGTCGCACCGGGACGCGGATCGACGTGATCGGGATGTGCGCGTGGTCGGCGCGATCCGCGCCGCGGCGTCTTCGCATACGTGCCGGGCGCGCGACAAAAGCAGCGCACTCCGAGCGGCGGAGCAATATATACCCCGAAAGGGACCCCCGACGCCGCGCCCGTCTCCGCGAGAACGCGTGAGCAGCGGCGTTCGTGACTGCGTGCACACACGCACACACACTTCCCTGTTCCCGCACGAGAGCGCTAGAACGGGTGTGAAACACGACGGCAAGGCGGGCCAGATCGGAGCGGCATGCTTAGCTACTGCATAGCGCACAGTGAGAGAATTGGACTAGGAAAATCCGTCACATTGTTCATGCCTCTGCCGTCTGCCGCTAATTCTTAATCCCATCACTGTGGCCGCTCCAAGCCGAAAGCATTCAGCAGCAACAGCCACGGGAAGCGTATGGGCGAGCCCCACGCACTCACGAAAAGAACGCAATGCACGCGGGCAAATTTAAAAAAACGGTTCTAGAAGAACCAAACCTTGTCCAGCGTCTCCTGCCTCTTAGCGTGTATCTGACAGAAAAAGAATCGCTGCGCCTTTCTTTCCTCTTCCTATACTGATCTTTTTTCACAACCTGTGAGCAGAATCAAGAGTCTGCGACTCTGCATTGAGATTCAGTTGAACTGAAAGAACAAAACTGTAGCCCGGTGAGCCGACCGATCGACTCGGGGATTCTTCTTTTCTGAAGCACATTCCACTCAATCACGATGTCCTTCAGACACTCAGCAGCATCTGGAAGCCCTCACCTGCAGCGACGAACCGCATCACAGACGACAAAGCCCCCCAATTCACCTCAGTTAGCACAAAGCCCATCAGAATCGGCTCCACTTGGGAATAAATCCACAACTGCAGCAGCAGGCAGAAAAGAACCAAAGAGCCCCCACACAAGTGGTCAAGTGGACAAAGCGGGGAAGCGCTCGCTTCGCTTGCTGTGGAGCAAGCAAATTCTATCTGCGTTCAACATTGCTGTGCCCGTCCACAACAAAGGCTCTGCTCTTGCTCTGATTGTCCCGGCAGGACAGAAACAGGAGCTCCACATCACGACACACAGATACTCTATGACTGATGAACAGAAACGAAATTGGATCTCTGAACAAAGATCGAGTGAGACAGAAACCGTCACCGTTCTGATTCTTATAATATCAATCATATAGTATTATATCAACAAATGTACATACACTGACTGATATAGAAGCCAAGCCAGCAACACCTCAGCAGCAACTGGGTGGCAATGGCGAGCAAGTAGCAGCAACCAAGATCCTAGACACCACAGTCCACTGGACCGGGTGACAACAACTGGAGGAGCTGGATGCATATCCATGTCATCCAATCCAAAGAAAAAGGGATAAAGCGAAGAAGGAAAAAATATACTAGTCTATACTAGCAAGAGGCGCCACCAGCTGAGCTCTGGTTGCTCGGTCTCTAGAAGCAAGCACGAGCTGAAAAGCTACGAGCTGGGCGCCTTTCTTCTCTCTCCTACTATACTAATCTAAGCTGCCACTATCCAAATTTACACACTAGTGTGAAATGAAATGGAAAAAATAAAGGAAAAGCAACTACCACCAACTGTAAACTGTGGTGTGGGGGGACGGGAAGACCCCGGGGAACTGATCTCGGCTCCCTCTGGTGACTTCTCCCCTGTTCTGTTCCGACCATGGCTCCTCTGTTCCAAGAAACGTGGAGCTCGGTCAGGCCTGGGCCTCGAGCTCCTGGCCCGTGATGAAGGTGCCGTGGAAGCCGAAGGGCACGCGGGACGGAAGCTGGACCGTAGCCTCCACCCGCATGTCGGCGGCATTGATCACCAGCAGCTCGGACGTGCCGGCGCGCTCGTCGTGGACGAAGGTGAGCACGTACCCGTCGTCCTCGCCGCGCGGGTGCGCCGCGGCGGGGTCCATGGGCACGAAGCAGGGCTCGCCGCCGAAGCGGCCCTCGCCGTAGTCGAACCTGGTGAGCTCGCCCGTCTCGAGGTCCACCTTGGCGAAGCCCGAGACCTTGGGCCACGGCTCGGCCACCGCGAGGTACGCGTACCGGGTCTTGCGGCCCAGGAGGTTGCGGTTCACCATGCCCACCTCCAGGTTCACCTGCTGCGCCGGCGGCAGGATGGGGCGGCGCGTGGAGCGGCCCGTGCGCGTGTCGAGGCGGATCTCCGTGAGCACGCTCTCGAGGCGCTCGTCGGACTCGTTGAAGATGGAGTCGGCGGGGGTCATGCAGGAGCCGATGACCACCAACTCCCCCGTCGCCTCGTCCTCCCACGCGTTCCACAGGTGGAAGCAGAAGCAGTCCGGCACGTCCACCCAGACCATCTCCGACGCGTCGGCGGCGTGCTTGGGGAGCACGCCGAAGCGCGACGTCTTCTCCTTGTCCAGCACCACGGGGGAGCCGCCGCGGAGCATCTCCTGGAGCTTGAACACCACCTGGTGGTCGGGCACGACCACGAAGTTCTCGGTGATGGCGAAGTCGTGGATCATGGTGGGCTGGTCCAGCGGGATCTCGACGTCGTTGGACTTGGTGCCGTCGGGCCTGAAGTAGAAGTACTTGAGGTACGGCTTCTTGATCACGTCGTAGCTGAGCGCGTGGAGCTCCCCGGTGGCCGGGTCCAGCTTCGGGTGCGCGATCATGGCGCAGCCGAGCTGGCCGTCGAAGTCGTACCGCCCGACGGTCTCAAGATCGCCGTCGTCCCCGACGCGGACGTGGTACGGGAGGTCGTCCTCGGACATGGCGAGGAGGCGGCCGTTAAAGTAGACGAGCCCGGCGTTGGCGACGCCCGTCCCCGCCGAGGGATCCACGAGCCCGCACGCGGCGCGCGCGTAGAACAGAGCCAGGCGCGCGATCCCGGAGTGTCCGTGGAGCTCGCCAATGGCCTTGGGGAAGACGGGCCGCCCGATCGCGCGCTCCTGCGTCAGGCGCGCCGTCTCGGTAAAGCGGCAGGCGTAGGACTCGGCGACGCCGTTGCGTATCCGCAGCGCGTGCACCATGCCGTCGCCGTCGAAGAGGTGGTGCCCGGCGACGGGGTCGAAGCAGGGGTTGGCGCCGTTGCGCGCGTACACGCCGTTGATGAAGGGCGGGATGCGGCCGGCGACGGGGAGCTCGCGCACGGGCGGGCGCTCCCCGACGGGCGCGAAGTTGCCGGCGATCTGCACGGCCGGGTCCGCCGTGCTGGGCAGCCCGTGCGGCCGCTCCAGCACGCCCGCCACGAACCCTTCCTCGAACGCGTCCAGCGCGGCCGCCGCGGCGCGCTGGAAGAAGTTGAGCTGCTTCTTTTCGCCGCCGCTCGGCTTCCGCGGCGCCGCGGCGTGCCTCGGGGCGGCAATGGCGGCGGGCTTCTTGGACGGCGCCGGCAGGTCGGGCTTGTGGAACGGCGCCTGGAGGCGGCGCTCGGCGGCGGGCGCCGTGGTGGCGGCGTGCGCCGGCACGGAGCTGACGGCGCGCGGCGCGAACCGGACGGAGTTGGAGGCCCGGGCCCTGCTGGTGGGCAGGTGCCGGTGTATGGAAACAGAGGTGGGCGGGGCGAGACCCTGCATCGCGGTGCTTGAATTGGCGTGGATCGCGTGGGTTTTGAGGGATCGGAGGGTGGGTTTTTTGCGCGGTCGGCGGAGGCTGGAGTGGAGAGCGGTGGTGGAGGAGGTGGTCTGTGGTGGATGGATGGTTTGGGGGTGGGAGCCGGCGGTTGTATTTATAGAGAGAGGGTCGAGGTGTGGCGGGGGGGGCAAGAGCAGGGGAAGGAAGGGAAGCTTTGAGCTGCGTGTGGTGGGTGACTGGGCGGGTGAGTGAGGAGGAGAGGAGAATTGACAGGGGGACGGGCGGCGCGGGTGGGGAAGGAGAGGAGACTGGTGGGGTGGGCGGTTTGAACGGGCCGCGACTCCAAGAACGAATCGCGACGCGGACAGGGGCGCCCACGTGGTGCGCTGCGGGGGGCGGCAGGGGAACGCGCTGACGGGGACGTGCGGCCCCCGGCGCCGCGATGGCTTTGCCCGGCCCACTCGCTGATTTGCTGCTGCGTGAGCTTGTGCAGAGGAAAAAAACCGTGTTTTTCTTTTTTATTTTTGCATTAGTATATCACTATTTCCCCCTTTTGCCACAGGATTTATCGCGTGCGTCGCTTTGTTTGTTTATATTATTTCTGGTAGGAGTGTTTTTTGGGGCAGAAACACTGAAACAGTAGGAGCGAGGAGCTGAATCCGCTGCGCTAGCAAGCGACTCGCGATCGAGTCTTCTCCCCGGGCGCAGGCGCGCAGCCCATACCTCGGCTACGTTGTCCCTCGGGACTTGCGCGTCCTTGGACCCGTCCCCCGTGCCAAATGTGCCACGGCTGCCCAGTGCTGCGCAGCCAGCCAACTTCTCAAGTCACTAAACTTTGTTGCGCAGCACGAAGCACTCAAGACACGAGTCGCGTTGTGATTAAACCGGAGCGACAGCAGTGTGTACTTGCCTGGCCTCTGAGTCCTAAACTTCTCAAGCCACTATAAACTTTGTTGCACATTGCACGTCTAAAATAAAAACTTTGTTGTACACTCAAGACACGAGTCGCGTTATGATTCAGAGTATGCAGCACTGAAGACACGAGTTGCATTATGATTAAGCTGGAGCGCCAGCAGTGTGTACTCTGCCTCGACGCTCGCAAACTAGTTTACTAGTACTGCTGGCTCGTGGTGCTGAAATGATTCAAATGAAATGCGAATCCGCCGCCGCGATGATCGTGCCGAACCTGGGACAAACCGCAGCCGACCGTCGGCGGCAGCCGGCAGGGCGCGCGGATCCCCGCCTCGCGCTTGTTCTCGCCCGGGGACACTCAAACAAACAAAATGCCCGGGTTCCCAACATTCTGCAGCCCAGGGCCGCGGCACAACGCTCGTTGATCGCGCGGCCGTGCCTGGTCGGCGAACAACCGGTGCCAGTAACAAAACCTGCAGACCCAAATCACAGTCGCAGACCGCCCGCCCCGGCCCGGGCATCCTTAAACTGAACCTTACCTGATTACCAGCAGAAGAATCAGTGCATGTTGCCCCTGCGACGGATATATTCTTCATCAGCATCTGCCGCAGGTCCCGTCCAAAACAGTAGGCGTGCGTGATCCGAGCAAGCCAGGCCAAAGCCACATGCCCGTTCGTGTTGCACGACAGCACGAGGCCGCCAGCGTATCACCACCGAGGAACACGGGGACAAGACAAAGCGGCAGCGGCGGCGGCCTTCAACATCGCTTTGATCGATCAGGTGCTGGCAAGCGAAGCGAGCTCGTGGCCCCCGGCATGGCGCGGACGGCGGCGGGCGGCGTCTTCCTCCCCGGACTTTGGCCGTTTGGCGCCTGCACCTCGCGCTGGCGCGCAGACGCCGCTGCGTCCGCCACGTCTGTCCACCTGCCGCGGGCACGCGACGTCGCCGCATGCGCGCGTCCCAGCGCCGTGCTGACACGGCGGACGCAGCCCACGCCGCGGGCCACGCGCGGACCCCCGGTCCGCCGCTCTTGGCCAGATGACATCCCACATGCCCCTGCCGCTCGCTTGTGCGTGTGCACGCATGTCCCATTTGGCACGTACGTACGCCCCGGCGGCGCGATGTTCCGCCCTGCCGGCGCCTTGCCGGGGGGTACATGCGTTTTACACGGGATCTTCATGTGTTTTTCCGGCAGTAAACGCCTGCGAAGCAGCTCGGTCGGTAGGCCAGGGCCCGACCGACCGTCGTCGCCGCCGACTCACCGTGGACGTGAGCGGCGCCGCGCAGCGCGCACGACACGACTGAATTAAAACCGACGGGCGGTGGCCACTCTGCGCGACTTGTGTGCGCAAAAAACAAAGACGATAAAGGCGACGGACTCCCTTTGCTGGGGGCATCGTGTAGACTTGTGTGAGCTCTTTTTTGACTGTGGAGTGGCGAGAGCGTGCCGATTGATTTTGGAGGGCCGGCTACCGACGTGCGGAGACCGGTCGATCGCTGTCTCGCCGATGGCCGGTGAAGCCAAGTCATTGACGGCGAAGGGTTACTTTATGCATCGGAAAACAGTCTGCAGCTTTTAGATGTACACACATGCTAATACTTTGCGCATGTGTAATTCGTCTTACGAGATTATTAAACTTGCTTCGAGTTGGGACCCAGGTCATTTTGGCTGTGAAGTGACCTCCCTTCCAGAGTTTGTATTTGGGGTTTGTTTGGGAGAGTTCAAACGCTCAAAATGCCAATTGATTTACGTAGGCATCAAGAGAGAATCACTTCCTATATTTACTCAACGAGTTAGAAGCTAGAAAAATCTGCTTCGCTCTGCTCCCTGTTATATTCCGGTGGGGATCAATAGATAATCAATTCTAGTCAGCTCCACACCCTGCTTCCTCCTGTAATTCCAATGTAATCACTCCATCGAAGAATTAAGGAGCAGAGCTGAAGAATCAGGGAGTGAAGCTCTCTCGAATGGGGCCCCTAGCTCGCGATTCAACTGAGCTCACTTTAGTTAATATGAGACCATGAGAGGTGCACAATCCTTTCGATTGATAAATTGGAATAAGATTTGTGAGGTGTGAATGTCTGCCTCATATTGAATTGAGTTTGAAGATCAGTCAAAGACATGCTCGATTGATGCATCGGATTGTATGGAGTGTTTGATTCTTCAGCTTGTATTCACCTTGCCTCGCCTTGCCTTGCAAGGCTAGAAATTGGATGGTGTGTTTGGTTCATAGGTCAGGTCACCTTGGACTTGTGCTAGCATGTTTTTTGCTTGCTATCTCATGAGAGCTATTTTGGCTAACCTAACTTGGCAAGGCGAGCATCGCCCATGCGAGCAAGGTGAGGCAAGCTCTAGGCGACAGAATGAAAACGGGTTGTATCTAGACCTAGAGTAGAACTTTGTTATACTCACCGCTTAGGACAAATAATCATGTAAAACCTTTGGTTGTTCACTAATATCCTACTTATCTGCTTTTTTTTTCTCTAGTGGTTGGGGCAGTGGCTACATGTTTTCTTCTTTCCAACCACTGTAGATAGTGCTTGCTTGCAGCAATGCTGCAGCAGCAATGACTGCCAATCAGGCTAAATGATAACGAGACATGTGCATTGGGGCACTAAAATTGTATTTAAACGTTAAGAACACCCTACTTTAAATCTGATTTTTTATAGGAGACACACACATGACACACCCTGGTAGCCCATTCAAGCGCATAGATGATGATGCAACATACTCCCTCCGTCCTGAATTAAAGAGCATTATATTTGAGGACCCTGGTAAAAAACAATCACGTACTCTTATTTAAGTAAATATTATCCTTTTATTCTTTAAATGCACTATATTTGAGGACACCTCCCAAAGTCTAGAATGCTCTTTAATTCAGGACGGAGGGAGTATCGATGAATGTATTGACATTTTTTCTGTCGATCTAGCCTTTCACCTATTTTTTATTAAGAGAAAAAGAGAGTTAAAAGAAGGGCATACAAACGCAGCTACGGAAATACCCACCATGCATGCTACAAAATCACCGAGAAAATGGTTAGTAACCAAAACGACAACAGGGCAGAAAGAACGGAGGTAGGGAGGGATACTCACGCAATGTATTGACGTCAAGTGTTCCAGTTTCACTTTGGCTATGCCGAATCCACCGTTAATTTGTCAATCTAGGACAAAAAGGATCATAAGTAGTTTAACATTGCTTAAAGCCAGGCACAAGCTTAATTTTCAACATTATCGTCACCAAGAGCAAGTGCTACAACTTCAGACGGCATGAGCACAATCTAGAAACCACACCTTTTTTGCCGCTAGCTAGCATGCATATGCATGCGCACTAGGATCCGGCAACAGTCCTAAACGTAACCCTCACTATGCGTAGTGCGACACACATGGCAGCATATGCATGGCCGAGACATCGGCAGGGCAATCAAACAACCTACCCGGAATAGTTGGTCGAGCCTTCGCTCAATAGCTCGTGGATCGGAGCGACCAACAATGGCGGTGCGTGCCCGTGACCACCGGACGTAAGGCCGATCGACACATGGGGATGGGGCCTTGCCGAAGAAGACGGTCGCTGGCAGGTTTGCTTAGCTCCGATCCGACGTGACGCTGATTTGGACGGATCATGCGATCGATGCGTATGAGCACGGAGTACGTACTCAAACCTGGCTGGCGGGTGCACGTGCTGCGCAGCGATTGGCAGCCACGATTTCCTACGCGGACAGCCGGCCATGAAAGCTCTTGACGGAAAATCAAATCCTGCGTGGTCTAAACCTGACGACGGGCTCTTTTTCGTCGCGACAACCAAAACGGCAAGACGTTGTTGCGTGCGCATTCCAGGAGCTTTCGGAACGATGGCCTTTTTTCTGTAGCGCGGCTCCGGCTCGATCGCCTGCGCCATGATTTCGACCGGCGACGATCGACGACGACGTCACTGGCGCGACCTGACATCCTTTTTATCCTGGGTTTTAATTTGTTTTTGTCGCTGATAGGGGCCCGGGCAGCCGGGGTACGTGTGGTGCGGGGATTGGGCGCGGGCGATGAGGTGGCACCGTGTGGACCGACGTCGCCATCGGCCGGGTCCACGTGTCGCTCCCGGCGCCACCCTGCGTGCTTTTCATGCCAAAAACTGTTTGGTTGGTTCGGTGATCGCACAAAAAAGAAAAACTGTTCTCGTGGGTCACTTTCGATGACTCACTCGGTTTAACGGAAAACGAAGGTAGCTGGGGCTTACGTGCTCTGCACCGAGACGAGACCCCAGGCCGAGAGTAACGGCAGCATCATCCCCGTTCCGTCTGGACCACTGCTTTTGATGGTGAATCGCTTGGACTCGCTCTCACTGGACCGGAGTACGTACGCCAGACCAGTGTGATCGGCACAACATTTTGTATGCTGGGTTTGTCTGTGGTCCAGCTGGTGCTTGGAACTGTGTGCTACTCATCGCTCCATTCACAATTTACCGACTAACAACCTGTGTGACTGAGCTGCGGCTTAACTGCTTCTAGTAGACTAGTAGTATCCCCTCGCTCATTGTCACTGGCGGCCGAGCTTGGACCTAAATCCTGCAGGGCCGATCATTAAAGAACAAGACTAGTCCTTAACACTTTTTTATCAAGCCAAATGCATATAGCTGCAGCTAATGGAGTTTACACAGGTTCAGAGAGTGGCCATATGGCCCCCGCCCGGCCTCTATTGCATTGGCCGGTGACAAGCGCCCCCACTACTCCATTCCCTCACTGTTATATCGGGTTGGACCAAAGTTGTTGGTATGGTCTATAGCATGGGTGGCACGACACGAAGTGAGGCTCAGAGGCATGCATGCAGAGTCGTTCTCCGCAGGTCAACGTCGCGCCCCCGGTTGCATGGACACCACGAGAGTTCGTTCCCACACGGTTGCAGGCGCCCATGCCCCGGTGGCGCGCGCCGGTTGGGGGCCGCTAGCTCCCAGGGTGCAACAGCGACAGCGCCGCCCACGCTTTCTCCCTCCGCCGTACGTCCCCGCCCACAGACCACAGCTCGGACCGGTTCAACGACGAGCAATGTCTCGTGTCGCTGTGGAACCCCCTCACTAGTCATCATCATAGGATTAGCATTATTATTAGTTTTGATTATTTTTTAAGAAGCAAATATAATCCTTTTCGTCCTAACTAACGCACTGATTAACTAGAATACTTTTCAGAGCGAGGGTCGTTTTGGTCGGCAATCTTTTTCCTCCCCGCATCGATCTTCTCCCTTTTTTGCGTAGCACGACGATGTCATTTTCCATGTCTGATGTGATGATGTCTCCGCTAATTCCAGCGATAGATAACAATCACGTACACTACCTGATTAATAAATAAACTAAACCAAGAAAGCGAAACGAAGCCGGAGACGTGCGCGCGCGCACCGACGAAGAATATATGCATCATGATGAACGTAAAATCGTGCACGATCGAACTCCATCCACCGTCCAGAGACCAAGTCGATCTCTTGCTTACTCTATTCCTCTCAAAAAAAAAAAAAGTCTATTGCTTACTCATTTCCAATAACTTATTCAGATCTACACGGATCTGTATTTTTAGATTGGTATTACATACCCTAAGAATGACTACTAGAATTTATTTTTGTACAACGCCAACCATTATTTGCATGTCACGTTCCCTCAAATTATTTGCATGTCACGTATTACATGTTCTGCATGCCATTTTGTTGACAGCCAAAACTACCAAAAAGATTTTTTTTTTCTAGAACTCCCCGAAGGTGAGTAATGCATTAAGCAGAAAGAGTTTTTAATACAACAAGAGAAGGAACGGTAACCCCATGGTTACCGAAACCTCCAATCCCTAAGAACACAAGATTATGATTACATAATAAACAATTTGTGAGATAAGAAACTAGAGCACCGGAGCCTACGCCTTATCGCCAGACAACCCAGTCAAGTCAAGACCCAAGGCTGTTACATCAAAGTTGACGTTCAGGACGATCTCAAAACTACCAAAAAGAATTGTCTAGGCCTGTTTTCTAACATTGTTAAAGTGTACAGTAGACTCCAAAGCATATATGGAACATTTGATTGGAGCCCCGACAAAGAAAATGCAATTTTGAAAACATTTTCCATTGTGTTGCTCTCATTAAGGTGAACAAAAATGTAGATATAGCATGTCAAGTTTAAGTCCAGATGAAAAAAAAAACGCCCAAGAAGCTTCACCTTGTAAAAACAACCTAGGCCAGTTTTAGTACTCGTGTTTTTCTATCAAAACCAGCCCAAGTCAGTTTTGGTACTGTACACACTAGCTCGAGCTGATTATCCTTTTTTTGGCCGGGCTCGAGTTGTATTTTGATGTATTTTGTAAGCGATCTCGACCCTTGCGAAATAAGATCACACTCTTTTGATAAATATAAGAAGATCATGATCGATTGAGGTATCAGACACATTCTGAAACAAAACAGACTATCTACTCTCCACATATCTTTTACTCTAATCTCTTCCAACCTCTAATTGTTGTCCAACCTCTATCATCTACACTCCACCACACTGTTGTGCACGTATTGTTTAGATGGACGGTTTGAGTGATCATCGGATGGTCCACGAGAACACAACTTTGTGAAAATTGCTAAGTCTGGGCAGATGCTCTCATGAACGGTCTAAGGGAACACTGCAGAGCTCAGGAAGTCTAGTTTTAGGCAAATGTGTTTTATCAAATTGAAACTGCAATGCAAATGATACTCATGATGATTACGAAAATGAGCATGTCATGATCGGGCCGAAACAATGCGTGCATCATGCATCTGTACATTGAGTTAGTGGACTTTGGATTTTTTTTTTCTTTGTAATGGCAACAATGAGTCAAATAGAGGTTGATTTATGGGTTATCTTAAGTTATGTATAATAGGAGTATGAAATAGATGGAAGTCAGGAGTAACTTTATATAGCATAGCATGGGTGGGTGATTTATATGAAGATTGTAGGGATTACTTGTTATTTTCTTGTGATAGTGAGTAATTTGTGCAGATAAAAAAAAAGATCCTATCGATATTGTTACCAATGATAGTTAAAGTCCACCTAAATAAATGTATGATAGCTTTTATGTTTTTCTGAAAAGATTCTACATTTTCTAGCGTGTTTCATTGAAATTAATCATGGATCCTCCAAACAATGCCTCCAACTAGTGTATACTAAGATAATCCCAACAAGATCCTATAGTTTATTAAGGAAAAGAAGCTCGTGGGGTGGCTTTTAAAAAAAATCGAGCTTGTGGAAGGAAGTTAAATTGCAAGGTAACTATTGAAAAATGCTTGAGATAATAGTACAGAAGCAAATGCAAAAAGCATTTGTGCCTATGATCTTGAGACTTCAGACTACTTTTATGCAGCTTTAGACCAAATTTAGAACCTCTAGCCTAGACAGAGAAAAAAAAAACCCACAAATCAATAAAAAATAATGTACTGACTGGAAGGCCACACACGTGTTGAGCCTATTTTGCTCCTGGAAGTAGGTTTGGCCACAAGCCTCCATTTTAAAAGAACGCATATTGCCCCCTTATCTGTGCGGTAGTGGCACTGCTTTCTCACCTGCTGGCTGCTGTTGCTGGCTCCAAGCAAGCCAGGCCATATTTCTCTCTGTTGCACTTTGGCACTCGCCGCAGTCGGATTGGCGCAGCCGCGGCTATCTCCTGCCCAATTATTTCCTCAATCATTTGGTAGGCCCGCCCGGCTATTCTTTCTAGTTGCTATGCTGCTCATCTATAGTGGTTAGCCGGTAGTAGTAGTAGTATTTCTCTATCGGAAAAAGTCTAAATCCCCCTGAAGTATCAGCGTTGGCTAACATAACACCCTGAAGTACAAAACCGTCTGTTTAGCATCCCAAAGTACGTTTATGGGTTCAAATAACCCCCTGGGTGGTATTCCAGGGTGGTTTTGTCCACCTGGCACACTAGCGTGGCAGCCGCGGCCTGGGAGGCGCGCCCGACGAGCCGCCGCGGCCGCGCATAGCCTCCGCCCCCTCCCTTTTCCGCCTCCTTCCTCTCCTGTCTCAAGCTGCGTCGGGCTCGCCGTGTCGTTGTCGTACCACCACTCAAGGGCGTGGCGGTAGATGAGGTTGCGGTGCTCCTCGACGGCGGCGGCGATGGCGTCATGTGGAGCTTCTTGCAGCACACGACCGGCTCGTGGGAGCAGTCGCAGACGAGGCAGAGGATGTAGTAGCCCTCCCGGTAGTTCATGTGCTCCAGCTCGACGTAGCAGACGTCGTCACCGGCGGCCACGGCGGCGGCGGGGTCGACGACGGGCAGGTGGACGCGGACGCCGCACAGGCACGGGCTTCCCGTCGCTGGCACGACCCTGACCACCAGGGTGATCACCGAGCAGTAGCCGTGGAACGACGGGTCGTCACGCCGCCCGCGGCGGTTGGGAAGCGCGCGCTCGTCGTCGCTCCTGGCGCTGCAGAGCGGGTGCGGGCACACCTCGCGGAGGTCGGCGTAGGGCTGCGCATGGTCGATGGTGCCGCTGTCGGGAAGGTAGCAGTAGACGGTGCAGGTCGCGTGCGTGAGCCCGGACCCGGAGCAGTCGGAGGAGGAGGGCTCGGAGCAGGCGAAGGCGCGCATGGGCGTTGCCAGGGAGGAGAGCACCACCAGAGCAGGAGGAAGGGGATGGCGAGCAGAGGCAGCGCCCTGAGCACCGACACCGCCAGCTTGGATGGAGATGGAGCGGCGGTGGTGATTCCGCGAGCGCCAGGCGTCAGCTGCAGGATCCTGCCGTCGCGTCGCGCGTGGTGTGGACGCCGCGGGGGCTCGTCGCGTTCGGAGTAGTCGTCGTAGGCGCGGTCGTCATCATAGCCGTGGTCGGTGCGGTGGCGTTGTTCTCGCGGTGCGCGATGACGGAGGCGTCGTCGTCGTCGAGGAGGCGCTGCTGCAAGCCGAGGCGGTTGGAGGAGGCAGGGCGTCCTGTGGGCGTGGGCGGCGTCGTTGGCTCATCAGGCGCGCCTTCCAGGCCGCGGCTGCCACACCAGCGTGACAGGTGGGCAAAACCACCCTGAAATACCACCCAGGGGGTTATTTGAACCCATAAACATACTTTGGGGTGCTAAACAGACGGTTTTGTACTTCAGGGTGTTATGTTAGCCAACGCTGATACTTCAGGGGGGATTTAGACTTTTTCCCTTCTCTATTCAGTGGCCAGGACATCATCAGATAGCTCATCTCATCACTGCTGGGGGTAGCTCATCTCATCACTGCTGGGTGCTGAGTGCTTGGTTGATCGGTGATGTTTGGAATTGACCTTAAACAGCTCGAGTGTGGTTGCACTCGAGCTATAAACCATAGAGCTCATGACTCGCGAGGGTTACCCAATTCGCTTAGAAAAATATGTAGAATAAGGGCATGTAGGAACTCAGGAGTTTGATTGGAATTATACTGGGAAATTTAATGGGACTAGGAAAATGAAAAAAAAAACGCATTCTGAATAGATTGACCCTGATAAGCTCGATCAATCATATATACATCTTCTTTGTGGTTATAATGGGGCATTTCATTCTGTTTCAGTAATAAATTAAATAATGCTCTGGCATATTTAATTGTTTCGCGTGTCGCGACCAGTCGTTCACTTGAAAGTTCAGCAACACTAGCTAGCTCATGAATAAAAGCACCGTAAATTGTAGATGAGACCGAGATTGCAAGAATGCACGTCGCGATTCCTAGCTCTAGCTATATATGCATGGCTGGCTGGCTGCCGGGCGCCGGGCGGTAGCTCACATCTCTGTCTGTCTGTCTGTCTCTCGCAACAAGTTGCTGCAGCAGGCGCGAGAGTGTGGGCTCTGTGATGATCACAAACTCAACTACGAACCGTGATGATCACAACCTCAACTACGAACCTCTGCCCGTTGTTGCTCCATTCCGATCCATGTAAGGAGCATATCCTCATCTCACTCTCAGGATCTTGCAGTGTGCGTGCTCACATACCACAACAAGCCCCTGTCATAGCAAACAAATTAAAGCTTGCTACGTAGCTTGCCCTGTAGGGCCATGTACAATTTGCTGCGTGCACTTTTGTCGCCGTTGATTGGAGGACAGCCAGCCAGCCGCGAGCTAGCTAGAGAAAAGGCCGGGCGAAACAACTCACGCCACACCCTCGCTGACACCGGTGTTTCTTGCACAGTTAAGTTGCACACATCGCCATCGACTGCTGTTAGAGAGGTCGTTATAGCCAGGGGCCCAGGGATTAACAATATTAACCAGCAGTGGATCAGATTCGCTCTGCCCCACGGCCCGTAACTCTCCCTGCAGTCACGGTCACGGTGCACTCGCCGGCCGGCCGGCAACATTCCGATCCATCGCCGGCCGGCGCTGATAGCCTGATATAGACATGCAGTGCGCAGTCATCAGCAGGGTAACAAAGCGCGCGGGACGTGGCGGGTTGGAGCATGAGATTCGCTGTCGCTAGTGCGATGCCGGACGCGCACCTGTCTGCGCTTTCCCTGGCAAGCCATTCCTTAGCTACAGAGCTGACTAGCTAGCTCTCTCTTTCACATCTCAAGCTCTCTCTTTCACGTCTCACTTCAGGCTTTCTTCATTCCGATTTGGTGAAGTGCGTGTCCGGTGGCTTCATTTTACGGCAAGCAAGTCATCAAACATAGCAAAAAATGGTCGAAATGGCACTCGCCTTCCTTCGCCCTTTTTTTTCGAAAGATCCGTGTTACCGGCTTCCATTGATAAGCAGAGAGCCAATATATACAAGGCAGCCAACGTGGTGTGAAACGCCACGGCAGCGAAGCTTACCCACACACACAACCGAGTACACGACGACCCAGCAAAGTAAGAGACCAGAGCTCCCGAAGCAGGAGACCATGGTAAGTCATTGTTGCCCAGCTCAAGCATAACGCGAGAACAGCTCCGACTTCCGACCATGGCCACACGCCCTACCACGAGACATCAGGACCTAGTCGACTCCATCCTTCGCCCTGCATGTGCCTTCAGTGCACGCTCTCACTTATCATATATATATGCTAGTAGATAGGAGTAGCTGCATATATATGCACTTCCATTGGTAAGCTAATACACATCAACGTCTCAGCCAGAAATTAAAACAGAAGAGAAGCTAGCCTCAAGTCCGTTCTTTCTTTATACAATCGATAGATGTTTTTTTAAAACAAATACTGTGGCTGGCCTGGTCTCTGATTCTCTGTCGTCGTCAGGCATGCATATGGCGTTGGTCGGTGCTTGGTGTATTTTTTTTGGTTAACACCGTATTAGCACGGGGCTCGATGCATGTTAGTAGCAGTATTAGCTTAATTAATCCAAAACCAGCTAGGTAGCTAGGCATGTGTGATAACCACTTGCTCGTATATATTGGCATGCGGCGAGCATGACCGGATCGGAGGCGCACGAGACTCGGCGCGCGCGGCCGGGCGGCGGGGCATGTCAGGCGACGATCCCGGCCGCGATCGTCCGATCGTGCCGCGCGCCGCCCACGCCCGCCCGACGCGGCTGGCCGGCCGGCGGATCCCAGTCCCAGCCTTGGACGGTCACATGCGGCTGCATGCGCGGCGGCGGAGTGATGGAGGGCGACTCCGACGACCAGAACTTGTAGATATACTAAATGCAGCGACGACATGGGCAACTTGGCATGATTATTGACTGCCGGATTAATAAACAAACATTAATCGGGATTTTGGGGACATGCAGGCCAGATTCAGGTATGTGCGCGGGTCCGCCAAGTCTACTTATTGGAGACAGTATTTTATACTACTAGAATAATACAATACTTATTGGAGACTGTATTTATTTATTTTTAATATAAGAGGTCGAATTGAATAGTTTGAGAGAGGAGATCGATCGAGTTTGCAACGAACTGTGGGCAGGAGCATGTAGGTCACACCTAAGGCAGGTGGGAGTATTGAGTTGATTCATGTGTGATGACAGTATTATAATTTATAAGTGTGTTCATTTGACTGAAAGAGTATCATATATGCTTCGATTCAGTACAACTACTCCTACTTCGCTTCTTAATTAATTGATTATCCTCTGATCTAAAGCTAGTGACGGTTAACTCCGGTAGCTAACTACTCTGATCTAGGAGTACTTTGTTTAATTTTTCAGAACCAAGATATAGTCAATTAAGTGTGCTAACACCTAACAGACAGGCAGCCGTCCAACCACCGCCCCAGGTATGTACGTACCACTAGTTGGTAATAACACAACGTGCACCAACAGGGGTGGGAGTACATGCTACTAATAACTGCGTGCATGTACACCATGAACACAGGCATATACCAATAGTATATCTTTTTATATCCAGATGTAAATTCCAATGAGATCCGTGTATGAAGAAACATACAATATGTGGGATATATATGGGTCTGGTTGGTTGGTGTTGTTATGTCCTAGCCAACAGGAAGTCAAAATCAATGGTCCGGATTTCTGCTAAACCGATCAGAGCACTTACAATGTAAACTTTATCATAGAGTCTAAGCTATTTATTACCTCAAAGATATCATAGGCTTGTAGAGTCTTGGTTTTTCTTCTTCTCCCTTCAATAAATATATTGTCATATCAGCAAAATATTATAAATAAGAAAGGTACGTAGTGAACTGAATAGATAGAGTCTGCACTATGAGTGCTCTCAGGGCAAGTGACCAAACATGATAGTGTTTGTATATGCCACTAAAAGGTAAAGGCATTCCCAACTAAAAAGTAATGAGATGATTTTGTCTTTACTTAGCATGTCATATAGAGCAACGCGTAGGCAAAAAATGACCTTACTATCGATTATAAAAGCATACGACAATGTACTGTGTGTTCATAATACAACTTGACAATAATTCCAGTCCTCATACCCCAAAATTTTATTCAAAGCGGTAAACTTCAGTACCACATTCGCACATGGATAACCTATACCTCTCCCTCTCCCTCTCCCTCCCAACCATATCTTCTAGCTTTCCTCCTATCCAACTCACCTCCTCCTCTCCCCTCATCCTAACATGGACAACGCTTCTTGGCCCCATGGTGCACCTCCTACATCAGCTTTGTGGTCGTGGCCTCGTCAACGTCGGCTTGCTCTTCTTGGCGAGCGACCTTGTCGTGCTCGTCATCCCTAATGTGGGGCACGGCGGTAACCCCAACATGTGGTCATAGGTGATATATTTGGCACCAGCGCAAGTGGTGGCCCTTGGCACTAGTCGTGGGCGGTGGATCCAACATCGCCCCCCCCTCCCTAGTGCAAGGGTATAGGTGTATTTTGTTTTTCTCTTCTGTTCAAAATAGGCATCACTGTAACGTGAGCAATCGACAATCAAATGCCAAGATACTATCATTACTCACTACCAGTTCAAAGTTCGACAGTGAAAGCTAGCTCGGAATTGACAATGATCACAAATTGTGGGGGCACATATTGGCTCTTGCTTTAAGTGTTGTTATTGTGTATAACAAAGCAAGAAATTAAATGATATGCTGACCTTTGCTTGTCGTAATTTAAAGTCACCAGTGACCATGGTAGTGTTCGCTTCAGCCGTAAAGTTTTCTTCAAAAAAATTGGTTAATAATGTCTTGGGAGATGTTTGCCAGGGCTCCTCCTAAAAAATAACAGCTCCTCGGATCGAAGGAGGTGGGGTCGGAAAGGAGTCGTGCCAAACAAGCCCTTAATTACATCCTAGTCGATCGACGCGGAATTGCCATATCTTGAGTTGAATTCCTTACTCGACGATGTAGCTGCGATACTTGTAGCAGTTAGCTATAGTGGACTGAGATGCTTCTTTCATTCGGAGGATGAATCCGGAACATTATTTATTTATTTTCTCAATATACCTAAAAGCGAGTGTAACCAGCATCATCAAATGTGCATCCACACATTTTAATTTAATTCTGGCGACGACCTCGTAACCAATCGAGATATCAGATCAAGAGAGATGCTCAACTGAGATCGAGACGAGACGAATTGTGCTGATAGATGATGATGAGCTTCTTCTGCTGCTAAACAACAAGGACACTGGTAGTGATGCGTAGACATGCTTCAACCAACTCCCATGTGGCATGTGCCAGTCATCAAGCCGCGGCGCGAGCGGCCCCAAGTGGTCCTAGCTGCCGGCCGGCCCGGCTTCCATACTACTCCTGAACGTTGGAGCGCCCCACAAGAACAATATCCCAACGACGCCACACAACGAACGAACCGACATCCCGCCGGTCTCGAGATTCACCAACTGATCTGAACGATCTACCAATGCGTGCAACAAAGCGCATTCATAATTTGCTTTCATTCATGCATGCACGAATCAATTCAAAGCTAGCCATGCATGCATGAATGAGTTCACACTCCTTGTGGGACCCACGCGCGGCGCTGGTACTGTGGGCTGGGGGCACACAGACACACTATACGGCACTGGGGTCGATGCCGACCGACCGACCGATACAACAACCTCTGGGCTCCGGCGCGCGATCGCGCGGGCGCCGGCCGGCCGGCCAGGAGTGTCGTCGGCACATGGCGGCACATGACCACGCCACCCATGCATCGCCATCACCCTCACGACCTCACCAGGCCACTTGCATTGCGTCGTGACGATGCCCATGCATGTATGCATGGCCTGATGACCCTCTTCGCGCGGGGCCGGCCCTGCGAGCGCCGTCCCGTCCCAAGGAAGATCCGGGCGATCTCCGGGGCAGTATTCTACGACCTCGATCAGCTCCATCATCATCACCCCATCATTAACCACTACAACCGTGTCTCTGACCCTGCTGCAGATTAAACAAATGTGTTGGCATGATTGCCACCAGTCAACGTAACACACAGCCCCTAGCTAGCTATAGCTAGTAGGTTATTACTCTGATTAGTCAACATGCATGGATGCAAGATTCCTCGGTTTGCATGGCTTGGCTTAATTTGCATTGGCCAGCCTTTATTATTCTTTTCTCTTGTTATTATTAAAAAAATATGGTGAAGAAAACAAGTCACTAGTAGGATGCATAGTCGGTTCCCCACTGCACGTTGATGTGTGCTTTGCAATGGGTAGGGTCACGTTTCTCTGTCAGTGTCACATGTGCCCCTTGCTGCGAAGTGCCAAGTTGCAACACAGAACGTGAAAATGGCCCACGCACCCTGGCCCCTCCTTTTTTTTCGACAAAAGAAGAATTATATTAAAATATAGCTGGGTACATCATCACGTTACAAGTGCTCTGGAAAAAAAGAGATCTATCCAGAAACTAAAATTCATCTATATTGTACCCATGCTATAAAAGGCTCCAAATCTCAAAACCAAACCTATTTGACGCTTTATATGGATGACCGCACAGGCAAATACTCGGCAACAATTGTTTTTGGCTAGACAGTAGATGCCCAACGGACGGCCAACGTTCCTACAGGCGGAGTTGAGAAACTTCTTCTTCCGTGTGTCTTCCTTTCTCTTCTTTCTGCCACCGAACAATGAGGAAGACTGATCTGAAAATTATTTTCGCTAGTCCTTCATCGTGGTCAGATCCAATATTTGACCCTGGCCCCTCCTTGGCCTGGTTTGTTCTTGTCATGGACCATGATCCAGTACGTGCTGCTGTGCCTTGCCCACATCCATCATGATTAGGATATGGATCGGCGCGATGAGAGGAGTGATTATGGCTTACATGTTTCCTCAAAAAAAATTATGGCTTACATGCACACTAATCATATGCATGCCGCTTCAGAACAATGTAGACGATGCAGCATGTGGTCCTACACACAGACAGACCCAGACCCAGAAGCTAATCATATGGATACATAGATCCATGGATGCAGGATCGATGCCGCCAAACAACCCACGCGATCCTAACTAATCCTCCTCATCAGAAATAACTACCAACGGCCAGTACCTACCGGCCGGACCGGCCGGTCTATGCTTCAGTTAGGGCATTCACAATATAAGACTCTATCACGGAGTTCAAGACTATTTATTATTCCTTATTTATGGTATTTCGTTGATGTGGTATTATATTTATTGAAGAAAGAGGGAGAAAAAATAAGACTCTAAGTCATATTTAGACTCTAAGTCCACAATATTCGAGGTAATAGATAAGTTTAGACTCTATGATAGAGTCTGCATTTAAGACTGCCCTTGGTGTATACTGTGTGTTCTTGATGACTGAAGCTTAGACCGGTCATTAGACCCATGCAAGCAAGCAGCAGCAGCAGCGTCCTGTGTGCGCCATACTGCCATGCTTGCTTAAATGGTAACCGTACGTCGTGTCCGATGGCGTCTCTGCAGCTTACTTATATACATTAATTAGTATTTATTTACTTTGTTCTGCAGTAGTACATATACAGGCACTAATATAATCTCAGCACCACATACACACACTAGTCATAGACTTAATTACGCATTGATGCTTACACTGTTTTTGTTTTTTAGCGATCGAGCAGGTCGATTTTTGTGCTATGGATTATCGATAATCGATGGTCACATTCAAGAGATGGATATATAGATATAGGTATACTCCCTCCATTCCATTTTACCAGGCGTGAGAAAGGAATTTCCAGATACCAAGACATATGTCTATTACGCATGCAAACACATTAATTGGCACACTTATCTATTGTCATTTATTTATTTCCACCCAACTCAGCATGTATTCCGTTTGGTGATAGGCCCTCAGGCACCTAGGCATGCACGCGAACGCTTGGGTGCTAGGACTTGATGCATGCATGTGATGCTTCAACTACTTTGACTAATTAATTACCTCATCGACCGGCTGCTATAGCAAGTGCGCCCCGGGTAATATGGCTGAAACGGAAAAACGCGTGCGCGCCTGGTAAAGCGGAATGGAGGGAGTATTTATACATGATGCTAATACTAATATACTATTCATATCCTTGGATCAGTACGCAGCTAGCTTAGCTCGATCATCCTTATAGAGCTAGATCGACAGGAAATAGACGATAGATTAACAAACGGCCGGCGCGCTCTATATGGGCATCCCGCATCCACATGTATATCTGATTGTAGGCACGTGAGGCCAGGGAGGAGCAGCTAATATAGGACACGTCGTCTGTCGATCTCACTAGCAGGTACTGGTTGCTGCAAGTTGCAAGCTAGCTCTCTGCCTGCCTGCGCGCAAGTTGATGTACCGCCACTGCTTACTGTACATGTGCCATCAGCTTCATGGAGTACCACTACGCTACGCGCTGATGTACTACGTACGTATAGTGATGTGCATGGCGGGTAGCAGCACTCGATCACGTACGTAGGTACGCATCAACTTGTGAACTGATGATAAATATAGGCCTTGTTTTGATCCCTAAATTTGCCACCAAATTTACTATACAGAATTCCTATTTCTCGTCACATCAAAATGTCGGCCCATGCATGGAGTACTAAATGTAGATAAAATCAAAAACTAATTGCACAGTTTGATTGTACTTTGCGAGACGAACATTTTGAGCCTAATTTGTTAAAGTTTGGATAATTTTTACCAAATACAAACAAAATGCTACAGTGCGCTGATTTGACACGGCACTATGCAAACACGCCACGGCATGTACACGCTAGCGACAAGGGGAGAGAAATATCAAACGCTGTGCCTGTTGCATTGCATCATCCACAAGCAAGCAAGGTAGTACCCATTGCATCATCCACAAGCAAGCAAGGTAGTACCACTGTGATTCATGTACCACTACACAAAGTACACTACTCTATACTGTGCAACAACTAGCTATTAGGTCACAAAAGTTTACGGACCATGTGCGTGTATGCCATGCATGATTCCTCAACATCATTTACTCATACTACTGCGTCTACAATCAACCAACACCGACACGACTCCTTTTAAAGGCCATCACTTTCTTTCGCAGTACCTGTGCCTTGTCTCTTGTGTGCAATGCAATGGCCAATGGTGGCCTCTTGCAGTACGTACAAGTAGTTTGGACCCAAGAAAACGAATAGTACAAGAAACCGACCAGCAAGTGGTGATGGCTTCCATGAAATGCAACTGCCGCGGCCGGCCGGCCTTTAATTTGTACTACCAGCTTCAGCAGGCATTCTGTCGTGGCTCTCCACCAAGGGGGTACTATATATACTAGTATCTTGCGCGCGTCATTGCGCGCGAGTTCATTTGGCCTAAAAATGTTGGCTAACAAAGGTAGATGGTGTGATACAATTACTAACACGAATCCGGGATGGAAAAGAGTGAAATCGATTAGCAAATCACACATTTATTACAGGATGATAAATGACATTAGTACACTCTAGCTATTGATTAAAGACACGGCACATTCTGTACAGCTGCTCCGCGCAAGCTAATTAAAATACTACTTACGTAGATAGATGAAGCTACAATTTGTCGGCATACAAAATTAGCTTCATAAATTGGAAAATATTGACAGCCTATAGCAGGAGACTAATCACCATATTGTTCTATATGAATCCAAGATGGAATAAAACATGAATCATCTCCATGAGGAATAGTGCGCATCCAATAGCATCCAATAGGTGGTGACGATCAGCTGAGGAAAAATTGAACTGCATATAGAGGGAACTGAGTCATAAGAAAACATCAAACTTGTAGCATAAGAATGGGATAAATTCAAATTGATTCCAACAATTGCGCTGGCTCTGTAATAGCAGCAGTTGAAAGCAATACAATGAGGTAGCTGCTAAATTTGGAAACACAAAGCATTGAGAGGCACTTTGATAGCAGAAAAATATAACAATGATGTCAGACAACCTGGAATACAGAGAAGGGTACTGAGCTTGAGAGGCACTTTGATAGCAGAAAAATATAACAATGATGTCAGGCAACCTGGAATACAGAGAAGGGTACTGAGCTATGGGCAGGCCTTATTTCATTTCTGAAGAGGCAGTGTGGCATGGAGGTCTAAAGAATTAAATATCACCAATGCGGGGGTGCGATAAAAGAGTGTCATAGAAATTACCGAGCAAAGTTAGCAACTAATTAGAATTTTGTTTGTTTGAAAAGCAACTAAATAGAATTTGATACCTTCAAAAGACTAATTAGAAATTGATACTACATGTGATTCAATTGAATTGAGAAATGTGAGGTTTCGGAGAAAAGGACATACATGTAAATGATATATTAAAGGTACGTCAGCTTATCTAGCAAACAACAGGGCAAAATGAAGCACAATTTTTTTGGACTGCGTACCATGAAGTGGAACACCATGTACTTTGTGAGCATTCTCTATTTGCAGACCATATGTAAAGTAGACCACCATGCACTTTGCTATGCGCCTGAGATTCCTATCAAGCAAAATAAAAATATTACCGCACACATTGGCAAAAGGTGGTTAAGACATTTATATATATATATACATAATAAGGTAGCATGGTAGATCTATCTTAATACTTCTATTCCATAGCTTAAAAAAAGCAGCAGCTAAACAATGCACATGCACATGGTTGCTGTCATACGGTCAAGAAAAATGTTTGTTACCTTTTCTGGGCTGAAAAGTTCAATACTTTGCCATTAATATCGCAGAACTAAACAAAGGGAGGATATCTCAGTTTCAAATAAAGAAATTCCATCATTCAGTTGAGGATATCATTCAGTTGCTGGAGATGGCAGTAGTTTTGTTCCCAGGTTCCCACAGCAGCGGTACTCCTGGCTAGCACTCAACGATGTGTACAACAGAACTGAAGGTTAAAGAAAGCATGGAACTTTATTGTGACCATGCTTGCGTAACTGAACTGAACCCTCAAGTTCCAGTATCTTGCTGTTGTGAAGCAAGTCGGGTCAAGAAATACTCCCCTGCAGAAATCAAATAGCCATACATGTCTGACATGCCACCCACTAAGAGAAGCATGTGTGTTTTAGTTTCAGTATACCTGAGTGAACTGAAGCCCAAATTGTAGCAGCCCACTGCTAAATCTGTAGATCAAACCTTGTGTAAGTATACCTCTGAAAATAAAGCAAAAGCGTAAGAACTATGCTAAATCTATGTTCGCAGAAAATGGATAGAACTGAACTATGCTAAATCTATGTGCATCATTGGATTTGACTGAATAGTTCTTCAGTTAGACTATAGTACTATACTAACATGGATTAGCAATTTTGTGGTTGTAAATGATGAGAGTCTAAAATAACCTACCAGAGCAAAACATGGAGAGCAGGCCTAATTATTTGTTGTAATTGAGTTGAGTCGTGCTATAAAAGTTCTGTTTCGTCTGGAACAGTTGGTCCAATGCAATGTCCATCGTGGACAAATAAAAAAAAAAAGATAGATGTGTTTCATGTCGAAAAGCATGACCCAACAAATTTGACTGCATATGGCTGATTGCGATTGAGCTAAAATCAACACATGGTACAGGGTACTGAACCCACATGTAGATTGAAAGACAGGTGCAAAGGCCATTGCACTAAGCATTGTGTGGCAACATTAGTGAAAGTGAAACACGTTGTCGGCTAAGCTTTCTCCAACCTGATCATTCATAGACCCATTTGAAATTGGAATTCTAGAGGCCGATGGCCACTCGAAACTGTCAAATTTTATAAACATAGAGTAGGTGGTAAAGCCAACGAAAGGGGCATATGATCCTGACAGCATCTAGTATATTCTGAAACATGTACAAGCTTAGTATAATCTGCAATGTCATAATGCAAAAAAAAATTAAACTATAGGTAGCAGCAGGCAACATAATGATTAAGATGGCGTACCTGAACAATATTCAATCTTGATCTCATACATTTTTGCAGCGAAATAACAACTGTACAATACTATGCCGCTGCATATAAGGGTAGGATAAAAATGAGCATGGATTTTTGCAAAGGGCAGAGAAGGACTTAAATAAAGAGCATGGCATTGCACAAGAGGTGAAATATTTGACCCCTGCTAGGAGAGGAAGATATGTATAGTGCAGAAGGAAATTTATTACTACAATTTTGCATTATGATAGAGTACGGAATGCAAAAGAAGAAACAGGGGACTGAAAATAAAGAATTTATTTAGGTCTAATTTACAAAAATCCCTGTCGAACTCAAAGGGATTAAAGTATGTTCACATGTCACCCTACCAGTCAACAAAATATGTGAGAGAAGCATGACCAGTCTCATAAGACATGGTATGGTAGTTAAAGATAACAAAGTGTTTCCTTGGTCTCAGCAGAATGCTACTTCATTGCAACAAGATTGGGTAATAATAGGGCATCTACCTTAGAAAAATGGGCGTGAGGGATAAAGGCATTGTTAGGGCCTTACAATTATATATTAGGTATGGTGAACTATTTGACAACTACTATTTTGGGCAGGTTTTTAGTCAGCAATAACATATTTTAGGACCAGGGCAAAAATATGCAAGATCAAAGAGAATACTATCTCCAAATTTGGTAATGAGCAGATGGTATAAAGGAGGAACCGAGAAAATGACATCAGCCAATAAAAAGACCTATATTTGTGAGAATTGTAAACATTTCAGTTGTACATTGAACTTGAAGCTTTCCAAATCTGCTAATGGAGCAGCTGGTATAAAGGAGGGACTTAGAAATAAAATCAGGCAGGCAGTGGACCTCTATCCATGAAAAATATAAATATTTCAGATCTACTATTGAACTTCAAGCAGTAGCCAACGATTTAACGAAAATGGTAGTCACTGCCAATAGAATATTGCTCCAATTATCATGTAATAATAATGGTTCCCATGTCAATTTATATGGAACTAAAAAACTAAATAGATATTGGTCTAGTCCTGCATACCTGCCTGACCATACATGACAAATAGGAAAATAATGCATAGCAGTCCTGTGATCTATAAATGTTGGATGGTAAATGAAAAGGGTCAATTGGAACCGAGCAAGCTGAGGTGATGAAACAAACAAGAAAACGAAAGTAGTGGTACCTGTGTTTCTGGTTGACAAAGGAAGGCCTAAAAGACAGAAAGCGTAGAGCAGGCATTCACCGCTGTCCTTCACTTTTGTTGCAGGTTACTTCCTTTCTATAGGATGGAATTGCTTCAGCCCATTTATTTTTCCGCCATAACAAAGGGAAAACTGAATTAATTTGTAAATGGGTACTCCAATCTTCCTAGAGCAGTTTCACTGTACATAAATGATGCAAGCAGAACAACTCGAGAATCTCCCCTACAACAAAATATTTTGTAGTGGCTTTCGTTAAGTTAACCAATTATTTTATTCAAATCCTACAAATCTTTAGACACTGTCAACCAATGTTACCATGTACAGAAAATAGCAGGAGAAACACATACTACAAACCTAAACAACTCCATGGACATAGTAGGGAGATGTCAAGGAAAAATCAGCATAGCTCCTGAACATTGCCTCAGTTATCAACGGTAGCCCCATGATCACTGCAATCAGACAGTAAACATGGTTTACGATGCAACTATCACAGGAGCAGCCCATTCTTTGGAAATTAATCTAACAAGAAGAGCAAAGCGCAGTCATCGTTGCACTTGAGGAAAACACAATCGATACACCAAAAATTATAAGCATTGCAGTGTCCAACAAAATCATTTAAATATCACCGCCTCACATATCTGGCAAAATAATTGGGTACTCTCAAGATGCAGCCGAACTGAGATGTGTAAAGTACACAACGATAGCTCAGTAATCATCACAACAGCAAGTGATTCCCCCAAACTAAACTGTAACAACAGGAAAGTTACTTGTCGTGACAAACCAAAAATCATCAGGGTTGCACACTAAAAACTCAGATAAATAATATCATTGACATGGCCACGTGGTCAGCTGTATGGCACAACAATTACCTCCTGTCAAGATCAAGTAGAACCGAGCATGTCACACCCTAGAGAAAAGGGAGAGAACGAAATATCTAAGCGACCTTGCCCTACCTAGGGTTTCCTCCATCAGAGGCGAACAACTCGCTCGCATATAGATCGGCATCTAGAGCATAGGGGAGCGAGACTCCGCGAGCTCTTGGAGAGGAAGATCCCTGGAGGACAGGTAGAGAGGGGGGGGGGAGGGGGCAAACCGGAGAGGGACGACGCGAGGAACACCGGTGGGGGCGGGCGGCTGCGACCGGCCAAGGACACAGGTGGGCCACACCACCGCGCCGGCGCAACACCCGGCGGGGGTCGCCGTCGCGTCGTCCATGGCACGCAGGCGGGGAGAGGAGGAGGAAGATGGCTGCCGCCGTGCCGAGGGCCGCCGCCGCCTTGGCCCTGTCCGCGCCAGGAGGGAGAGAGAGGAAGCGGAGAGGGCAGAGAGAGAGAGAGAGAGAGAGGGAGGAGGACGACGGAGGCGACGAGGAGGATATTTTCCTTCGAGAAAAGCCTGTGATAGATGGACGCGTGGAGTAAAACAGTAAATGACGGTGGGGTAAACCTTGAGCGTAGATGGGAAAATCAACGGTGTAAAATTTTTTTGCTGACGTGTATACGCCAGTTTCCTTCCGAGGCTCGCCGGCCAAATACGAAGAAATGCCTAGTACAGACAGGGGACTACAGGGCCTAACATTGTGGGCTGTTTTGACTTGCATATGTTGCACTTAGACATACACGATGTCTAGATGCATAGCAAAATTAATATATGCGAAAAAATAAAAAATGTCATAATTTAGAAATCTGATCTCAAAGTAAAAGAATGTACTCCATACATTACTTTTTTTCTTCGTGGTGGAGTATAGACCTTTGTGTGAATCACATTACAAATATAGACATATGCTACCTCTATGAGTACCTCTAAAAGGTTGCAGGTGTAGGTGTCAAAAATAGCAGAGTCGCCATAGACTCAAAGAATTGCCAATAAAATATGAAATAAATCAATAAAAATATGAGCACCCGCATCAAGTCAAGGACTTAGTGGAGTTGGACAAATTTTTCCACCACAAGAAATCTAACAAGTTGGGATTTGGCGGAGCTTCTTGTAGGGCTTGCTTGGTGGAGCTTCTCTCCTGATTCTAATACTCTTTAGGAAGAGATTTTTAAGAGAAATGATATTGTGTGGTTGAAAGTGATTTGATATGCTAAACTCTGTACAGAATTGAAAGTGATTATGTGGCACTTTTTAATAAAAATCCTTTGAGCTCTCCCAAGGAGGCCCTGCATGCCATGGCTAGGAAGAAGCCCATTCACCTATGAGCATCTATCATTCTTGATCAATCATGATCATGCATACACCAACGATTCACGTACTCATACATATGCACATGCATCATTCCAGGATCGCGTGTAGAACATTCGTCGTGGAGTCGAGGATCCAGAAGGACAAGTCGCGAACGGAGATCCGCACGAGAAGTGATCCAACACCAGGAACCCGACATGGAATAGTCGAGTACCTGGGGCTCTAACCTCGATCTTCTAAATAAGGCAAGCCCCGGAGCATCCCTCCTACGTTTACAAATGTTTTACTTTGCGTCCTTTTATTCTTTATGATGCATTAAGTTATAGGCGTTGCTTGAAACCGTAGCTGCATCGGACTACCTTGCCACCAGAAATATCCTACTTTTACTTACAGGATCGATTACATGCTTAGGCCTGCTATTTAAATGGTAGAAGCCGAGTGATCGACTATCACTCGCGAGGTAGGTGTTACTACCCCTTGGGATTGAGTATAGTGAGATGTTGGATATGAACATAACCATGTGGCCATGATAAATCACCTCTAATATACTATGGCACACGAGCGTCCTCGGATCATTTTGAACAATGCCTCACAGATAGCTGGAAAGGGCTGAGTGCCAACCGCGAAGCCTAGAATCTACTTGGGCCGGGTTTCAACTTCTAGGTATCCATGTTGGCGATGGTTGGGGAGTAACAAGGGCCCGGAGAGTGAGTCCTTAAGATGGGGCGGTGTCATTTGATGGGCACGCTTACCTGTTGGCAGCCGGGAGTTTCCTTGGTCATGGTGTTGAGTTGTTGATCCCGCGTCTTTTCCCGAGTAGATCAAGGTGACCTATACCTCACTTTAGCGGGTGAGTGCAGTTTGTGTGAGGAATACCCCGCCAACTGGTTTGCAATCGATTATAATCACCATCATTCCTGGATAGCGAATAACTTGACTGAGCAGTTACGGTGCCGCAAATAAGATTTGAAAGCGAGTTGGTTATGTTCTCTCATGATGGTTTAATGATTATTCGATCAATGCGGATATGTTTAATAGTTTGATTGCTTCTACCTAAAATGTGAGTAGTTGAAGGTGCTAATGTAGTAATGACAGGATCCAACTTAATTAGATAAGCTAGAGAGTCCTTTGTCACTAAATGATTATTAATAAGCTCATCTTTTTGGCAAAATAAAGGAGTCGACTACCCCACTATAAAGCCTGGCATCCACCAAAGAGTCTTTAATTTCTTTTAGTCGGGTAAGTCTTGCTGAGTACAATGTACTTAGGGTGCAATTCCCAATGTTGTTGTAGGTTTCGAGAATACTGCCGTGGCGACACGGTGGACTTATATCCCACTACGGGAGGAATAGACTTCGGGCAAGTCAACTCTTATACCTCATCTACCTGCTGTTGATGGAGTCGACCCTGAGCTGGCACTATATTTAAAAGTATCGGTGTGAGTGTGTATTATCAAAAGTGTTTTCTTCCGCTTTTATTTATGTTTTGGATTGTAATAATCCTAAGTACGAAATGTAAGTAAAACAGGTGAATGGGAACTGCTGAACTGTGGATTCAGGTTTGATGTAGAGTTGTTTGAAATCCTTCGAGATTTCACGGTCTACCGGGCTGGTTTGGTTACTAAGTCCTAATTGAGTTGCCACGTCAGCTTGATTAGCACTTTGTAATTAAATTAGTTGGTCGGTTCCGCTACAGCGGCAGAGCAAGAGCGCCGCGTGTCGCGGGCGAGCGGGGCGCGTGGCGTGGGATGGCAGGCGCGGTCGGTGGATCTCGGTGCGGCACGGCGAACATGCGACAGCGAGGAGCGACCGGTGGTCGAGCTCCACGCGGCGTACGGCGTCCTGGACACCGCGTCGCGAGGTAGGGGATAAGGGAGATGGGGACTATGACAGGTGGGTCCCACCCCCTTTTCTTTTTGAACTGAAACTTTGGGAGCCTATAATTTCTAAACGATTTCGAATTTGCAAAAACCTTTAACACGAAAGTTTCTCCATTCGTCGAGTAGATCATTTCATCTAAAAGGAGCTTGGTCTAATTCGGCCTAGTTTTGAGGATACAAATTTGGGCCATTTTCACATATAAAAATAATACATTTTAAAATACCTAGAGACTGTTTTTGGCCTTTTTGAACGCCTAAAAAGCATTTTCATGAAATGGTCCCAACACAAAGTTTTCTCCAAATATTTTTCTCAATAAACTTTATTTAAGGGCTGACTTGAGATAAGCGACGTAGACACTACTTCTAGTTTAACTCGACAATCACACTTAGGACCTAAGTCAAACAAGGTGCAACAAACATCAAGCAAATCATGTTAAGATTGTGATTAGATGCTAATGATATGATTATGCCTATGATTTGCATAGTTAATGCATAATTAACATCGTGGATGTTACAACCCCCTTAAAAGAAATCTCGTCCCGAGATTTGGTGGAAGTAGATTAGTTCTCGAAAAGCGATACCACTCATAGCGACATTTTCATACTCTACCAATGTCCTCTCGTTTGTCCAGCAACTTCTCAGCATTTGTCACAACCAAGTGACTCAGTTTCGAGTTACACGATCTCAATGCCTATGATCCAATACTTCTCCGAGTATAACATGTCGACTCCGTTGTCGTGTTCCCGAGACATGATACTGTTTCATCTAAGATAAACCAGTTTTGCATCTGGTTATGACATTGGAGATCTGACAAGGTCATATTCCGATCAAGAGGCATACCAACATAGGCAACCACGATGGAATCCAAATTACCATACCTACTGATCCACTCTCTGCAAATTACCGAACATTCGGTGCAGATGGTGAAGTCGAAGCTTTATGGGCAGGTGATGCCGAATGAATGAAGCATCCTACTATCAGCTCTGACTCGTTGGTTAATCCATACTTACTCCCTAGTGAGTGTCTTCAAGCATAGCTTGTAACCGACATGCTCTCTTAAGGTGATGCTACCATTACTATGTCAATCTAAAGTATGAAGATGACAATGAATAGTATGATAATCTTCACATAGAACCTGAGACATTATCCCGATAAGGTAGGTTAGCATATAACATGACCAATCAACTACCCATTTGGAAAACGCCGAGGGTTACTTAAGAGGGAATCTGCTATTCACATCTTCAAATACATCAAAAGGTGCTTCAAAAATCCATAGTGTTTATCACTAGGAAGCAGAGCGTAGATTCCGCAAAACGGAAACCATGTGACTCTCTTCCGAGGTGGCAACATAGGACTTTGTCCACACAAGTTCAATATTGGCACATCCCTTCATAGGAACACTGGCTATTAAAATGCCCATATGAATCATTTGGGCCAAGAATATTTAACTCCTACATGTAGAAATCAAAATTCCTAGGTCAAGGATATCCCAATCTTCTCATGTAGAACTCAAAGTTCTTAGGTCAAAGACATCCAAATCTTCTCATGTAGAAGTCAAAGTTCTTAGGTCAAGGACTTCTTAACTCGTCGAAAACCACCAACTTACCCCTTTCCATTAAGCAGATCCGATGAGCCAAGCGAATCCTATAGTAAGCATTTACAACTAGTAGTTCATGCATACTACACGTGTTCTCAGGTTAGAGGTTCGCTACCCTTGGTATACCAAAAGTTCTTTTTCAACCAAACACGTGCCAAGTCTTACTCAAAAGGTGCTAGTATTGAGCCAAAGTTTATGTCCCGACAATGCTTGAACGACACGTAAGGCCCATATTTTATGAACCCGAGGTCGTATCAAAGCACTCATGCCGTGAATATCCAATGCATGATGGATTCGGGCGTACAGACTACCTGATCCTCATTTAGGTGCAAATCCACTAGTACCACAAACATCCAATTCTGCGTAGAAACTTCGTCTTATCAACAGGACACATTAGCTCCTTGCAGATGGACGGTTGATAGTTGAGCACCACAAGATGGATGCCCAATGACATGGCATTTGTTAGATTATCTTTCGAGACTAGCTCAATAAAGGCTTTCACCCAATGAACTTTTCTCATCTGATTCTCACAAGGCAAGAGTACCTTATTGAACATTAGAAGGTCTAACCCCCTTAAAAGAATTCCAACTTCTGGATAAGGGGTACCATGGAGTAGAGATTCATTTCGATGATCGGGCAAAATCTTGTATCCACTTAAACCCATGCTGACTGCTCCTACTACTTCTGACGCTTGTGTCTGCAAGAGTGATCCCAACAGAAGCAAATAAATTGCTAGATGCAATCGAGAGCCCAACCAATACTACCCGTACTTCATTCTCAAGGCTCTCAGCTTGGACACATGGTTGTTCATCTTATGAAAAATTGCCAAAAGCTATCATTTCGTTTCGATGAACGACAGACCTACTACGAAACTTAGCAGTTACACGATAGATAACTTTGACTCGAAGGTTAGTAAAGCTGGTTTCGTATTTTCAATTACTCGATAGATAGATCTACTACTGCCGTTTCCAGTCCTTCACGTGTCAATCAACCCATTTGATTAGTTATCTATCTACATTCGGGCTGGAGAGTGACCTCTCATAATTTTACCGATAGGTTGCCTATCAGCATTAAAAGCTTCACAATGGTCGCACGTAACGCCGATATAGGCATTATCCGTGAAGTGTAAGAAGAGACAAACAAGCATTAGTGAAGTAGAGACCTCACTTAGCTCGAGGTTTGTCCGAACTCATACAACACGGACAATATATATCCCTACAAATACCGCAAAGAGAGGGACATACTTTCTACCCAAGTTAGTACAATTCTCCAGAGAAACTCTCGATTGAGTCCCCATGTTACTATCCTTTGTGGTCTAGCGAGGAATAGTTAGTAGTTTGTTCTAGTCGAGCCATCTTTCGTCTCACTACCAGTGAGAAAACCTCATAGAGTTCATGGCATCGTTGACTAGATGTCGAAGGATCATAAGAATTCTAAGTAGGGTCATGTAAGACAACACATCAAGGTAATCTCTATAATGGATCAAGATCAACAACCGTGATACCCGCGCGTGCCGAGCAGCACTACATGTGTGTGCACCCACAGGGTGCTCTCGGTTTTGTCGCGGCACCATTAGTCATTAAGCAAGACGCCACTACAGATCCTTACATTCGAGATATGCTATTTCACAATTTCACAATAGGATGGGTTCCTGCACGAATAACTATTACGTGCAAGACAAAAGTGGGGTAATCGAGTATAACTGCAGGGTTATAGGATAGTAAGAATGGAGAACTGGATAGGTTCAACACGTCGCATACTTGTTGGCGGTCCTTATTGCATATCTAACCCCGCCAACTTAGGTTCATAGTTCACCAAAAACCACCTAGATAGGAGGTTTATACTAATGAAATTCCATAGTTTTGGTGAACACTTTTTTTCAGGAGCATTCATGGAAAACATGTATTTTGGGCCAAAAGCTAGAGAAAAGAGAATAAATATTTGAATTATAAAATTGGCCCAAAGGCAAGACAAGAAGAAAAGAAGAGAAAGGCCAAACCGACGTACCAACGTGACAAAACACCACATGGGCCAACTCCAGGCCCAAGATCCAGCCCGCCAGCCAAGGTCGGTCAGGGGGAGGCGGCACCCTGGCGCGCTCGCGCCCTCCCCTCTGCAAGGTGGGGCAGGCCGGCTGGAGGCGGTACATTAAATGCTCCAGAGGGCGGTGCGGGGGTGTTTTGGTCATTTGGGCGTGCGGAAACCGACCATGTCCACATATAAAAGCCCTTCTCTCTTTCATTTCACACATCCAATTTTCATTCTTCATTCTTCATTCCTCCCTCTCCACTTCCACAAGCCTACACTAGAGGAAGAGTAGAGCCATTATACCTAGCTTCTAGCTAGAATAGAAGTAGGAGAGTGAGAGAGGTCAAGGGCGGAGTAACTCTTTTTGAGTGCTCCCGGAGGCTAGTCTTCCACGAGGTGGAGTGCCGGATTTGTCGGCTCCCTCCTCACTTGTACCTCGGCGACTTCTTACGCTTGAAGTAAGAGGTTCGTGTTTATCTATTCGTACGCTCCTTCTAGCAAGTGATCTTTATCGTTGTTTGCTTGCGGGTTCGTCGACCGTCCTTGTGGCGGTAGTTCTAGTAGAGGACTCCTGATAAAGACGGATGTTCCTGGCCGACGCTAGAACTGCAACGTTGGCGTAGACGTGGTGTTTAAGCTAATTAGTTACCTTCGTTTGCCTCGTACTCCACGGTTGAGGTGGTAGGCGGCAGGTGGTGACAGCCCTGTCCGTCCTTTGTAATCCCCCATGTCCGGTACGGCATAGAGCCACAAAGCCGGCATCACCCTGCCCGGGTGCGATCCGGTGCCCGAAGCAAGCATTTCAGCGGTAGAGTTATCTTTCTCTTAGGATTTGTCTTATAGAAAACCTCACTTTCCCAGTTACCTACTCTCTCCTCTGGGCAACTTAGCTAAGACCTAAACCCGATCATACTTGTTCTTCGTGAAGTTTACGATACCCAGTCTATCACCGGGTGAAGTGCTACAACGGTCTTTCCGTGCGCTTGCGGAATTTACTGCTTTCGCTAAGAAATACCAACAAGCATTTCTGGCGCCGTTGCCGGGGAACGGTTGTCAAGTTTATCTCTGAACCTAGTTGCCCGTGTACCTTGTTCTACCTTTGCTTCTATTTTATATTTCTTTCATCATACAAAATGGAGCTACCAACCATTGCCAAACTATCAGCTCCTAAGGGCGAGCTCGTTAAAATGCCACAATCCGCGAAGCCAATCACAGCTTCTAGTTACGAGCTCCGTCCTGGCCTCATAGCCATGGTTCAGAACCAAGTCTTTTTAGGCTTGGATTATGAAAATCCTTATCATCACCTAAGGGAGTTTGAGCAACTTTGTGAATGCCTAAACATTTATGGCTTATCACAAGAAACTTTGCGTTGGAAGTTGTTTCCTTTCTCACTCATTGAGAGGGAGAGACAATGGTACGACCAAACCGTAGGGTTGGTAAATGGAGATTGGGAAGAACTTTATGATAGGTTTTGCGTTGCATTTTTCCCTATATCTCGAATCGCTTCCCTACGATCTGAGATTCTCAACTTCCGACAATTAGAAAATGAAACTACGGGAGCAGCCTAGGACCGATTTCTGACCCTGACCAGGTCAGGTCCTGACCTATCTATTCCAAGCCACGTGTTGTTACAACACTTTTGGCTAGGATTAAGTAGAGAGTCTGCCCTGTTGCTCGATGCATCTGCCGGTGGATCTTTTATACATAAGACCATAGCGGAAGGAGAAGCTCTCCTAAATCGTATTCTAGAGAACACCCCCCCACTAGAACCCATCCGGTTTGAGCCCGAGCCAGTTATAGAGGAAGCCTCTTCGGCTATTGCCGAACCCGTGATAGAGACTACCTCTCCTGAACCAGAGGCCATAGAGGAAGTTTCCAGTCAAATGGAACTTCCTGTATTCGAGGACGAACTTTTCGAAGATTTCGGAAACACCTCAAAATACAAATGCCATAGGAGACCACCAATCCTGTCACTCCTAGCGATCCTCTTGATGAATTATTTCTCGAGAATCCGTTAAGGAGTTGACCGCTATCATGAGCTCGAATGGGTAGCGAAGGAGAGCTCTCACCGAAGAAATTCAGATTCATGCCCCTTCCTCAACCCTTTGATGCAAAATCCAAGGAGATTGGATGGATGTTCCGTATAATCCCTTTGTTGGAACAAACATCATGTCAAAATCCTACGCATTCATGTGTTTGGGAGAAAAACCACGTACTCCAACAGTCAAATCCTTTAGAGTAGGACCACGGTCTGCTCTTAGCGGACTTGGGATTTTACACAACATAACTCTCCATCGTCAAGAAGTCGAAATGGCCCTGGACTTTCATGTCTTTGACATCCAGGATTTCGACATTCTAATCGGTCATCCCCTAGAAACACTCGTTACAAGTTCATCAAAAACAGGGGAATTTGGAGTGAAACTAGGGAGAGAACGTTTCTCTATTCAAGTCACGCGAGCTAAAAACTCAGTGGCTGAACTTCCCCCTAGTAGACCTATAGAGGTCATGTTGGTAATTCCTTTTGAAACCCCAGAGATGTCTTTAGAAAGCGATGCTCCTCACTTTATAGAAGAGGAAGACAAACTGGGAGAAACCATAGATTTACCCAAAGAGGAGAAACCGACACGACCTCCCATTGAGCTTAAACCCTTGCCCGCGGGGTTGCGCTATGCTTTCTTACATGGCGACTCACAAACTCCTGTCATCATAAGTGATAAGCTTAGTGACAAGGAGACGGCCGAACTCATCGCTGTGTTAGAAAAGCATAGAACGGTCTTCGGGTATTCCTTGGATGATCTCAAGGGAATAAGCCCAACCTTATGCACACATCGCATTCCAATTGATCCCTCGAGTACCCCAACTCGAGAACCTCAGCGAAGGCTGAATAATGCGATGCGTGAAGTCGTGAAAAAGGAGGTTTTGAAACTTTTTCACGCCGGGATCATCTATCCCGTACGACATAGTGACTGGGTTAGCCCCGTCTAGGTGGTTCCCAAGAAAGGAGGTATGACGGTAGTCAAAAATGATAAAAATGAGCTCATCCCGCAAAGAATCGTCACGGGGTGGAGAATGTGTATCGATTACCGGAAACTCAACACGGCAACAAAGAAAGATCACTTTCCGCTCCCCTTCATTGATGAAATGTTGGAGCAGTTAGCGAAACATTCTTTCTTCTGTTTCCTAGATGGGTATTCGGGTTATCATCAAATACCTATCCACCCCGATGATCAAAGCAAGACGACATTTACTTGTCCATATGGAACATATGCCTATAGGAGGATGTTGTTTGGGTTGTGTAACGCACCCGCATCTTTCCAACGGTGTATGATGTCTATCTTTTCAGACATGATTGAAGAAATTATGGAAGACTTCATGGACGACTTCTCAGTCTATGGAAAAACTTTCAATCATTGTCTTAAAAATTTAGATAGAGTCTTGCAAAGGTGCCAGGAAAAGGATTTGGTACTCAATTGGGAAAAGTGCCATTTCATGGTCCGTGAGGGCATTGTCCTAGGCCACCTAGTGTCGGAACGAGGGATAGAGGTAGACAGAAGTTATCGAGCAGCTACCTCCCCCCTGTGAACGTAAAGGGAATCCGCAGCTTTCTAGGCCACGCAGGGTTCTATAGGAGATTTATCAAAGACTTTTCTCAAATCTCTAGACCCCTCACAAGCCTACTAGCCAAGGATGTACCTTTCGAATTCACAGATGAGTGTTTGCACGCATTCAATACCCTTAAGAATGCACTCATCTCGGCTCCGATCATCCAACCTCCTGATTGGACACTACCATTTGAGATCATGTGTGATGCTAGTGACTATCTTTGTTGGTGCGGTCCTTGGCCAAACCAAAGATAAGAAGCATCATGCGATCGCTTACGCTAGCAAAACGCTAACGGGAGCTCGGCTCAATTATGCTACCACGAGAGAAGGAGCTCCTAGCGTCGTTTATGCTATCGATAAGTTCCGTTCTTACTTAGTGGGAGCAAAAGTTATAGTCTACACAGACCATGCAGCTCTGAAATATTTGCTCACTAAGAAAGACGCAAAACCTCGTTTGATTCGCTGGATTCTTCTACTCCAGGAGTTTGATCTAGAAATAAAAGATAAAAAGGGGGTAGAAAATACCATAGCGGATCATTTGTCGCGTATGCAGGTCACAAACATGCAGGAACTACCTATAAATGACTTCCTACGCGACGACATGCTACTAAAGGTGACAGACAACAACCCTTGGTACGCGAACATCGTCAACTATATGGTTGCCGGATATATACCGCCAGGGGAGAACAGGAAAAAGTTGCAAGTTGAAAGCAGACGTCCCCTTTGGGATGACCCATACCTGTATCGGGTATGTTCGGATGGTCTGTTGAGGAGATGCGTACCAGCAACAGAAGGCCTACAAATCATTGAGAAATGTCACTCTGCACCGTACGGAGGTCATTATGGAGTATTCCGCACACAAGCGAAAATCTGGCATTGCGGATTCTTTTGGCCAACGATGTACGAGGACACCAAAGAATTTATTCGGAGGTGTCACAAGTGTCAATTCCAAGGAGCCATCACGGCTCGCAACGCCATGCCACTACACTACAACCTTCAAATAGAAATATTTGATGTGTGGGGCATTGACTACATGGGACCATTCCAGAAGTCCCAAGATTGCGAGTACATCCTAGTGGCTGTTGACTACGTATCCAAGTGGGTAGAAGCTATGCCTTGCAGAGCAGCTGACGCCAAGCACGCCAAGAAAATGTTTCATGAAGTGATCTTTCCTCGCTTTGGAACACCACGCATGGTGATAAGCGATGGAGGATCCCACTGTTGACGGCAATTATACCCTGTTTTTACCCCATGAAAAGCCGTCAACAATGGTTGAGTTCGGAGATAACACCATGCCAATGAGTAGTGACATAGGTACAATTGACTTGGTTCCAGATGTACATGTCATTATTTGGGTGCAGGTGCAAACAGGCACTTTCCAGTGTCCGGCAGCTCCGAATGAAGATAGAACCACCAACCAAGATGGCCAATGGACAAACCAACTCCACATTCATCAATGTCCTGACCTCTGAAGACAGTGTGCAAAAGATGAGCACAATGGTCAGGTCGGCCGACCTGACATTTGTGGGTCCAATACCACAATTGTGCTTACCATTGCATGGTGAAACTACCTGCAAAAGATGGCCCTTTGGTTCCACCAAAGGCAGGTCGACCGACCAAGGTTTGGGGCCATCTCGGACACTACCAGAACACCAGAGACATCAGGACAGCAAGGGAGCAAGGCTGGGGGGCCCACCTGCCAAAGTCCTGGTCGGCCGACCAGGCTTTGGTGGGTCCCACTGCGGACCGGTCCCACCGACCTTGGGATGCTTCTAGAAGGTGACACATGTCACCGGGGATTGGACCCCGGTCGACCGACCCGGCAAGTGGGCCAACCAAAGGTCGGTTGGCCTCCCACCGACATGCTGAAGCCTCCTGGAGCTGACACGTGGCAAATGGGTGAAAAGCCCAGGTCGGCCGACCGGGGGTTTGGGCCCATCCTGGGTCGGTTGTCCCAAACCGACCTCAGGAGCACATCCTGGCCCTCTATTCAAGTCGGTTGTGAAGTCGGTTGATCCAACGACGCATGGTGAAGATCACGTGGATCGCTGACATGGCGTTTCCTTAGCCCCTACTCCACCTAGGGCTATAAATACCCCCTCACTCCCTCATTTGTAACATACCACAAGGAGGAGCTCTCCACTCTCTCTCAAGATGTAGCGCTAGCAGTAGTGTTAGGAGCTAGAGTGAGTCTCGGTCTTCGCTCACGGTCTTCCGGAGAGGTCGGTATGGTTCTAATCTTCCTTCTCTCTTTGTAAGACTTGAGTATTTATATAGTTATCTTCTCTACTTTGCCTTAGTACTTTACTTTATTGCAACATGACTTGTTATGTTGTCTTGGTTGTTAGTATAGTCATAGTTATTTGATAGTAAAATAATGGTAGTATGTCCTTGCTCTCGGTTCACCGCCCTTAACCCGGTGCTCTAATCGGTTCCACCGGATATCGGATTAGAGTAGTGAGATATAGTGTAGACGTGGTGTCTAGACTATACGCTTGCCTGTGATTGCGGCTTGTCCAATGGTTTGTTGTGGTACCTAGTAGGTGGTGACAGCCCTATCTAGGCTTTGATTCCACCACGTTCGGCCAAGTTATTAAAATGTAGGCTTTCTTGTGCTAGGCAGTTTAGCAACCCTTCTCACCCCTTTCTGTTGCTAAGCGGTTTAGTGGCCCGAAGTGCAATTGTGTATGAACATTGGCCTTGCTTGATATGACTTGTCTTGCTAAGTTAGAACCACACAAGTAGAGATAGATAATTGGAAACCTTATGCTCACTCGTTGTCCTCCTCGCTCGCTAACCTACTCATTTATCAATGGAACTCATCCTGTGTGTGTCGCTACACTTATCATATACATCTCTTATCCCCCACTCTAATTTAGTTGGTTTATTAGTTAGTAGATACAGGATGGCTAGCTACCACTATCTTTAACCTTGCTTCCCTGTGGATAAATACGATACCTCGGAATACTCCTTGGTGAAAGCTACAGCGGTACTTCGTGTGCTTGCGAACTTAATTGCATATGCTAAGAAATACCAACAAGCTTTCTGGCGCCGTTGCCGGGGACTAGACTTTCTGTCTGTCTCTAGTGATTGCGCTAAGAAATGTCAACAAGCTTTCTGGTGCCGTTGCCGGGGAAGCAATTGGCGTAAAGATTTTGGTAGTTACCTTGATGTCTACTAATCTAGTTTGCCTCTAGCTTTTGTGGGTTAAAATAAAAATAAAAAAAACACATCACGAGCCCAGGGTGCCTGCTCGTTCTTTAATAATCCACCACCACCCTGCCATTGCATAGATATGCATTTGTTTGTACACACTAACTCTATGCAGATGGAAAGAAGGTCGTCGTCAGGAGTAAATAAGATCATCATATGTGATGGAACGACGACATCATTCACAATTCAATCACAAAATTGTGAGTGATGAATCAACCATTCAAGGCTCTTGCATCCATTTGAATCATCTCATGTTCATTGTTTACATGCTTCCTTCTACATTAGTACATTTTAGTTTTGGAGTGTTGGTTATTGCGCAATGATCATACTTCAATAGGCTTTTAAATTAAGCGTGGTGCTTAGGTTAAATAGTCTACCTTAATCAAATTAAACATGGTGTCTAGTTTGATTATTGAACTAAAACTACTTGTGTAGACGTTGGTTGTATGCTTGGACTAACCCCTACAGGAATTCCTAAAAATCCATAAGGGTAAGTCTTTGAGATAAATTTAGAGCGGAGGTAAAGTCCATGGACATTCTAGGTCCATATGGAGACCTATTCAGATCACACTCCAAGAGTGCGAACTCCTTACCCATGGGGTAGAGAGAGGCGCCATCAAAAGATGGACATGGACGACTTCATCGACAACACTAAGCTTGGCTCAACAAAACGCCCAACCTCTACAACTATACAAGATGAGCAAAAGCCAAGCTTGGGGAGATCCTCTCCCCCACTAAGGTACGTTTATCCAAGGTATGTCTTCTATCTTGCATTTTCTTTTGTTTACTTTATTGCATTATAAATAAAATAAAAATTTGATTATAATAAATATACCAAAGAGGACTCATCTATCTCCCTCATGCTTAATGTGTGCTATTCTTCCTATGGAAATGAATGCTAAATTGCTAGTTAATGTTTCTCTAATGCTTGTTTACAACTTAGCACTTCTCTAAGTATGGATTACTTGGCACTTTTAACCATCATGAACTTGATCACTTAGTGGGTTGCAAGTGCTAAAACAAAGTCTAAGTTGTTGTGAGATATGAGATAGTTAAGATAAGAGCTCTATACTATTGTTCTAAGCATGCATGATTGCCAGAGAATTTATTTTAAAAATGAATGAAAAACTTAATTGTTCCTCAATGGTGTTGAATCTCCTACCACAGCCATATACACTTGATATATCCAAAAGCCTTCTACATAAGCTACTTGCTTGCATTGAGTTTGGTTAAGACTTGTAGAACCTGTGTTAGAGGTTTGTCATGGCCCTAAGATCAAGATCCACAGACCACCAAATATGCTGCTTCTAATCCGGAAGTACGCAACCATGCTACTCCTACCCTGGGAGTATGCATCTTACGACCATCATTATGCTACTCCTAGCCTGGGAGTACGCGTTTTACCACCATTCTTATGCTACTCCTACCCTGGGAGTACGCATCTTCATTCCATCATTATCATGCTACTCCTGCCCTAGGAGCACGCATCATCATCCATACCACTATTCTTGTGCTGCTTCTACACTGGAAGTACGCACTTTCACCATTTCCATCGTATAGGTTGCTCCATGTTCCAAAGTTAGAAATCTTCTCTCAAAGTTATCATTTGTTAGGTGAGACACATCCCAAAAAGGCTAGGCATCTATTCCCTAAAAAAAAGAGAAAAAAAATGAGAAAGAAAGAAGAAAAAAAGGGAAAAAAGAAAAAAAAAATAGAGAGCTAGCCTTGTCTCAATAGAAGTAGAGAGAGAGAGATAGAATCAAATAAAGGAGCAACCTCATCCACCAAACATCCACCTTTCTTCCATTACCTTACCATCCATTACATTCCTTCACTCTATTCATTCTATTTTACATCTTGATCTGGGGGTATGATGAGTCTCTTCTGTGGTCCAAGATCTCGTTCTTTCTTAACTAAGACAACATATGCATTGCTAGTATGCTATTCCTTGACATACCTACTTAAGCTCCACATAAAGCCTTATTAGAGGTAGGATGTTTTTGAAAGGCAAACACATGATGTGCCTTGGTGAGGATTCATACACCACTTGAGTGACTTGAGGGAAACCATTTGAGGAACATTAAGATTTCTTTTTGAAAAAAAAAACTTATCAAAAACCTCTGGCATGAAACTTGCTAAAAGAATGAGAAAAGTAGATGCTCTAGTCAAAGCTGTTCTGTCTTCCAACATCCCAAGACTAAGTTAATGCCATAAGCCCCATGAGTGCTAGAGCAATATTGATGTGTTAGTATTGCTAATTTTTCCATTCAAGGAGAAGTTCTTTGTTGTGCACTTAGTATTATTGAGATGTTAACTTAGTGATAACACATGATCCACTGATACTAGGTCTTATTGTTTGCTCGGGACAAGCAAAGGTTAAGCTTGGGGGATCTTGTTGACAGCAATTATACCCTGTTTTTACCCCATGAAAAGCCGTCAACAATGGTTGAGTTCGGAGATAACACCATACCAATGAGTAGTGACATAGGTACAATTGACTTGGTTCCAGATGTACGTGTCATTATTTGGGTGCAGGTGCAAACAGGCACTTTCCAGTGTCCGGCAGCTCCGAATGAAGATAGAACCACCAACCAAGATGGCCAATGGACAAACCAACTCCACATTCATCAATGTCCTGACCTTTGAAGACAGTGTGCAAAAGATGAGCACAATGGTCAGGTCGGCCGACCTGACATTTGTGGGTCCAATACCACAATTGTGCTTACCATTGCATGGTGAAACTACCTGCAAAAGATGGCCCTTTGGTTCCACCAAAGGCAGGTCGACCGACCAAGGTTTGGGGCCATCTTGGACACTGCCAGAACACCAGAGACATCAGGACAGCAAGGGAGCAAGGTTGGGGGGCCCACCTGCCAAGACCCACCAAAGCCTGGTCGGCCGACCAGGCTTTGGTGGGTCCCACCTGCCGGACCGGTCCCACCGACCTTGGGATGCTTCTAGAAGGTGACACATGTCACCAGGGGATTGGACCCCTGGTCGACCGACCTGGCAAGTGGGCCAACCAAAGGTCGGTTGGCCTCCCACCGACATGCTGAAGCCTCCTGGAGCTGACACGTGGCAAATGGGTGAAAAGCCCAGGTCGGCCGACCGGGGGTTTGGGCCCATCCTGGGTCGGTTGTCCCAAACCGACCTCAGGAGCACATCCTGGCCCTCCATTCAAGTCGGTTGTTAAGTTGGTTGATCCAACGACGCATGGTGAAGATCACGCGGATCGCTGACATGGCGTTTCCTTAGCCCCTACTCCACCTAGGGCTATAAATACCCCCTCACTCCCTCATTTGTAACATACCACAAGGAGGAGCTCTCCACTCTCTCTCAAGATGTAGCGCTAGCAGTAGTGTTAGGAGTTAGAGTGAGTCTCTGGTCTTCAGCTCTGGTCTTCCAGGAGGTCTGGTATGGTTCTAATCTTCCTTTTCTCTTTGTAAGACTTGAGTATTTATATAGTTATCTTCTCTACTTTGCCTTAGTACTTTACTTTATTGCAACATGACTTGTTATGTTGTCTTGGTTGTTAGTATAGTCATAGTTATTTGATAGTAAGATAATGGTAGTATGTCCTTGCTCTGGTTCACCGCCCTTAACCCGGTGCTCTAATCAGTTCCACCGGATATCGGATTAGAGTAGTGAGATATAGTGTAGACGTGGTGTCTAGACTATACGCTTGCCTGTGATTGCGGCTTGTCCAATGGTTTGTTGTGGTACCTAGTAGGTGGTGACAGCCCTATCTAGGCTTTGATTCCACCACGTTCGGCCAAGTTATTAAAACGTAGGCTTTCTTGTGCTAGGCGGTTTAGCAACCCTTCTCACCCCTTTCTGTTGCTAAGCGGTTTAGTGGCCCGAAGTGCAATTGTGTATGAACATTGGCCTTGCTTGATATGACTTGTCTTGCTAAGTTAGAACCACACAAGTAGAGATAGATAATTGGAAACCTTATGCTCACTTGTTGTCCTCCTCGCTCGCTAACCTACTCATTTATCAATGGAACTCATCCTGTGTGTGTCGCTACACTTATCATATACATCTCTTATCCCCCACTCTAGTTTAGTTGGTTTATTAGTTAGTAGATACAGGATGGCTAGCTACCACTATCTTTAACCTTGCTTCCCGTGGATAAATACGATACCTCGGAATACTCCTTGGTGAAAGCTACAGCGGTACTTCGTGCGCTTGCGAACTTAATTGCATATGCTAAGAAATACCAACAAGCTTTCTGGCGCCGTTGCCGGGGACTAGACTTTCTGTCTGTCTCTAGTGATTGCGCTAAGAAATGTCAACACCCACTTCATTGACAAAACATTCAGAGCATTCCTAAAAGAGCTTGGAGCCAAGCACAACATAGCTACCCCCTATCATCCTCAAACCAGCGGTCAAGCAGAGACCTCGAACAAACAGATCAAGAACATCCTGCAGAAGACGGTCAATGATATGGGGAAAAGCTGGAAAAGTAAGCTTCCTGATGCACTCTGGGCATACAGGACCGCTTACAAAACCCCTATCGGCATGTCACCATTCCAGCTCGTGTACGGAAAAAGTTGCCACTTACCCGTAGAGCTCGAACACCGAGCTTATTGGGCAATCAAGAGCTGGAATATGGATCTAAAATTAGCCGGCAGAAATCGACAGCAGCAGATTTCTGAACTGGAAGAATGGCGGCAAAAAGGCTTATCACAGTGCCATGCTCTACAAAGAACGAACTAAGAGATGGCACGATCACCGAATCAAGTTCAAAACCTTCAAGCAAGGCGAGAAGGTCTTGCTCTTCAACTCAAAGGTGAAACTATTCGGCGAAGGGAAGTTGCGAAGTAAATGGAAAGGACCGTACACCGTCATCGACACATCGACTCATGGGGCTATCACAATTCAAGATGATGACGGTAACATCTTCAAAGTTAACGGTCAGCGTCTCAAACATTTCCTTGAGCCTCCCCGCAATTTAAATTTCGGTGAAGAATTAGATCGAATAGATTTAATTATGCCTAGTTTTTGAATATCCTCACTTGTTTGATTAGGCTAGTTAGTCTATTCTTTCTTATCAAAAATATTTTCCTTTATCATAGAAAGACTCCAGCATTTATCCTTGGGTTTCCCACCTTTTTACAAGTGCTGGATATTTCAAATAAATATTTTGCAAAAATATTCCTTGAAAATCCCTTCAAAAACTAGAGTAAACCGTGAGCCTCGAATACCCAACGGATCGAAACACCATATTTTTGGAAACAAATAGACTGTTGGAGGCTGACAGGACGAAACAGGGGCCGAGCCGTGCCGCGACTGGCGCGCTCGCGCCAGGGAGCAAGCCGTTGCTCCCCAAATTTCGTCCCCTGATCCTCAGCCCTTCTCTGATGCTCACCATATGGAGTTTGATCCTGCTGCAATTCGCGAGAACAGAGATGTTACCTTGACCTATAAATTGAGCCATCTTCTCCTCTCCTCTCTTCACAAAAGCTCAAGCCATTCATCTCTTTCTCTCTTGCTCACATCCATACACTAGCAAGTTCATCTCCTCTCTAAGCTCCAAGAAATGGCCAGCCATGCCCTTGATCTCTATGAGGCCTCCCGCACACCATACAACCTTGATGGAGCGCCATCATTCTCGCAAGAAGATTTAGAGCAAGAGGAAGCCATGTTCATGGTGCCACTAGCCACAAGGCTACCATGGAGTGAAGGGTCCAGCAAGGGAGATAGCATCAAGTCGTCGGCAAGATCAAGGCCGCCGATGACTGGCGCCAAGATCAAGCCGGCGCCACCAAGGAGGCCTACCACCGGCATGCTTCGCCTCAAGGCGAACGTCGGCGGCACGGGGAAACGTCCCATGATGTCTTCCACGGACACCACTTCTTATCATACGCCATCGAGCAGCCCTTCCCTCATTCTTGTAGGAAAGGACAAGCCAAAGGGTGGGCGTGGGAAAGGCGTAATGCCAAATCCCGCTAAAACTCCTAGGACCAACCCCGTAGGAACTTCTTCTAGCGCCTCTAAGCGCAACGCCAAGAAGAAGCCTACCTTGATCAACGATAAGGGTGATGAAACCACCCCCAGGTTTCCCATTCTCACTTTTCTTAGTAGAAGGGTGGAGGAGCTCTACAAAATCATAGATAAATTAGAAGCAGAGCTTGCAGATAGGGAGTTCGCCCATAGAGACTTAGTGGAGAAAGTTAGGAAGTTCCGCCTTGCTTTCTCCACCAAGTTAGAAAGGGTGGCACGCGCAGCGAACGCCGCCCATGCTCATTAGAACTTCCTTTCTAGAGCCTTTCGCTCCACCCAAATAATTAGGCGCGCGCACTTTAATTTTCAGCTTGTTGCATTTCCCTTCTCAATTTTCCTTTTTGTAATCGTGCGCCTACTTGTAATTTTCAGTTTTATAATTGAATATATATATATATATATATATATATATATATATCTCTTGTACACACTTGTTTTTGTCCTATGTGTTGCACAAAAATTCAAGAGACAGGTACAAAAACAAGTGTGGGGGGAAGGCTACCCCAACCTCTCAAAAGATGCACAAAAATTCGCGCCTTAAAAATCAGCGGTTTGCGCATCTTCTCACTCTCCGCGTGTACTTTTATTCCTCCTAGAAATAATTGGGTTATTAACTAAAAATTGGCTGCTCTACCTTTGTGTTCGCTGATCGATTGCGACTCGCATATTTTTTATTCCTCGCCAAAATTCTATCTTTCTGGGAGCAACTAATTTTTAGGGACCCCTTGAATATCTAAGTTATAGTGGGATGAGAGATAGTAGGATGATATGATACTTGTTTATCTCTTGCAGTAGACTTGGGTTTTTCTTTGCAAAAATTCAAAAACTTATAGCATGATCCTCAAGTGATGATTAAATTCCCACAGAGCCAAATATTAGTGTCGGTGTTTCGTACCCCGGGGGGTATAACACCAACGAGTAAATTTCTATGCGTGCTCCCTAATCCGGATGGTGATGCAAGAAGGACACAAGCGTTTATCCTGGTTCAGGCAAAGAATGCCCTACGTCCAGCAGTGGGGAGAGATTTGTATTATCTTGCACCGGGGTGCTTGTACAGGGGTGAGTACAAGGTAGTCCTGGGACTTAGTGAGTGAGTGTGAGTGAAGGCGTGAAAACGTGTGTGAGTGTGAGACTCTCGCCCCCCATGCCGTAACCCCCGGCGTCCCCTTTTATAGGCCAAAGGGAGGCTCGGGTGTACACAGTAGATAAGGCAGAGGTAATGATGACGTTGAGGTATGGGCGTGGGTCGCGTCGTCAAGACTGTAGAGGCCTGCTTTGGTCTGGTCCGAGCCTGCAGCGGCGTGGGCGATGATGGCCTGTCCGTCCTTCTCCTGGAATCCTGCGTACGGTCGTCGAGGTGGGAGAGACGGGTCACTGCAGGCGACGTGCGCTACCCAGCTGCCATCATTTCCCATGCAATAAATGACTGCTTCGAGGGATGCCTTCGAGGAGTAGACGTCCTTGGTGATGGGACCGAGCCACGGGAAATGCGGACTTGAGAGTCGACTATTGCGTCTCGAGGGGGTGTTGTACAGGACACAGTGCTCAGCACAGTGTAATAGTGCTACTGAGCATCTTGGATTGCAGGGTATGGGCGGTAAAAGCTGATGGGGATCGGTACCTTGCTCACTGTGTCTGTTGCTGTAGCCATGGAGTTAGGCAGGAAGTGGTTGGAGGGATTAAATGCTCATGTACGGATGTCTGGGAGATTTTTTGAGGGGTGACCGGTCCGCTCGAGGCACCCCATTCGATCGAGGGGTTTACGTAATTCCCTTTCGAGGGATCTTGTGGATGGTGGCCGATCCGTTCGAGTTCGAGGGTCACGGTCTCGAGCCCGGAGCCGGGGGCCTCGAAGGCGTGCGGCAAAGCTCGAGCGTACGGGTCTCGACTCCGTCTGTGAGCCTCGGAGTTATGTATACATGCTCGCATATATATGTATACGGAGATGGCAAAGTAGTAACAAAAGCTATCTAGCAAGATGCAAGTGCAAGATATCATATACACCTACGCATGCATGCGGCATTCCTACATATACACGTATGTATAAGTTAGTGCAAGCATCCCAGCTTCGTGCAAGCAAACAGCTCGACCGTGCGTGGCCACGCGATAGTGCAAGCAAGCAGCATCATGCAAGGTGGCTCGACCGTGCGGGGCCACGTGACCACGAGGCCACGGGCTTTGATCACGCGAGTGGGCTCGACCCCGGTCGCTCGAGGTCCAGCCCCGCTTCGAGGGCCGGCTCCGATCCCATCGAGGGCCAGAACGTCCTGCGCTGTACGGTTGTCTGTTTTCTTTAGGTAAGAGATTAGGGGAAGACAATGATAGTTCTAATCATCTCTAACCCCCAAGGTTTAGAGGCCCCATAATCTAGGTACCCGACTATTAGTACTAAATTTACAAAACCCTGCCACATAGCTGTTTTCTCTTGCACCAAAGTTGTGTCCCACTCTTATCGGATCATTGCGAGAGAAGTTTCATTTCCCCAAGATCGAATATCACACACACCCACCAAATAAAATTGCCGACTTTTACCCTGAAAGTCACGCACATCATCCTCTCATCCATCCACCATAAAAATGCTGACTCTTACACTGAGAGTTATGCAGTCATCATCACCACAAATAAGGACTCCCTCCATCATACTCATGGTTCTCTCTCTCCTAAATACCTTCTACCTCACAATATGGGCTTCATTAGAATCGTTGTCCCGATCAAAAAAAAAAAAAAAAAAACAAGAGAAAAAGAAATGAATGATGATGATGGAAAGAAAAGAAAGAAAAAGATCTTCCCCATGATAGTATCTAAAAAAAAAGAGAAGAAAAAGAAACAAAAGAAAGGGGAAAATAAGAAATGTCCTTTTATAGGGAAGCCCATATTTGTCCTTCAAATAAAAAGAGAGAGAACCATGGAAAAGGGGAGTTCCATCCACAATCCATACTCCACACACTTGCACATTTCGATCTAAGGCTATGTCCTTCCCTCCATTGATCCACCTTTTTGACACAACAAACCACCCGCAAGGAAAGCATGCACCTCATCCATACCTATGAACTCCAGATATCAGCCATTAGAGGTAGGATGAGTAGCAAGGCAACAAAGGCCTTCTGGTGAGGATAAAACACCCACAAAAAGAGTGACTCGAGAGCATCACTTGAGGAATTCATCGCTATCTTTTCTTACTAAAAATTTAAAACCCCAAGTTTTGAAAGCAGGGAGACGCGAGTTGACTTGAAATCCAGTGTTCCATCCCTCAATAAGCTCAAGATTACTTGGTAGACACTGTGAACACTTTTTTTCAGGAGCATTCATGAAAAACATGTATTTTGGGCCAAAAGCTAGAGAAAAGAGAATAAATATTTGAATTATAAAATTGGCCCAAAGGCAAGACAAGAAGAAAAGAAGAGAAAGGCCAAACCGACGTACCAACGTGACGAAACACCACATGGGCCAACTCTAGGCCCAAGATCCAGCCCGCCAGCCAAGGTCGGTCAGGGGGAGGCGGCACCCTGGCGCGCTCGCGCCAGGGGCGCGCTCGCGCCCTCCCCTCTGCAAGGTGGGGCAGGCCGGCTGGAGGCGGTACATTAAATGCTCCAGAGGGCGGTGCGGGGGTGTTTTGGTCATTTGGGCGTGCGGAAACCGACCATGTCCACATATAAAAGCCCTTCTCTCTTTCATTTCACACATCCAATTTTCATTCTTCATTCTTCATTCCTCCCTCTCCACTTCCACAAGCCTACACTAGAGGAAGAGTAGAGCCATTATACCTAGCTTCTAGCTAGAATAGAAGTAGGAGAGTGAGAGAGGTCAAGGGCGGAGTAACTCTTTTCGAGTGCTCCCGGAGGCTAGTCTTCCACGAGGTGGAGTGTCGGATTTGTCGGCTCCCTCCTCACTTGTACCTCGGCGACTTCTTACGCTTGAAGTAAGAGGTTCGTGTTTATCTATTCGTACACTCCTTCTAGCAAGTTATCTTTATCGTTGTTTGCTTGCGGGTTCGTCGACCGTCCTTGTGGCGGTAGTTCTAGTAGAGGACTCCTGATAAAGACGGATGTTCCTGGCCAACGCTAGAACTGTAACGTTGGCGTAGACGTGGTGTCTAAGCTAATTAGTTACCTTTGTTTGCCTCGTACTCCACGGTTGAGGTGGTAGGCGGCAGGTGGTGACAGCCCTGTCCATCCTTTGTAATCCCCCACGTCCGGGTACGGCGTAGAGCCACAGGCCGGCATCACCTGCTGCTTGGTGCGATCCGGTGCCCGAAGCAAGCATTTCAGCGGTAGAGTTATCTTTCTCTTAGGATTCGTCTTATAGAAAACCTCACTTTCCCAGTTACCTACTCTCTCCTCTGGGCAACTTAGCTAAGACCTAAACCTGATCATACCGTTCTTTATGAAGTTTACGATACCCAATTTATCACCGGGTGAAGTGCTACAACGGTCTTTCCGTGCGCTTGCGGAATTTACTGCTTTCGCTAAGAAATACCAACAATACTTGGGGAATGTCTCATGCCTAACGTATCAAGTTCCCTGGTGCAAGGTTTACCGTTAAGAGTTAGCGTAGGCCGAGGTAAATTTCCCCATGGTCGAAGTTAGTTAACGACGCACGAACTATCCATAGCAACAGTTGACCGTCATTACCATGTTTTTGCTTCGCTACTCTGATAACACGCTCAAAAGTAGGTGCATCATAAGCGTTTACTCGCAGGACGATCAGAGAGACACTTCCTGTTGGTGAAAGAGCGACGAATGATCGTACCGAGTGGGTGTGAGGTTAACAACCATGCATTAATACGGCGGTGTTCTCAAGGACATCTCATCAGAAACATCCTGACAATATCCAAATGAGCGTGTACTATGCATACTTAGGCTTTGTCGTCATGAAGAACTTGCGAGGAATAGTCCATTTGTCGCAGCGACAATGATAAATCTCGCAAGTAGACATATCCTTACTAAATTCTGGATAATATATGCTTGAGGTGCTGTGGATTGCATTGATAAGGTAGGAATAAACGACTATCCAAGGAAAGGTTTTCACAACAAGAGCATTGTTTTGGCAAAACTGGGGTAATGGTCATGATCAAGATTTCTAATACCAGTGCTTTCTCCTAGAAGTCCAACCATGTGCCGGCCGGTCATCAGAGTGGTTCTAGGTTCCATCGCGACACTATAAAAGTTTTGATCGAGACGACATTATAAAATGATGGATGATAAGATAGTCCACAGACTAGATTCAAGAGATACAATTAGGGCTCTTGTGCAACTGAGCATTGCACACAGGACGAGGTCAGCGACGATGAAGGAGTCTAAAATTCAGAAATAGCAAAGGTGTCACTGAAACAAACACAACACATGTTGCGTGTGTTATCAGCGGCTGCTTATATGGTGATAGTTAACGACTATACTTGCTTAAGAAGATTGGCCTAGACACGTGACTGTAATGGATCACATCGACATGTCATCCTCGACCAAGGAGGTATAAATCGAATCCTCGCAAAAATAGGATCGAATTAACATTGGAACAATGTTGAAAATTTAAACCCAAAATACTGACGATCCAACGTTTTGGTTTTGAACTATTACTCGAGATGAATACATTACATAAACTAAGCTTGTCATGAAATACAAGTTCTGGTTGATACAACATTAGAGAACTAGCTACTGAGGATTACACGGCATTACATAAGGTTTTACAAAAGAAAACACTGATCCCACGAGAGGCTTAGCCTTAAGCCGATTCTTCTTAGTCATGGTCCATGCCTTCCGTACTCGCTGCATCCCCAGCATCAACATTGTCGACGTTGGGCACAACTTGACCACCTTCAGGATCAGTAACTCCGGGAGGATTGTGGGAATGCTGGTTGTAAATCCATTGAATTTCTACATTGAGAGCAGCACTCTCGGTCATCAACACATTCACCCATTCTCTCAAGTGATACTCTTCGTTCCATGCTTCATTCCATTGTTGCACAACCGTGCCAAAGGCTTGCTGCCACTGAACAAGTAGGGCAAGTAGCTCCAGAAACTGACTCTGTGCTACAAAGGTCTCGTGCATGGCAGCACTCTCCCGTTGCAGGGCCTGATTCTTGGAAAGCGTCATTTGATCAAACATCTTGGTCACTCTCTCTATGTCCTCTTTGTATACCCTTTCCGCTTCTCTTCTATCGGAGGTGACATTAGCGGAACTCGCTATTAAGAGACTCCAATGCATTCTCCAACCATGAGTAGCTCTTCATCATGGAAAACATGGCACTGCTGGCAATACCGTTGCTATTCTCAGACTCATCCGTACTGTTGGCGTTTCTTAGCGTGTGCAGCCAAATCCGTAAGCGCACGGAAATCACCGTTATAGCACTTCACCCGGTGAGTAATCGGGTATCGTATTTCTTTCACGAAGAACGGCTTGTGAGTTAATTCTAAACAGAGCGTGCCCAGAGATGGAGTAGGATAGCTTAGGTAGTGAGGTTTTCTAAGGGTAAAGTCCTAGGAGATGGCTAAGCTTGATGCTACACTTCTTACTTCGGGCGCCGGATCGCACCTGGTCTGCCAGGTGATGCCGGCCTGAGGCTCTACGGCGTAACCGGACGTGGGGGATTACAAGGGACGGACAAATTTGTCACCACCTACTGCCTACCACCTCAACCGTGGGCTACGCAGCAAACGAAGGTAGTTCCTAGCCTAGACACCACGTCTATGCCAGTTGCTACAACTCTAGCGGTGATCAGGAGCTCCCGTCTCTATGAGGGGTCCTCTTACTAGAGCTTCCATCACGAGGACGAATGACGAACCCGCAAGAAGATAACAAGCAAGAATAACTTACTCAAAGGTATTATCGAAAGATAAACACGATGTCTTACTTCAAGTAGCAAGACGTCGTAGTGGCACAAGCGAGGAGGGAGCTGACAAGTCCGGCACTCCGCCCCGTGGGAGACTAGCTTCCCGAGAGCTCTCTTGGAGAGATGCTCTACTCTTGCTCCTCTCTCACTCCTTACTTCTATTCTAGCTAGGCTAGGTAGAGTGGCTCTACTCTCTCTATTATACACTTGTAGAATGGAGGTGTGGTGAAGAGTGAGAACTAAAAATGAATAGTGAATTGTTGTTTAAGGGGGAGGCTTGCCCATGCTTATATAGGAGTGGGATGGTCGGTTTCCGCAGGGCAATTGTCGAAAACACCCCCGAACTGACCATCAGAGGCGGCAAACAAACCGACCAACCAAAGCTGGGCCTGGGCCGTGCTTAGACGGGCGCGCTCGCGCCTCAGGCGCGGCCGCGCCTGGCTGGGCCCCGCCGGCCTTCAGCTTTGGTCGGTTGCCTCCTTGTTGGGCCCCTGGTCGGCCCATGCTGGTGATTCTGGTTGGTTTGGCCTCGAAGTTGGATTTCTCCTCTTTTTCTCTTGTTTTGCTTGGACCAAAAATAAAAGATGTTTTTTACACGTGTTTTTCTTCAGGGTGTATTTCAGGTGTGTCCTGCAAAACAAAGAATCTGCACCACACTGTGGAAATAGTTAGAGTAGAGGCCTATTCTAGGTGAATTTTAGTGTTGCCTAGACTAAAGTTGGTGGGGTTAGAAGTGAGTTTAAGCACCGCCAACAACTCCCCCACACTTAGCTCTTTGCTCATCCTCGAGTAAAGGATGAAGAACTTGGTGGTTGTATTCTCCCAAGAGTTGACCTGCATACAGATTATTTCGAGCTTCTTCCTGCATTTGTGAACATTCATGGTGGCTACCAAGTTATCTTACTGCTATTGAAGGAGGAATAGCTTGAAATCAAGTCAACTCACACTACCCATACTTTGAGACTCGGGGTTTTTAGAATTTTTGCAAAAGTTAGCCTTAGCTCCTCATGTGATACTCTCAAGTCACTTTTTTTTCAGGTGGCTAGTCCTATCCAGGTGTTCTTTGATCATCCTACCACTACAGGCTGATATGTGGAGTTTTGGGTATGGATGATGAACAGGTTCCAATGTCAAGCCAGCTGGATGTCATGAAGAGAAGGCCATATCCCTAGATGATGCAAGTGCAAGTGCAAGTGTAGAAAATATTTGTGGACTCCTGATCATGCCTCTCTCTTGATGAATGAAAATGCAAGAAGGTATAGACTTTGAAGAACAATTCTAAGACTTGCGTTATTTCTTTTTTTTTCTGCTGCTCTCTCTCTTTTTTTTATGTCAAGACCTTGGAGAAAAAGAACTCTTTCTTATTCACGAACCATGCTTCTCTTTGTAGGATTTTCTAATAACAGTCCATACCTTTCTTGAATGAATGATGGAGGGAGAGAGATGCATGATTTGTTGACAGGAGTATTTTGGTGGAAGAGGGAGAAAATGTGGAAAATATGTACTCAATTCTCGATGTAAGAATTTGAGCGTTTTTTTGGTGGAATGGTGGATGAATGAGTGCGCGACTTTCACTGTGAGAGTCGGCATATTTATTTGGCGGGCGAATGCTGTGCGCGGCTCTCAATGTGAGAGTCGGCATATTTATTTGGTGGGTGACTGCAATGATCTTGGGGATAAGGCCATCTCTAGCAAGAATCTCAAGACTTGACATCGCTATAAGTGGCTAAACAGGTTTTGTAAGTGTAAATGTAGATATTTGGCTCTGGTAGGACATAGCACTTATCACATGAGGAGCATTTGCTAAAAAAGTTTTTGAATTTTTGCATAAAAATACCCAAGTCCATTGCACGAGTTGGTGAGCATCATATCATTCTACTATATCTCACCTGCCAATAACTTAGATAAAAACATGGGGTCCCTATTGCACAGGTTGTTCACACAATCAAGATAGCAAGGAATAAAAAGTATGCAACTCGTGCTCGATTGGTGAAAATAGGAGATGGAGTTTGCAACATTTTTAGTTTTATCCATTTTATTTTCAGCAATTAAAGAGAATTAGCAGGGAGTGAGAGGGCGCGCAAACTTGTATTTTTGTCGTGTCGAAAATCTTTGCGCGTCAAGGAGCGAGGTGCCTCCCCCACACTTGTTTTTGTACCTGTCTTTTTCTTAAAATGCATACAAAAACAAGTGGAGACAATACACAATATATATATATAGCAAATATTTCATTGATAATCAAAACTTGATACAATAGGCACACTTTAGGGAATTAACACTTGAAAGGGAAATGATTGATGGAAAAAAAAGCGTGCGTGTGTGTGCCTAGTTGAATGCGGGAACTCTACTGTGGCGGGTTGCGCGCATATTTGTTCTGGAGTGCGCAAACTACCCTGTCGAGTTTAGTGGAGAAACTATGGCGCAAGTCCCTCACTTCCTTGACTAAGTCAAGGTGCCTGAGGTCCCTAGTCCCTATCTCAGATTTCATTTCAGCCGCAATGTCGTAGAGCCCGTTTAGGCAACTATTGAGGAAAGCTAAAGTGGGAACTCTCGGTTGAGGTTTGCCACTTTTGTCCTCAGCAGGAGCTTTTCCAAGATTCTTCCTAGGGACTCGTGGAGAGGGACCCGAGGATGCTCCTACTGGCCTAGGTGCGGTCCTTTTTGCGGGGTTCGGTATAACCCCTTTTCCACGGCCGCCGTTAGGCAGGTCTACTCCTACAGCGATTTTTGAAGGGCTGCTTGCAGCCGTATGGTAGGATGAAGTGCCATTGGAGAGTGGTGCTGATAAAGGCTTGCTTGGTGCTCCCATCTTGGAGAGGTTGGACTTGAGGCGGATCGCCCCCGTGGTCAGCCTTCTTGTCGGTGCGGCCTTCACCTTGGCACCGGGCGGAGGTCTTGATCTTGCCGTTGACCTCATGCTGTCCCCTTGGCTGGACCCGCTGCTCCATGGTGCTAGTGTGGCTATAGGCTCAACGGCCATGGCCTCTCTCTCTAGATCCTCTTGGGTGAAGGAGGGAGCCTCGCTATTGGGAGTGCGAGCGGAGTTGTAGAGGGCTAGAATATGGCTCGCCATTGGCGCTAAAAACTTGGCACCCTTGCTTGTGTGGAGAGGGAGAGAGAGGTAGAAGACAAGGTTTGTCTTGGTGTGAAGAGAATGAGAGGAGGAGGGTGGTATTTATAGGTGAAAATGAGCCATCCCCGCATCTCTTTCGCATCAGGATCAGAATCACCATGATCATCAGCATCAGCACAGCACAGGAAGGAGATGGGAGAAAATCAGGCACCAGAGGACGCCAGTCAGGCGCGCACGCGCCTGAGGCACGGCCGCGCCAGCCTGGGCGCCACTCGGCCCCAGTTTTCTTCCATCTCAGGCTGATGCTGTTTGATTCTCGAATTTGTTGGTGATTTTGATTCTACTAGCGCGAAAATTTGATTTTGATCAAAAATCTAGAAGATTTTTGATATTTTGGACATAAAAAATATTTTTGTGGGGGAAAATCCTAGAGAAAAAAAATAGAGAGAAACTACAGGTTCCCACACAAAATATACATATAAAAATATTTTTTTATATAGACACAAGAAAGATAGAATAAATGAAAGTCATGCCTTGAATTAAATCAAGGAATTATCTGGCATGACTAAATCTATCCTATCAATTTCTTGGTCTAACCTTGCACGATAAGAAGGCTCAAGGAAAGGTTTTAAGCGGTGGCCATTTAGCTTTGAGATGTTGCCGTTGTCGTCCTGGATCGTGATTGCGCCATGAAATGATGTGTCGACGACGGTGTATGGCCCCTTCCACTTGCTTCTAAGCTTTTCTTCACTGAATAATTTCACCTTGGAGTTGAATAGTAGGACCTTGTCGCCCTACCGAAACTCCTTGGGCTTTATCCGGTTATCGTGCCACCTCTTTGTTCGCTCTTTGTAGAGCTTGGCACTGTGGTACGCCTTCTCTCGCCATTCCTCAAGCTCAGAGATCTGCATCTGGCGGTTTCTTCCGGCGAGCTTGAGGTCCATGTTCCAACTCTTAATTGCCCAGTAGGCTCGATGTTCGAGTTCTACTGGCAGATGACAGCTCTTTCCATACACAATTTGGAATGGTGACATGCCAATGGGGGTTTTGTAAGCAGTCCTGTATGCCCAGAGTGCATCAGGAGGCTTACTTTTCCATCCTTTCCCCATGTCATCGACCGTCTTCTGTAAGATGTTCTTGATCTGCTTGTTCGAGGTCTCAGCTTGGCCACTGGTTTGTGGGTGGTATGGTGTGGCGATGTTGTGCTTGGCCCCCTCTCTCTCGGGAATGCTCGAAGGTTCGATCAACGAAATGTGATCCTCCATCGCTTATCACCATGCGTGGTGTACCAAAGCGAGGGAAGATTATTTCGTGGAACATCCTTCGGGCATGTTTTGCGTCAGCTGCTCGGCATGGCATGGCCTCCACCCACTTGGAGACGTAGTCGACAGCAACAAGGATGTACTCGCAGTCTTGGGACTTCTGGAAGGGCCCCATGAAGTCAATGCCCCACACATCAAATATTTCTATTTGAAGGTTTAAGTGGAGGGGCATTGCGTTGCGAGCTGTGATGCCACCCTGGAACTGGCACTTCCGACACCTCCGAATGAATTCTTTGGTGTCAGCATACATCGTTGGCCAGAAGAATCCGCACTGCCAGATTTTTGCTTGAGTGCGGAATACTCCATAGTGGCCTCCGTATGGTGCCGAGTGACAGCTTTCAATGATCTGCATCCCTTCTGCTGTTGGCACACATCTTCTCAGTATACCGTATGAGCACACTCGGTACAGGTATGGGTCATCCCACAGATGACGACGGCTCTCAACCTCCAGGTTTTTCCTGCTCTATCCAGGTGGTGCATGTCCTGCAACCATGTAATTCACAATGTTTGCATACCAGGGGTTGGAGTCCGTCACTGCCAATAGCATGTCGTCACGAAGGAAGTCATTGATGGGCAGATCCTGCATGTTAGTGACTTGCAAACGCGACAAATGATCTACTACGGTATTCTCTACTCCTTTCTTATCCTTTATTTCTAGACCGAACTCTTGGAGCAAAAGAATCCAGTGGATCAAGCGTGGTTTCGCGTCTTTCTTAGTGAGCAAGAATTTCAAGGCAGCGTGATCTGTGTAAATGATCACTTTCGCGCCCACTAAGTAAGACCGAAACTTGTCGATAGTGAATACTAAAGCAAGAAGCTCTTTTTCTGTTATAGCATAATTGAGCTGAGCTCCTGTTAACGTCTTGCTGGCATAAGCTATCGCGTGATGCTTTTTATCTTTGGTTTGGCCTAAGACCGCACCAACAAAGATAATCGCTTGCATCACACATGATCTCAAAAGGTAGAGACCAATCGGGAGGTTGGATGATAGGTGCAGAGATGAGTGCTTGCTTGAGAGTGTTAAATGCTTTCAAGCACTCATCGGTAAACTCAAAAGGAGCATCTTTAGCTAATAGGTTTGTGAGGGGTCTAGAGATTTGCGAAAAATCCTTGATAAATCTTCTATAGAACCCCGCATGACCTAAGAAGCTACAAATTCCTTTTAGTTTACCGGGGGAAGTAGTTGCTCGATAACCTCTATCTTAGCCTTATCTACCTCGATTCCCCTCTCGGACACTAAGTGTCCCAGGACAATGCCCTCTCGGACCATGAAATGGCACTTTTCCCAATTAAGTACCAAATCTTTGTCCTGACACCTTTGCAAGACCCTGTCTAAGTTGTGTAGACAATGATCAAAAGTTTTCCCATAGACGGTGAAATCGTCCATGAAAACTTCCATGATTTCTTCGATCATGTCCGAAAAGATAGACATCATGCACCATTGAAATGACGCGGGTGCATTACACAACCCGAACGACATCCTACGGTACGCGTACATTCCGTAGGGGCATGTGAAGGTCGTTTTGCTTTGATCATCCGGATGGATGGGAATCTAATGATATCCCGAATACCCATCAAGGAAGCAAAAGAAGGAGTGTTTCGCTAACCGTTCCAACATTTCATCAATGAAGGGGAGCGGAAAGTGATCCTTCTTTGTTGCCTTGTTAAGTTTTCGGTAATCAATGCACATTCGCCATTCGGTGACAGTTCGTTGAGGTATGAGTTCGTTTTTAGAGTTCTCAATGACTGTCATTCCTCCCTTTTTTGGAACCACTTGGACTGGGCTAATCCAATCACTGTGTGGTATGGGATAGATTATCCCGGCGTGAAAAATTTTCAGGACTTCCTTTTTCACGACTTCCCGCATCGCATTGTTCAGCCTACGCTGAGGTTCCCGTGAAGGTATGCTAGATGGCTCTATGGGAATGCGATGGGTATAGAGTGTTGGACTTATCCCCTTGAGATCGTCTAGGCAATACCCAAAGACTGACTTATGCTCTTCTAGGACGGCTATGAGTTGGGTTGTCTCCTTATCACTAAGTTGGACACTT